>OV281301.1:12441587-13662381 GCA_923062465.1 Acleris sparsana | reverse complement strand
AAAGCATGTTATTGTCTGTGGAGACTTTAATGTTAACTTACTGGAACCGTCAAATAATACTATTAAGATCTTAAGTGTATTTAAATCTTTTAATTTAGATAATTTATTCCTTGAACCTACACGGATAGGTGTTTCAAGTGCTACTTGTTTAGACAATATTTTTTGTAATTGCGAATGGTTGGATAAGGAAATATTTAACTGCTTTAATTCTGACCACAGTGGTCAAAAGGCTTCTTTTTTAAATGATTTTCATCAAGAACCACAGACAATAACATACAGGCCCATAACTAGCAATCGTTTGGATTTATTCAAAAATGAAGTTCAGAGTAACCTTTGTGGGTTATCCTTTTCACATAATGATTCTAATAGTATTTATAATGATTTGTTTGGTGTAATTCTTCATCAATTTAATAATAATTTTAAGATGAAAACTATTTCTGGGTCAAAAACTAAGTTTAGTGAATGGGCTACTGTAGGCATTCATAGAAGTAGAAATAGGCTATATGAACTATATAAAGAGAGGGAGGAGAACAAGAATGCTGACTTCTTAGTTTATGTTAAGAATTACTCTAGGACCTTTAAGCAAGTTTGCTTGACTGCTAAGTCAAATTTTTTAGGTCTTAAGCTCAAAGCTTCTGACAATAAAGTAAAAACTGTGTGGAAAATAATAAATAGAGAAACGGGTAAATCAAAAACTCGCGATAATCAAATCACCATAAACAAGGGTGACAAACAAATCATATCAAACAAAGACGTGGCCTTAGCGTTCGAAGATTATTTCTCCACCATAGCCATTAATACCACGAAATGTCTTCAATCATCTGCGATTGGAGCTCAAAAATTACTTTGTGGTAAGGTTACTAAATGTAATTTAAGTTTTGATTTTAGCCATGTAGACTCATTTTCAGTCGTAAAGGTATTTAAATCACTCAGTTTAAAAAAAACCGAGGATTTATGGGGAACGTCAGTTAAAGTCATCCATCATATCATAGATATAATTGCACCACACTTAGCTTTAATCTACAATAATTGCATTTCAGAGGGGGTCTTTCCAAATCTTATGAAATATAGTAAAGTCATACCACTTTTTAAATCGGGCGAGATGAGTGATTTAACGAATTTCCGTCCCATTTCTATTCTACCTGTTTTAAGTAAAGTTTTTGAAAAGTTAATGTTAAAAGATATGTTAGGTCACTTCAATAGAAATAAACTGCTTAACAGTAATCAGTTCGGCTTCACCAGAGGACGATCCACAACTGACGCAGCATCTGTACTCATTAAATATATATATAATATTTGGGAGAAATCTTGTGATGCAATAGGAATTTTTTGTGACCTTTCCAAAGCTTTCGATTGCGTAGATCATGAGACTCTTATATTAAAATTAGAACATTATGGTCTGTCAATTAATTCTCTAAATCTTATGTCTTCATATCTTAGTGATAGAACACAAACGGTTGTGGTAAACAAAACACAGTCCATGGGAGCAGCTATTAAACTAGGTGTGCCTCAGGGCTCTATATTAGGTCCTTTCTTATTTTTGGTTTATATTAATGACTTACCACGCACGGTAGATAACCTTTGTGATATTGTGCTATTTGCTGATGATACATCATTAATTTTCAAGGTAGAACGAAAATCCGTCGATTACAGTAGGATAAATGCCACGCTAGGTAAAGTACTTAATTGGTTTACTAGTAACAATTTGCTACTCAATGCTAAAAAAACTAAATGTGTTAGGTTCGCTTTGCCTAATGTTAGACCAGTAGAATCCAGTTTATTTCTAAATGATGAGTGTTTGGAAATGGTAGATAAGGCGCTTTTCTTAGGGATAACTATAGATAAAAACTTACAATGGAGTCCCCATATAGCAGTACTAGCAGGCAAATTAAGTTCGGCAGCTTATGCTGTTAGAAAAATCAGGCAACTTACCAATGTTGAGACAGCTCGCTTAGTTTATTATAGTTATTTTCATAGTGTTATGTCGTACGGTATTCTGGTTTGGGGAAAAGCTGCTGACATACAGACTATATTCGTGTTACAAAAAAGAGCCATTCGTTCTATATATAACCTTAACTCCCGTGAATCCTTAAGATTAGTATTTAAAGAAATTTGTATCTTAACAGTAGCGTCACAATTTATTTATGAGAATATAATTTATGTCATTAAAAATCAAGACTCTTTTGTTAAGAATTGTGATATACATAATTTGAATACAAGAAATAAAAATAAAATTGCTATTAAAAAATTTCGTGTCCGTAAGGTTTATAAATCATTTGTAGGTCAATGCATTATTTTCTATAATAAATTACCTGACTCAGTTTTAAAGTTACCATTTCCAGTACTTAAAAGTTACTTGAAAAAGTCGTTGATGTCTAAGGCTTACTATAGGGTCGAGGACTATCTAACAGATAAAAATGCTTGGCCTAAACTTAACTAAACACCTAAATAACTGATTAATAAAATAGGCATAAAAATATGTAAATATTGTATATTGTCTAGGGGACACGGTTTCTGTAGGAGAATGTATCGAAACTTTGTATGTGGTGGTTGTCTTGCACTGTCATAGGAAAATATTTTTTAATATATATACATATTTTATATAAATATATTTTTTTTTTATTACTACTTCTTATTACTCCCTATGAAAATTCTTAGTTTTGACACATTTTCTTGCACAAGCTACGCTTGAATGTTTTTTATTTTTATTTTTATTTTATGTTAAATTCATTGTTTTATATCATGCTAGGTTAAGCTTTATAATTGTATAATATCATAAGTTTTAAAAAACGACTGACTGTTGAGTTTCTTGCGGCGTTTCTTCTCAGCAGTGGTCTCTTGCGAAGCGCTGGTAGATTTTGACGTGTAAAAGTGCCCGTGCGGCCTAATTACTGAATAAACATCTTTTATCTTTTTATCTTTAATATGTCGCAAACGCATTCATTGCGATGGTGGCCCGTTGCGGCGCGTTCCCTTACTAAATACGCCTCAGCCACGCTTTGGAAACGCTTTTCAGTATGAAAACACGTCGCAACGCGCTGCCTCCGCTGTCAGTATATTTAGTGCCAAGCAGATATTGTAGTTTATTAGCGGTGCAATTAAGGTTGCGTTTACGACTGTAGCGAGGTTATCTGTGGGTCCTTATGGATTAGCTCTATGAAGTAAAGGTAAGAATCTTATATCTGCATATTTGTTTTACCTCTTGAATTCAATAGACAAACGCCAACGATTTCATAACCTTAGTTATCTAAAAGGTAACACAGAACAAAGGCTAGTTCGCTGCCTGGCACCCATAAGAAAAAGGCAGTATACGTATATCAAGTCCATAGGAACACACTGCCATTTTACTTAGGACGCATAAGGCATGCTTATTTAATATTTATATTGCACCAGAGTATAAATAATCTACTTATCATGCAATTGTTAATCATAGGCGAAGCTATTTCACAATCTAAACTACACAGGACTCGCTACAGGAATGCAGTCTTTGTGTATAGTAATATTCCGCGCAACGAATGATTGGCTATCTGATGGGAAGTAATCACCACCGCCCATAAACACCAGCAACTCAAGAAACTCGCAGCCTTTTTGGGCTTTTTACATCTTCGCTAGGCTAAACTACTTAGCCTTTGTAACAATCGTCACCTTTTCCTCATTATATTTAATTAACATAGCCCTTTTTTCATTATTTATATGTTTTATTACTCACATTATTTACATACAATTCAATTTACATAATATGAATTGATGACAAATTGCGAACATTTATTATACTAGGAAATCAGAACCTGGGTGAGGTTGACTCATTCAAGTGGAACGGACTTTGTGCAAGCTTCGGTGGCTCTGTGATTGGTGTATGACATCAGAACTTACATTAATAAAAGGTAGGGTAAAGGCACCAGTTGTCAGCCAGAGACCAGTAGTCAACCTTATATGAGTGCGAAGAGTGGCAAATATATCTTGCGTACTCTTCCCACTCATACAAAGTATAGGCAGAGGCCGACAACAGGTCTCTGGCTGACCACTGGTCACTTTACCCTAGTAAAGGCTTATAATGTTTTTAGCAATGCTTGCTCTATTACCATTAGAATTCATTCCCTTTTGTCTTGACGTGATTTGCCTTTTACCACAGAATAAATAAACGGTAGTGCCTATTTGCTTTAACGACACATGTGTGTGTGCAAACTTACCAATAAAATTGCTTTAAATTAAATTATCTGAAATAAAGTCAAGTTTCATATTAAAACTATTTAGAGCCTGAGGTTTTCTAAGTACTTAACCTTTGGTGTAGTGCGAATCATACTTAAGTTCGATGTTTATAATATGACTAATGATTAATACTCAGTACGTCTGGAGTTTAAACATAAACACCAACCAACTTTTCACGGAAATGTTGTATAGAACCACGCAAATATATATGGGTGGGTAGAGACACTACATACTCTAGGAGTCACAATATCGTATTGATCAAAATGTTTGCTCGTATAGCAGAAAAACAAGATGCCTATACTTAACTTTATAAATTTTATAAAATTGAAAAGAATATAGAATCGACGAAAGTTTTATTAACGATCTATCGAGTCGGCTGCTCAATTTACGAATTTCGCTAACTAGCGTTTCGCATTTTTTTAATTTCAGCCATCCAATGGATTCATGTATTTAAGTCGGACGACAGTAGGCAATATCTGATTGATGTTTTGTCAAAATACCATTGTGATAGACAGTCAATAATCTATAAACTCATGGTCTGTATCGTGTACTGATCGATTGGATGCGCGCGCGCTGTCAGATCTCATTGTTCGTGGGTTCACGGCACTATTCAAACATGGCAGCCAACTGCAGAGTCCAAACATGGCTTAGTACTTAGTGATTAACTGCTTAGCTGAAAAGTTACTGGAAGTCATTGGTGTAAAGTCATATGACATAAGTAACAACGTGCCTCTGTCTGAGAGATGCAAGATGAGCAATGAGCTTAAACAAATTGGACACGTATATTTGATATTTAAGTGACAAAAGACAGTCCAGGTTTAAAAATTCTCCTCTTTGAGAAGAATGAACCGAAACAAATGATCGCTTCAGGTACATGCCAATTTGACTCAACATCTCGATGTAACACGACCATCGCCGAGACCAATTCCGAATAAAGGTTCTGACTACTGTGACTAAAACATGTCGAATAAAGGGACGGTGACGTATCGTTGTGACGTAATTTAAGTTATACTTCAGAACTACCAAATATTTATAGATTCTAAAAATACAATTAGTTCGTTGAACATTTCGGTACAGAGACCTCTCGATTTCCCGTCAAAGCCCGTAATCTCTTGACTGATCCTGATAATGTTCAAAATGAAAAATTGTATTTGGTTCAACTACTCTTTTACAAAATTTCATATAAAAATAATCAACAATACTAAAGTCATCGTCGAACAAACATACAAACGTGTTAATACCCACCAAGTCGACTCTAACGGCCGCACTTAGAGACAATGACGATTAAGTCGTTCCTAATGACGATTTTTAGTAAACAACAAGTTTGAAAAAGGAACGAGATAATTATTGTGTCTTAAATCTACTTCGTTCGGTCGAAAATACGGCTCAATAGTTCTTCAATTGTTACATCGCTACTAAATTAATAATTGCTCGATTATAAAAATAAACGTTTCTGCGTGTTGATATGGACGTCAAGAACCGCTCAAGGGAAGTAATCCAAATAAAATACTGTAGCAGTTATTGCGCAAGCGCTTGGCAGGTCTTTTATTCATTAGTAAATTTTCCTAAATACTCAATTTAATTTTACCCTCATTATTTCTTTAAATGAAACTTTGCAGAGTACTTATAGAATTACACAAACCCGTCCCTTATATTCAGGCCACATTAAAGCCTTGAAAGCATTCATTCGGTCAATGGCTCCCGCACACGTTCAAATGAGGAAATTTATTTCAGTTCTTTTGAATAACAAATAACGTTTGGCAAGGCTGCGGTTTTGCAAGCGCCCTCATTAGGGTCGCCTCGCCTCTGCCTCTGCCTCGAGAGCTTAAGAACACTTCAGGAAAAGCCTCGTCTCTGCCTAAGACTTGAGCTGAGAGCACTTCGTGAAACGAAGGTAAGGGTTCGTTTTAGTGCCTGAATCTTACACGGTTTTTACCCGTGCTTGAGAGGAGAAAATGGCTTTTTTGTATCTGTCGTAAATCTTACAGACCGTGTGTATTGGCTTCTTCTATCAATAAGGCAATTTTAATACACCGGCAATATTGGTATGGTAATTTTTAAACCATTTCGTGGAATAGCGATAATAACCCACTTGCAAATTCAATTCACATTTACCGTACCGTAAGTAGCATCCCCTTTTTCACCATATTACAGTGCAATAGAGTCTGTTGTCGACTGTACTACATTTATTTGACCACAATTTTTTTGTACAACAGACATCAACTCGTCCGAACTTATCAAAATATTTAAAGGCAAAATAAAAGTTTGAAATCAAATGTTCTGTTGTAAAAAAAATAGGAACACTCAAAACACTATCCTTTAATACAAACTTTAAAGGAATTAACTCAACGAAGGTTTTACTTCTTGTTTGAGGTGTTTATTTAACATGTTGAATCCTAAGAACATTACATCGAGTTAAGACAGTTGTAGCGTATTATTCATAACTCTACCAATGGTAAATTAAAAATAGCTTGCTAAGTAGGTTAAATTAAATTGAACCTTATTAGATTTATAACATCGACTCGTGTAACCATGTTATCCTGTCACGTTTATCCTCAGCCTTTCTCGCTCCTACCTTGTAAGGCTTCTTTGAAACGTGAATCGTTATCAATGCAATCTATAAACCTTATAGGCCGGTAGCAGGAAACAATTCTAATCTGAAAAATAAACTACTATAGGTAGTTATGAAATTTTGGTAGTAGAGAAAATTAGAAAATGTTATGGGTAGTAAGAGAAAATAAGTAGCGAATCGAATATGGGGAAATAGATAAAAATACATATTGAAAGTCATCCAATATCAGGTCAAATAAATAAATATGAGGGAACAATCTCCCATCCATCGACCTGTCCCAAACTAAGCCCTAGGTTTGTACCATGGGCACTAGACAACGATAAACACACATGTGTATTGGAGGTGACGCCAAATCTACACCAACGCGGCATAGAAAAAGTGACAGCGGCGGCGTAAAATCGGCGTGAACCTGGCACCAGGCACACCTCTCATATAAATACATATCTATACCTACATGAAAGAGATCCAAGACCAATACTCGCGCTCATCAGGAATCGATCCCAGGAGCGCTGTCTTAGAAGGTCACTACAAAGTAACCGCATCGTGAAAAGAAGAAAATAATAACCCGTTGTTGTACTGATAAATACACTCAGGAGCAAAAATACCGGGTCAGAGTGCGTTTCTCATACAAACGAGACTATTTTGAAGCCTGGGTTCCTCGCCAGGGGTTGTTTTGAGTGAGGTTAAATGGTGGATACTCCGAGGTTCAATAGAGGAGGTCAAAAGTTCTTGAGATACCTAACTGATCGCACAATCAGTTCACACCACAGCGGGAGAGTTTGAGTCAGCACTTGGATTTCCTTACATTTGATTGCCATTCTAGATGTTTTTCTGAACATCAAAAATTCCGGCGTTAACCGAGATTCATTCAGTTGAGTATCATAGGCACTCTGGAAGTCCTGTATCTATGCTGGGGGTATTCATCATCGCACTCTGAACCGTCTTTTTGCTTTTGAGTGTATAACAACTCTGTGTAGAATATAGTCAATGTTGTGGCATTTTTTAGAAACGACACAGCATTTCAAAGTTATAGTTGACTCACCACATCAACCGTTAACGAATGCGTAATTAGTTGTTTACTGTCATGTGAGACTGCGGGGCCGTATTTGCCTAGAGTTCATTTCACTTCTCATACTTCTAATATGGGCCGATCGCTTGCGCAACATCTGGTTGATACGCTTATTGGTCAACCCGATGCCCACATTCAGAGCATAGCGACCAACACGACAAATTACATCAATTTATTTTATTGTCTACCATCCTCTCAATAATCAAATCGGACTGCAGGCAAAGAAATGGGACAAAGCTATATGACTGCTGTAACACGTCTCGTCCACTTCCTGAAACTTGGCACCGTCATCAACATTTTCTGTGACATAATAGACATAAAAACATTATTTTTTACAATTTCTCAAGTGTATCTGTAAAGTGTATATGTAGTGTTATTGTTTGTTTGACCTTTACTTCTTGCATATTGACTTCGGAAACTGACCATTTATTTATTAATTGATTATGTACTTATTAATGTTGTCTTTGATTATTTGTGTGTTATTTTTATTTTATTACCATTTTATTATTTTTGTATTAATGTTGACGATACCAATGTAATTTCATATTTTTTGACATGCAATGCAATTAATATTGTAACATTACATTGATGAATAAATAACTAAACTAAACTAAACTAACTAAACTATCAGAGACAGTAGCAAAAATAATGCAACTTATTGATTTTTTGGAATAAAAAACGACGGTGATGCCTCTCAAAACGTCAAAAAAACACATCTGCACTTTAACTAAATCTTTATCATAGAACGAACGGGGTTGAACAAAGAACATTGAGTAAGTTTGTATAATGAATTTTGATATTTTTTTTAGCGGCCTCGGATGAGTTTTACATAGTTATTTAGGGGACCTGTAAATACACATAGATATACATAATTTTTGGCGTTTAATAATATCGGAGCGGAGAAATTAAAGATTTTAGTATTTAGTTTTTGGTACTAAAAGGACTGATGGCCGATGGGGTCAGAAGGTTCTGGAGTGGCGTCCGCGGACCGGAAGACGAGTGGTAGGTAGGCCTCCAACAAGATGGAGTGACGACCTCGTCAGGATCGTGGGACCGCGGTGGATGCGAAAAGCACAAGACCGGTCTGAGTGGAAAGCCTTGGGGAGGCCTATGTCCAGCAGTGTACGTCTTTCGGCTGACATGATGATGATGACTAAAAGTACGCCCAGGTATGAATATTGAAATATCTTGGCTCTGATTTACTTCAGAGTATTACATTACATAACAATGTCTATTTTGAATAATTCTATCATAATTAACCACTTTTACGAATGGCCGCTCACTTTGAAAATGTATGACTTTTACAAATGACAAAACTTTTACCTAAACCCCTTTGGAATCGAGATAGCTTAAGTATACCCTCATATCACACATAAGCTACTTTTATCTCGTTTTCCACGGGATGGTTAACGCGGACGAAGTTGCTGTTGCGGAAGGTTACAAACTTCATAGAAGTTCAGAGGCGTACTATCCTCTTTTTGCCTTAGCAGACGGAAAATCCGATTCTATCCAATAGAGCAAAAATTGTCCACCATATTGCATTTATTCGATGTGACATCTTTAATGCAGAGCACACCTCACCTTGAGGTTCCAACCGAGCTTGAGTAACCCAAGCATCGTTTAGTGACCTAGGTATTGCATTGACCAAACCGGTCAAGCTCTTGACCTGTCGGTTAACTGTTTTTAAACGGTGCGTTCTTAGTGCTTCTTTAAAATTGCCAATCCAGTTCGATTCGCGGAATCACCGTGCAAATCAATTGGTTGAATTGTACGATGATTGCCGCAATGACCTAATACTATTTAAATTTAGTCGTCGTCATTGTTTTTATCAAGAAACGGCCAAAAGACGTGCCGTGTTTTATAATGTTAGTTTGTAGACTATAGCTCTTTTAGAAACTCAAATTTGTGATTTTTGTGTTTCTAATTCTAAGATTTTACAGATCCCAAATTTTGATATACTTACTGACGTGTCCGTGTGACGTGAAAAACACGGCATACTATTGTTTAAAGTGAACAACAGACGGAAACAAGCCGATAACATACGAGTAACATGTGATTCTAATTCCACCGGATGACAAGCAGTCAAAACGGTAACCGACGACGAGCAAAATAATGGACAATCAAAAGTTTTTGATGCTGTGTCGGAGTAATCACCTAGGTGCGAAATAAACTGTAATCCAAGCAAATAGTCCGTCACCTTGGCATTCATGATATCACATTACAGTGTGAAGGATCCTACGTTATGCTTTGAGTACAATCTGCACTGAGACTGCTCCGGTCATTGAGACCCGCTCTAATTACTCCAATATGTAAAAACGTACTAATTACAAGTTTTTCTCGAAACAAAAAGTTGCGTGAAGCGATCGATTCGTATTCACATGCAACGGTCAGTCTGTTACGGAGTACGGTACCCACAGGCGATCGCGTGAGCAAAATTAAGGCATCGATCACGAAACTATCGGTTAATACACGTCTTATGTTGCCGATGAACCTGCTTCCGCATTGCACAACACTTGTATGATATAGATCAGATTAATCGTACAGCCACTTCAATCAGTGCACCGGTCACTTCATTGCCCAACAGCGCCAGATAACCCATCCATCATACGTGACAACCAGTCCCTCCCATCCCCCCAAGGTACAATCTTGCGAATTGAAATACACAGACGACTAAAAAAAAATGAATACGCCATAGGCAAATGAGATTGTTCACCCAAGAAAACTAGTTATTTTGATGTCCAGGCTTGTATCAAATGTGCCAACTGTGTACATTGTAAAGAATTTTACGGTCCGGATTTTCAGAAACAAAAGATATTTTTGGAGGAATCTATGACGCCTAGCGTGTTTGCATGAGCTTCCTACTTTATTAAATTTAAGATAATCACGTGTGTGAGAACAAGGTATTATACCATTGTGTGACCGCGCTTATGCCACGAATATATTTCGTCGAATCGCCAAACAATAGTCATGTAATTGTCTAACGACCTGTGAGACAGTAGACAACAACCTAGCAGATAAGTGTGTTACCTGCCATGTGTGACAGAAATACATACAGTTAACACCTTTAGCAGGGCGCCGGAGCGTGCCACGGCCGCGTAGCCACACTATGCTAACATTGTTTGCATGGTCGTGCATCACAAACAATTATGAGCTTACTTATTCAACAACTAGCGACCCGCCCTCGCTTCGCTTCGGTTTATGTGAGTTTTCTGTAACACCCGTACAATATCTAGAACTTATTATACATAAAAACCTTCCTCTTGAATCACTCTATATCTATTAAAAAAAACCGCATCAAAATCCGTTGCGTACTTTTAAAGATTTAAGCATACAAAGGGACATAGGGACAGAGAAAACGACTTTGTTTTATACTATGTAGTGATGCTATTGATTTTTCAATTCACCATTGCTGTAGCAATATTAGAGACAAAAGAAACCTGACTCCGGTAATAATTCAGATCCCCTAATCCGTAAGTGTTTCTTAGCCAGTTTACACCAAAGCAATCTCTTGCAAACGGTCAAACAAATAACCATCCTTCAATAAGAAAAACTATTTAGTACCTGAACAAAGGAGATTTTTGGTTCTCCTTCATCTATAGCGACGCATCTGCATTAGGCGCGGGTGCAGAACTCCAACGTGATAACTAAGCCATAATAGCGTACCCAAGCACGCTCCTCAAGAACTGATTGTTTTTATTGCTTGGATCACTATCCGATTAAAACAACGGTAACGAGTGGTACGTGGGCGCGTCTCGATGGCCGTGAGTCGCGCAATTGATTTACATTACGAGACGGACAATGATCTCCGAGCTCCAGTTTTGAGACAAAGAATCTATTAAGACTAACATTTGCAGCGTTTGTCTCGTCTCGGTAATCGCAGGCTTTATAAACGTTTGTCCAATAACTGCGACTGCGTTCTGAGTTCTTGGGTCAAGGTGCCGTGCACTCAACTCCTTTAGCTACCATTTAAAAGAGTCTTCTTCTTTAGGACATACAGGGCACACTTTTAAGGAATTTGGAACTTGTCTTGTTTCTGGTATCGTAAAAAATAGAGTTATAAGACATTTTAACAGAAGATCGGAAACATATCCGAATTAACAGTAGCTACTAGACTTTAGGAAACCGGTTTTAAAATTAGAATCCAAAAAAACGCCTTATTGTTCTAAAGCTCCCACGCAATAATGGAAGCAGTTCCTAAATTTGTGTTTTAACCTCTCAGCTCCACTTTCGCGCCGTTGGCTGCAGGCTCATAAAAGGAATCTAGAGGACATTTGCATTGAGGTGACCAACTGAGGAGTGAGTGGGACGAATAAGTGGCATTTGCATGCAACCGAAATACACGGGTTAGTTGTAATGATAGGGTATCAACCAGTTTCTTTGGCGATGTAGAACATGACGTGACGTAATATTGTATGAGGAAATTGTGACAAATTTAGTTGACTTGATCATGACAGGTTTTGGGTAATTATTTGACTTTTTCTGAAAATAGGTTCGAAAATTGTATCCGTTGCTTTTATTCTACTTTAGTTTAGCGCATCTCGATAATACATGTTAATCAAATTGTTAATGCTAGTCTAGCTCTCTTCAATTGATAATAAGAGCCATAAGATATAGAAGTAAGATGGGCTAGTGCGATGTGGAATAGAGACCCTGAATGTTTATTGTTGTTGCAATTATATCAAGAACAAATAGTATTCAAAATTAGTTGCAACTGACAAGCTTGTTTGCTTGTACTCTATTTGTTCAGGTACTGAAGTGACTGCTTAAACCAAACCGCGTGGCTCTGTTAAACAAGCCAAACAATATATTTTGACAGGTTTTGGCATATCGGTGTCCTGCTTCACGAACTATAGGTACCACGTGGTCTTTTTGTTTACATTCCGCTTAAGTGCTAAAGCACATGCAGTATAGATACAACATAATTTATCAATTAGGCAGTGTAATGGGTATTTAAATTTTATGAAAGCTTATTTTAGACGCTTTTAAGACACGTTTTGAATCTGCTTTGCTTAAAATCTGTCCATGACATTAAACATATCCGTGAGCGTGTTCTCTATCAATTAATTACAATTTCAATATGTCAGGTGCGTCACAGTCCTATCACCTTATTAACATGCGTTGTGTACACAGTTTATGAATCGCTGAAACCGGTATTGACCCCGATTGTAAAATATGGAGCGTGTCGGGGAGGTTCATATTCATACATAACTTACACGTTTTGTTTGGTAGGACGACCGAAGTACTTCCTTTCGATAATATTAGATAATACATCCGATTACATATTTGCATAGGGATAAAACATTCCGACCAAATTATCGCACTTCGACAACATATTTTTATCATAAATGGGCTTATGGATTCATTATTCCAAAAAGCCGGGTTTTCCTTTCGCATGCTTAAGAACTGAGCAACTATAAGGAAGTTGAAACTTGTTTTTTTTCCATACGATGAATTAAAAATATGTCAGTGCTTTTAGCAAACTGGCCTGGCAGATACGAGCACTTTATTTGAAGCTCCATATGTCAAGTTTGACCAAAGGTCAAGGATACACGGATACAGAACACTTTGTCAAAAATATATACTTAATAGCGCTTTGCATCATCCATCATAAACATAATGAGTACTGCAAAAGAGTGGATGCGATTGTGGCGTCCATGGGGGCCCCTTCTTTTATAGACAAATATTTCATAGACTCTATCACTGCACAGAATTTTAATTTCAAAAATACTATTTTCTGCTGAACCAGTGTTGATTTTAGTTATCTTAAATATATTGTTCACGTAGGGTAGGTTAGGTTTTTTTTTTTATTGCATAGAGAAGGCAAACGAGCACACAGGCCACCTGATGGAAGGTGGAAACTGTGACCCATAGACATTCGCATTCACAAGACTGCAAGCCTAAGACTGCAAATGCTGCCAACCCTGAGGACTAAGATGGAACGCCTCTATGCTAGTCATTACACCGGCTGTCTTATCCCCAAAACGGAACACAACTATGCGTACTCTGTTTGGCGGTAGGTTAATGGATAAGATGGAGGTAGCGATCCGGACGGACCCTGCACAAGGTCCTACCACCCGCAACCACCACAATATAAACTGTAATCAACACGGGTTCAGCTGAAAGTAGTATTCTAAGAAATGAAAATTCTGTGAAGTGATAGAGTCTATGAAATGAGTGTCTAAAAAACGAATGATGCCGTTGACTTTTAATCTAGTCTAATGCGAGAGCATAAATTATGTATAAAATCCCTCATAAACCTTAAGCAGTTCTTAGGAATGCGCTGCAAGCCTAATGGAATTTCTAGCGACAAGAACTTGCTTGAATATAATATACAAGCTAGGATAAAGATGACTAACACAACTTGCATTTTCTTGATTGTGTAGTGCATCTCTTTTATTGCAGACTAGTTGGAGCGGGACCCAGAAGCAGATAAAGGCGAGTTGTGCAGTCATCTCCATAATAATGACTACCACTGATCTACTGTATGTGTTAATAGTGTTTAGCTACTCGTCTGTACGGTAATACGGTTGAAAACATTATTTTGTGACCAATTTAAAAAAAAATGCTTGTAGTTGTCAATGTCATTAGAGATTCTAAATAGTGAAATCTGACCGTTTGTGAACCTTGTCACCTTACAATAAGGCTCACTAATGGTCAGTTAGCTATGATGCTTTTTGTACTCCTCAAATGTCACACTACATGACGTATGTCCGATTTCATTGTTTTTAGACCGAAACAAATGGAGAAAAATACACGATATAATAGCGTACTATCATGTAACTTCAGGATGTGAAATGCAAAATGCATTCAAAGCGTGACCTAACTCCTCACACCTTTGAGGTCGGACATGCGCTGGTCTGATGGGACCTGGGGGGTTATTTTAGGCTGAGAGAAAAGGACAGAGAAGGAGAGAGATAACTGCTATAGCTCTGTCCTGTACGCTCGCCGTAAAGTGAACTGCATGGCTACGTCACTATAACCCCCCTGGAGGTTGGCAACAGGATCTTTAGATCTTCATCATACTTAACGTAGAGCAGCCGAGTTTAATCTCGCTAGTTTTTTTTTATAAATAACGTATTAACGTTCGTCTCGAATTATCGACTCAATATTTAACGATTGTGAAAATAATAGTTAACAAAAAAAAACTCGTCTTATTTATTTATTTTTAGAAACTTACTGACAATCGTTGTAACGTAAAAACCGTCGTAAAAAGTTCCCAATGACAACTGTCTTAAGGTTCTTCGTTAAACTAAACTATCTAAAATACGAAATACCATTCGATGGCCGTGAACCACGAGTATCGCTTAGCAAATCGAGCAACCAGTTTCCTGATTTAAAATCTATACTGGTCGAATTAAAATAGCAAATGTTATCTAGAAATTCCAATAACTGGTTTTCAACTGGCAAGAACGGACGGTTAAAAATCAAAAATTGAATTTAAAAAAATCTATACCTATGCCACCGTTTTAAGAAGCCCGATTTGGCACCGGTAACATTCTCCGAAAGCTATATTAGGTTAGGTCTTAGGGTAAATGCATGGTTTAATTGCTATACGCAGCTTAGCTTAGGTTTATTTTAGTAGTCTATCAAAATATTGCCTTCGGAATTATGAAGTTAGTGTACCCGCCTCCAGGAGGTATTTTATACCAAGTTGACAGCTGTCAAATCAGGCCCTTTAGAACGGCCCGACTATAACTTGCTTGTTTATTTTAAGCAGCCTAGATAATACCTACTTTACAAAACAAAACATTCGTTTTGTCACATAACGATCTTATTTAATTTGTGACTTTTTTCTTGATGAAGCACGTTCCTGCTACCCGTTTTACCAAACTACCCAAAAAGGAGTTTCCCGAATGTATGTTTGATAGCTTGTATCCATATTGCCTTATGACCTCCCGTAGGCTAAACCCCTAGACGGATTTGAAACTGCGGGGTATCTTTGATTGGTATTCACCCATGGAGTGTTATACGCTATCATGACATGATAGAACCTCCTGAGTTCTGATGCTACAGGGGTAGTCGGATTTCAAAGATTGCTTTTGTAAAGCCCTCTACACACTATTCATCCGTGTTGTCCGTCCGTGCATGATGCACGACGCAAAACTATAGTGCAGGCTTTCTAGATGACAATAATAATTATCGTGATTTTTTGTCCAACGAGCCTTAACATCTGCAACATCTTGCATGATAGATACTTTGCATACAGCAACATCGGGCACTGCTCTCGTTCAAGATGGATAGTGCGTAGAGGGCTTTAGACTAGTTTTCATGGCATGCAGGAGGCAAACTAATAGCGAAAATACTAGCTGCCCCATATTTCACCGCGACAGGTCGCGACAGGAATTCAGCATGCATTGCAAAGTCAACTTTTGACATCACTGGGATTCATGTCAGCTGCGCCATGTACACTATAACATCACCTGTCACCTGTCATTGTCATTTATCAGAATGGTAAAATAGAGGGCTGATGTTACAGTGCGACAAAAAAGAGTAGAAATTAAACGAGGGCGCTACTTTTCGCATAACTGTCACATTTTTGACGTAAAATCCTTAAACATGGCAACAATTGAGTATGTTTTTTTTTATAGTTCCATTTTAGTTTTTTTTGTCGCAGTGTAAGTAAGGTTTAAGTGCATAGAGATTCGCTATCTCATGATGGCAAACGCAATAGCGACCTTGAGGACTGCGAGATGGTCGAGTGCCTCTATTGTAATCGTTTCGTCTTACCTTACACCGGAATACTTACCGTCGTACTCACGGCCCCTGTACACATTGAGCCATGCGTTGGGCGAAGTTGATGGGCCAAAATAAGGAATAACGTTTACACATTGGCGTGTTAATCATTCTTCATTGGCGCTTTCAAGATCCATTGATGTGTGATTGTGTGCACGAAAAACCGACACCTGTCGGTTGGCCGGCCAGCGTTTGTAGCCAACAAAAACAAACGAATAGCGCAGCCAAGTGGTCCTCTAAACGTTCGCCCAACACCGTGGCCCAACGAATTGGCCCAATGTGTACAGAGGCCATCAGAATGATTTTAGAGACAATTAACTCGTTCCTTTTTCAAACTTGTGTATGAGAATCGTCACTGAAGTTCGACCATAGATTAAGAACATATTATTATTTAAAACTGAATCGCGTTATTTTTGGCCAGTCTTCACTCTGACTGGTTTTCAATGGACTATAATTTTACAGCGATCGTAAAAGACAGAACTATAGCACTTATATACTGCTCGTCTAAATAAAAAGGACGCATGCGTAATTTGTTGGTCAAAGTAAATTTAACCCCACGACTTAAGAAATAAGGTCACTAATAAAAGCGCGATTCTATGGGACATAAGCCCTTTTGTCTAAGGAGGACAGTATAGCTCTGTCATTTTCCCTCAGAAATTGAACTGCATAGCTATGTCATAATAACCCCTTCTGTTCTAAGAAAGTAATGCTAAATATTATAATACCGGGTTTTCCTTAACCATGCAATCTGTTAACTTAAACAGAGAAATAATACGCGTTTTTAAACAGTGACTAATGTAATTTGTTCTCATTAAAGTATCGGTATTCGTAACGTCTACACAGCACTAGGTCAATCGGCTGCGTACATATATGGTTTATTAACAGACTATTGCTACGGAGTTCAATGGTTGAACCCTTTAACATCTTTTTTTTTTTTTTCGTCTGTCTAACATCATGATTTTTTAGTCATAATGTATATCGCAAGTCGAACATATTTTTTATTTGATGTTTTTCCGTTTTTTTTTTTCAATACATACCAAACCTAAAAAAACTTTTCTACATGTTAGACAGGTTAGATTAAGCAACTAAAATTTCTAAATTTACCCTGCAAACACCTCTTATAATCGTAAACAAAGCCCATAGTAAGCGTAGTAAAGGTTATGTAAACAAATTCACAATGCAAAAACCGCAAATTTCCGACACCTGTTTCCTCAATTACTTTTTTTAATGGTTCTTCGCATCGTTACGACTATAAATAAATATTTACCACATGAGAAAACAGATATTTTGAATTTTTGACAACAAGAGTGATCACTTAAGCACCTTGTCACATTAACGCCGTGTTTGAGTTGACTTACAATATGATCCGTCTAGTGAGTCTGAGTGAAAGCGAAGGGGTACAAAAGTCACGATCTACTTATGACGTTGACTATGCATTTAAAGTAGAAATTCAAATGCGTCCGTTTATTTTTGTCGCTGACCAATTCGATGAATCGTCGTATGAGCATAGCCACTTTAGTTTCCTTATGCGATTCCATTTCGTATCAACCTTGCTTTCACCGAAGAACCACCAAATTAGGCTCTCTATTAACACATACAATTGGGCTAGAGACGGTTTCACCGCGTTTTTTTCAAGAACGGCGGACTTTGATTTATATAATTACCAAAACCAATCAGGCTAGAAATAGTTATTGAATAAAGTACACTCAGGAGCAAAAATACCGGGTCAGAGTGCGTTTCTCATACAAACGAGACGAATTCGAAGCCTTGGTTCCTCGACAGGGGTTGTTTTGAGTGAGGTTTAATGGTAGATAGTCCAAGGTTCAATGGAGGAGGTCAAAAGTTCTTAAGATACCTAACTGATCGCACAATCAGTTTACACCACAGCGGGAGAGTTTGGGTCAACATTTGGATTTCCTTACATTTTATTACCATTTTAGATGTTTTTCTGAACAGGCACTATTCCGGCGTTAGTCGCAGATTCATTCAGTTGGGTATCCTAGGCACTCTGTAAGTACTGTATCGACGCTCGGGGTATTCAGCATCAGATTTCACTAAAAGCATTCCCTAGCGAGGAACCAAGGCTTCGAAATAGCCTCTTTAGTATGAAACACGCACTCTGACCCGGTATTTTTGCTCCTGAGTGTATTTAACAAAACAATCAATCGAGTTAATAGAAAATAGTTTGCTAAAACTATCGCCTGACCGGAAGAACGAAAAACTTCAAAGTGAGCGCCACTAGCATGTGTTTCGTAAGTAGCAATATAAAATGTTGTTCCTTTTTCCTTATAATGGCGATGTTTTTTGATATTGACTATTGATTGGTTAATATAATGACGTGATTAGCTTAGTTGCTGGTTGCGGATCGCTACCACCATCTTATCCATTAACCTACCGCCAAACAGCAGTGTTCGCATTGTTATGTTCCGATTTGGGGATAAGACAGCTGGTGTAATGACTAGCATAGAGGCATTCCATCTTAGTCCTCAGGGTTGGCAACGCATTTGCAGTCCTAGGCTTGCAGTCTTGTGAATGCGAATGTCTATGGGTCACAGTTTCCAATTACCATCAGGTGACCTGTGTGCTGGTTTGCCATCTCTACGACATAAAAAAAAAAAAAAGTTGCTGGTTGCGGATCGCTACCACCATCTTATCCATTAACCTACCGCCAAACAGCAGTGTTCGCATTGTTATGTTCCGATTTGGGGATAAGACAGCCGGTGTAATGACTAGCATAGAGGCATTCCATCTTAGTCCTCAGGGTTGGCAACGCATTTGCAGTCTTGTGAATGCGAAGGACTATGGGTTTCCACTTACTATCAGGTGGCCTGTGAGCTCATTTAACTTCTCTATACCATAAAAAAAACTGCATTTATTAAATTTTCTGTGATGTAATTTTTGCTCCTTTTTCCCCCTCATCTTCGAAGTCTATGAATCTAAAAATCTGACTAAATCCTAACTTATAGATACTTATATTTTTAAGGGAAAAATATAACGAAGTGTTCATCTACAGGTTTTTGAGAAATAACAAAAAAATCTTTGAAAATCTGTATTATAATTTAGGCTAGTCAAAACAAATCTCATTGCATAGAAAATACATAACAAAATGAGTATTTTCTTTTGCCGTTACCAAACGTATTATCTTACATTTTAAACGTTATCGCTATCCTCATCGGGTTATTGATAACTATTTGTTGACAGAGTGATGTGGCGACTTCAATTTGGAACGGACGCCATTGTTGCACGTTACGACTATACTCGTTCATGGCAACATTACGCAAGAAAGAAGCAATAACAGATCTTATGCCTTTGTAATAAGATCTACGTCGAGAGGCTTTTTATTGTTGTATGCGAGCAAGCATTGGCACCGAACTCCCTATTGTTCATACAGCCTACCGACTACGTAACGTACCATGTCATTGAGGCTGATGCCCAAGTATGAAACCTACAAAAAACTACAAAACAATGTTATTGAGCAATCTCCACGATGTTTACCGGTATAATTGCCGTCAAACTTCTTGAACATTAGGCGAGGTAGTGGGGGAAAGTTCGCGCATCGTACACATACGTGCAGGGAGGCAGAGGGACGGGGACGCGGTGCGGGACGCAAACGTCAACTGATTGACCAATGGGTGCGAACGACGCGTGCTCCCCCGCCGCCCGCTCCCAACGACACCTAAAAATCGCTTCTGCGCAAGCAAGGTTACATGTTCAAGAAGTTTGCCGGCAACTATAGCAGTGAGAGCTTAGTAGACTATGGCGATCCTTTTTTTTCATAGCTGGCATCTCTTAAACGGTCTAACCGATTTCCATGCAACCTATTTAGCATAGAAGCCTACTGATTGAATTAGCTCTCTTATAAAATCTACATCCGTATACATACGTTAAAGTTATAACAGTTATAATACAACTTTTTTTTTGTCGTGGTTAAAAGCGGCATCTTTAGTTACGTAATTTACTTGTACAATCAAGGAATTTAATTCCTATACCAGTTTGGACTATGTCAAAGTGACGTAGTCAATCAAAACGTAAGAGACTTCTTATGATTTTATTTACAGTGTCACTTTGACATAGTCCAAAGTGGTACAGTATTTAAATTCCTTGGCTGTACTTACTCAAGCCGCAATTACAGTGAATGTGTAATAGATCGCGATTTGCAAATACCACGCAACTGCACTTTTTACATATCTTTTTACCGATTCTCTATCTCATTTATCACTGAGCGATATGTAGCAGGCGGCAAGGTAATTACAGGTTAAGAATTAATTAGCTATGTCTATTAAAGTTGGCTACATTGGCAACTTACTTTAATTTTAAAGTAAGAAGGCCGGCTGCGGGTAATTTTAAAGTTGTTTTTATATGTTTGTGTTGGGTGTGTAATGTTTTGTACAAAACAGATGGTCTAATTTTCATTTTTCATAAAACGACTTGCATAATTTCGACCACTATAATAAACCAACGATATAATAGTCATGACATGATGCATAAAACGAAATGCATAATTTCAAAACCTATAATATTCATTTTAAAATTTAAAATTTCTAACTACTTTCATTTGTATTAATTGTGGGCACAGTTCTAATCTAACCTAATCTAGTTAGAATAAATTGACTAAAAGTGCATAATAACAAGAAAATGATAGTTATACAAAATGAGTGTTATGTTATTCGAACGTATGCCAGACGAAATTATACAATTGTTTTTTTTGCTAAACGTTCATTAATTTCATTATGCTTTTCGTGGTTAGTTAAATTAAAATATACAAAATGTTTTTAGACTGATGAAGCGCACCCGTTTGTGTGTTTGTTCTATGCCATAAAAAAAAAGAGTGATTTTTGAACCATTGAATTCTAACGACAAAAATTATGTACCTCTTTGATATCAAAATATTATAGAGGTCTTACTAATAAGACTTTTACCATGACTAAACTAGCGACAGTAAAACTTGGAAAATGGTAATTAACTATGATAAGCGTGTACAATTCTAATCGAAAGTATGTTTGGACAATGCTCTGTATTTGTTATCTTAAGATTTGAGATTTCCGTCGTTACATATTATGTGGAATAGGTTATTTCACAACGCTTCACGACGTCGGATACATAAAAACTTTTCTATCTAGACCCTGAGACTCGTGGCAACTGTTTCAAATCAGAGACCATGTATGCTGGTAACTATAAAAGAAAGTATACCAGCGTATTTAGATCTCTAATTAAGAATAGTTACTTAAGTTCAGAGGTCTTAACACAATGGTGACTTCCTAAAGTTCCGTTTGCTGTAGGTAATAGCACAATATTCCGAGTTCTCACAGTATATTGGCTCAATGAAAGTGAAATTACAATACAAGTCGTGTAACATTATGTAAATTGGGTTGCATTGTCGGGTTACATTATACATGTTAATACGACCTCTGACAGTTTCACCTGACGTTTATTGCACGTGTTGTGTTGCAAATCAACAGCACAGGCTGTCTAGGAAGAACAGCACAAATTAATTCATCATCATCATGTCAGCCGAAATACGTCCACTGCGGGACATAGGCCTCCCCCAAGGCTCTCCACTCAGACCGGTCTTTTGCTTTTCGCATCCACCGCGTTCCCGCGATCCTTACGAGGTCGTCACTTCATCTTGTTAGAGGCCTACCTACAGCTCGTCTCCCGGTCCGCGGACATTTGAATATCAATATGAATGGATGAATTGAAATGAAACAGGATAATAATTAATACAAATATTAGTTGCATACTTACTATCTGATCTACCTGCTAAATTGTGTAAAACTAGACTGAGTGCGGATAGGGGCAGACTGAAAACCAGCGCTGCGAAGACTCGAGCACTCGCCGGCGCTCGCAGTACATGCTGAGTCTGTGCCTTTTGTCACACCGTTTCTTTTTATGAAATTTTGTTTGTATTTTACACAAACACTTTATTCAGGAGTTCCTATGGCCACCTTTCGTCTCTATCATCATTCATGATACCAGCTCGATGGTATTATATACCAGGTCAACGGAATCGCATAAGTATGCAATATAATCATAGTTAATAGTCAGTCAACAAAGTATGTTAACATTCACTTCCAAGATTTGATAATATTGTTTGTTATATAGTGTTAGTTAAAAGTGTAGCTAATTTAAGTGCATTAAAAAAGACAAGTAAGTAAGCTCCCGCCAGTAAAATTTTAGCGAAGAATGTGTCAAATTTTAAACTGAACTAATCAAATGTATCCGTAAATATTGGAAAAAGACAAAAAATAGGTATACATGTATAATCGAAGATAGATCATACATAATTAGAATCTCTGTGTTTTTTCTCGGTCTGTAAATAGAGAAGGTACAACACTTTTTACAATGAAAGATCGTAGATAAAAAACAGAGTTTCTTCTTTCCTTTTACATTTTATAATTGTGTATTATAAGACATTAATATTTATGTGTCATGACACACAATTTACATGAAATAAATGATTTGCATTTGAATCAAAAGGATCTTTGGGTTTTTTAGAGTTCAAGACAGATTAAACGCGTTCAACCTTGCAAAAATAAATGTCGAATTAAGTTTAATTAAATAAAGTAATACCTCTTTTTTTTAAATAAAAACTGTAAGTTTAAAGTACAAAGAGTAACCTATACCTAAATTACTCCGACGCAACTGTACATACTTACGTCGTTATATCCTGACAAATTACGATATATTTACAAATTTCGTCCAGCAAAACAAACTTCCCCTTTTATTTTGATTATTAAGTAAATTCTGCTAGCGCTATAAACAATTTTCAGCTCAAATGAAATAAACGACGTTAAAGGAATCTTGCGCAGATGGTTACAAATTCCTATGGTAATTAAACCAGACGGGCTTAAAGCGTTAAGTTTTTTATTTCTGGCTATCGGGATGTTTATATCAACTTTCTGCCCGCTGGCTGCCTTTTGAGCCCAGAAAAGGAGCAGTAAAACGGCCTGTTTTGCTTGTAATTTCTAAATGAGGCAGTAATGCGATGCTTATCCTACTGGTTAGTCAGTTCACTTTCTGTATTGGTAGAGTCGCTAAATCTTTAATGGACCTGGGCCCTCTACTCGATAAACAGTGCCTTTGACGTGTTATCGTAATGTTTTTATTGCGGCAGCCATTACTGTCAAGTGAAAAGCTATCGTACCGTTAAAAATACAATAACATGTCAAAGACAATATGACTTTACCCAGTAGAATAAAAGGAACGAAGCGATTTTCGAAAACTGTCAAAACGTATGGAACTGAGATAAACGCCCGACGCAAGAGATCTTCATCAATGTCAGTCCTATACAACTGCCCTTCTAAATAAAAAGGACGCATGCGCAAGCAAATGTAGCCCACTATCTTAAGAAATAAGGTCACATATACATTCACGGTTCTATGAGACATGCGCCCTTTTTTCTTAGGAGGGCAATACAGTGTGTCCCACTGTATACATTTTATCAGTTTTCGAAAATCACTAATATTAGCGTATGCATTTTGTCAGTTTACTACTTTTTCTTTACACGTATTGCTATCGTATTGATTTTAACTCAGCCACCATGAATGTCAAGTAAATAAGAGCTATCATTGACAATACGATAAGATAACAAAAGCAATAAGGTTTAGCCCGAGTAGAATAGAGCTCCTAGTCGACTGCAGAATATAGATTTTAATAGTTTAAGTAAATCACAACATTATTTATTTGTTTATTTTATTTATTTATTAGGTGCGAGTTGGACTTGCGCACGAATTGTTCCGTACTGTACATAATCATGTTGGTTGTATGGGAGCCTCTTTATATATATATATTTTTTTTAAAGTGAATATTGTCGGGGATAGTGCAATACCGCATAACTAACACATTTAATAAGTGGCAAATTATACCTTACTGACTTATTTGCTAAGTTGTATTTTGACCTTATGTAATTTGTTAGTTACGCGGTATTGCACTATCCCCGATCCCCGACGATATACAATTAAATATTATGTAGTATTTCAAGCGTCTGTCTGTTGCCGTAATTAATATTGAGCAAAAACTGCAAAATATCACGTTCCCGCCCCCACTTACCGACACTTAAATATTTATTTAATTCTTTTAGTTTATTGGTTGGTTATAGCGGCAACAGAATAACATCATCTGTGAAATTTAACTGTCTAGTTATCACGGTTCATGAGATACAGACCTGATGACAGACAGACAGACAGACAGACAGGCGGACAGTGGAGTGGGGTGGAGTCTTAGTAATATGGTCCCGTTTTGGGTACGGAACCCAAAAAAACTATGATATTGACAACGTGGCTCAACAATGAAATAATTAAAGTTAGGTATACTTAAGTACCTATCTAATTATTTCTACTTCGACCTTCATACTATTAGAGCGATTGCCTATTATTTTTAATAATACGCATTTACCGCTATAATTGCACATACAACACGAGTAGTAATCATATGTTGTAAATCAATCTTATGTCATTGCCATCTTTGATTGAAACCGTACAAAGTTGACCCTACCTATATCGCAGTTTTGGCACCGAATGCTTCCACGACCTAATGGAATCTTTCATTAGTCTTCCGGTGTGAGTCATCAGGCGCAGGTTATGGATCATCGAGAAAGTATTCACATACTGATTTATTATAGCTATCTAGCATGTTGATATTCGTGGACAGAGAAGATAAAACTGCATATTAATAGCTATCCGTTCCCTCTAAGTTTGCGTGCGATGACGTGCAAAATCAATAATGAAGAACTTGTGGTCATGACCAAGATTTTATCCACAGACCAGATATATACAACATAAGAAAAAAATCCTAAAACTAAAGAAAACACTAGGAATGAGTACGAATAATTCGACCTAAACAAGTATAATATTTTGTAGCTCGTATAAAAGAAAGCCGTAATTCAATCGTTCCAAAACAATAACAAATAGCATATCCCAACGCAAGATAATTCTCGTCAACACACTTAGGTAATAAAAAAACGAACTGTCCCCTAAAAATTTCTTATGTGGTCAACTGGCTGCCATTCTTGAACTAATGATAGGCCACGTAAAATTATGGAGTACGTGCGATAAGTCAGTACATAAGTAGATACCTACATTACATAAACGCGACAATAATATGCTCATTCCTGTGTCACTTGCAGCCGAGATAATAGAACTATAATAGAATATTATCGCATTTCGCTAGCATCCGTCCGAGATACATATTCAATTCGCAATATAGCAGAACACGTATGGTCGACGTCAATGAAATGTTTACATTATTGCACTCTATTCCATTGACTGTACAGCTAGGGAATGAGTGAAAGCAAGCGGAAGTAACACGGGGAAAAATGTATGGAATTGACATAAGCGTCTGACGCAATTGATCTTCAGCTGGCGTCAATCCTATTGTGTTACGAGTATACATCTTATACGTTATAGGTCCTCGGGATGTTAGCCACGGAAAACACAGTAAGTTGACACGACTGGCCATGGATCGACCGACAGACCCTGATGATCACAATGGAATTTTGTGACCTCTGGCCTCACGAACTCTTAACTCTTGACCCGTATTGAATTAGCTGGTCGCTGCGAATCGAGTAAAAGCGGTAGACAACTTCCATCCTAAAAACTTGCGGCATTAGTCGTGGTGATCCTACCTAGTTAATAAATATCACAATTTTACCAACACACACACCAAAAAATTTTACCAGCACACTTCAAATTTGTTACCATACTAAATGTGCTTAATTATATTTTTTGTCTCGTGTTTTTTGTTCTATTTTTGACACGACATATCGAAGAATGAAACGTTGCTATATTCATAACTTGACAATAAACAGCTTGAGAATTATTTGGAAGGATCGTCACTACTTAGTGGCAGTAGTGGTCAGAACATCTAGTTAAGATTTAGAAAATATGCACGAAACATCGTGTAAATTAGATATCTAAATTGTCTAACAAGTAATTTAGATTCGTAGATAAGACCGTTTGATGTTTACCTGCACTTTGTAACTGATCTGTTTCTCTGTAATGCTTTTGTTTAGTGTACAATAAACTGTTTGTAATGTTAGTGTATAATTGTATACGTGAGTAGAAATCAACGTATTAAAAAATCATAAGATCCTACCTACCTACCTAGTTAACTAATACAATAAATGCAAGTTTGAACATAGGTAAATATAGTATAATACTAGCTATAAATATAAGTAACCACATATAAATAATCGATCACAGAATAATTAGGGAAAGGTATTCCAGAAAGACCGATAAACGAATTCCACGCAGTCGGAGGCTTGCAAAAGGAAGCTAGACTTCGCCTGAGTATTCCACAATGTCCGTTTCAAGAAAATATACGGGGAGCATGGAATGTTAAATTAACGGTTGCCGTACGTAACGTGATTTTTCTCGCCGCAGTAGTAATTAGCTTTTTATTAACTTGCAATGTTTGTATGTATTCGGGTCAAATCTTGCAAGTAAGTCTTGAACCATTTCCCGGGGACCGATTGAGCTGAAATTCGGTGAACCAACTAAACTTCGATGACGATATAATAATATAATATGGCACCACCGAGCTGATTTGATGATGGAGTCGGAAGGTGGCGACAGGATCTCCACTATGCTGAACGTATATAACTATGACTTTGTGGTAATGCTTTTTGACATTCATAGGTGCATTATATTATGCCTAAATTGAAGAATAAGGAACTTTGACTTTGACTTTGACTTTTGCAAAAAATCTACAGTCATCAGACTCATCAGCAAGAAAAGCTTGTCTCGAAAACGTATTTTTTGACAAAAACTTGTTAACACACATAAATTATCTTTACTTCTAATTAAGAAACTAACAGTTCTTCTAACAGGCTAGCGTCCTAAAAAAAATTGTTTTGTATTTAAAGTGCGTTGAAGTTTCGCGTGACGTCACGCCGTGGCACACTTTATACCACGTTGTGTTGTGACGTCACGAGCGCCCACTCCGAACATTGATGCGCGTTACATTTGTCAATTTTGATTGATTTGATAAAGCATAAAATACATGTTCAATATTTTTTGATAATCTTACTGACGGACTAATTAGTTTTTCTTTTACCCAGATCACACCCTTGTAGCCCGAAGAATAGCTAAACTGAAGTGGCAGTGGGCGGGGCACATTGCTTGCAGGACTGATGGCCGATGGGGTCAGAAGGTTCTGGAGTGGCGTCCGCGGACCGGAAAACGAGCTGTAGGTAGGCCTAAAGCACAAGACCGGTCTGAGTGGAAAGCCTTGAGGGAGGCCTATGTCCAGCAGTGGACGTCTTTCGGCTGACATGATGATGATGATGACACCCTTGTGATCACCCCTTGTTGGACTTGAAATTTGGAATAATAATGCAATTTCGATGATACTACAATAATATGGTACCATCGTGGTATGTTGGAGAAGGAAGGTGGTTAGAGGAACTCCTCAGTGGCTCATAGACCCGTTGAGCTTGGACTCATTTGACTCGTCTTAGGTTAGAGAGTTTATTATCAGTGCTAGAAGTACATTCGGCAATACATTTTTTTTTGGAAATAGCTTTTTTAATGTGACATTGTTTACCATCCCGGACGGGAGAAGTCACGTATACGGCGACCTTTAATTATTTTAAAATATGTACGACATAAGTTATTTGAACTCTGATAGAATGCAGCTGTGGATGCATAAGACAATGGGCTGACACCGTGTTACCGTCTTCAAACAATTACATAACTAACGTAACGATAACAGAGATCATAACCGCTGCTTGAAAATAGACATTCTGATTCTCAACTAGATTTATCTAGTACTAGCTTTTGCCCGAAACAACCTAGATTTCGACTATCGTTATTCCCTCGGAAACTTTCAAGTTTTCCGGGATAAAAGTAACCAACTAGCACACAAACTTTCACTCATCATCATCATCATCATGTCAGCCGAAAGACGTCCACTGCTGGACATAGGCCTCCCCCAAGGCTTTCCACTCAGACCGGTCTTGTGCTTTTCGCATCCACCGCGGTCCCGCGATCTTGACGAGGTCGTCACTCCATCTTGTTGGAGGCCTACCTACAGCTCGTCTTCCGGTCCGCGGACGCCACTCCAGAACCTTCTGACCCCATCGGCCATCAGTCCTGCGAGCAATGTGCCCCGCCCACTGCCACTTCAGTTTAGCTATTCTTAGGGCTATGTCGGTAAACTTTCACTAATATTATTTAATTGAATTTATGTGATTCGTGGAGTGCTTCATCTGTTATTGTATGTAAGTATAGTACTCCAAGAAAACAAATACACAGCATTACATACAAGTGTTTATTCATAAATATTAATGATAACTTTTATCGTCTGATAAGTCAAGTAAGTATCTACTAAAAACCTTATGTGATGCCGAATTTAGTGCGGATCCTACCGTCAATCAGCAGTGTTCGCGTTATTGTGTTCCGGTGTAGGGGTAAGACCACTGGGAAAATTAATAGTAGTGTTGTTAGTTGTGTTTGTACCTACTATGTTTTTTTTGTCTTAAACAATAATTTTACAAGCTCCATTAGCATAGCGTCATTGCATCATAGTCTTCAGCTTTGGCAATGCATTGCAGTCTTAAGATTAAAGTCTTGAGAATACAAATCTCTATGAGTCACAGATCCCACTTACCATCAGATGATCTGTGTGCTTAATCACATCTTGTAAAGCATCATCATCATCATCCTCAGCCTGTAGCAGTCCACTGCTGGACATAGGCCTCTAACATGGCTCGCCAACTGGCTCGACCCTGGGCCTCGATTCCTTATCCAACCGCTCCCAGCAAACCTCCACACGTCGTCCGTCCATCTAGCTTTAGGACTACCGACACTACGCTTGCCCGTACGTAGCAAAGCACGTGCTTTTAAAGTATAACAAAAACGAAGGCTTGAAAACCCGACTGTTTCTTTAGAATCGGATCATTGACGCTGCGCAGCAATAGGACTAAGGAATTTGAACTTAGAGTAACCCTTGAACTTATAAAAACTCTCGAATAAAGACTGTACGATACCTACATTTCAAAATCCGTCCAGCCGTTAAATCTACAGGTTTCAAAGCATTTGATGTGGATATATACTCACGTGCATAGATACATACTACAAATTACCCCGCGTCAAGCGTCATCTAATGAACTCATAATAATGAACATGACATATTACGTTTACCCCTACGAGAATAGTATCATTCTCTGTAAAGACAAAGTGAATGAACTAACTCATTCAATACCTATTCTTGTCACTGCAAATGCATCCTTAGGCCTTATAATCTAGACTACAAAACGTCTCAAAAGGCTCTGCGTAAACATAACTATGCTTGTAATTTAAGACTTGTTACTGATAAGGTAGCGTAAGCAACTACTTTGTGATCAAATTACAACAACAAGCTAAATGTCTTGGAGTTTTGATCATACACAGCTTGTATACAATCCAACGGTCTTTTATTATTACGAAGATGTATTTACTTAAGCGGATTAAAAATAAAACTATCAAGCCACTTTCTAACAGTAAGCCATGTTTAAAATGGCAAAGTGCTTCAATCAATCTTGTGCCTCCACATTTAAAAAGTAAACTAACTAGTATGTCAAGTAAAAGGCACGATTTATTGATACAATATAAATAAATCGACAACACCATAATGAAAAGGCACTCGTCTAGGATCTTATTACAAGAATATAGGATTTGTTATTGCTCGGTTCATGTTTCTTATTTTTTGTAGTGATGACTTCTTTTGTATACTAAGAAATAATATGGTAGTGTCTGTATGATTTCAAAACAAATTCTAAAATTCAAATGAAAACTACTGTATCTTTATATCTGTCCGAAAGTCTTTATGTTTGTCTTGAATAGATTCCGAAATGATTCATCGGTTTTAAAAAAAACAGGGATTAATACTAAAATTAAAACTTTATTATTATTCCTATACTATATTCGTATATTATTTCAATATCTTGCAGGGTTCAGAATATATGAATATAAATATTTGTAAATCTCTTACTGCCATACCGAAGCGAAGCGAAGGCAGGGCTGAGATTTATACTCGGTAAAACCGTAAAACGTTATTGTTTTTGACGTGTTTCAGTATTGCAAACGTTTTGATAGTTGTTATATGTTGAATAGATCCCAGGGCCTCAATTTAACACGGTAAAAACCATATCGTGTTTGAGCTTTTATCGTATGGTCACCGTTTTGATAGCTCTTATTTACTTCACAGTAATGGCGACTGACGTCAAAACAATACCATAAAAGATCAATGACGATATATTTTTAACCGTCGGGGATAAATGCCCAGGTCGCTCTCTAGTCTATGCTAAATGCAGTTTGTTCATTTGTTTTCAGAGGTTGTTTAGGGTCCGTTCACACTGTCATGGCTTGGAGAGGATAGCAAATTTTTATCACGATAAAAATCTGCTATCCTCTCCGAGCCGGTCTGTGTGAACAGAGCCTTACAGTTTAGTTACTTATCGGCCCGGCATTGCCCGCGTTGTCAGCCTGATGAGATGTTCGTTCATCTTTTATGCTAATCTCATGGCTGCTAACGGAGCGACTAGGTCATTTTTCTTGCTAATTGCACAACTGTTGTATTTTTGGAGTGCACCGTTTTACTGTAAGCGACACAATTTTAAGTGTCCTAATTTTAGCACTGCGATTACACTAATGAAAAAATGGATATTACTTTTTTTTATATTATAAATGGGTAGTGAATGTGCAGAAATAAGTTACCTACGTTTAGTCCTAATATTCGTGTGTCAACTGTTTCATTTGCCATATTAACATAAGTTAGAAATGGTTTTTTTTCAAAAACCGTTAATCTTATTAGGATTTTTATTAGACAAACCTTTAATTTACCGATAGGTTCTACAGGTGATCTTTTTAAAAGTCCTAAATAATAGCCCTAAAAAACGACCCTTCGGACTTTTATTTAGAATACTACATCATTTGCAACAGATATCAGTATCACTTAAAAAAAGAACTACCAACTTTCTTAATTTCTAGGCACAAAAATACTTAGTGTTATTGTTGTTCTAGACCTATTCGCTGGCCCGCTTAACCTTGCACAAAAGCGAGCACATCAGAAAGAGAAAGCGCATAAAATTGGACTCTATTATGAATACAGATAAAGAGCAAGAAATATGTCAGTGCCACAAAATAACTTGGTTCGGGTGACTCCGAAACGTGCGAACAGTTTAGCAGAATCATTTATTTTCCGCTGTTATTTAAGAAAGCAGAGCTATGTGACCTAAAACTGCCGAGGAGAATTTCTATCATGTCAAAAGAGACAACATTGTGTCGCTTTTCCCGTGGCATGTGGCGAGCTATTTCAGGGTGGCATAATTTTTTAATTATGTCAGCACAGAGCACAGGTTGCTGACGGCTGGTGAAATCCATTGTTGGCGTCACGGCCGTATGTCATATTAACTACATCGCAACATTACTAAATATTGTATTTGTAAATATTTTTTACCGTTTGCCGTAGCTACGACTACAACTGGCTGACATGTTTTTATCAAGTACTTTAGTGTAAGTTTATTAATTAATAAGTAGCTGTTTTTCGCGTCATCGGTTCGCTCGGAAAGTGTAAAAATGGTAGTAGATACCTACCCTATGTCTATCTCTATAAAAAATCCGGTTTATGTTTAAGCTGTGAAAGAGTAACAAATATACATAGTATAAAACAAAGTCGCTTCCCGCTGTCTGTCTGTCCTTATGCATGCTTAGATCTTTAAAACTATGCAACTTTTTAAAATAGATAGAGTGATTTAAGAGGAAGTTTTTTATGTATAATAAAAGTCTAAAATGTGTACGTGTGTTACAGAAAACTCGCATAAACCGAAGCAAAGCGAGGGCGGGTCGGTTGTTATTTTATACTTTATTGCCTACAAATCCGTCGTACAAGTTATGTATCGCTATGCTATCGGTAACTGTTAAAACTTTGCGTGGTTCCATAATTTTGATCTCCTGGTATGCTCCAATGTCGACCACACCATCCCAAATTATCAAACCTGGACCAAACCTTCAGTAGGTCGTATTGAGCAGACCGTTACGTCACCAACAAGGGGTTTGTCCCTGAAAATTCAGCGATTTCACACTCAATCGCTCTACAAAGTGCTTCCTCTCGATCGGTTTGATAATCGATTACTTTGGCTTGTTTTAGCGAGATAATTCGCTTAGTTGCCTAATCACAGCGTAAATATTACACTAACGATGTACTCAGGGCGTATATTCTATTCTGTCTAAACGCTATTAACATCATCACTAGATTTATTAATCACAGTTCCCCGCCAGAAGGTTCTGGAGTGGCGTCCGCGGACCGGAAGACGAGCTGTAGGTAGGCCTCCAACAAGATGGAGTGACGACCTCGTCAGGATCGCGGGACTGCGGAGGATACGAAAAGCACAAGACCGGTCTGAGTGGAAAGCAGTGGACGTCTTTCGGCTGACATGAGTGAGTGAGTGAGTGAGTTCCCCGCCGCGTCACAGAAATTGACCAAGTCCTATAATAAGTTCTAGGTTTGTACGGTCAGCTGCAGAGAAATGTAACCCCCTTTGCAAGGCAACTTGTATGCAGGGGGGGTTAGTTTTCTCTGCAGCTGACTGTACTATGGGTACTAGATAACGATAAACTTACTTATATAGAGACTCAAAAAACATGGAAAACATCCAAGAACCGAAACAAATATGTAAAATTTTCGGTTGTGTTTAATTTTTTTTCCCGACTGCCAGAGGGTATTGTGTTTCACAGCCTACACTCAGGAGCAAAAATACCGGGTCAGAGTGCGTTTTTCATACTAAAGAGGCTATTTCGAAGCCTTGGTTCCTCGCCAGGGCATGCTTTTAGTGAAATCTGATGCTGAATACCCCGAGCATCGATACAGTACTTCCAGAGTGCCTAGGATACCCAACTGAATGAATCTGCGGTTAACGCCGGAATAGTGCCTGTTCAGAAAATGTAAGGAAATCCAAATGTTGACCCAAACTCTCCCGCTGTGGTGTACTGATTGTGCGATCAGTTAGGTATCTTAAGAACTTTTGACCTCGTCTATTGAACCTCGCAGTATCCACCATTAAACCTCACTCAAAACAACCCCTGGCGACGAACCAAGGCTTCAAATTAGTCTCGTTTGTATGAAAAACGCACTCGGTATTTTTGCTCCTGAGTGTATAATATGTATGTTTGTTCCTTTGTGGCGTTCTAGAAACTAAACGTGTGGACCGATTTTGATGATTTTTAAGTCAAACCATTTGTTTTAATCTCGTGAGTGTCACTAAAGATATGACAGTAATTAGAATTCAATATGGCGGCAGCTAGACGCCATATTGTAAAAAGAAAAAACAAGTCGACGAACTATGACATATGGGGTATCATTGGATAGATATTTAAAAATTATATTTAGGTTCTTTTAATCATTTTTAATTTTGAATGATAATTTAGGATTTATTAAAATTATAAACTATTTGAAGTCAGTTAGCAATGACAGTTGGATTTTTTAAAGCTTGCTTTTTGTTGTTATTAAGAAAATACCATGTGGCGTTTAGGCTTTGTAGCGGGCACACCTTATAATTCCGAATTACTTTTATCCGAATATTCAGTTATCCGAAAGCTATGTTACGCTGGAGTTATTTTAGATTAATGTTTAATTTAATGTCATAGGTTAGGTTAGGTTTGATTTATAAGCGATAGCAAAAAGTTAAATCTTCTATCAAAAAAATGCGCAGTTTTTTTTGAAACAAACCTCATGCATGTCATGATTTAGTTCAGAAAACATAAAAGCCAAGGATGACATAAAAGCGAAAAGGTACGTAAGTGGTCGTTCACTTATTACTTATTACGTTGTAATTGCAGGTTTTTTTACTACATAATAAACTGGTTAAATAAATTAGTTCAGTTGAACATCATGTGGGTGACTTCGGAAGATAATCAATGTACCAAATGTGGGTTGCGATTGCGCTATGAGGGTTCCGTTATGCATATTTTGATATATTTGTCGACATTTTTATTTTTCAATTAATTGCTGGAAAAAAAACTGTTAAGAAAATTGTGAAGCCAAAAATTTTCATACAAAATGAGTTAACGTTACTGTCCCCTTAAACCTTGTCCGATTTTAACGATTTAAAAGAAAATATTTCTTGGAAACAAGATTAAAAACAAAAATCAGAGAAGTACAGACCTAGTTTTTCATAATAACTACAACATACCTATTCAATAATCTTTTTTTTTTAACATGCTACCCGATTTAGCGTCTGTTCCTATTAATAACCTTGTTTTTTTATTTTATTATTATTACAAAAAATAACACATTTGTTTTTTCACTTTTGACGGCTATTATTGTAATAAACCATACATGACGTATCACTTAAGATTATTTTATAAAAAAAACTGACTTTAGTAGTTCAAAATTCTCCGTGATTTTTCCTTATTGAACATAACTAATACATATATCTACGTCTATCTCTTACCTTTTGTATACACCCTCTATAACAAAACGGGGGAGCAAACCCTTTAATACAAAGATAAACTTATTTTTTAACCCCATTTGACTACGGAATCCTAAAACCAAGACTGTCCCTTTCTCTTAAGCTTTTAAACATCGGGTCTGACTTGTCTTTGGACAACTTTTTTGAGCTTTGCTCAGCTGATCGCTTTTAAATTGGTTATGTTGGTCAAACCTCGCGAAAGGTAGGCCAATTAAGCTTGGTGAACTTGTAGTAATTAAATATTTATCTCGATTACTTAATCAGACATCCATTATGTTATGTCAATTATACTTTATACACGGAAGTCTTAATGAGTTCATCAGTTTTGTGCATATTTGGTTAAACCCGTACGCAGGGTCGAGTTAGTCTAAAGCCGATACACTAGAGGCAGTCTATGGTCGAGCGGCTGCCTCCGAGGCCGTGCAAGTGGAGACGCTGCCTCAACCTGAAGTCCCAGATAGACTTTCGAGTAAGAACGCGTACTTAAAGCTCGAAGACCTTTTTCGCCCGTGTTTACCTTTAGAAGTTCGCGTACTTAGGGTGACACACGGGCGAGTAAAGTCACTAGCCATAACAACGGCTTACTTACTCGCACGTCTATCTAGGGCTTGAGGCCCGCCGCGACACGAGGCAAATTCGTCGCTTTTTTATCTTTATTCGTCGAGCTATATTCTGTCGGGTTTTTGCCGTGCTCAAAGGAGCCTCAATCCGAGCCGTGTATTTGATGGAGAAGGGCGTGTAAACTGCGCACATTGCGAATTTTCGGATCAAGCTGAGGCGACGCTGACCAACAAAGGTTTAACAGAGGTTTCTTGTTCCCTATTAAATGTAGATAGTAGCGGCGAGGGCAAAACGAGAATTGAACCCCGCCGGAGCTCATATCAGGTTATAAATTGCACCGAGATGACACTTCTTATCGACTCTTGGGTATATTAACTAGACAACTTATTAAATCAAGATTATTTATTCCAATTAAGTGAATTATGTCAAGTGGGAAGGAGGCATATGCCCTGCAGTAGGACATTTAAAAAAAAACATGAATAAAACATACACACGACTATGTCAACGTGCCGTTTTAAACCAAATCACAATGACTGAAAGTCGGACATTGATGTTTAGTCCATGCAGAATGAGTGACATTCGAAATGATTATAATGATGGCAGTAAAGAAATTACGTCCGAAACGACTCACACAAAGGCAAACCTCAACATTACCAAATTCCCCTAAGCAGACATGGCAGTGCTGACAGCCACGGGTGCCGCGTTGAGAAGAATGGTTACGCTTTGAGTTTTATTTATTTATTTAGTAAGGTACACCAACAACAAACATATTAATACAATTACATAAAAACTAAGTTACAAAAACACAATCTGGTATTAATGTCAATTACACAACACGAACAACAAATCGAATAAAATCTTTAATCCTAAAAAAATAAACAATATAAACATATGAGAATTCTAATAAAATTTAAAATATATACACCTATCTAAGTTAAGTAATTAAACGTCTAACACAGATTTATTTAATAATAATTTAATAATTTTATCTAGGTAGGTTAGGTTTCTATCTACGTATATTTCTTCTGAATTAAAGTTTATGTATTTTATTGCCTGCCACCACAAATTGTTTTTTCTTAGCCTAATGTCCGTTTTAATTAACCTCGCCTAAACCTCTTATGTGCTTAGAAGCAGATCTGCTCCCAAAATTTGGATATATTTTTGTTTTTTTCACCTCCCGCGTAGGATGGGTAAAGTATTAAAATTTAACATTGTTTTAAAAAAAAAGGTAATAACGATAATACAGTTACTAATTAAATAAGATAAGAACTGAACTTGTGCCAAATCTATACTAATTTGATAAAATATTATCAAAGCTTTATCAAAATTCCTTAAATTATGAACACATTATCAAATATTAATCGTTATCTAAGTAGGTGTTACGCATTATCTCTTCAAACGTCACATTAAAGAGAGCTCATTGGGCTATGAAGTCCACGACTAACGCGTTTCATGTAGTACCTTAGATAAATATCACGGTTCATTGGCTTTGCTTAAAACGAAGGTTACCAAATGCCAATAAACAGCCATGCCAGTAAGCAAGAAGGAGAAGCAGATAAGAAGTCAATCCTGGCACGTTTCACGACCATGAAGTTCCTGACGATTGACTTTATTGACAGCAGTAAAACAATGCCAAACTTTATTGATTGCGTGTGAAGGGATAGTAATAACAGAACAGAATAGTTTAATAGGTTTAAGAGTAATGACGCGCGTAATGTACAACTGAGATCAAATAATTATTATGGACAGAGTCCTAGGAAATTCCTTATACCACGCATGGACAATCAACTTCTCCTTAAAAGTGATTACACGAGCATGGATATGTTTAAATATAAGGTTAAAATGTGTTCAATAGATGCCTTCCTCGGAAGAGGCAGGGAAAAGTAGCTAATTAATGGCTTGCATTTGTCTGCCTAGTCTGAGAAAGGTACAAAAATGTTAATCTAAGTGGTACCTACACAGTAGATATTTAAAGAGTGTTTTTTAAATTCGCCAACATACTGTTACCGCAGTTCGGCGAAGTGTTTTATAAAAAAAGTGGTCTTTATTGGAGGAAATATACGAAGCCTAATTTGGTACTATAGTACCAAATTAGGCTCTAGGTTTGTGGTATAGGTACTAAACAATTATAAACATACATATAAAACATTTGAAGGCATAGAAACAAACACCCAAGCTTATCACATTAAGCTAAAACCTGATTTTACACTATTGAATTTATAACACACTAAGATGAACATTTTTTAACTGCTTAAAGAATAAATCGACTAAAACCCGAAGTCCATTTCGTAATAAAACGTTAAAAATTGGCTACAACGCGATAAAAGAAACTAAACAAATGTTATTAATACCGCTCGTCTATTAGTTGCGTAACTAAATCGCTTCTTTATTTAACTGGAGCTAAAACGAGCTAAAATTAGACAAATGCACCACAGTTTCGCTCTAAGTTATGACGTTATGATTTAATCTCCCGAAACAAATGCAACATGTGGGGATATACACTGACGGCCATAATAACGGGCCACTCTATCAACAATTCCAGAGCGATATGGCCGATTTTTTGGCCTTGAGTATACTCGAACTCGTTCTTACACATATACTTTTCTGTAACACCGGTAAATAAATCAGATTTTCTATTATTATACGTAAAACCCCAGTGAAAAAATATTTAAGTAACGATAAAAACCGCATGAAAGGTCCAGTAGGTTATTTAGATTATTGTGAACATACAATATAGTTAGACAGAAGCGACGGGGGACTTTGTTTTATCATCATCATCATCATGTCAGCCGAAAGACGTCCACTGCTGGACATAGGCCTCCCCCAATGGCGCTAACAAGGGGCCTAATAAGGAAGCTCAAAGTCACTCAGAGGGCAGTGGGCGGGGCACATTGCTCGCAGACTGATGGCCGATGGGGTCAGAAGGTTCTGGAGTGGCGTCCGCGGACCGGAAGACGAGCTGTAGGTAGACCTCCAACAAGATGGAGTGACGACCTCGTCAGGATCGCGGGACCGCGGTGGATGCGAAAAGCACAAGACCGGTCTCTGTTTTATGGTCATAAAATTTGGTAAATGGTAGTGACCCTGGCAATGAAGCTGGTTCGATTCCGGCACCTAAAGATGTAATGCATCATCCTTTCCCATCGTTTTTTGACGGATAAGATCGTATTTATCTTGCTTTCTCAGTTGGCTTATTGATGGGTACTGAAGCTAATTGAGAAAACATTATAAATACGAACTTATTCGAAATAAATGATTGGAAAGGATTATTCATCACGATGATTTCGAATGTTTGTTGCTCAGTATATGATGTGTACAAGCATAAGACGTAGGTCAATGTATGTGATATTGTCCCCCTGATATTCTTTGGGTAGAAATGCTTGCTTCTCTTAACCATTACTGAAAACATTCTATTTATAGTTATTAATTAATTTTAAGTGGACGAAGTTGCTTAATATTAAAAATTACACATCAACGTGTACAACGTTAGCTTTGAATGATGCTTAATTACTTATTTTTACATATTTTAAACCTTTTTGCTTAGCGCTCGGCGAATTAGGTCCAATATGCAAATAACTCCTTTGCTGCCTTTGCGGTTTATAAAAAGCTTTTAAAAATGAAAACCGCAACCCTCATGCCCTTTACAAAAACGTTGAATTACTCCACAATTTCAACCCTGTTCAGTCCGTTCCTCGCAAAAGTAAAATTACATTTTAATTCTCACAAAACCTTGTGATCTTTCACAATGAAAAAATTGCGGCTTCATTTTTATCATCGTTGGAAATACAGTTTCATGATGGGTGGATTGTTAAAACTCATATTACTTAGTAAAGGTCTATCTATATTAAATAAAACATGTGCTATGGCATACAACTGTGTAATAATTTTTCACTTTTCAACTTTGCAACGACGTCGATACATTCGACATAACCGAGCCTACGCCAACAGAGCCACCGTCGTGGTTTTACTACGCTTTGACTCTTTTAATAGTCGCTAAAATCTTTTATCCCCGTTATATCTTCCGTTGTCTCTAGTTTTTTTTCACCTGTCATAAATGTAGACACTAATAAACATAATAAAGATAATCACTTAAAAAATAACAATGAAAAGTAATGAAAACCTTTGCATTTTTAAAATTGAAATTGTTACAAAAATAAACTAATGAATTGCAGGTTTTCAGATCTTTTTATTTTCTACATATGGCAACTCTACCCAGAACCGAGAAAGATGGAACTCCCTTCTGTGAGCTTTACGTGTGATGACAAATAAAAGATTACATCATCATCAGTGTTGCCAACATAATTACAACCAAATATGCATTCCCGTGGAGATTCAGCTGTATTTAATTTGGCTCAAATTACACCAATAAAAGTGCACTCCCTTTCACCGCTTACATAACTGCAATAAAATCAGGTCAACTCCTCAAAAGCCCAAGAAAGCTTATGCCAAAATATCGCTCACTACCCGTCATTCGCATCGAGAAACATGTCAATTTATAAACACGGAAATACCCATTAAAAATACTCAGAACTCTTTCAAAACATTTTGGAACGCAATTCATGGTCGTGTTTCCGGGTGATAACTGTGCCGTTAATACACATTGACTAAGCAGGCTGATAAAACAGACATTTCAACGCATTGATTATGGACATCCAGGATTGAAACAATCCATTCCGGAAATTCCCCTGTGACTGTTTACAGTGTGATGATCACTGGGCCTGTATACTTCTCGGTAAAGTGATATTGATTTTTTCATATTATCGTAATGTTAAAGTTTCGATAGCTCTTAGTTACTTGACAGTAATGGCGGCCGAGTAAGGAAACATAACAATTCAAAGACGATATGGTTTTTACAACCAAAAATAGAGGCCAAATGAATATAATAATTATTAGATGATCGGTCAACTTAGTACAAATACGTGTTTAAGGCATGTTTGAGGTTATACTTTGTACTGTGTTGACATCTGTCAAATCGGGCCTCTTAAAACGGTGCGATTATAGCATCTATTATCTAATCGACTGTTAACTAAAGAATAAGGAAAAGGTTCAGCAGAAGAAATTATCTTGAGAGGAAATAATAATCTAAGACTGGATCATTATATCGCCATATAAGAATTTACCGAGCTGGTCAGGCAATACGAGACGTCCAGGGCCTCCATTCTACTGGATAAAGGCATATTGCTTTTGACTTGTTGTATTGTCAACGTTACAATAGCTGTTTTTACACGTCAATACCTATATTGTTTTACCCAGTACAATAGAAACGTCACGTCTTGTATTGCCTGACAAAGTCGGTAAATTCTTTTATGGCGATATAATTCTGCTCGTCTTTCTTGTCCTTTTAGTACACAGTCGATGTGATAAATATCACAATTATCACATGCTATAGTCGCACCGCCGTTAAGGGGCCCGATTTGACAGCTAGCGGTGAACCCAGGTTAAAATATAACCTCAAACACCTATGGTGATTTGGTTTGTTGGTCTTTTGATTATCGGTATGAGACGTTTCGTCCATTTTTTCAACTGAGCCTCTACAATACATAGAAATTAAATAGACTTCTTATATCGATGATCAAAGACCATAAACTAAATAAGTATTGACATTTCTTGCGTACGTGATCCGTCAAGCGTCGAGATATTGTTCCAGCTGACTGCGATGCAGTGGCTGCTCAAAGGGGGGCCGTTGAAGCGTATAAGTAAATCACTAGAGGTATGCCAGGTCTTTGTTGTGCTAAAGCCAGTATAATAATGATTTGGGATGTTCTTGACTTGATTAACTTGATGCAAACACTTTGCGTTACTTGTAGAACGGTGTCACAGTGACTTTGTAAAAGAATTAGTTTGACACTTCTTAGGGTCGGATTTATAATGTCACTGTGACACAGGTCTGTAGTGGGTCAGGGTTCCATTTTGCCGATTGTATTCATTAATTATGAGTTCTTAACGCAAAAGTCTGATCAGAAGTAGTAAAATAATTGTTCATTTCCTTATATCAACAATATCAGTCACTGCGTAATTGAGGTTTTTTTGCATTAAAAGCTTGACTGATAAGTGAAATGTAAACTAGTTTTTATAGCTTGTTTTTGCCGCCGAATCGTTTAATGATTTAATTTTCCTCATATCGAATTTAATACCAGTACCTACAAGTTTTAAACGGCTGTCTATACAAAATACTGTACTGTAACAGTGGTAGTGGATAAATGACAAATATTTAAAAAAGGAACAGCAAGGAAGACAAAAGTAACAAGATTGTCTCCGAAAAGGCAGACTAAATTCTTAACAAGCTTTGTGTCTTTCTTCATTACCAAGTGACTGTGTTCTGTCATAGTGTTGTCATTTTTCGAAACTTGGTAACGTAAGCGAATCGGATGATGTTGCAAGCCAAAGCTAGTACGTGTATGTATAGTAGCTTACAATATCAATATAATGCAGCTTCCTTTATGTACCCGTACATACCGAGCTGAGATCAAACGTTGCAGATAAAGGTCGCATTGACCGACGCCCATTGGAACTATTCTCTTTCGAAACTTCAAACCAATGTAATAGACCCGTAACGATGCGCGTTTTTACCGCGAGCGAGGTTCAAGTTAGGGCGGTTCGATTGAGCAAATTCGCGTTTGCTAAGAGAATAAAACCACAGCCCGTCGCACGTGTCCACTCGATACGCGGGACTAGGGTTACCATGCGTTTGAATATTTCCGGGAATACTCAAATACTCACATTTTTATTGCATTCCACAATATGTTGACAGTTTACAGGCTAACTTAAGCTATTACAGTAATTATTATTATAGTAATTGTTATTATTTCCGTAAATTTAGCACTATGGCGTGAATTTCAAGAGAAGGTGTCTGATTTTTGTATGAATAAAGTAAGAAAAATCATAAAACATGCAAAATACTACTTTTATAGCATGACCAGGAGAATAAGAAACTCAATTGGAGGCGCTACTAATACTTTTATTTACCTTCTTAATAATCAGTGTTGCGTAAGTTGCAATGAAAAGAAAGTTCATAAATACTTTTTTGCACTAAGAGGTTTTTATATTCCTGGAGCACTTGACTTGAAACTTTGGGTACGCCATCCCTTTACCTTATCATTCGAGACTGAATCGAGAAAAAGGGATGGAGCTACCGTAAATTTGAACCTCGATTTTTAAAGTAGGGCAGAGTTATCGGAGATGTAACCTAGAAATTGGTAAGCGGGGATTATTTACATTTCCAGGGGCACTAGACAAGATGCATACTACGTGATCCATTTTCAAAAACTGACAAAATGTATAGTATTGGAAGTCGGACGGGACCGTGTTTCAGCTTACGTCAATCATTTATATATTCGTAATGATCTCGCAATGCATCTTGTCTTAGTCCACCCACAGTGCCTGTATATAAAGCCAATATGTCCTGACTTTAGCAAATATTGGCATTCCTCCGACTTCTTTTTATCTGGTAACCCTATGCGAGACCGGTTCCTCGAGATCTGCGCAAGAGTGATCCTAGCAATACACTCGCATGCGCGGACGCCCTGAGCCCCTGAGGTGTTATTCTCCTAAAAACGGCTCTGTGTCGAGTGAGCGAAGTCATACGAGCTCGCTCAGCAGTCATAAAGCGGGTAAGCTGAGAATGCTCGCCCGTAAATGTGGTGGTTACGCTTTGACGGGACAACTACAGCTCGCCGGTTAATACTTGGTGCGTCGAGTTCAAGAACGAGTTGTTTAAAAGAATCTACCAGCTTCGATCGGGCTGGTTTTTTACAAGCTACTGCATTGCTTTGGCTATAGCGGTGTAGTTTAGCGGTGGAAACATTTCTAATGACCAGGTATTTGTGTTTACCGGTAGCTGTAGCATTATAAAAGGTATTCGATGTTTGTGGAACGTATTACGTGTAAAGGCAGGTTTAGACAGGGTCAGTTACCGACTCTGAATTCGAGACAAGTCAGTGCTGACCCGATACTGACAGTGTAAATTGATTTGGAGTCAGCACAGCGCTTTTGCGTCAGTGATGTACCGGCTTCAATGGAAGTGCTAATGGAAGTGGTTATTTAAATAGTGATATGAAATATGAGAATATAATTCGTAATTAACTACGACCTTTTCAATAAAGGAAGACGTCGACGTACGCCCACATTATCTTCGAAGGTCAGTCAATGTTTTCTATGAGCACAGAGTTTTGAAGTTTTTCGGGTCAGCTTGTGAACCCTACCCTATTCCTGTTATAACGGCAGAAGTTCTTAGCATATTTTTAGGTATCTTTTTTAGGCCACTGAGACCTGAGCCCGTAGATTTTAAATTTCAAAATCGCAAATCTTAAGTTAATCCTGAGGTCTAATATATAATACCTCAATTCTTCATACCCCTACATCGAAACAATAATCCGAATACTGCTTCATAAAGCTAGTATTTAAGTGCAAGATGGTGGTAGCGATTTGGACCGAGCCTGCATAAGGTCTTACTACCACTAAAAACACCCCCACAAACTTTCCCTAGATATGACAGAAGAATTGGGAGCCTGCGGCCCTAGCCAAGATGCGTTACGCTAAGCGTTTCTATTCGTTTCGTTTTTTGGTAGATCACGTGACCCTTCGTAACACGTGATCTATCTGTGACGCGATTGGTTCAAAAACGAAACGATTAGAAACGCTAGTTAGCGTAATGGTCTAGGCTAGGGCTTCTGAGGGCCTAGACAAGATGCCAATGCCTCTAACGTTTTTCTGTTCTTTCGTCTTGAAAATGTATGGGATCACAAATTGATCACGTGGTTTATCTAAACGAAGAGCAAGTCCTAGGCAACACACAATCTTCGAGTAATGTTACTCGTACGTATGCATATAAAATCCACTTGATGTTTTGTTTGTGAAATTACATAACACAATATACATGACGGTGGATACATACCGGATTATTGAATAGCTCCAGTAATAAACAAGCATTGAGCACAATTATTTCTTTGACGGTACGAAATGGCACTTCTCCAAATCAATAAGACCTTTGTTTGCAAACAGATGTAGTAAAATTATGACCTAGCCCCACGATAAACAGTTCACTAGGCTTGTATCACGTAACGGTTTAAAATTATTAGTGGAAAGACTGGAAAGAGTACCTACCAAAGAACGTCGACATTTTTAAAAGAGGAATTTATGACTGAGACGTGTCGTCTTTCGGAGATTCCGTAGCTCCCGGTTATCTGACACCGCGAAAGTGTGACACTTAATTGATGTGTGAGTTTTAAGAGGATTGTGTTGTGATTGTGTGATAGAGAAATATTGGAAGCGTTTGAGATGTGGTGTTGGCGAAGGATGGGAAGAATTAGCTGGACGGAAAAGAAAACCAACGATGAGATTTTGAAGTTGAGACACTTTAGAAACCTTTACTAAACCTATACCTTTCATTATGGAGGGCAAAGTTGAGGGCAAAAGATGAAGAGGCTTACTTACTTCAGCCAAATAAGACAGAGGGCCAATGTTGTGTCGTATCAAGAGGGGAATAAGCTGGTAGAGAACAAAGAAAAGTGGCAATTACTCCACCGACAAGAGTCTAGCTCTTAAGTTTAATGATGATGAGTAGTTGTGAAGCGATGCGACGTACAGACCAATTTTTTCATAGTTTTACATTCGAAAGTCGTAAAAATCTGGCTAGGTTGAAGGGGAGATAAACATTACCGTATTTTGGATGGAATTTAGTACCTCGTTGCCTGAAATGAAGATATTCTATTCCATAGTCAACATGTAATACTTAGAAAATCGTTAAGTCGATTGCCAATGGAATCTTGGAATATTTTGGCACCACCGACTAAACGTGACCAATACTTACACGTGTTCCAATATTAGAGTTACCAATGCTGTTTTATAGATACTTAAGAATCGACATATCAGCCGTAGCGAATGACTTGAGCTTTGGTAAATCCGGAGCAAAATCGTGGTTTCCTGAGAAGTTGGTAGGTTATATACAAACACCTTTCGGGCGAAATACTCTGAATTATGTAAAAAAAAACCTAAATGCACTAGGCACAGACATTAATAGACACAATTAACTCGTTACTCTTCCATACTTGTGTATAAAAAGCGTAAGATACAAGATTATTTCATGCGTTCAATTTGTGATACATTACATAGACGATCGTTCACGGTGAATGAAATATTTAACATAGGTTCTTGGAAGCGTCTTAATATTTATAATAATAACTTATCATAATAAGTTATAGTTATGTATATTATGTTGAAACAAAATCTCTCTAATGCCACAACATGGGAAGGAAAAGCATTAAGGCTTGGTCAAACACACGGCGCGACGCAGCGCCGCGTCCGCGCCGCGCGACCGCGGCGGCTTTAAATACATGCTAACAGGTTAGCGACGTCAAACATGGGCGCGATGCCGGCGGGACGCAGTCTGTTTGACGTCGCTAACCTGTTAGCATGTATTTAAAGCCGCCGCGGTCGCGCGGCGCGGACGCGGCGCTGCGTCGCGCCGTGTGTTTGACCAAGCCTTTACAAAATCCCAAAGTAGAAAATAACTCAACAACATTCAAGAGCATCCCAGACTAAATAGGTACATAGTCCACACGTGCCAATACGCGAAGTTTCCAATGCTTTATTACAGGTAGTTAAATATTCTATGTACGGGTGTTTCCATATATAAACGACTGCCTAATTGAGCGGTCGGCGGCCGCACGCGACTTCACGCAAGCTACTTGACGTGCTCTACCTCATACACTTTGTCGCTTGCGACACCACTTTCACTTAGTTAGATGAATTTAAAAGGGTTATCACTCTCGCATTCGGATTACAAATGTATAATTAGTATTCGTGTGCCATTTTTGATATTTCGTTTGAACAAAAAATAATGCACATGACATATCTTGAAAAAGAAATGACGTGGTGACCGATGGTTTTTATGCTAAAGGTGCAGGATATAAGGTAAAGTGATCCCCGCCCATGGATTCCTACAACACCAGCGGGCCTAGTAACATCCGTCACTCGACTCTTATATAAGTACGAGAGTGACGGATGCTTTATCCACACTTTGTCACGCGATAAACGCAGCCATATTAAGCCTCCAGGAGAGGTATTGCAGATGCGTTGCCGACATTTGAGAAACGAAAGAACGAACGAAATATCTTTAATTTACAACAATAAACACACCGATAAAAGAATCACTCTAAAAAAACAATGAACGGTTGTAACAACTAATAATATTCTATAATAACAACTATAATATTAAGCAGTAATTTGTCAAGTAAAGATTTGATGAGGTTGCCATTTTGAATCCGAACAAATGCCCGATTGCTTTCATGCTTCAATGCTTTTTTTCCAAGTTGACTAACTGCAAACATATCAAACACACATTGTACTGGCTGCAAAATGCAATGATGTTTTCTTAACAAAGACTCAATTAACTTAACAAAGATCTAGATGCCCAATAATTTATCTAACTTCAATAATTCACAGGATTAAAATCAAACGTAACGTCCTTATGCGTTATTTCCTGGACTGTCATGGCTGCAGTAACTGCACGCGGTGGGCGTCTTCCTCATTAAAGATAATCCCGTAAATAACTCGAGTGCAATTGCGTACAAACTAAACTCGAGTGCACAGGGCTCGATAGTGCGCCCATTATGTATGAAAACAGTAAGCCGGCACTCAACGGTCTCTTGGAACGCGTAAAGTTCTGAACGCGACCTTAATTGGCATTTGGTTATCAAAATGGTTCTTTTTATCTTTTCTTGTAATAATTTGGTCACGTATTCTAACAGAATTACGCATGTTTTGTTGTAATCCTAGATAAATTAATATCATTGTAATAAGTAAGTAATACTTTTGGAAAATTACTGAACTGTTAAGTTTCTTCACAGTGGTCTCCTATTGTAAAGGCCTGGTGCATTTTGACGTTACATGTACCCATGCGGCCTACTTACAGTACAGCATACACATATCTTTAGTCTTTTTTTGGCAATTTTCTTCTGGTTCTCATATCAGTTCCTATGCTTGCAGTAGAGACCATGGGACCCTGGTAGCTGATATGAAAAGCTTCATTAAGGCCCTGTCATTCCGGCTCAAAGAAGCCTTTGGATATCCAAGAGCTGGTGCTTACCTCTCCCAAAGGATTGGGCTAGCTATTTAGAGGTGCAGCCAGTGTCATAGGGACCATGTCGCGGGCGGACCTGTTAGAGGGGGTGTTCTTTTTATAGTTGTGTTTGGATTATTATTATTTAAGAAGCTTAGTTTTATTTTTATTTTAATACGTTAAGTTTTAATATTATTTGTATAATCAGTAATCTTTTTTTAAATTTTCTGTATTTTTTATTATTCTAATAAAAGTATAATAAAGGACATCATCCATTTTGGTCCAAAAGTGAAAGTGCCGGCCAAAAAAAATAATGGTTTATTCTGATACAATTTACCCGCCTTAGCATTTCTTACTATGGCACCGTATCTTACCAAAATATGTTCAAATGTAAAGTATGGTATAATTCATTGGTTTTTGTGAGTTCAATTCACCGAAATATTTAATTTTCTAACTAGAATAAAACTATGGATATTGGTACTACAGCTTTGGTGCCATAATAACATTAATAACAAATGCTCAGGCGAATAAGATCTAACAGAATAGGTATAGCTTCTTTTTTTTTGGCCGGCACTTTTTTGTTTGGACCAAAAATGTATGAAACCCGGATGATGTCCTTTAAAATAAAGATATTAGTTCCTTTTAAACGTCAAAAGTTTTCGATACAATTGCAATATAACTTTGGTATAATAATAAAGTTTAAGTAGGTACAGTTAGGGCCACTTGAGCACGTTTCGTAGTGTCCTTATTTTTACCCTACTCAACAAGGTCTTATGATACACAAAAAAACGAGTGTATAGTTTATAGCTTTACCGAACAAAAAACGATTACTTTACGCAACATTACATTTTACAAAAAACATATACGAATCAAGGCTCCAGTAGTTTCGTTTTAATTTTAAATAACTTGAAAAAGTCAAGTGAAACTTGGTAGTGGTAATGAAATGACAATTGAAGTCGGAAATTATGTTTGAATAAGAAATAATGGAACAGAATAATACATGAACAATTTTAAGTTAATATTGGATAATTTAATAAACGAATTCAAAAAAGGAGGAGTTTCTCAATTCAACCGTATTTTTTTAAAATCTTTGTTCGCAGATAGCTTTGTCGTTTATGCACCGATTTCGACCGTTTTTATTGGAAAGGAGATATCTCAAGGGTGGTACCATAATAAGAAAACCAGGATTTGATGAGGGTATCAGTGAGGAGTTGATGGAACTTCTCAAATATTGTAGGCTAACATATAGCGATTTTAGTATTTTTAGAGACAACTCCAGCATTTGCATCCAGAAAGTATCATTTGCTGAAGCGGAACTGATAGATCACACATGGCCATCGGAACTCCATCATCTCCTCAACGGTCCGATTTCAAGGGTGGCGATAAGATATCTCGATTAAGATAATTGAGCGACTACAATTAAGTTCATTTAATTGTTTAAAAATGACTATGGCTTTTCCGCGGCGTTGCCTGCGGCGAGCTTGAAATGTCTTATTTCATATCAACTAAGAAGTGGGACTAAATAACAGCTTATTATTATAACTAAAAAGTATAAAATAAAATAAATGATTTAAAAAACCAAAATTCGCCTTCAAAAACACAAAAAACAACTGATTTTAAAATTTCTTTTAAAATTACCTAGTAAGGTATAGGTCAGTCAAACTGAAGTCGGCGACTCACAATATTGTTATTAAAAGCCGGCTTCAGTTGGACTGACCTATATACAGGTATTTACCTACCTAGTACCAGTTTAAAAGAAGTTATTCTTTGCGTTTTCAAAGGCGGTTTTTTTGCTTTTTACATTATTTATTTGTAGCTACAGTGAAATGAAGATAAGAAGCTAATCCTGACACAGCCTACAATTTATAACCTACTAACCGCTACGACTCTGTCCTCGTATAAGACCTTTATCACTCTTAAGAAGCTTACATTTTTCGAAATAAAAAGTAGGCTATATACTATTCCAGATCATAATCTATCTCTATGCCAAATTTCATTCAGATCCGTGCAGCCGTTCTGGCGTGATTGAGTAACAAACATCCAACCTTTCGCAAATATAATATTAGTAAGATTCTTTCTTTGGTTTGACTTTAAAAATTTTACTGATATGGCAGGTGTCAGGATTGATTTGTTATCTTCCTTTTACAATAAATAAGTTATACCCCGATCCGATAAGCCATTTGAAAATGCAAGTAAGCTTACTACCTTACTAGCGACATAGCACGTACGCGTATTGCAAAAACAGAATCCACTGTTACAAAATAATTATATGTAGTAAGTAGTAAATATTTCGGCGTCTGCCGTGAAGGATCTAATTGGGAAAGTTGGACAGATGCACCGTTATGTCATGTCACCGATGTTTCGCACACTGAGCCACATACGTTTAACAAAGACAACTGTATTCTCGCTTTGTCCGTTTGTGACGAATGTTCTCCACTATTCATTTCTCTTGTTCGCGATCAATAAATTTGTCAAACACAATCTACTTAGTGCCTTATACAGGTGAAGGTCTCATAGACAAGCGTTCTTCTATTTTAAAGTAACACAGTCGTGCAAACAAAAACTTCTTGAGTCGTCGTCTTTTGATGCGTCATTTTAGCGTCTGATTGGTAGAACTAATATGCAAGCGCAATTTGTAATTGTACACCAATCCATAACCTTGTCGATAGTCGTCGGTAGAAAAGAGAATTCGATTACCCCGGTAGCTTAAACTTAATTAGATCAGGCAATTAATTAATCGTTAACCGGAACTGACACCAGCATTAAGGAAATGCAACATTAAAAAATGACTTTAATTAGTCGCCGTGATCTTTAGCTACAATTACCAAAGGCCGCAAACCGCAACGGCCAACGCGGTATTGCATTTAGGTCACGAGGAGTCACATGTGTTACAAATTGTAACTAACAATAACACAGAAATCATCATCATTTTACAAGCGAAAGGATGTATTCTGCTAGACATTTGGATGAGGCGTCCCACAAGGCTCGTCATTAGGACCTGTCTTGTCCTTATTTATTATAATCGGACCATCCAAAACCTTCACACTGAGATCTGTCATTCATAAAAAGGGCGAAACTGTAAAGTTAAAATGCTAACCACTATGGTTAGCTACAGCCAACAATACGCCGGTAGCAAACGGCAACAAAAAACGCGCCATTCCCCGGTTCAATGACAAAGGCAAACAATGCTCGACGGATTTGAACACGAAGCCAATTGCAACTCATTATTATATTATCAATGGAGAAATCCGTCGTGTGGGCGACAGTTGGTGGCGCAACGCGAAATGCAAGACGGTAGAACACATTTGAATGCAAACACTTTCAACGCGTGAGAAACATAACTTTATTCTGTGGTTTAACTAACTCGATGGTGTACGGTAAAGGTACATTATACCTACTGAGCTGAGAGTCATATTATAAGTTTAGTATTTATATGCAAGTACGCATTTATCTTTGAAAATTCATGTTGTTAAGTAAGATGCACTTGACACTCGCAACTGACAGTACATTTATCACTCGAGTTACATTCAAAATCGACGATTACCGATCGCTAATAAGAAACTGTTAATACTGTATAGTACCTAAATATAAGTTTGAGACTATCATAGGTGTTAAGGTAGCACAGTTAAAATGCTAATGAGATAAGCAAAACAATCTTCTCCGAATCACAGAGCAATAGCCATTGACCTTAAATAAATGCATTAGTAATTTTTCGACATCATTTTATGACTCAGAACTGGCCATTACAGATAATCACCAGCTCATAATACGAATACCAGTGAATTCCACAATCAAGTACCCTGTTTGTTTTACTTAACGTAAAATAACGTTACTACTTACATCTGGCAGTTTTAAAATAGTTCTTTACAAAAGGAACTAGACCTAACCTTCAGTTAATTAACGTTTTTGATGTATCTTGACGACCTTATCCTCAAATTACTAAGCAGATCAACTGCGTTGCTAAAAATCAGTTCTGTGCCGATAACGTCAATTTTTTTCTATGGATATGACCCAGCGGGGAGTCTAACCTGATTCAATAAGGAGGCGTAACCAACACTGTCAATAGATAGTGCAGCTTGCGCAAGTGTTGCTTCAATTTAACACAGTTCCTTGTAAACTGTCCTGATAACAAAGAAAACCAGGTAGAATTCTATCAAGTTTACCGGGGACCTATATTCGACGTTATCTACGCAAATTGAATCAACGCTTTTATGTTAGACACTATAGGTACAAACAAGGAAAAATGAAATTTAACAGTTGCCTACCAAAGATGTATTGAAATAAGAACTTGTGTTTATTTGGCTTCTTATCACCGCTGTGCTTACTTGTTTTCCCAAATAGAGAAGAATGGGCAACAGCGTTGCAAAAACAGAAGGTTTGTGATTTCGCCATTCTCTACTGCTCTGTCCTAAACCTGCTTAGTTCTACTGCGATAAACCTATTAATCACCTTAGCATTAGGTCTAGTCCATACCTGTTTTTGTGTTTTATCCGGGAGTATAATAGCCAAGTCGAAAGAGCGGTTCTTTTTGTCTCTACTCCCGGAGCGCATCAGCTTGGAAGAGGACCGAGTGATGCTCTGAGCCTTCTCAGGCAGCTTCAGAGCCACTATGGACATGCTGCGCGAGAGTCGCCGGCCCAGCTTGCGCGTACGCAGCGACATGGACCCGCTCAACCCTCGCTTGCGCTCCGAAGAGGGCTCCTCCCCTTCCTCCGCACCCGCCATTGTATCCAACAACAGATTCATTCACTCATCTCAAGCACTAGACACTTTTCCGTTTCTTGTTACTGCACTACACTGTTTATTTACACTACACTTCACGTCCTGAGTCCGAAATCTCCCGTGTCCTAAATCGCGATAAAAAACAATTGACTGCCAGCGTTCGATTTTTCAAATTGAGAACAGAGTCGATAGTTTAAACTGAAGCGTTTATTTTAAAGAGGGCGCGTTATCGTGCAGAGCGGTCGTCGAGTGCAGACGTGCTCTCTCGCGATCGCTGTCGGCACGACTAGAGGCCGCGGGCCGTCGCCGCCCCGCCGGCCGCTAAAACCAAATTACTTACCAAAACATACTGTATATAACTTAATATATGAGACATTCTGATCGTGACATTATATTAATGATCGACACTCAATCTCGACTCTCAACAATGAGTTAAGAGCTCCCACGAAATGTCACCTGAATCAGCTACGGTTCTTCGATCGTGTCCTTTATCATTCCGTGCCAGACGGCCTGAATACAATACAAACATGACCCAATATCTATAGCTCATGGGTCTAAATTGCTTTGCTGTAAATAAGAACCTTGTCATAGTATTTTCAATATCGTGTTATTTTGACTTGACTTGTCTTATTTCATTATAAAGTAACTTTGACATAGTCCCTAGTGCTTGTGAATGTAATTGGTCAACTACAGTTACAGCGTGTTGTATTTGATAATTTTTACTTAGTAACTTACCTATTCTTACAATTCATAGTTATCTAAGATCTATAAGTATCGTATAGATCTACAGGTTACGTTGCTTGTTGCAGGCTGTATAGTTTTCAAGGCAATCTGGTTTCTAAATAAGGCCCGTGCAGTTCGCTAACTCTATTCAAATATGTATTGATAACAATGCTCAGTTAAATGTTTAAGGAACAAATGTTTTACTGCTCAATGTTTAAAACAAATCGTTTACATGTGTATTTTTGTAGTACTCATGTATACTTAGCGGATATAAGTATTTATTTAAAAACTAAATATTGTTTTAAAGCAGAGTTAGTTACAAAGGTTAGGCATCAACATGGCTTTATTAATAAAATAAAAAATATATGGATATGTACTCGTATGAATGTGCGTATGTTTTGTTCAATGTTCACTAGTAACTAATGACGGGATTTCGACAAACGAGTTTCATGGTTCTTTAATTAATGTAGAAATACGTCAAAATGGCGGATTTAGAAGTAAAGCATGCGACTTCGCTTCCTCCTTATTCACCAACCTCTTCATGAACGTAGATCAGTTTCGGGTACTAATTGGGCCCCTTTTCAGTACATCGCGAATTTAATCACTGACACGCACTCTCTTTCGTCATACCTCTTTCGTAACTCTTCGTTTATAAGATAGGCGCCAATATCAAAACATCGAGTCGGGTTTTATAAACCTGCTCTTGTATCTCTAACAGAAAGATCAGCGAAGTGGTTGCAAACTTGGCTTTTACAGAAGTCCTATTCGTGATCTGTCGTACGAACGTAACCTTCAAAGTTAATACTCAGTAAGCACTTGGTTAAGTGGTACTTAAGAATGTAATACTATGCTTCCCGTCACAAACCGTTTCTAGTCTTACATAGGTTTTGAAATCATCATCATCATCATCATCAGCCCGGGGGCGTCCACTGCTGGACAAAGGCCTCCCCCAAAGAGCGCCACAAGTCACGGTCTTGAGCCGCTTGCATCCAGCGGCTCCCCGCGATCCTAACCAGGTCGTCAGACCACCGGGTGGGAGGCCGTCCAACACTCCGTCCACCGGTGCGGGGCCGCCACTCGAGAACTTTTCTTCCCCAACGGTTATCAGTTCTCCGAGCTATGTGGCCTGCCCATTGCCACTTCAGCATGCTAACTCTCTGAGCCATGTCGGTGACCTTGGTTCTCTGGCGTATTACCGTATTACGGATCATATCGCGCAAAGAAACTCCGAGCATAGCTCTTTCCATTGCACGCTGAGCGACCCTGAGCCTATTCATGAGGCCCACATTCAGCGGCCAAGTCTCTGATCCATAAGTCATCACTGGCAACACACACTGGTCGAAGACTTTCGACTTAAGGCTCTGCGGTATTTTGGACGAGAAGATCCGCTTTAGCTTCCTGAACGGTTTTGAAATATGTAACGGTAAATATTCCATATGATCGTGTAGTTGCCGGGTCAGAATAGTGCGACTCCATGTCTTCCCGTGGAAGTCGAAAGAGGCGACTAGGGGAATAAAGGCTTGTAGTATTGTTAGGCGATGGGCTTGGAACCTCTCACTAATATAGATCAAACATCTTTGCCTGATTGTGCTAAATGTGGTTACAGAATTAACAACAAGTTTTTAGAGTTGTTGGTAATTCTGTAGCTCTGCCTACCCCACTCTGGCAATGAAGGCGTGATTGGATGTATGTATATATTCCCTAACATATATGTTTTTAAAATTTAGAAGATTATTGTGAATAATATAATATAACCTAAAGCAATAAAATAATATGACTAACTCGACAAACACGAATTCTACGACCATACATACATACACACCTACCATACATACCTATACGATTCGACATGCCTACTAGTTATAAAACCAGTACTGCAAATTATATCTCATCGCTTATAATTCTTAGCTACCGGAAAAGGAGGATGAAATGACATTCCTGGCACAATCATTGCATTACAATTACTCACATCTTGGGTTGGAGGTGTCAGGATTGACTTCTTGTGAGTCCCGATTGGATAGCTCTTAAAAACCATTACATTGTGTATTAAGGGCGGTAAGTAAGGAATTTCGATCGAGGCTGTTGTAGAAGGTCAGAGACTGAGGGCTTTCTGAGTCGAGGTTCGTAATTCCCGTACCGCCCGTTAAACATACAATGTTTTTATAATGTGTTAATAATTAATTATGGCTTTAATACACAAGTTAGCACAACTATTATTACGAAATACGTGAACTTTTTTAAAGCGCATGGCGGCCTTTTTGCCCATACAACAGACTATATAAATGTTTCGTTCAGAAACGTTAAGGGCAAATCTTACGTAGGTATACGGCCATGACGGAGTGTAAAAATAATAATCGACGTTTTCATACAAAAACGATTAAAATCGATTGTTAAGGACATTTGTTGAGTATTTAAGTAACATGTAGCGAGATTGCAATGAAATTCCTGTTTAGATAACATTTTTAGTCAAATTTTCAATTTGTAAATTCCTTGCTTGAAGTTGCATGACCTGTGTGCTGAGCTATAAATTTAAAAAAAAATACTTACCGACCTTGGGTTTCATGACAAAAAGAAAGCTCGAGGGTTTTAACCTATATGTTTAGATACCTACTGTTTACGTGCAAGTGTGATGAAAATGTTATTATCCGTTATGGGATTTTTGGGACCTTTTCGGAAATATTGAACTCGAAAAATGACATTTTTGCTATCGGTTGTTTTGGATCGGTGCTCTGATAAGAAGAAACTTTATAAATTAATTATAGAGAAACCTTAATCACTTTTTAATGCGGCACCTGATATTCGATAGTTTTCACCAAATGTGTGTCACTCCGACATTTCACAAGACTCCGGTCATTTTATTCTGGGTTAATCAGATGTATACATCGGTATGCCACTTGACGCGATGGAAAATAGTTAAATATACAAAACACATGCATATTAATGCCATATTAATCAATGTGCCATTTTATGTGTATGTCAACTTTAGAAAATAATATGCGAGTTTCTAGGCCTAGTTAGTTATATATACATATAAAACGGGACTTAATCGCGTAATGAAATGAATATTTACTCGATCGGATAAATCGTCGGGCGTTGTGTCGATATGATGACATTACGAATAAAGATAAACCTAGCCCGTCATCAGTCGCCCTATTAACATTAATTTCCTATTAACACTGGTCCCCTTTTTGTTGTATTCGGGATTCATTTTTAACAAAAAATACCATCACATCATGAAGTAATTTTGAACTAACCTAATATTTTTGTTCTCCTCTCCATATATACTTAATCTCCTACTGTTTTCCTGTATAGTATTAGAATTCGTATATATATGAATAGCTAGAATTAGTACCGTTGTGGGGGTGGTAGCTAGGGCATCCTCCCGGGAAATCTCGGTTCTGTAATTCCCGGGAAAGCTCGGGAATTTTATAGGACCTAAAGAACCGGTACTGAAGATTACATCCCGGTTCTCCCGGTTCTTTCCATAAATACCAAACAAATATCGTGGCGCGTATCACAAATATCACAGTTCACTCCTGAGTGACGACGCCGGCCCAAGCGGCAAGATCGCATCAACCAACATCCATTACATTTTGTGGCATATTTGCAATAATTGATCTCTACATGATACCAAAGGAAGAATTAATAACTTTTTCAAGTATTTTACTTAGTTAAGATAAGTTTTTGTTAAAGAAAACATGCATGATTTTATTGCATATTTAAAAAAAAAATAGTTTCTTAATGTTTTTTGATCATTTTTATTTTTCTAATCTCCGCCTAAAACCAGGAAATGGAATTCTCGGAAACGGGCCCGGTACTACATGCCCTAGTGGTAGCAGGGGTTAAAAATGGCGGTCGGTCGGACGGACGAGCGATATCGCAGCAGCTAGTTTAAGTAGTCCCGTCCCGTCCGAGAGAATAAACACATTTTAGCGCGTGTATTCTCAATTACGTAGCCTTATACGTTTGATAAGCCATGCTGCCAAATTGAAAATGCACCCGTTAAAATGTATTTTGTTCGCTCTGACGGGACTTAAACTCATTCACTCACTCGGACATTCACTCGTTCGTCCGTCCGACCGCCATTGTTGAGAGAATCACACAGCAGGTGGTGGTATTTTTTTGTTGTTTTAGATTGGTTGTGGCTGGTATTCTAACGAATCCGGATAACTCTACCGTACAAGACCAACGGTCAACTGGCAGCGTGTTATTCAACCTCGAGCCTCGACATTGGCGGAATCATCACACCGATCGATGGGGCCATAATATCCCAAAATTGAATTGAAATGAAGACCAAGTGCGGATAGGTCGAAAAACTTGCACGGCAAGCAGACAAACACCCTCTACAGCCTCTACTTGAGTCTACTCGTGACCACGGCTGTTGTAACACAGTCGAAACGATTCGAATCGTAATTTTTACATGCTATTCTTATACCAATAAGTTAGGTTATAGGGTAGTTGTTTCTATAAGTCCAAAAGCCACTAAAAAGGTTACTTGTATCATAGACAAACATTTTTGATTAGTTGTCGATGGTAGCGACGTTGACGGTCACAGCGAGTAGCATAACATGTCAAACCGCTACTGTTATGACTTAACGTGTCAATTTTTTTTATAATTATATTAATTAACAACAAAACAATCATTAGCTTATACTATTTATTAAGGCTTTAAAATGCCTGAACAATTATGGAGGTGAGTACCACATCTAAAACTATCTAATTGTATATTTAAATTTTGGTCAATCATGATCAAACACGCCGAAAAAATTCGCGAAAAAAGTCCGGGAATTTCAATGACTGTAGGGAGTTAAGACTTTATGATGGCATTATGGGTAGTTTCGGGAATTTACGGTAGCAAAGTACCAATATTTCCCGAGAAGACCGGGAAATTCAAAATCCTAATGCGTAAATGAAGATCAGCATGTAGTATCCTGGATTATTTTGACAAGGCGCTGGACTAGTTTGTTTGGTAGTGACCCTGCCTACGAAGTTAACGCCCTGGGTTCAAATCCATGTTTGTGTGATGAGTGCGAATAATTGTTCCCGAGTCATGAATGTTTTCTATGTATTTAGGTATATATTTCTCTATATAGGTGTGTATATTTTTGTCTAGTTCCCATAGTACAAGCCTAGAGCTTAGTTTGGGACTAGGTCAATGCCTGAACAATGGTGTGACATTGTCCCAAGATATTTATTATATTATTTTATCATTAACATATAGGCTACTTTTCATCCTGGATAATTTAAGTTCTCGAGGAAATCATTATAATCACAATAATCAAAATATACTCGGACGACTGGGCTGAAGCTAATCTACATTATATAAAAGGCAAACCTAGCAAAACTCACTGACTTATATATCAACGCACAGCCGAAAGTGGCCGAAACTACTGTACGGGAGAAGCGGGAAACTAATTCTACGCGTGCGAAGTCGCGGGCGTCCTTTATAGATATATGAAGGCGAACAGAGTATAAATGTAAATGCATTAATAAAAAAAATGATTTCTGCTCACACATAATCCGCCTAGACTTTTTAAACGCATTCGCTGTGGTCTCTTTGCCAAGATCTTTCTCCAGGTGCCGTATATAAAAGAGCACATGCGTTCTAGGGTCACGAGAAAATAAGAAAAGGCTTTTAAAAAATCCAAGGACTATGCAGGGTCCGTCCGAATCGCTATAGGATAAAAAAACGGTTGAAATGACTATACTCTGATTATTCTGAGATGATACGTGTGACAGCCGTATTTCGTAATTTCAATCACTTACTATACTCACAAGCTTTGTGTTTAAAAATAGGCGATTCATTATTTAAATTCCTGAACGGCGTCGCTAGATTCATACCGTTTTAGTATTTATGTAACGTTAAACAAATGAGTGTAACAAGTATTTATATGAGCTGTCACATGCAACATCTTAGAATAATCCGAGTATAGCATCGTGGTCCTTAGGGTTGGCAGTGCGATGGCAGTCTTGGGGTTTCAGGCTTGAAATTACGAAGGGCCTTAGAGCCTACTTACTATCATGTGGTTTGTGTGCTCGTTCTTCTCCATGATATAAATAGCGCTATCATAGCCACTGTATAGCCAGTAATCAACAATTCGTTAAGTTCATTGCCATGTCAGATACCTTTCAGAATACCTAGCGTGCGTGACCAATTCAATTATGTCTGCTCACTTTTCCAATGCTCTTTGCAAAATTAAACAGAATATCAAACTGATATACTGCTAAGTAGATTTTAGGCACGTGTTCGCAGTTAGTTGAATTTCCCTTGAGGCTAAACTGAAAGGCAATTTGAATATACTTGAGCACGCCTTGGGAAATTAATCTAGGTAATTAATTGCGTTGCACGACTTAGGGAGGAGATTTGAAATTGGTCTGGTAGGTTGAGGTATAGTGACTGCTACAGTTTGCAGTATCAACTGCAAACTGTAGCAGTTTCTATTCATTTCTTTTAAAAGCAATCGCGTCACAGGTAGATCACCATTTGCAAGTAACAGCAACATAGATATATTAGAAAGATTTCAAAGTAAAACAATGCGAACTATGCTCAACATTCCATACTATATCAGTAACACATATATCTACGTGGACCTGGATCTGAACACTGTTAAACAGGAGATAGTAAAACACAGCCAGAAGTACAAACACAAGCTCTTGACACATGTCAATCAGCTAGCGTCAAGACTGGAAGGTGAAGGAAGTGTGAGGCACACCAGACTCAGAAGACACAGTATCTGCTCTCTAACAAGCAGATTTAACTAAATTGGAAAGCAAACACAAATAGGAGTGATCAATGGAGTTCCTAGTGTTAAAATAATAATAATTAATAATAACAGTATGAGTATACAACACCTGATTGGCCTATTGTGTCAAACACAGATTGCCATGTTGCAGAAAATCAATAAAAAAAAAAAACAGGTAGATCACGTGACTTTTCGTATCACGTCATCTACCAGTGACGGGATTGGTTTAAAAACGAAACGAGTAGAAACGCTAGTTAACGTAGTGTGGTGGTTTTCCTTGCCACATCGGCAATTCGAGTCCTGCCTGGTGTTATGTTATTATGAATCTATTTCAGGGTTGATCGAATCAAGCTGTACATAACACATTACGATACACTTATCAGATAGTTACAAAACCTTAAATATTTCGTGGCTGGCACAGATAGGTTCCTATAGTAGGTATGTAGTTGAACATCGTTTTGTAATAGCAGCTACATGCTTGTGTGGAGTGATAAGAATTCAGATTTCAGCATATTATATGGGCGGTTAGGTGATTCATGTGAAATTAATACGTTTTGTACCTAGTTTAGTAGAGTTTTGATGTAGAATTAATTATTACCCAACAGTGAAATGGTAAGCTTGTGCATACGAGTATATATTACAACTTCGCAATATTGTTAATGCTAATACTGTTTCTTTAGAATTGTTCTAGTAATTACTAACACTATATTAAGTTATCTTAATTTCTATACTAACACTCTATGAATCTTTTTGTAAGCCGAAATATACCGAGTAATTAAATTTGTCACCCACCTTAGATCCAAAGTCAATCTGACATTCTACAGCAATAAGGTTGAGTTTTTTTTATGGCAGAGAGAAGGTAAACGAGCACACAAGCCACCTGATGGTAAGTGGAAACTGTGACCCATAGACATTCGCATTCACAAGACTGCAAGCCTAAGACTGCAAATGCGTTGCCAACCCTGAGGACTAAGATGGAATGCCTCTACGCTAGTCATTACACCAGCTGTCTTATCCCCAAACCGGAACACAACAATGCGAACACTGCTGTTTGGCGGAAGGGTAATGGATAATATGGTGGTAGCGATCCGGACGGACCCTGCACACGGTCCTACCACCCTCAAAAGAGTTTCCTAACAATTGCAAATGACTTGGCATCACTAATGACGGTGACATCTTGAAGCAGATTTTCTTTAAAATGGGTAGCTAATTAACGTCCGTGACCGTACTACATATGAAGTACTATGCTATCTGTGTGTATGTGCCCTTATCTTACTCCTTAGGGTTGGCGTCATATTCGCAGTCTTAGGAATGTGATCATAAGATTGCAATATTGAGAATACAAGTGTTTATGGATCTCAGATCCCAGTTACCATCAGGTAGATTGTGGGCTCGTTTGATGCCTCGATGCATTTAAAAACACCTGTGAGTTTGAATTTGTCATACGCGATACAGAGTCTAACGGACCTTTCTAGAACCTGAAAGACTTTTCAGCGCAATCGCAATGTATTGGCGCCTTATTCTACTTTGTCTTTACACATATTGTTAAGTCAGCAGAATTTCTATTAGATCCGGATTTCTCCCGATCGCAAATTATTCAACTTATTATTTATGTTGAAATAAGTAGGTATGTTTAGAACTATTACCTTTGCCCGAAGGGCCTAACCACCCAGAAATAGGAGCGCTTTGTCACTATACTGTTATATTTGGAAATATATAATAGTGACATAGACCACTTTTTGCAAGAGACGTTATATTATTGTATAAATCGAGTATTAACATCAAATATTGCTGCATTGAAATAAACACTGTAGCTTTAGCTGCACTTACCTTATAAAAACATACTGTAAATGGCAACAAAATCATTTAATATTCGTCCCACGTATGCAATACCTTATTGTTCGTTTAAGGCAGTCGACCTTCGGGTAAGCGGATAGATGTGCTTTAACTTATTTGGCGCAACCACGCGGTGTTACTTATCAGTTTGTTAGGTCTACTTTTGTTAGGTTAATAATCACATATGATAACGCCCCCCTTGTGTGCGCTGGTGGCCTATAGGGGGCGGTAAAGAGCCCAGAATCAGGATAAAAATATAGCACGCTATAAAAGAAAACAAACATTATTTAGTTATTTTATTTTTATTGTTTAAACTATAGTATCTTTATTTTTTTAGGGACTGACTAACCGACTACGCACATTTTAAACGGCTGGAGGCGAAAGCGCGAAATTCAAAATGCCATTACTTGGATCCGATGACGGAGTATGTAATAATTACAGGTGTGAATTGGGAAATAAATTAATACATACATGAAAAAATACACTTTTTTATTTTGAACGTGTTCTGAAGAAAGTGTCATTTAGTTACCAAACTCTGATTATTCTGAGATGATTTCTGTAACAGCTCATATAAAAACTTATTTCTTGCTGTACATAAATACTACATTGGTTCAAACCTAGTCACGCCATTCTGGAATTTAAATAATCGATCGGCTATTTTTAAACACATCGCTTGTTAAATCGTAAGCAAGTGATTCATCATGTCAGCCGAAAGACGTCCACTGCTGGACATAGGCCTCCCCCAAGGCTTTCCACTCAGACCGGTCTTGTGCTTTTCGCATCCACCGCGGTCCCGCGATCCTGACGAGGTCGTCAATCCATCTTGTTGGAGGCCTACCTACAGCTAAGTAAGTGATTGGCATTACGAAATACGGCTGCCAAAGGCATCATCTTAGAATAATCAGTCATCAAATTTATTTACGGGCGCTGTTAGTAGACACTTGAGCAGTTCTCCTGGTAGTAATTCAGGCTCTAGGTAGTCTAGTTTAATCGTAAATATATCAGCATATCTCTTGCTTTATTTACACACATTGCAAAGTGGCCAGTTACCGGCGATTTACCTATAAGTTCATAATTCTGGGGTCCTAATGCAAAAGGGTATAAGTTGTCTGAAGATTAAGTGAAAAAGGTTTGTAGTTTAGTATAATCCGTTGACGTATATACCCTTTTTTAGTACGAGTTATGTCGACTTGTACCCTTTTTCACTCGGACCCCAGAATTTTGCTAACAATTAATAGGAATAAAACCCATTGATATCATGGCAACTCCTTATTTCAGAGCTGACATCACTTCAAACGGCCCAACCGACGCTGAAGAAAGGTAACAACAAAATATCTCTTAGGTACTCGTAAGATATAAGGCAAAGTCAAAGTCAGTCATTTATTTTTAGGCTACTTTGTTAACTGGTTTTAAATGTTTTAAAAGACAGTTTGCCTGTTTTGATACTTGCCGGAACAAAAACTCAGAATCCTAAACTTTAAATTTGACTTGAAATACTGCGATGTATTTTTTAATTTCGCTATAGGGTCTTAAAGCAAATTTAATCAGCGTCCGTTCACACCAAGCGAAACAGAAAATTCTAATAATTGTGGTAGTGGCGTCGAAAATTTCCGAAATTTGGAAAAGTTGAGATATCTCGTTTTCCGTGCGACTTTGACTAAACATCATTAATTTTACTATATTTTCGTCACTCCTGAGCTGAGCTATCCAGCCCTGTAAAGTTGGCCACTATATCCCGGACACCCTGTATACATAAACGGAGTATAGGTATTATAGTTACACACCCTTTTTCATTTGGTTTTCAGAAGACTCTTTCACTAGGACCCCAAATTTAGTTTAACACTCGAATAAATACCACCTCCTTTATTTCAGACATGACTCAGTTTGGCGGACCAACGGTAATTGGAAGGCGAGATATTCAAAACTATACTCCAGCCGGCGACTATCCATGTGAGGTTACATGACTATTTAAATTAGGCATTCTCATTCGGTAGCTTATTTATTGTTCGTATGATCTCAATCGCTCGATCAGGCGCTTGTTAATAGAAGAACAACTTTATAATCACGCCAACAGCGCAAGTGAAAATGTTTACTTTGACCCCGGGTCTAGACAGTCTCATTACGGGCACAAAACATCCCGTTATATGCAGAAGGATAGTGCGCCATCACTTTCACGTTCAACATTACGCTTCAAGACGCCACCTGACTTTCGCACGGCTTTCATTCGTGATATAACATTAAATGTCATTACACTTAATAGTCATCAACTGTGTCATTTGTCGATCCCACTCGGTAGCCGTTTATAAGAATAACCGAGTCGTGACGAGATTCAAGGCCTTTTGGGCGCAGGCTAGAGTTATCTAATGATGTTTTACAGCTCGATATTTCTAGAATACTAAACATGGTATAGCAAGCATACCTTCTGCGTTCCTTATTTTTAATTATCGGCGACCAGTACCAATTTTTCGACGAAAGTACACTCAATAATACCGGGTCAGAGTGCGTTTTTCATACAAACGAGACTATTTCGAAGCCTTGGTTCCTCGCCAGGGGTTGTTTTGAGTGAGTTTTAATGGTGGGTACTGCGAGGTTCAATAGAGGAGGTCAAAAGTTCTTAAGATACCTAACTGATCGCACAATCAACCACAGCGGGAGAGTTTGGGTCAGCACTTGGATTTCCTTACATTTTATTGCCATTTTAGATGTTTTTCTGAACATGCACAGTTCCGGCGTTACCCGCAGATTTTTTCAGTTGGGTATCATAGGCACAATGAAATTCCTGTATCGATAGTAGGAACCAAGGCTTCGAAATAGCCTCTTTAGTATGAAAAACGCACTCTGACCCGTTATTTTTGCTCCTGAGTGTATTATACACTCAGGAGCATGGATTGTAACTATGTGCACAATTTATATATTAAAAATGTATGCAATTTTATTATAGAGGTTTTAACATGTCTTCAACGATGAAATATCGGTTTACAACTACGCACTTCTTACATCTGTTGATGTTGATGTTGAAAAGATCAACAAGATCTTTGTATAATAAATGGATGCTCAATGTTAAAAGGAATCGATTGAAAATATCCAACATAATTATAAAAAAATATGATAATCTACTATATCAAATTAAATTCAGTAAGTTTTAACAATATGATTATGGTTTTATATTTAAAAACACAGACTTATTCATATTAGTCATTACTTTTGACAAAATATGTCATTAATTGCTACCGGTCGCCTACATTGATAAAAAGATAAAAGATAAAAGAGATTTATTCAGTAAGGCCTACTTACTGAATAAATCTCTCTCGGGCTCAGGGCATTGCTTATTAATTATTATGGAAGTGTTCATTGATGTGGAGAATCGTGGATAAAACATAATGTCACTTTCTGGCCAGTATCTAAGTGCAAGAGACGGATACTTCATCAAACGCATACGGGCTCTGATAAATTACCATTTTTGTTTCGACGACGCTTTGCCCTAGTTAGTGTAATGACCTGCTACGCTACGAAGCCAGCGGGCCCGGGTATTTGTCTTTGAGTCTTGGATGGAACATGTCAAAAGCAATATCGTTGTACCGAGTAGAAGAGGTGGCTTTTTCCATTTAGCCGAGTTTCTTACGCCGGTTCTTCTCGGGGCAAAGGTTTTATTTTTCGAACCGGTGGTAATGCTTTTTGACATTCATAGGTGCATTATATTATGCCTAAATTGAAGAATAAAGAACTTTGACTTTGACTTTTGACTTTATCAAGTACTTAACGTTAACGTAACGTCATCAAGAAAATGTGTATGGCGATTGATATCACCGCCATCTAGTAGGTATTTAGTTAAACTAAATTTGATAGCAACTTGACACTGACCGTTTGGTGATAGAACCTTGTGCAGTGCAGGGACAGAATAATAAATAGTACAAGGTGCAGGGTCTGTCTGTGGATCCTGCACCTTGTACTATTTATTATTCTGTGCCCAACTTCAAAAAAAGGAGGATGTTCTCAATTCGTCGCGATTTTTTTTAAATCCTTTATCCTACCGCTAAGCGGCCTGTACGCTCGTTCACCTTCACTATGCCATAAAACGTATATGTAATATCATATTATGTGTCATATTATGTATGTACTAATAGATTCCAACCACGACTAAAAATCACACTAGCGAGCACTAGCAAGCTATTCTGTGTGATTGTTGTTACCACAACTAGTCCCTCAGTCTAGTGATTTGAGCTACAAAGTTGCGCCTGAGTCACTGCGTGAGTCACGACGTTAACGCGGTGTGCAAAAAGTTAACGCAGCCTCTGCACCACGATCCTTTTACTTGATCTTGTAGTTCGCAGTAAAACAGCTGAACAATACTAGTTTAAATTTAAACGCTTCCAAGATTCCAATTTACGAGTGTACAATTTAGCGCAGTGTTCTTTTAATAAAAACGGTTACTGGCCGTAAATAATTTGGCTTTCTTGTCTCTTTTGGCGAAAAGAGGTTGTAAAGGTTTTGCTAAGGTTGTAAAATGTTAGGTGATTGAAGCTGTGTGTGGTTTTAATCTTCAAGGGGAGGTTACAGTCTCTACAAGCCACTATTCCACTCACAATAACGTCAATAACGTCATAATATTATTTTATTATATTTGAAGAGATGGCTGTATAGTTTTTGACTATTGCCTCCACTAGTATAGGCTTTAAAATTAACTTTTAAACCAAGAATCGCTCAGGTTAAAAACAACTTTTTCCCAAGATGAATATTAACTTGACAGTACCTACTACGAAGCTTCGAGAAAGAGGCCAACAGAAAAGTACAGCTGAGTTGGGCAGCATTTGGGAAATAGCGGCGAGTCTTCACGTCGACTATTCCACAGAGCCTGAAGACGAGTCTTCAATCAGTGCGTCCTAACTGTCATGACATACGGTGCCGAAACGTGGACACTTACGATAGGGCTGGATCACAAATTTAAAGTCGCTCAGCGATCTATGCAGAGGGCTATGTTGGGAGTTTCTCTGAAGGATCGGATCCGGAATGAGGTGCTCCGACAGAGAACTAAGGTTATCGACGTAGCGCATCGAATTAGCAGCTTGAAGTGGCAGTGGGGCGGTCATTTGTGCCGCAGAACCGATAATCGCTGGAGTTATTGAATTCTTGAGTGGAAACCGCGAATTGGCAAACGTAGTGTAGGACGCCCTCAGACTAGGTGGAGCGATGATCTACGCAAAGTGGCTGGCAAGAGCTGGATGAGAATGCCCACGAATCGTGCTTGTTGGCGTGCAATGGGAGAGGCCTATGTCCAGCTGTGGACTAATATAGGCTGATGATGACTACGAAGCTAGCGGGCATGAATTCGTATGGGGCATAAATTATTGTAATGGCCCCTCTATACGTCCGCGGATCATGGGCGAGCGTAAGGGACGGAGCAATAGGTAAGAGTGATATGCAAGAATATGTCGCTCATTCTAACGTATTGCTCCGTCCCTTACGCTCGCCCTTGATCCGCCGACGTGTAGAGCACAGTATTTGAACTCGCATGTTGGATATTTTCTACGTATCTAAGGGCCTTATTAAACTGATCTCGACTGTGATGCTCGTCTCAAGAAGCGTTTCCTTCGCCGTATCTTGTGAAGTTGTGACGGCATCTCGGTCAAGATGAGTTTATTAATAAGGCCCTGATTTTTTCCTAATGATTACGTTTTTCGTGGACTACGTCAATTTGTGCAAGAGGGACCTCTAATTATGATTTCTTTTTCCAAGACCTGAAAACGAGGAGAACCAGCGGATCTCCTTCATCGGCGCCGACTCGACTTCGTACTCCGACCTTCTGCTGAAGCTCAGGGAACGGCCGGATAATGAGGCGGAGGAACCGTATGAGCTGCTCCCCGCGGATCCCTCCTACATCCTCAGCATCATGTCGCGTCGGAGTGATCTGTACCACAGTCTTCGGGGGAGCGCGCAGTGAGTATGGTCTGTCAACATTGTGACGTGACCCACATGCACGTTAAATCCAACAATGTTAAAAAGTGTCAACTATGTTAAAAAATAATTAATACAAAACTTAAGTTCTTTTTAGCCGCAATAATGACACACGAGTTTCTTTGCATTTTCAACTAACTTAAAAAAAAAGGAGGATTCTGAATTCTGTTTGTTTTCTTCAAACAAACTTTGCGACGAGGTCCACTTTTTAGGGTTGCGTTCAAATACTTAAAAACTTTAAATAGGTTTCTTCCCCGCCTGCCTGTCAAGATCCCTTTTGGAACATTGGTTGTATTTATATTCTAAGAGCCCACTGCACTTAACCTAGTACGATAAGATTACCGGGTGATATATCTAAGTATATTTAGTCTCGTCATAAATGGGGGAACACGAAATGGTGATGCTGCAATTTACGTTTAACTCCGATGTCTAGTACGATAATAAAACTCCCAAGTTTCGTTCATTCTTCGGGACAGGGGACGGTTAAGAATATCCGACAATCCAGTGCCGCAAGCCCCCCTGATTGGCCTATTCAGTGGCAGCAGCATGAGAAGCGACACCTCGTACTTAAGTATCTTTTATCATCGATCTCCTCAAAATACCGTGCTCATATGAAAGAGCATGTAGAAAACGAACATAAAACGAAAAAAAAAATGTTTTGCCAGGTTTTTTGCATTACAGCATTGCCAATTCGTATTCCCCCATTAATGACGAGACTAAATATATATATATATATATATATATATCATCCGGTAGTCTTATCGAACTAGATTTAGTGTGGCTGTGTGTGTGTCGTAGTGGGCTCTTCTACTATTATTGGTCCAAACGGGGCCTCATCATTAGAAATCTCAAATTTGGAACGGTTTATTTTAGCACCAAAACCCAGTAACTCATACTTATCATTTGTACCCTCGCTGCTCAAGTCCGACTCGCACTTGACACAAGTATAGTATGCGTTTGAAACAACGAAATACGTGTGCCACAGGGGTCATCATAAATCAACTGAATTATAATCAACAATCATATGTAACTAGATCGTTATCTACCGTGTTATATAATCTACTGACGGAAGTCACACCTTGATTGACACTGGTGACCAATATCTGCATTAATATTCGATTATAATAACATGCGGGTCAATTATAATTAGATTTCCTGTGTATCTGTTACATTTCCATATCGAATGAAATCTCGTTAAGATTATATGAGCCTGCGTTTTGCAATAGATATGTAAATTAACTTGTTAAATGGTTACATAGATACAAAGTCACAAAATTGATTGATACCTTTTTCGTCGTACTCCTGATTGGACATATTTTTGTTTTGGCACATTCCTGTTTGAACGTATTCCGTTTTCGGCATGATTCGAAAAAAGAATCAATCACAAAGTGTACCTATTAGGAGGATTGTAAAGCTAAAAAAATCCTTACATAATGCGATAACGTTTCTCTCCCTTTATAACTAGTCAATTTTTTTCGATTTTTGAATGTCTTGGAGATATTATTAAAAACGGAAAGTGAAAAAGTACGTCTGACCGGGCAAAGTGGCGTGAAAATGAAAAAGCTTTGACCCTGCAATGGGTGGATGTGGGCTGAAATGATGATGTTAAAGGTTAACACACACATAACCGCTCGGCACCGGATCGGCACCACCTCAACTCGAGCCGTTCAGTATTCTTTGTATGAACCTCCATACTGTAACGCACACTTATTGGCATCGGTGCCTCGAGCGTTAGTTGCTGTTCACACGGCAAACCGTCTCGAACGCGTAAGTGATTATGTTATTTAGATGAGAAACGCAAACGCGATCGAGATATTTTATGTAAGTAAAAATACACTAGAGGCTTGGAACGGTAACGCCTCGCCTCGGCACAAGGTAGTAATCGTCCACTGCAAAATATATAGCACTAACACAGATCAAAGCTCACTTTGAGCTGATCCGGCGTCGAGCGGTTATGTTTGCGCCAACCTTTACCGAGCAGTGGGTGGATGTGGGCTGAAATGATGATGTTCATAGCTGTCTCCGGCTATTCTTTGCAGGAACCAAAGCCTGGGGCGGCACGACACGATGCTACTGGACATGGTGCGCGGACGCAGCCAGGACACGCAGCTGGACTCGCAGGAGGCGCTGGACCTGCCCAAGGACGACGCCTCGGACGAGTAAGGACATAATCGTGAATATTATCTCATAGAATAGTTAGATAGAAAAAACACTCATATTCCAAGGTTTGTAAGGACTACATTCCTATCAAAATATTCGGTCAAATAAGACGTTGAGAAAGTAAATGGACGATATCTCAAAATTGCAGATGTTGACTTGACTAGTGCTGTAATTTTACTTCTGTTTAAGATCAAGAAAATTAATTTTGTTCCGTACCCTATGGGTACCCCGACAGGGCCCTATTAATATTATGCCAGCGCTGTCGTAATACTTCAATGTGCGCTGTCCGTCCGTCCGTAATATTAGCGGGTTTTTTTTTGATTATGTGTTATAATCATACACCGGATTGATGGGGGCAAAATGTACCAGTGCTAGTGATTCATCAAATATCGACTAAGGTTATCGACAACAATATAAATATTATTTTAATCTTCATTATCCAAGTAATGGCCAAGTTTGAATACCTTTTAATTATGTGCAACCCTCTTTTATATATACTTATCGCAACTATAAACAATCAGTATCTGAGATTGACTCTAGACTCGAGTCACTTTTGACAACCATTCAAATTACATTGAATAACAAAGTCATTCAGTACAAAAATGTTCTTTAGCATTCCGACGAATTGAGAACCTTTTCGTTTTTAAGTCGGTTACTAATGCCTAGAAAGAATATGGATCGTTTATCTTCATGGAAAGCTGATCATTCAGATATAGAAGTTAAAGGTAGACTAACTTTTGCAAGAAATGTATGATCTATATTATGTCACGAAAAAAGTTGTTGATAAACTTAGTCGATATTTAATCAATCACTAGTACTGGTACTTTTTTGCCCCTGTCAATCCGGTGTATGGTTATAATGGCGGATTTAGTATCAAAAAAGAGTATAATAATTAAGGGGTTCCCATGGGGTATACATGATATGCTTTTTTCAATGTAAGTAGACTTAACTCGTACTTTAAACGGGTAAATACATAAACAGAATATAATGGACTTAAACCCTTTTTCAATATTTTTTTATGGCACTCACGAACTCGGCCTCTATTCCCGAACGGTAAAAAACATATCGTCTTTGACCTGTTATGTGTATTGTTTTGACGTCATGCGCCAATACTGTCAAGTAAATAAGAGCTAGCTATCAAAACGGCTGTTTTTTTTTAAAACATCATTGCACAGTACAAAAACTAAATATAAAAGGCCGGCTTAATACCTTAAGGCATTCTCTAACAGTCAACCACTAGGCCAAACAGAGCTTAGTTGACGATGATGTTTTTTCTTAGCCATACTTTTCCAAAAAAAAAAAGAGGACAGAGACAAAATAATACCAACTTACTGATTACATTAAAACACCATTACACACCGACTATAGATACAATTATTATTTTTTCAGTTTACTGAGTTTTTTAGTATACCTCCCCTACACGTAAAGTGGGGATGTATTTTTTTTCTCGTCTACCTCATAGTGTGAGATGTCGTTGGATAGGTCTTTCGGAAATGTTGTGGGTTATTTACGTTTATGAAATACACTCAGGAGCAAAAATAACGGGTCAGAGTGCGTTATTCATACTAAAGAGGCTATTTCGAAGCCTTGGTTCCTCGCCAGGGAATGCTTTTACTGAAATCTGATGATGAATACCCCGAGCATCGATACAGGACTTCCAGAGTGCCTAGGATACCCAACTGAATGAATCTGCGGTTAACTCTGGGATAGTGCATGTTCAGAAAAACATCTAAAATGGCAATAAAATGTAAGGAACTCCAAATGCTGACCCAAATTCTACCGCTGTGGTGTTAACTGATTGTGCGATCAGTTAGGTATCTTAAGAACTTTTGACCTCCTCTATTAAACCTCGCAGTATCCACCATTAAAACTCACTCAAAACAACCCCTGGGGAGGAACCAAGGCTTCGAACTAGTCTCGTTTGTATGAAAAACGCACTCCGACCCGGTATTTTTGCTCCTGAGTGTATTAAGCTCTAAAGCGCTAATATTTGTTAGAGTCAAGTGTGAACCCTACACTGAGCATGGTCCGACATGCTCTTGCCCAATTTTTATTTATTATGAATTAAGTCGACTTATACGATTTTACACTAGGACCCTAGATCTGGTCAAACTTGACGAATAAAGCGATAACATAAGTATTAACTCTACAATACCGCAATAAAAAGTCATGTTGACAAAGACGCATTAGTAAAAAATGCGCATTTCCACTCCACTTTCACTCTCAATACAATTACGTCTATTAAGTTAACTTTCTCACAGTTTTATTAGATAAGGCTGAATGTGGCGGCCATCTTGTAAAAACATCAATCCAAGGTCTCCTTATCGTATCCCGTTTGGCTGCATTTATAGTTACATGGGCACTGAAACGTCAACTTGCTGTTAATTTGTAGTGTAATTAGAGCTAACAATTATTTAATTTTTTGAATGTACTTGTGTTTTATTGTTTCCATTCATAACATTTAATTAATTATGAACTGGAACGCGATAATCTAACTCGAATAATCGAAATAATGTTTGGCTTTAACAACCGTGCGTGTTTGTGAAGAATATTGATGTTTGTCTATGTTCTCGTATCTAGGGTACCCACGTAATTAATGCTTAAGATATCCTGAAAACGTCATGGTTTCAGCAGAAAATAGCTTTCGGTGAAGCGAAATTCGATAAAATGACGGGTTACCATCTATCTATCTATCTAATTAACCAGTTTAACGGATATGTATGGTGTTTACAGCTTAGAATCGCGGCTCTATCGGGTTGTTCGGGCGACCTTATAAACCGCTGTAGGTATTCTTTAGTGCTTAGTTACTCTAACGTAATTTTTAACTGCTGCACTAATCTGTCCAATGCGTTAAAGCGACGAGGTATAACGCCGATCGTTCTATAGGACAGGTATTAGACTATAGTTCGTAATATGGAGGAATAATACTTAATTAAATATATAACATCCAAGACTCGAACCTATGAGGACGGCGAGCTTTGAAAGGAAGCTCACTATCAACTACGCTGACGACATCGTCAATGTATAAGAGAACATGAAAAATAGGTATAGGTTTTTTTTTATGGCATAGAGAAGGCAAACGAGCACACAGGCCCCCTGATGGTAAGTGGAAACTGTGACCCATAGACATTCGCATTCACAAGCGCGTTGCCAACCCTGAGGACTAAGATGGAATGCCTCTATGCTAGTCATTACACTGGCTGTCTTATCCCCAAACCAGAACACAACAATGCAAACACTGCTGTTTGGCGGTAGGTTAATGGATAAGATGGTGGTAGCGATCCGGACGGACCCTGCACAAGGTCCTACCACACGCGAATCAAGACATCAAGAATCAATGAATCAAGAAGAAGATGAAGGTATTATAAACCTTATTGTGCTGGTATAAAAACCTTACCGTGTGTCTTTAGATTGCTGTTCTGGTGTATTTTCCACGCGTGCGCTGGAAAGCAAAAGTGTGAACCCGACATATTCATTCATCACCGCACCGCATGGGTCACTGCAAAGCTTTCAACTTTGGAAACGTACACTGTTTCACATTCAGGATACTAGGAATAAAAGGAATAGACTAAAATGTGGACTATAATGTAAAAAACTCTAAGTCTAAGAGGTGGTCTGATGGTGGAATTGAAGGCTGATAACAAGACCGCTGTATAGTAATCGTAAACTCGGTGGGATTTTGGTTCGGACATGTTAAGTTGGTCTTGATCACCAGATCTGTGCGAAAAGATTACATTTCTTTAAAAAAAAATGCGAGCCTATTAAGACGAACGAAACCCTGATTTGCATTAACGTCCTGCTCGCAGTCTGTCCATCAGTGAGCCATGCGTGCACGGGCTGAGCCTGCGCTTCACGGAGCGTAGTGTGTCGCGCTCGCGCATGTCGCGCGTGTCCACGCGCCGTGACATGGACATCCCCTCTATCCTGGCGTTCACGACCAACCCCACGCCACCAAAGGTAAATACAATATAAACGCCCTTTGACACCCCGGTTCACAATTTGTGAGACGTGTGTTCACGGGCTGAGCGTGCAATTCATGGGACGCAGCATGTCGCGGGTGTCCACGTGCTATCACATGGACATCTCTTCTGGCCAACCCCACGGCGCCAAAGGTAAAGAACTGCACTAAAAAAGGCCCTTTGACACCTTTGTCCGCAATTTGCGAGACGTGTGTCCACGGGCTGAGCCTGCGCTTCACGGAACGCAGCGTGTCGCGCGTGTCCACTTGCTGTGACAAGGTCATCCCCTCTATTCTGGCGTTCACGACCAACCTCTCGCCCCCACTGGTAACTACGCTATAAAGATCCTATAAAAGCCCCTGTCCACATCACATTTATTTAAGCCACGATTCTTACCTATCTACTTTTTTTATTTGGCAGGCACAGATCGAGATACCGGCGTTTCAAATGGCCAACATACCAAAGCCCGAGCCTCTCCCGAAGTGGTCCATCCGCCGGGCCGCATGCCCCGTCTGCTCTCAGAAGTGGCGAGACCGGAGCACCATCGAGAAGATTAAACATTCAGGTTGATAACCACCGTCGTCCTATTCTGACACATATATGGGTTCGGATGCTTGTAGCAATCCATTGACGGGTTGTTTTAATATTTTCGAGCCGAGAGCCATTACAGCGACGTAATGTATCACGAAAGGCATGCGGGCTATCGCGCAATGAAACTGACCCTTAAATAGGTATGCATGCATGCAATAAACATGAATATAAAACACGCCTTCGACATGGATAATTGGATACTGCAATGGTGATGTTTTTTTAACGCTGGGGATATGCATTAATTGTCACCACCAAGGTCCAGGGGGACCCAAGAACGTTATTTGACACTTGCCAAAAGTGATGTGCAGCGCATTCAGCGGTGGCACTTCGACGCCATCGACTCCAGCAAGGTGCCTAGGTTACCTAAGGCACCCTCAGGCCTCTGGAGCGCTACGTGGAAGTAGGGGTCCCCGACCCTAGATTTAAGTTGCAGGCCGATGGGTTCGAAGAATTCTCGAGTGGCGACCGCGTACCACTTCAACAAGCAAACATTATAACTACGTAAATACATATAAGCCCAAAAAAATAAATGACACTCGCAATTAGGATGCATTTAGTAATAGATACGAGTATATGTATAGAAAACGTATTCACCCCATCCCGATATTTGCTCTTAGAATATAAAGAATCCTTTTATCGACTAAGTACCTGACGACTTTTTCCGCTCTTGCAATTTTTCAGGCCTAAAGAGAAACTTCTCGGATTTCCCTTCTGTAATAGCACCAGCGCGCTTAAGGACCTCGATAATATTGAGGTAGGTATATTATTTTTACCCACTTAACACTTAATTCTTAAGATATTAATACGCAATCCATAGTCCAAGTCCCTATTCTCATACCGGTCCAGATAAAGGTACGTCGGTACAAAGGTAATCTACTAGGGCATGAGAATAGGCGCCAGTGCGGCGATTTCGATTAATCAAAAAGTTTCATATAGAATAGAATAGAATAGAAAAGGTTTATTCGGTGCTAAAAAAAAGACGTAATAAAAAAGTAGAGTAATACAAACTTAGAGTACTTAAGCTAAAATGAACACCGAAAAGGTTGCCACTCAGCATGGTGTCAGGCTTACTAGCCTTGACGCTGGTTTTCAGGGCCACCCGATTGAAGAGAGAGGAGGTCACTCTCCCAATCCATCTCACTATTATTTATTAAAGATAAACAAAATTATTAACAACTTAAACTAAATTATAAACATATTAGTTACTTATACCTAGTTATCCCGACTGTTTCTTACAGATGGGCTCTTTGGGATACACTTCGACCCCTTTAGGATCATATTTGTGAATTTACCCTCTTACGCACATATATAAAAGAAATGGTTTACCTGGATTAAGAACTTATAAATACCTACTTAACTATCTAATAAAAAAATACCGTTAAAGATCGTAGGATTTCCAAGATTCAACCAAAAATATGCGAAAATTTTCTCATATTTTTGTTTAAACATGTTTGCGAAATAAAACTATAGGGGGTTTTGTTTCTAATCGTGTTTTCACGTTTATCAGGCTGAAGGAAATATCACCAAGTTTAATATATCCAAAGAACAGACACATAGGCGTTATGGTTATTGAGATCCAGATAGCGGAACACTACCGTTTTTAGCATAATCATGTTGCCATAATAGTACATTATTGCCTAGGCACGGAAGTAGGCAATTGCGGGGCGAGGATTGGTTTAAACGGACGAGCTTGCGAGTCCGTTTAAAAATACGAGGCCCGCAATTGCCGTTCCTGCCGAGGCATATATAGTGCTTTTCTCAAAAATCGCAAGAATAAAATTATGTTGGAGTAAAGTACTTTATTAAGGAAAGAAATACCACACAATCTATACAGACAATATTATTACCTACTCTTTACCGCCTTTGTTTATGACAAGGAGAAACGCAAGCTTTTTTTTTAAAACTACTCAAGCTATTCGAGATACAGATAAAAAAGTTATATTCCGAACAAAATTTGGATGTAATAAGACTTGTGCCCTCATTTTATTAAGGCCGTTTTCACTTTTTAAAAAGTTAGATACTAGATGGTAATGAAATTTGTATGCAACATTGCGTGCTTGTGTAGCGAGCACGCAATGTTTTTTTTTTTTAATTTGAGATCTGTCAGTAAACTATGTACTTCGCATCCCAATATATAGATAGTAATGTCAACTTTTCCTGTCATTTTTGAGAAAAGACTTTTTCTCAAAAATGACAGGAAAAGTTGACATTACTATCTATATATTGGGATGCGAAGTACATAGTTTACTGACAGATATCAAATTACTTGCAAGCTCGTCCGTTTAAACCAATCCTCGCCCCGCAATTGCCTACTTCCGTGCCTAGGCAATAATGTACTATTTCACGCCACTGGTCGGAAATGTGGCGAAAGATGGTCTGTTCTTGGTCCCCAAAACAATCGATAGTTATACATTGAATGAGCAGGCCTACTATGAATTTAAACAGACCAACTATGTTAACATTGTTGGTCTGTTCCATTGACCAATAACATCGGTCCGCTGATCACTAATTCGACCAATCAGAACACACTTTGTGCTGCATATGAAATTAAATTGGCCAATGAAATGTCGTTATATAGTGCTTTTCTCAAAAATCGCAAGAATAAAATTATGTTGGAGTAAAGTACTTTATTAAGGAAAGAAATACCACACAATCTATACAGACAATATTATTACCTACTCTTTACCGCCTTTGTTTATGACAAGGAGAAACGCAAGCTTTTTTTTTAAAACTACTCAAGCTATTCGAGATACAGATAAAAAAGTTATATTCCGAACAAAATTTGGATGTAATAAGACTTGTGCCCTCATTTTATTAAGGCCGTTTTCACTTTTTAAAAAGTTAGATACTAGATGGTAATGAAATTTGTATGCAACATTGCGTGCTTGTGTAGCGAGCACGCAATGTTTTTTTTTTTTAATTTGAGATCTGTCAGTAAACTATGTACTTCGCATCCCAATATATAGATAGTAATGTCAACTTTTCCTGTCATTTTTGAGAAAAGACTTTTTCTCAAAAATGACAGGAAAAGTTGACATTACTATCTATATATTGGGATGCGAAGTACATAGTTTACTGACAGATATCAAATTACTCGCAAGCTCGTCCGTTTAAACCAATCCTCGCCCCGCAATTGCCTACTTCCGTGCCTAGGCAATAATGTACTATTTCACGCCACTGGTCGGAAATGTGGCGAAAGATGGTCTGTTCTTGGTCCCCAAAACAATCGATAGTTATACATTGAATGAGCAGGCCTACTATGAATTTAAACAGACCAACTATGTTAACATTGTTGGTCTGTTCCATTGACCAATAACATCGGTCCGCTGATCACTAATTCGACCAATCAGAACACACTTTGTGCTGCATATGAAATTAAATTGGCCAATGAAATGTCGTTTTATTTTTTTTATAATATTCATCCCGTCACGGATAGGCAAAGGAATCAGATTCCATACAGCCATATAATTATGTCTGCTTTTAATTATCTGAAATAAAGTTTTATAAGATTTTTTTTTATTTCCTCGCAGTATTCGTGAAAAGCACTGTGTTAAGCCTCGGCCGAAAGTGCAATAGATGGACTCGTACTTTCGAGGGCCTCCGCTACGCGTCGGCCCTCGAACTAACTCGTCCATCTATTGCTTACTTTCTAACCTCTACAACAATGTACTATTGTTTTGCAGCGCATCCCGTCCAGGCCTGACTCTCGACGATGACCTCGGGTTGTCCCGAGGAGGCCTGCGCAGTAACAGCGCCTCGTGGCAGCTGACGCGCGCGCGCCGTTTCCGCCTCCCGAAGCTACAACTACCTCCCCCTGAAGCCACCGCACCCCTCAGCATAACCGCTCCCCTAGCCCGCAAGGACCTAGACACTCGAGTTTACAAATTTTTAACCACTTAAAAATGGAAACCTTTACAACTCTACTAAAATGATTTAATTATTTGCTAAAATTGTTATAAAAAAGTAAAGCTTTTAAATGGATCTAATACTTGCTTCTCATTTACTGCGAGTTTCACCAGTGAGTCGTGACACAAGCATTTATTTCTAATTCTTGACATGGCAACAATTTTACCTATGAAACATGCTGTCTCTTTATGCGTAGAAAGGAGGTATACGCATAATGTGACAGCTTGTTTCATAGGTAAAATTGTTGCCACCCAGGCATTAAATGTATTTCGTGTTACCCGCTAGGTAGTGTTATTTTATGCTTAAAAAACGCCTTCAAAAATTAAAGAAAGAACTTCTTTTACAATGATAGGTACGGACAAGGGCATAAATATATATACGTTCCCAAGACGTCAATAATATCTATACACCTTTATGCCACTGGCAATAAGGTCCGTGTATACATATATTTGACCCGATGGCTGTATGCATATTAATAGCCTTGACTGTACCTAATAGTTTAGTCCAACTGAAGTCGGCGTACACAGTATTTTCAACAAAAAGCCGACGTCAGGTGGACTAACCTATTAGGTAACCTATCATTTTAAAACAAGTTATTTTATGAGCTTTTAAGGCTGCTTTCTGTTTTTTTTATAATAGTTAGGTCTAGAAAAGTTCGTTCCGGTCTCCGTCTTTTCCTTTTTCCTTCTATCATATTATTAGTACCTGGAAGAGCGTCGCTCCGGTTTAAAACGAATTTTCCCGAAGATGACAACTTGACAGATTGATTTTCCGCCCTAGTAAACCCTTATATTTCAAGTTTCATCGAAATCGTTAGAGCAGTTTCCGAGATTCAGATTATATATATATACAAGAATTGCTCGTTTAAAGGTATTAGATAGATTAGATAGATAGATGGATAGATTAGATAGATACATACATACCTGTTTCCATGATGTTTCAGACATCACATTAATGTTTCCATATTTATATACAGATTTTAATCTATTTATTCAGATCACAGATATTAGTCTCTAGTTTTGAACAGGTTTTTTAAAAGTTGACGCATCTTACGTTCAAAATAGTTTGGCACTTCTCCTTTTTTTGTTTTATTATTAAATGTGTGTGTGTGTATGTGTGTGTGATGGTAAATTTTAGGGGTAGAAGTTAAGTTCTCTATTTGTTTTACTGTAAAGGTGTGCAGACATTCCGATCATCTGTTTTTTAGCGAACTTGGTTCTTGTTCTGTCTGATAATGCAACACTGCCTATCTTCCTTCAGTCATTATACTCTCTAAATAATAAATAAAACGGTAGAATTTTGTGTTTATTTAGAACAAAATGTAGAATGTATAGCTTTCGGACAGTTAAGAGATCAGTAATTTGGTGTAGCTCCTCTGTTGGAAATCTATTTTTGTTTAAGTACATGACCATTATAATTGCACGTTGACTGGGTTTTCGCTGTACCACCTCATATTGTAATACAGTACGTTAAGACAGATTGCACCAAAGATATATATATATATATTTCATTTAGTATGTTACGTGGTTTTGCTTCTAATATGTTATTATTTTTTGGTACAATTTGTCTCAACGACCTAACCGTACGTCGAAATCAGGTTGTGTACTTTTATTGATGCTGAAACACATGTATTTTGTTTTGTCAGTATTTAGTGACAGGAGATTTATATTCAGCCATTTCATGATGAGAGCCATGCTTAACTCAGCGCTGAATTTAGCTTCACTCCAGGTGTTACCAGTGAAAATGACTGCGGTATCGTCAGCGTATGAAAATATTTCTGCGTTGTGGATGGCCATATTATTATCACAAAGGTCATTGATATATACAAGAAATAAACTTGGTCCCGGAACGCTTCCTTGGGGGACACCGTACTGTACATCTTCATCCACACTAACTATATCACCAAGTTTAACCCTTTGCTTTCTGTCAAATCACCCCATTAGTACTTAATGTGCCGATTACTACTTCTGACACGACCAGAAGGGCTACTCCGATGTTCGAAGTTCGACAGTGGTGTAGTGACTGTGCCATCCCTCTCAATCTCCTGTTAAAAATATTTGTGTGAGCGGGACAGCAGTAGAATTTCGAACATTGAAGTAAGCACTTCAGGCTCTAACTGTCGTCAATATCATAATTATTTTGTCCGTGGTATATACAGATTTCATACAGATTAAAGGTTCAAATACCCTTAACCTTACAGATTATATAATATTTTTGTATCATTTTATTTCCAGATTGAGTAAAAACACAAATTCAAATAATACAACTATAAATACGGACTTTACATTTAAAAGTTAAAGTTAAAACTAAACTTAATTAAAATAAAATAAAATAAAACTAAACTACTCAAATATTAAAAATGAAACATAAACACCACTATAAAAAGAACACCCCCTCTAGCAGGTCCGATTATATAATTAAATATTTCACAACAGAATTTGAGGTTCAGCATATGGCAACACTTGATGCTGTCAAGAGTGTCAAGTGTCAAATGTCATTTGTTTTTATTATGCCTTCGACTCGGCAATGATTTCCGTGGGTGTGAAAAGATAACTGTAAAAAAACCTCGTGATTACGAAGAACAATGTAATAACATAAGATAAAATATTTAAAAATTGAAACAATAAGTATGGCGCTACTAAGTTATGGAAAACTTGCATTGGCGTCGTCAAAGCGAGTCGCAAGGGTGTCAATATTGGTGCGGAACTTGATGTCGAAGCAGTTGATGTACAGTCAATTTGGGGATCCGCTGAGTGTAGTGAAGTTCAAAGAACGGAATGTACCTCCGCTGGGAAAACAGGAGGTTCTCGTGCGAATGCTGGCGGCGCCGATCAACCCCGCTGACATTAACACCATCCAAGGTACTATGATAATACCTTATCTACGGGCCCTCTGAAAAATTGCTTTATTTTCCAACTCGCAAATATACACAACAATATTTTTTTCATTTACATGTGTGTTTTCTATACATTGTGCCTTTAATTGCATGAAACCAACACAAAGGTATTTTTTTTCATTTATTTTAACTTCTTTTAATGCCACATTATTTTTAATTAATTTTTACATATGTCGATTTTGTTTTAGGAAAGTATCCGGTCAAGGTTAGTCTACCGTCCATTCCAGGTAATGAAGGTGTAGGAGTGGTTGAAGAAATTGGCGAAGAAGTCAAAGGCTTTTGTCCAGGAAATAAGGTTATATTGACTAAACCTGTGCAGGGCACTTGGCGGAACTACGGCACATTCAGCCAAAATGTACTGAGGGTGGTCCCAGACTCCATAGGGCTTGTGGAAGCTGCCACACTTACTGTCAACCCTTGTACGGCTTATAGAATGCTTACTGACTTTAAGCCAGTTAAAGAACAAGGCCTTGTTGTTATACAAAATGGTGCCAACGGTGCCTGTGGTCAAAATATCATTCAAATTTGTAAAGCATGGGGTGTGCCGAACATTGCTGTTGTGAGAGAAAGGCCTGATTTACCTGAACTAAAAACCTTTTTAGAATGCCTTGGTGCTACCCATGTTCTTACAGAACAGGAGTTGCGTACTACAACTATATTTAAGGATAAACAAATTGAGAAGCCAGCATTGGCTATAAATTGTGTTGGTGGCAAGAGCACTACTGATATGATGCGACATCTGCAGCCAGGGGGGCTCATGGTCACTTACGGAGGCATGTCTCGGGAACCTGTCACAATTCCAACTTCAGCATTTATATTCAAAGACTTGGTATTCCGTGGATTTTGGATGACGAGGTGGAATGAGCAAGCTGACAAGGCTTGCAAAGAGCAAATGATGACAGATATTGAAGCTTTGATGTGTCAAAAAAAATTGATTGGACCAGTTCATAAGCTGGTTAAGTTTGATAATTATCAGGAGGCTGTTGGCAATGCTCTGTCTGCAAAAGGCTTTACTGGTTGTAAATATATCTTAGACTTCAGCTAGACCAAAATGCTTCATTTGAAGTCTTATTGGAATATTGAAGCCTAGAATTGTTTAGATATTTTAAGTTGTATATTTGCAAAAATTAATAAACACATTAATCGTTTTAATGGTGTTTTATTGTTATCTTTATTTTATTTTAAACATTTAAATGTAACAAAGCTAATAAGAGTCTTTTGTTTTAGGTATAAACCCCATTTTACCTGGTTTGCCACACATTCCTGGGGATGAGGGTGTTGGAGATGTAGTGGAAATCGGAGATCATGTTTGCAGAGTGTCCCCTGGCCACCGGGTTGTGTTTACAACCAGGCTACTTGGCACGTGGTGCTACTATGGTGTATATCATGAAAGAGATGTTCATATCATAGCCCCCAACCTACCGCTAGCTGAAGCTTCGATGCTCACTATAGCCCCCTGCATGGCTTATCGAATGCTTGGAGACTTTAGGGACCTGAAACCTGGCCAGACAGTCATACAAAATGCAGCAAACAGTCCCTGTGGGCAATCTGTAATACAGCTTTGTAAAGCCAGGGATATAAATACAATCAATATTGTATCAAACCACTGTGGTTACGATGCTGTAAAAAGCCACCTTCTTAGCTTGGGCGCTACAAAGGTTTTCACTTTAGAAGAAGCTGAAAATCTGTCTTCCTTTAATACGGCTGTGGAGCGGCCAGTGTTAGCGCTAAATTGTTTAGGTGGTCGGTTTGAGGACGTCTTGTTAAAGCTGCTTGAACGCAATGGAGATATAGTGTACTACGGGTGCGCATATTCTCTTCCCATAACAAAACAGTTCCTGCGATGTGATTGTACCTTTTACAAATTCCACTTGTCAGATTGGGATAACAATGCGACTTCAATTGAAAAGGACTTGATGCTCAAAGAAATTATCCAACTAATGATAGTTGGAAAATTTAAAGCACCAGTATATGAGCCTGTAACTCTCAAGAATTTTGTGTACGCTTTGAGAAATACTGTCCATTGTGAAGCCTTTTCGACTTTAAATTATGTATTTGATTTTACACTGCCTTGAAAAATAAGTCGTACAGGAGAGAATCTTTATGGCCCCCTTGCACGAAGGCTCATGGGCCAGCATAAGAGCCATGTTAACACCGTAGAGCGAGCAGCATAATCTTGTATCTCACTCTTAAGAATCACTCCGTCCCTTACGCTGGTCCATGGTAAGACATCGTATATAGAGCAATAAAAAAAAGGTAGGTGATAAAATATACTGCTCAATGGGAAACTTTTACGATTTTTTTGTATTTGATTTTACACTGTTATAATAAACGAGTCACCCACGAGCGAATGTTTATATTAACTTCATTAATAACGTGCCTTAACCTAGGAGTTATAAACGTCATTGATAAAACGAAGATCTAAAAGTCATGCTAGCTTCTCCACTCTAGAAGCCCTACTCCCGTTCTAGTGCTTCGTGGTAGGTAACCACCAGGGAGCCTGAACCCGTCAAGAAATCCCACGTGCGAAAGAAACGGTTACAACCCAGCCACTTGGGAGTTATAGCAACGTAGTACTTATTGTGTTCTCTTTGTGTGTTCCATGTGGTGGAGGTGAAAGTAGATCGAACTTTATGGTGCTTGTACACGTTACATGGACTTGTTAGATCACAAAGAGATGTATGCCCGGTTTCTATCCTATATTCAAGAAACGAATCGTTTTCATTACGCCTCGTTAAAATATAACACATTTTGTACGTAGCAAATGTCATAACGCGTAAGGAAAACGATTCGTTTCTTGCATATAGAAACCTACCTACGAACGAAGTACATTTAATGTCTTAGAATAAATTATATAGTAATGTAGGTAAGTTTGGTTATGTTAGTTTAGCAGCAGGCCCGGAGAGCAAAATAATCAAGAAATAGGAGCTCCGTCGACTCTCACATTTTGTTTTTGAAATGAGATGAGATGAACATTATGATGCTAGGAAAAGAAACGACTGGATAAAACTCGCAGGAGGAAAAACACGAATGTGAAACAAACTGCTGGGAAAAAGGCGACTGGTAATATCCACGTTCAGGAAAAATGCGAAAAGAAAATTATCTTCAAAACAAACGCGTTTATTGGGAAAGTCATCTAACAAAAATACAAATCGAAAATCAACGACCTCGATGACCTTTTTCGCCCGTGCTTACCTTTAGAAGTTCGCTACTGAGTGTAAGTGGCGAGTAAGGTCGCCGAGCCATAAGTACAGCGTACCTACTCGCACGTCTGTGGGCCGCGAGCTTATCTTATCTTATCTTACAGATGGGCTCTTTCGGATACACTTCGACCCTTTAGGATCTTTTGTGCAATTACCCTCGGCTCTTACACACTTAGCTGTTCGAATGTGCAGGTTTCGTCACGATGTTTCCTTCACCGTAAGAGCATCGGGTAGGCCACCGAGGCTCTTAAGGCACGAGCTTGTACTTGCGTGAGTAGAATGCTTAGCTCAGAGACCCTTAGTACTAGAAAGCTGTAATTTGGCGTGAATACACATATAAATCACGCCAACAGTGTAAAATAAAATCTCGAGTTCTTTTTTCTTGTGTACCTACCTCGCCTACACGTAACGTGGGGATGACATTTCTTTCTCGTCTACCCCATAGGTAGTGTGGGGTGTCGTTGGATAGATCTTTCAAATATTGCGGGTTTAAAACAATTTTTCGATTAAGGGATCCGTTTAAGAAATATTAAGCTTTAAAGCGCTAATTAAATGTCAATACAGCCAAAACTACAAATACTAAAAATATCTTACATGAAAGCTCATATAATGAATTTAATAGGAAAACTATCACGACTAAGTAGACTTCATTGGTTCTTAAGTTACAAACGGTTTAAATGTTTATAACTACCGAAAACTTATTTGAGGTGTTGGTAAACTGACCGCGACCTATGTCGATGTATGGATAAGTTTTCCAACGGCAAAGTTCTTTTTGTCCCGAGGTCTAATTTGTTTGTAGTAACGGCTTCGGAACCCTACACTGAGCATGGTCCAACATGCTCTTGCCTGGTTTTTATTATTATAACATTGCATCGAAATGATAACTATGATAGTATGGAAGCATAGAAACTCGACGCAGTGTTGCCACATCTAATTTTGGAAAATTGGTAGAACACGAAGCAAACATTAATTTGTGGAAATTGATACAATTTGAAATGAAAAATAGATAGATCCAGTTAGGTAGATCTATCACCCTGTTTGTAATAAAAAATGTGTAGAAAATGCGCTTATAGTGTGATACAACACAAAAGGGTAGAAATTAAATGAGGGCGCCACTTTCTACGTAACTCACATTTTTGACGTAAAATGCTTAATCATTTAGTATTGTTTTTTTTTAGTTCCATTTTATTTAATTTCTATTATTTTGTGTCGCACTGTATATATTTTTACTTAACAATTTTAAGTGAACAGAGCCATGCTCTCCATTTTTAGCAGTAAACCTTTTAGAAATGCAATGCGATCTGTCAGCTGTCACTCGAAGACAGCGACATGCCACCCATAGCCTTCTCTATTCTCTCAATGGAGAAGGCTATGGTTCGCTATGGCTGTAAACCTTTATAGCTGGACATTCACGGATGCGCCGTTTGGCTTGGCGATAGATGGAGTGTTGTATAAACTGGATGGGCGTATTATTTTGACCATATTCATGCGCGCGGCACGCCATTTAGTATCCGCTTTTTTAGGTTCTAGTATTTCTTAGAAAATGGCAGCCAGAGAACGCATTCATGACAACGCTATTTGGCTTGGCCTGGGGTGTAGCGTGTTGCAACGTTGAAATTCGACATTCACGATTGTTCCATTCGGATTGCGCGTTGGCGCGTCGCGCTGGCTAACCGTCCATTTGGAAATTCAACGGACCTCGCCAGGTACTTTTAAACGCTACAGTTTTGACATTCACGGATCGATTTTGGGGCGGCGCTGCTCTATTCGGCTTTTTGGAGCGGTCGTGAATGCCCAGCTTTAAAACTTATAATCTGTGGATATCAAATGTCAAATTGAAATTGAAACTGAGAACTACCTTAAAATTGGTGCTTTGCTTTGGGATATCGATCCACCTACTTAGTATATTACAGTATTGCGAGAATCCTATTTTTTCTATTATAATTGATTAATTTCAATTATTTTACTGTAAACTGGTATTTGCTACATCAAATTAACTTTCACTTTGTGTATAATATGCATTAAATAACTTTGTTTTCGTAAATACACGTTAATTTCTTGTTAGAGTAAATTGTATTGCTTTTATTAATATCTGAAAAATGGAAAAGGAAAACTATGAAACGTACGAGTATCTACCTGCGTCCGGAAGTAATTCCGAAGCGGAGCCTTACCAATTCTTTGTAGTGCAGGACGATGGGACTTTCTTAAGTAAGTACCCAAACAGAACATTTGGCTACCTAGATTATGGTGAAATAGCATCTTGCTTATATAAAATAAAGGCCTTGTATTATTAACTATCATTAATTACAGTCAGTATATGGGTCGTTCTTGCATTTCGTTCAAATCACGTTTCCAGGGTAAAAAGTGGACGATATTAACATTTTTTACAGATCTATTTTAATAGGGCTATTACAGCCAAGAAGTACTTTCGGCTTCTAACGCGTATAGAATTTAGTCTGTATTAAAGCAAGTAAATGATAAAAAACAGCCCAAAATCTCATTCCCCTCCTGTTACCAATAAGCAAGTTTAATATCTTTTTATTCTCTAATTCTGCAAGTAATTACGATTTCTGTTCGGTTTCCAAAATAAACAAATCTTTCCAAGGTTATTCTAATATTATAAAACTGAAAGTGAGAATGTAGGTATGGTCAATTTTTTGATTGCCTATCCTGCTTTACTGATTTTTATCAATATTGATCTGAAAAGTAGGTAGCTTGCAAACAGTTTTTAAACAAACAGTAATGCAAGTTACTGTTTGTTTAAATCCTCAAACGAAAAAACGGAACCCATAAGGGTTGCAAGGGTTGCTGCTACAAAGCAGCACTTGTCTGTCTGTCTGTCTGTCTGTCTGTCTCTCCGTTTATCTGTCAAAGCCAATTTCCTCCGAAACTATAGGCCCGGTTAAGTAAAAATTTAGTACACATGTAAGTCTGTTACTTAATAACGGACTTGTAACATAACTACCCAAAACATTTTGTGGGCCACTTTTGGGGGCTAAATCAGAAAAAAATATCTATATTGTGTGACATATCAAATGAAAACGCTTGTTGTGATAATCTCAAATTAATATATTTTAATAATTTTTAAATAAATAGTTATGAAGTTGTTTAAGAAAATAGGCGAGAATCCACCCTTAGAAAATATTAATGTAGCTACTTAAGGATTACAGGAAAATCTATAAGAAATCTTTAGTTTCATTTGTTTCAGTATGTATCAATGTCCAGTTTAAACTGATACGCACTAAGTATGCACTCGAGTGCTTTGTGAGTGAGTGTGTGTATTGCTGATCTTACTAATTTCATGTTGTTTTTTTATTTTAGCCTTTGATAATTAGATTCGCCTTAAATGGCATTGGAACGCATCTTTAAATAGTTGTAAGTGAGGAAAAATAAATCTTGCTTTATACCACAGGTACCATCATTTGTTAGTTATTTGATTTTTCAGAGACTACAATGGCAAAAACAAGAAAACAGATTAAAAAATCCTCAAAAATTAAAAATAACCAATGGGTTTTATAAAATTCAAAACGAAAAAGAGAGATTGAAATACCTAAAGTACAAGGAGAGAGAACTTGAGAAGATATTAATTGAAAATTCTCCCCCTGAAAGTGATAAAGATGCTGTGGCCCCAGATCTGAATAACGTAAAAGAACATGATCCTCTTACTCTCGACAAATCCAAGTCAATTCCGCAGAACAATAATCAATCAGTGTTTACATACATACATACATACATACATATCAATTGAGGCATTAATGTAAAATAACTTATACTTATTTCAAAGTCTGATTAAATAATCCCTAATGTGTCTTTATTACACTTACTTTTAGGATCATACTTTCCCTCCGATATCATTACCTTCCAAGCCTAGTGCATTATCTTCCATGCGGTTTTCATTACACTCTCAGGGTTTATTACCTTCCCTCACTTTATAATGGTTTTTAAGTACATTTTATTTTATTTTATATAACAGCGAAATACATAATCTATTCTCAAATTTGTTCAAATTTGAATGAAACGCAAGAACCACTCATATGTTAACTTCTCATTTGTCTAGTGTTTTTTGATAAATTTGGTATTTTGTTAATGCTAAATTTCGCTATAGTTAACAGACAAGTGCAGTATGTGACGCAAGTCCAGGACAAAGAGGTGCTTGAGCCTGGTCAGCCCTGTGCTATGGTGGATGTTGCCCCGCAGCAGTTCTATGTTGACGTCGACACCACAGCTGGAATGATTTCAGTACCAGGTGAGACATTAATTGAGAAATTAATTATGATTTCTCCTCAAAAGTCCCTGCGTACGAGAACTAATTAATGATAGTACCTTAGTACTCACTTCAGTAAGAATATTAAAAAAAAATGTTCTTTAAATTAACATAAAATTAAATATTTTTTGTTACTTTAAAAAAGGCAAGTGGTTAAAAACATTTATAATAACCTTGCTAAAGCAAATCATAAAGCTTGTTGTACCCAATTAATGTTGTACCCAGAGATGACAGATAGATGACCAGTTTATGTCAAAAAACAATGGTGATTTTAATATAAATTAATTTAAATCTTAATCCCTTAGTCGTGTTCACTGACAATTTTATAAGAGTTGCCATAACATTAACAATATGATAACGATTGCTGGCGGTCCTGGGTTTGGTTTCCTGGGCTAATATTAGTGTGATGAGCATGAGCGTCTCTTCCTGGGTGTTCTATGTCATCTATACACAATTTGTAATCGTTAAGTGTAGCCAGGTGATTATTCCGTAAATATAACACATATCAATAAACTTTAAACTGATATTGAAACTATGTCACCCTATTGCAATACATTTAGTATGCCACACAAACAAATCGCTGGAGCTTAGTTTGGGACAAAGTCTATTTGTGTGATGAGACTTAAACCCTTTTTCACTTGATGTTCAGGAGACAAACCATTTTTCATTAGGACCGTAAATTGATTCATTTAATATGGCTTAAATCAAATTATCAAAGTAAAATAGAGGTCTTGGTGACTAGGTTACTATTTGTCTATTGCTTATAATCAGAGCCCGGGTTTTTCATGGCAAAACAAAACACTATCGTAATCTGGCTAGTGATAGGAACATCATTTTATCGATATCGAGTATTATTTATAAAGCTGTGCTCGAACGAAATCCTGAATATGACAGTTTACGAGATATATCTGAAAATTGTACTGAAACTTAAAATTATACCAATTACAATGAATTTTATAAATTTGCTCCCTTGACGTCAAGTGAAGTTGAACGTACATTTAGTATATATAAATGGCGTTATAGTGATAAACGAATTTGTTTGCTCCCAGAGAATGTTGAAAAACTAATGATTATCTACTCCTATCACCATTACACGAATAAAACGCCATGTGCTGCTGTGTGTACTAACGTGGATTACGACGAAGAAATTGAATATGTTTCTATATAACTTCATACAAACTATGTATGTTTTTTTATGTTGTATTACACAATTATCGATCTCGATAAAATGATGTTTCTATCACTAGCCAGATTACGATAGTGTTTTGTTTTGCCATGAAAAATCCGGGCTCTGCTTATAATATATTAAATGTTTGCAGAACAGTTTAATGGACCAGAGGGATCTAGCAACCTTTATGCCAGCAACTACCTTCTGCAGCCTGCATCAGAGGCCCCCGTGGAGGAGCAGGTATTTATCATACAAACAAATAAGACAATCCTTTATCAGATTTGATACATATTTAGAAATTCGTTATTCCACAGTGGCAGAATTTCCATTCTCATTTTTTCCCGAAATAAGTTTTCACTGTTTTGTTTTTCCCCTAAACCGTTTTTTTTTGTATTTCCATTAATAAAGTACAGTAAAACCACAAATATAAGTTACGTCGGCAATCTTCATCCACGCAGACAGGTGCTGACTATGCCGAAGATAAACGAACGTAAACATCGATTCAATACAGACCTTGTTGTGTTTCGCGTTATACCTTACGCGAAACACTAATCTAATAAATATGCAATGACAGCTAAACTCGAATGACAACTCAAAGCCGCTAAATAAAATGGCGATCAATGGCATAGCAAATGGCTTTCAAGAATTTGACCAATAATCGTCGAAGATTATACCCGCGCAAACGCACGCACTACCTTATAAATCTTATAATTGGCTAAAACATTTTCACGACTACTAAAAAAATACCTACTGCGCAGATAAGTAAATTTGTGTAACTTATATTTTGTGGTACTACTGTAAAAGGTTAAAAGCTTAAGGTGCACATCATGTTAGGACTAAGTAGCAAATACGATCAGATCGCGTTGCGTCTACATCTCGATCTGACTACATCGCTTTGTACCTATATCGCAATACGACCAAATCGCTTTGCGACTACTTCTCAAAATGTCTGAGTAGCTAAATTACCACTTCGATTGTGTTAAGATAAGATTGTGCTAAGTTAGGTTCGTATGGTAACTACAAATGCCCGAAAATCAAATTGCCCAGGGATAGGAGCTGCGGGGCTCGAGTCGACATTGCTAAGTGGTAAATTAACCCAATATTTATAGGATAAACTATTTGTTTATTTCAAATTATTTTGAATTCTAATGTATAGAACAGTAAATCACACATTCAAACACGAAGGGTTAAGCTTCTGGACCTTTTTTTACATTTAGTCTCAAAGCGGTCTTATAGCAATCTAGGTACAAAGCTGTGAAGTCAGATCGAGATGTAGACGCAAAGCGATCTGGACGTAGTTGCTATCTAGTACTAACGAGATGCAGAACTAAAGCTTCTGTCCCATCCATTTTATAACTTGAACCTCAGCCCCCGGCTTATGGTCGCGTTTATCTCGGTGGATAAAACATCCATCACTGTCACACTCGCCTACTGGACATAAAGTGACATATTTTATCCACATTGATAAACACAACCATATAGGGTAAACTGCCCTTTTATTAGCCACCTACCAATTATTGGCCCCATGGACTTTAATATTATTATAATTCAACAATCACTAGGGGCCAGTAATTCGGTGTTTTACTCTACGCTTTTTTTTACTAGGGCCACAGATTATTAATGTGTTTTAGATAGATGACAATGTTGTGGACCAGCTGAAAGCCAATTTACAGGACGACAGCCCTCTTCCTGTAGCCAGTAATAGTTTTACAGAGGTTAGCCATACCTACTCATAGCCTTACTATACTCTGATTATTCTAAGATGATACGTATGACAGCCTTATTTCGTAATTTCAATCATTTACTATACTATATTCTTTAAATTCCTCAACGGCGTCGCTAGGTTTGTACCGATGTAGTATTTATGTAACGTTAAATACCTATAAATAACAGTAGTAAGTGTTCAAATGAGCTGTCACAATCATTATCTTAGAATAATCTGAGTATAGTAACTTAAAATGCCTCATTTAAATTATTTGAGGTTTGGTACAAAGATACACTCGGCGTCAAAAATATCGCCCCTCCTCGGAAAATAATTTCAACCGACTTTAAACCCTATTTGATCAAGGACAACAATATGATTGTTAGGTATCATTTGAAAGGTAATAAAGTGTTTTTTTAGGAAAATTGAAAAAAAGAAGGATTTTTCCTTGGGATCAAAAATTAAAGGAAATGACATTGCGAACAGTTGAAAAATGTTTATTCAACAACAATAAATGGATAACAAATTTTTACAAAAAGTGCCTAAAATTAACTTAAAACCTAGTGTTACCCCCCCTTGCCCTTATCACTGCCTCTAAACGGTCTTTCATTGATCGCACCAACTTTACGATGTCCTCTTGTGGAATGTTGCCCTATTCTTCGATGACTGCGTCCTGAAGATCTTGCAGGGTGGTAGGGGCGGCATCTCGTGACCGAACCCGTCGCATCAGCTCGTCCCAAAGGTGTTCAATCGGGTTTAAGTCAGGACTCCTGGCTGGCCACGGCAAAACGGGAATCCCGACCTCCTCCAGATAATCCCGAACAATTAATGCAGTGTGGGAGCGAGCGTTGTCGTGCATTAATGTGAACCCAGAGCCGACGTAACCCGCATATGGCGTCACATGCTCTTTCAGGATCTCGGCAATGTATCGGCGAGCATTCAGGGACCCTTGGCCGCGAGTGCCTCCAGTCCTGGAGACGCAGACAAGGTCGGTTTTGCCGTCTATAGACATGCCCCCCCAGAACATGCAAGAGCGTACGGAGGTAGCCCACTGTCTCTTCAATACAGGCTTGAGCAAATCGTTCGCCCGACCTTCTGTAGACTCTGGCCCGCCTGTCGTTGCAATAAAGACAGACTCTCGTCTCATCGGTAAAGAGAACCTGCCTCCGTTGCTCAAACGTCCGATCGACATGGTCGCGGGCAAATTGCAAGCGATCTCTGCGATGCTGTGCGGTCAACATTGGGCCTGTAGCAGCCCTGTGAGCCACGATATCCTTCTCCCGCAGTCTTTTTCTAACCGTAGAGATGCTAACTGATGTTGTCCGAGCTTCTCTGAGGCGTTGTTGCACCTCAACAGTACTAGCGAAGCGATTGCGTAGAGATGATGTCACGATGAAGCGATCATCTCTTTCGGATGTGCAGCGTCGCCGACCAGCCCCATGTCTTCTGATGTAGCCCCCAGTCTCCTGAAACCGCTGAAATACTCGTCGGACAGCATAACGGCTTTAATTGAGTTGCCGAGCGACATCACACTGCCGAACTCCTGCTTGCAGTAGTGCAACCACTTGAGCTGATTCAGCAGCAGTGGTCTCGATGTTCGAGGGTTGTTTTCTTGCTTGAGTTCCTTAGATGTGTTCTCTTCGACGTCTGGATAGTGAATGATTGACATTTGACCTTGTACAGGCATTTTATACCCCTGGAAACGGGCACAACTCGAGACCCTTCAAACGAGTATTTGTGCACTTTTTTTTCGAAACGCTCTGATTCACAAGCCATTACGTTTTGTTTAAATTAAACATTATTAATTGAAAACACATTAAACGTGCTTTTAATTGATACTAATATTAATTATGTAACATAATTTCGTTAAGGTCTAGGTTAGCTTGAATCTGATTTTCGCGGAGGGGCGATATTTTTGACGCCGAGTGTAGTTTATAGAATAGTTTTTAGCCCAGTAAATTGAACAGGGCTGAGATTGTAGGCGGTAAAAACCACATCTTCTTTGACCTGTTATCATATGGTCAAAGTTGTGATAGGTCTTATTTACTTGACGGTAATGGCGGTGAAGTTAAAAACAATGCCATAACAGGTTAGGAGGATATAGTTCTGTTTTTCCCGCCTAGAATAGAGGCCGAGTTGTTGAGGCAATTGCGAGAAACAGCGTTACACCAACAAACAAAACAATGCATGACTGGAGTCATAGGCAGAAACCCATTAAAATATAAGTATTATAAAGCTTATTACAACTCAGAAGATATTTTCGATGACAACAAAATGTAAACCTCTACTAGAGCCTGTAGGGGCTTTTTATTTACGAAATGTATTTACAAGGAATACAAATTCAAGTTTTCGACCTTGGGGGACGTTAGGGTCAACTCACAGCGAGACGCGACGCCACGTGATGCTGCGCGCACTTGTGACTCAAAATATACTTTATTTTACTACACGGAAAGGTACAGTCTGCCAAACATGTGGTCTACCAACCACCCCACGGTTGAAGTTCACTTGCACCTCATGATACAAGTTCGATTTTCCCTTTCATTAATATTATGACGGTGACAAATGTCAACCTTTTTTTTTTTTTTCTCCTGCCGCTGCCACTGTTCCTCGTGCTGCTTGACATTGCCCAAAAGACCGCTTTTTTGTGCGGATGTCAAAGAAAAAGCGAGTGGCAGTGCGTAATTACGTTCAGCCCGTTCGCTCGCTCAGTATTAGTTCCCGTCACGTAAAAACAGGTCAAGTGCGAGTCGGACTCGCACACCGAGGGTTTTTTACGTTTTTCTTCAGGGTTCGTACTATAATCATCCCAAATTTGACGCTTGTACGTTTTACTGTTTTTTATGATACAATAAAAAAAAACATGTTGAAAAAAGTCGTTTCATGTTTTTATTATCATTATTTTTATTATATTGTTTATTAACCTTCTTTTTAGTGAATTTATTTTGCTACTTTTAATATTTTTTATTTTATTACTTTGTAATGTACCTTACTTTTAAATATTATTATGTTTTTATCATTGAATAATGTCCTTCTGCTGGAGTTTCTCGCGTCGCTTCTTCACCGCATTTTTGGTCATGTCATGTCCGAAGCGCTAGTAGATTCTCTCTATGTTACCGACGTGTAAAAGACCCAACCTGTGGCCAATTTACTGTTGTTTTTTTTTGATGACACAACAAAGTTACGAAAAAATCGCTCATGGTCACATTTAGGTCTCTGTTAAAAAAAAAGAAATTCGATCCAGTCAGGAGCTGGTACAGTGGTACGGGGATGTGTTTATCCAATATGGTATGCCTTTGATTTCTGAATGTAAAGGTTTTGGGTGCCACCTTCACTGTGGGTACAGTGAATACCGAAAAACAGGTATGTAGGTTTAGTATATATATTAATTATCTTTTGCCCGCGACTTCGTCCGTGTGAAACTTCGTGCTGAATTTCACTCCTTTTTTATAGTGGTTAGTTTAAATTATGTCATTATTGTATTTTTTATTTTTTTGCTGTTTATGGAACCGGTTTTCCGGAATAAAACTAACCATTTCTTTTCTTTTCATTTCATCTCATTTTCATTGAATTTTTACCCCCATAAGCGATGATTTCCGGGATACAAAGGATCCTGGTACAATTCAGGTTATAAACTATCTGTGCTAAATTTCATCCAAATTGGTTCAGCTGCTTTAGCGTGATTGGGTAACAAACATTCACATAATATTAGTTTAGGATAAGAAGATAGTTCTACTTTTATGTAACCTAGGATCCATAGCTGGGCAAAGATATGTCGTTGCGTTAATTACTAAATTACTAAACTACAACGACAAAATTAGGTGGACTTAAAAAAACTGGTCAAGTTCGAGTCGGAGTCGTACCCCGGAAGTTCCATACCGCCGCACAGTAGATAATATTATATTGCAATTTGGATTCCATTTCTAATAGAATCAGCGCGTGCCCCACTCACGCTTGACCATTTTAAAGTATTGTTTTTTTTTTCAAGGTATATGTTTTACCGTTGTTACAATACATCAAATATAAAAATATGTTTGAAAAAAAAGGTTTCTTCTATAGGGAGGTACCCCCACTACCCCCTTTATTAATTCACTGTCTCTATTGGTTGGTTTTTTGAAAATTATGAAGACGGAGAATAAAACTCCAAACAAAATGGGTACTGAATGAAAAGTTTGTAAGTAATTAAAAGTACGCTGCAGTGCCAAAGTCATGATTACCAGCGCCATGTTTCAAGGTCAAGCGAAAGCTCCATCTCCGCAAAAAACAATTATGGCACATTTATTTCTCTTCCTGTTAGTGGATAATCTGGTTAAATGTTAAGAGGATTGTGAACCAACGCTTGCATCGTGTAGGTTTCAAAAGAACTAAACAAAAACAAAGGAAAGAAAACGTACAGACCTAGTTTTTCGTAATACCTACAACACATTCAAAAATCGTGAAAGTCGAACTAGGTTTAAGGGAACGGAAACGTTATTGCATTTTGTTTGTTTTTTTTTTACCTTCACAAATCCTCTTAAGAGAGCCATTAACAATTCTTTGCTAGGCCAAACTATTTTGGAAAATTCCACCATCCCTGATACGGCCATGTCCATATGCATTTATAGAGCATTTATAGTACAGACCTATATGTATCTACTCTTGTAGTTATAATATTTTGAGCTGCGGTGAGGGAACTAATTACTAAATTCCTCTTCAGTGGCTAACCATTCCTACCGTGTTCGTAGAAACTGTAACAAAGACAACGTTTCATCAGGTTTTGTTGTTTCAGCTTCTTCAGAATGTTAATGATCCGAAACCCACAACGCCCGAAAGTGGTAAAGAGAGCGAGACATCTCCAAAACCCTCGAAACTGTTAGAGACGGAGACGGACGGAGCTCCCAATACAGCAACCAAAAGTAATCCAGAGAAAACAGAAATAGAACTCAATATTCTCCAAGACGCTGACGAAGAAAATAATGTCACTTTTGCAATTTCATTCCGCGGCATATTGGAAAAACCAACAGAGGAAGATGACTTGGATATATATGGTAAATTGTTTGCAATGAGATTAAGGAGATATCCGAAAAGTATGCGATACATAATGATTTATAAAATTGATGGATTTCTTTTAAATAACCCGTACCCTGACGAGCGAGCATCGAGTGCTTCATCATATTTATTGCAAAAAATGACCTTCTGCTGGAGTTACCTGCGGCTCTTCTCCACAATGATGGCATTGGCCGAAGCGCTAGTAAAATCAACTCCATATTACGGACGTGTAAAAGAGGCCTCGTGTGGCTAAATTACTGAATGAATATTTAGAATTTAGAATTTTTGAATATTCATCCCTTAGTTTTTCAATGTCATAGAGTTAACATTGAAAAACTAAGGGATAAGGGAGTTTTTCAATGTTAACTCTATGTCCGTAATATGCCCCCACTCCTCCCCAATATGCCCCCGATCCGTTTCCCCAATATGCCCCCACTCCGTCTCCCAAATATGCCCCCACTCCGTCTCCTTAAGATGCCTCCACTCCGTCTCCTCAATATGGCCCTGTTCCACAATACACACCAAATCCATCTACTGTTTATAATGTACTATCAATTCAAAGTTCCACTTCAACCGAGTTCATATATGATATAATGTAAAGAAAGAAGATAAGCCAGATAAGTTATAACATAATAGTGACGGCTAAGCTTTTTTGTAGACAGCCGTCAACCTAAACGTTGATTTTTAATTCCGTATATTTCTAACTGCTGTCACATTCTGACTTTTTAGGATTTTCAATAGTATTTAAAATGTTAAATACTATTGAAACGTGTCATGCTACTTCAGTCAACCTCAGTACTTTTTGTACTGTGACCTGTGACCGACTGAAATAGCAAGACACGTTCGTAAGTTTCCGTGAAAATACGAAGGAAAACAATTATGCACTACATCTGTACCTACTTTTAAAGTTCGCGCATTGTCATAGTAATTATTTATACACTTAATCATCCGCCGGCCGTCAACTTAAAATAGTGCCAATGACGCCACTTATTTAAGTCGTAATTTGCATAGCGTAACATAGCATAGAAATATACATCTTTATTTGCTAGAATACGTTAGAACGTCTTAAGATGAACAAGAGAATCCGTTTTCAGTTTACTTTAGAATCGAGATGCAAAATATCGTGCTTATAGTTAGCTAATGAAAAATGTAAAACGTCTACACGTAAAAGTGCCCGAGCGGCCTACTTACTAAATAAATTTCTTTTATCTTTTTTATCTTTATCTTTTGTATACATATTTATGTTATCCTAATAATTGAGTAGGCACTAATAAAAACGAGTAATAATAATTAAGTACTTAATCTTAAAAACTATACAAACAATAAACTTGTATCCATTTAGCCAATGTCTTAAACACTTTACCATGTAACAATTTCAACTCATTAGTGAGGTTAATTATTATATAAAACTATACACACTTTATAGGTATTTTCCCATAGATAGCAGATCTACAAGAAGGTTTATATAACACATTTTTGGATTGTTTAAATAATTATTTAGAGGTAACATTATTCCCATCGCTATTTCATCCAATGTCTAAAGACTATAGTCTTGAAAATTTGTATAATGTTCTTTAATAAATTGCTGCTTAAATACAAAAGCGCCACAAATCACAAATAAATATAGTTCGATTTGAGCCTTAAAGTAAATAGCATTCCGAATTTAAATGCAACACGCACATTTTGATTTGTGCCGCTTTTGTATTTAATCAACCAAATATACTTATTGTTTTTTTTCGTTAAGTTGAAACTCGGTTATTGTGCCGTGAGGTTCCTTTATTAACAAATGCAGCAGCAGAAACATTTTTGCTAGATTAGGGCCATATTTATTGTAATATCTTTTTGTGTATATTATAAGCGACTCGTCATCTGATATACGATTAAATAAATAAATAAATATTGATGTTTTAAATATACTTAGTTTTATTACCTTTATTTGAAAACATAAAAAGCAAACTTTCCATTCGCATTTTTCCCATTTCATTTGTTCTCCAATTGCATTTCTTCCCATTGTTTTTTCAACCAATTGCATATTTTCCATGGATTTTCCCCACTTCACGTTTTCTCAGTCCTCAGGGTTGGCAACGCATTTGAAGTCTTACGATTGCAGTATTGAGATTGTATTCTAGAGATTTCAAATGTCTATGGGTCTCAGATCCCACTTACCATCAGATGGCCTGAGTGCATGCGTGCCTTCTCATTGCCATAGAAAAAACAATTCTACTAAGTCGACGGAGCTGCGCTATCGCGGAGCTCCTATTTCTGGGTGCTATAGCCCTTCGGGCCTTCTGCAAAACTAACATAACCTAAACTTGTCTACCTATTTTAAACTGACTTAAATACAATGGGAAATTTTGCGATGGGAAAATCCTAAATGGAAAACATGGGATTGCAAAAATTCAAAATAGGAAACAATGCAATAGGGGAAAAATTAAAATGGGTACTATGTAACTGAGAAGTTTGCTATGGGAAATGAAACAGTTTCAGGAACCGATCTAACTATCCCTTCATTTCACCTTTCAATACAGTGTTAACAGCTCTGCGCACACGCGGGTTGTGTTATTTTTTTTTCAGAATATATTTTATTATGGCGAATTAACTAACAAATAAACATGAAACGTTTTTATCAACGTATTTTTATTATTTTTGAATCGTAAAAACAGTTAAACATCAAGCGTCAAATTTTGGTATGATTATATTAATTATATTACAAACCCTGAAGAAAAACAACAAGTACATAAAAAAAGTCAAGTGTTATTTGGGCCCGCGCTGATTCAATTCGAACTCGGATAAGTTCGTATTTATCTCGCTTTCTCAGTTGGCTTATTGATTAGCACTGAAGCTAATTGAAAAAGCAATATACACTCAGGAGCAAAAATAACGGGTCAGAGTGCGTTTTTCATACTAAAGAGGCTATTTCGAAGCCTTGGTTCCTCGCCAGGGAATGCTTTTAGCGAAATCTGATGATGAATACCCCGAGCATCGATACAGGACTTCCAGAGTGCCTAGGATACCCAACTGAATAAATCTGCGGTTAACGCCGGAATAGTGCATGTTCAGAAAAACATCTAAAATGGCAATAAAATGTAAGGAAATCCAAGTGCTGACCCAAACTCTCCCGCTGTGGTGTTAGCTGGTTGTGCGATCAGTTAGGTATCTTAAGAACTTTTGACCTCCTCTATTGAACCTCGCAGTATCCACCATTAAACCTCACTCAAAACAATCCCAGGCGAGGAACGAAGGCTTCGAAATAGTCTCGTTTGTATGAAAAACGCACTCTGACCCGGTATTTTTGCTCCTGAGTGTAAATACGAGCTCATCCGATAAAAAACCATGGGAAAGGATTATTCACTATATCTGTACTGTGCACTCTTCTCACGTTCCTGCTACTCTGCCCTTCTAAATAAAAAGGACTCATGCGCAATTTCATTGTCAAAGCAAATTGAACTCCTTGTCTTAACAAATAAGGTCACTATTTACATTCGCAATTCTATGAGACACCTTTACCTAATGATGGCACTGAGGGAACCTAGGGCAATATATCGCCGGCAGCGCGAGGAGCATTGGTAGGGGATGAGTGTAAATGCAATATTACATGTGACTGCAATAAATAATTATGAAATAATTAACTTTCCTTTCTAGGTCACATTGACAGATGACCAGTACCATATGTTAGAAAAGAAAGGCTGGATTCTACTCGAGACGAATGATAAAGTGTATGTTCTGGATACACTAGGACTGCATGACATCACAACCAATGACAGTATGTTTTACATTAATAAAATACACCACTGTGTTATATGTGAATTGACAACAGGATTTTTTGAAAAGGTGTTCTGATAAAAATCATTCTATAAAGGTTTGCCTTAAAAGCATACATTTTTCATTTCATTTCTATTATTTTTGCTTCGCCAGCTTTGGAGCAGTGGTCGGAATGATGCCATTTTGTTTGTTACCGCGTTTTGTCATTTTTTAATTTTCAAGTTTTTAGAAAGGTCCATTTAGCGTTTAAGCTCTTTAGGCATTACCATTTGTCTTATTAATTTCTCAGTAAATATTTCACTTTAAAAAAAATGTATATGTAGTATGCTTTTGAGACCATTGAAAAGCATGATTTTTTACGGAACACAATTTAAAAAAGTTCCTGATCTCAATTGTTAATGAGTTCTACTGCAGATAGAACAGATAAGTTTTATTATTATTTTGCTGTATGTTAATATTTCAGAGTTAATACGAAAGCTTAAGTCAGAAGAGACCGCTACGGAATTACAACCAGAAATAAGGTAAGTAATTAACCTTTTTAACATCACGCTACATACAAAACTTGACATGACTCACAACAACGAAAGCTACGGCTCTATTCTTCTGTGTGAAATCTATCCGTTTCTGACTTGCCATCGTATTGTTTATCGCCATTACTGTCAAGTAAATAAGAGCTGTCATAACGTTGAAAATACGATTACATGTCAAAAGCAATCAGGTTTTACCGAGTACAATATCGCCCCTGGAAACAAGCGCTAAATAAACCATTACGTGAACATAGAGGTCTATTTTCCGCTGTCTATTGTGTCGATCATAATTTCCACACCCACCCAACGCAGGGTACAGGCCACGACACTGCCCAGTCCTAAGGTCATCCATATTTTTCCAACCATCTGCCAAATGACATCAGACCTACGAAACAAAAATCCGTCTCCAACCCTTTAGGAGTTTCTGTTACCTATTGCTACTCGGGCGCTTGGTATGGGATACTTAATACGTACGCAACCAAACGCGGCGACGGCGTGGCCCTGACTAAACCGGCTTGGTGCGTCCTGTTTGCTTGTGGTGGCGTACGGTCAAGGCACACCCACACTTGCAAGCCGCGCGATATACCTTTGTTTGAAGACGAACTACTGTTTATTTTGTGCTGATGGTCTGCCCACTAATGATGATGAATGAATGATGGAACCAGTAATGATGAACAAGAACCAATGATGTTCACTTGAACCTTATGTTACAGAAGATAAGGGTTATTCATTTATTTGGAGACAGACAATTTATAACCTTATGATCTTTGAATTAAGTAAGTGTCCATTATGCCATCACCCTACGACCTAATCTTTTCCACTACCATCTATTCTTTTCTTTTCTTCTTTGACTATCTACCATCCCCTCGCCTAACCGAGTGTCCCATCTTCCGTTTCGTGATGATACAATTCTTTGTTTTTCAGCCAATTAAAGATAGAATATCCATCTACCCTTGCTGAAATTGATGTGGAAATCCCAAATGAGGTACCACACGAAAGTAGAGTTGTTACTCCGCTAGAAGAATGTACAACTCTATCATTGGTTGTAGATGAGAGTAAAGGTTAGTTCATGGAGATTCTAGCTTCGTTCAGATTGTAAGCCCTAGAAATCCTGCAGAGTTTCAGTCAGTGAATGGGACGGAGCTATAGGAGTCATATATCTGAATCCCTTTTTTATTTTCCTAGCTCTAACCATTATTTTAATGATTTAAAAAGTAAGTACAAATGGCAGACTTAATGCCTTAAGGCTTAGCCATTAGGCCTAACGGAGTCAAGTAGAGGTTGGTGCTGAATTTGATGATTGTTAGGTTGACCGGAACACTGATTAGAATTTGGCAGGTTTTAAGAACTCTTAGTACGGCCTCTGAAGTTATGTCAGTCCAAAGGTTTTTTTTTTAACTGACCTCCCTATCTCTATTTATTTTGAGGTAGATTGATGTTCTTAAAACGAATTTGACTATTTGATTATTTTAACTGATCCCAGGTGTATTTTTCTTGCAGAAGCAGCAATAAACCTGAGTAATAATTTGGATGAAAGGAAAATGCATGTTACGACAGACTCAACCCTAGTGGACAATTTGCAAGAAGAAGTCTGTGATAAATGGATGGATGATAACGTTTTACGGATCCGTACCGACTTCTGTTTAAGAGGTTTGTTGAAAATTAAAATGGAAATTCTTTATTCTGTAAGCTTTGTCGTGCTGCGTAAATTTTTGAGTCTACCAGCGCTCCCCAAGCAGCTGCAAGAAACTGACAAGTAAAGGTCTTTTTTAAATAATTCTCTTTCACAATGATATAACTTAAGCTAGCAGTACAGAGAGAGAAGGATGAAGCAATTAAAGTATCGACTTTTTTATTCGTTCAATGCCGAATGACCCGTGTGACAGCCGTATTTCGTAATCTCAAAAACTTACTAGACTCGAGCAAAATAAAAAATTGGTAATTAATTATTAGAATTACTGAACGTCGTCGAAAGGTTTGTGCCAACGTAGTTTAAGCAAAGTCAATGAAACGAGTGTATTACGTATTTTGGGTAAAAACCAAAATAAATGAACATAAAGACGCTATTAAAATGTCACTTTAAAGATGTCTAACTTAAAATTTCGACAGTCCCCCACCGAATCTGACTGTCTGTATTTTCGCGATAATCTCAAAAACTACTGAACGGATTTTCATACGGTTTCAAACATCAGCTAGATATTTTTTCACGGAAAGTTTATGTATATCAAATTCTACAGTTATGTACGAATGTTACAGAAAACTCGCATGAACCGAAGCGAAGCGAGGCCGGTCGCTAGTAGTGTATATTTTTGCCTCGAATATTTGTCAACAAGAAAAATATCGTTTATTTTTAGATATCCCTAATAAAATAGTGCTAGGCAGAACTACAAATGGTAAAAGATTGGTGTGCAAAGTGGTGAAACCTGACAAGGAGGTTGTCAAACACAACGTGATGACCAAGGCTGATCCGAAACCAGCAGCCGTGCCGAACAGTATCCCTACTGGATTAGCTGATGTAGGTAAGCTTTTTACAAGTTGGTAAATAATTTTCGGAATAATTTATGAATTTATTTCGGTAAAAAATATATTGACTAATGAGCACCAACATTATCTTTGATACCCAAATTCTGTAAATTTAATAAATTACTGCCAAAACGGCGAGCTAAATTACGAGCTATGAAAGTTTAATTAGTTATAGTCCTAGCTATTTTAGTGATGTGTGTACTTTTAAATGTATCAGCTGACCAAATTTAGTATAAAATGTTACCATATTACTTACTAAATAAAATGTCATCATATACTTCATCATACCAGCCGAAAGACGTCCACTCCTGGGCATAGGCCTTCCCCAAGAATCTCCACAACGGCCAGTTTTGTACTGCATCATCAGCTTCGCGCGATCTTAATAAAGTGTAATAGCACTAATAGCACCAAATTAGAAATTTGTCTATAGGGAGAAAACGCGTTTGGAAATTTGTCTATAGGGAAAAAACGCGTTTGGAAATTTGTCTTTAGTGAAAAAACGCGTTTGGAAATTTGTCTATAGGCAAAGAAAGCGTCGGAAATTTTTATACAAGAAAAGTAAATACGTTTATATGGAAAGAACGCGTTCGGATTTTTTTCTAGAAGAAAATAAAAATATCAGAAAATACGTGTAACAAACCGGAGGTAAACGTAGTGAGCTAGTACGAAGTACGAAGCGAGAGGCGAGTGTGAGAGTTTCACGGTTTACCCTTGTTTCACCGACACTTTTTTAATAGAACGTTTCGCAGAATTTTCGTTTCACAGAAAGCTATTTTCTGCTGAACCCGTTTTGATTTCATGTGTTGTTGTGATGTTACAAGTCTAACCTAACCCAACCTAGGTGAATAATAATATATCAAAATATAAGGGGACAATGTCTCACCAATTCACCTAGTCCCAAACTAAGCTCTAGGCTTGTACTATGAGTACTAGACAAGGATATAAATACTTATATAGAGAATAAACTTAAATATATAGAAAACATCCATGACTCAGAAACAAATATTCGTGCTCATCTCACAAATATCTGCCCTTACCAAGATTTCAACCCAGGATCGCTAGCTTCGTAGGCAGGGCCACTACCAACTAGGCCAACGCGTCGTCAAATAATAAATAATATTTAAGATAAGCTGAAATCAATACGGGTTCAGCAGAAAATAACTTTCTATCAAACGAATTGATACGTTCTATGAAATGAGTTTCGGTGTAACTAGAGGACACCGAGTTGAAGTGCTCGGGCCGGTCCGTGCGTGTTCTACCCGCGAGCGGGCATGCCATGCTGTTAAATAGTTGTACTGTTTGGTAGGTGACGAGAAGCTAGATGCTATCTTCCGTGCGAGCTTCAGCGCGCGCGCGGCGGCGGGCGGCGCGGCGGCGGCGCGCGCGGTGGCGGCGCGGCTGCTGCGCCTGCCCGCCGCGCGCCCGCACCTGCTCGGCCGGGACATCCTCGCCACCAAGGTAACAGCACCAACCAAGCCGCGCGCCCGCACCTGCTCGGCCGGGACATCCTCGCCACCAAGGTAACAGCACCAACCAAGCCGCGCGCCCGCACCTGCTCGGCCGGGACATCCTCGCCACCAAGGTAACAGCACCAACCAAGCCGCGCGCCCGCACCTGCTCGGCCGGGACATCCTCGCCACCAAGGTAACAGCACCAACCAAGCCGCGCGCCCGCACCTGCTCGGCCGGGACATCCTCGCCACCAAGGTAACAGCACCAACCAAGCCGCGCGCCCGCACCTGCTCGGCCGGGACATCCTCGCCACCAAGGTAACAGCACCAACCAAGCCGCGCGCCCGCACCTGCTCGGCCGGGACATCCTCGCCACCAAGGTAACAGCACCAACCAAGCCGCGCGCCCGCACCTGCTCGGCCGGGACATCCTCGCCACCAAGGTAACAGCACCAACCAAGCCGCGCGCCCGCACCTGCTCGGCCGGGACATCCTCGCCACCAAGGTAACAGCACCAACCAAGCCGCGCGCCCGCACCTGCTCGGCCGGGACATCCTCGCCACCAAGGTAACAGCACCAACCAAGCCGCGCGCCCGCACCTGCTCGGCCGGGACATCCTCGCCACCAAGGTAACAGCACCAACCAAGCCGCGCGCCCGCACCTGCTCGGCCGGGACATCCTCGCCACCAAGGTAACAGCACCAACCAAGCCGCGCGCCCGCACCTGCTCGGCCGGGACATCCTCGCCACCAAGGTAACAGCACCAACCAAGCCGCGCGCCCGCACCTGCTCGGCCGGGACATCCTCGCCACCAAGGTAACAGCACCAACCAAGCCGCGCGCCCGCACCTGCTCGGCCGGGACATCCTCGCCACCAAGGTAACAGCACCAACCAAGCCGCGCGCCCGCACCTGCTCGGCCGGGACATCCTCGCCACCAAGGTAACAGCACCAACCAAGCCGCGCGCCCGCACCTGCTCGGCCGGGACATCCTCGCCACCAAGGTAACAGCACCAACCAAGCCGCGCGCCCGCACCTGCTCGGCCGGGACATCCTCGCCACCAAGGTAACAGCACCAACCAAGCCACTTAAGCTCTGTGTACACTTTGTGCATTCGCTGTCAAGCGGCAAGTAGCATTCCGTGGCTACTTTCTTCCTGTTAATCTGGTTGTTTGTCATGCCTCGTATAAATGATTTTCTTACTTACAAGGCTAGCGAGTGTAGCGACATCTTGTGATAGCTAGAAGACTGTCAAGGCTTCCTTCGAACCATCCAAATGTCCCGGTGGACTGTGATCTCCTGGTCCAGGAAGGACATCTCTCTATTGCAGAGGCTAAGGGCGCCTAGAAAGATGCTTTAAATTTTCGAAAAATACTTCAATTTAGTGTGTAAAATACAACATTATATGTAGATAACACATCGATTCTAACCCTGACCCTGTTATCAAATTAATAAGTTCATGTAAGTTTGTTAAGTATTTTTAACACCCCTCTTTTTGATCAAAGGTTAATATAACACACTCACGAGGATCTCATGATTATTACAAAAGAAAGTAAAATTAGGCCTAGCGAAGATACAAACTCTGCTAACAAACTAAAGAAAAGGAATGTAGTAGAAGCGGTTGTACATTTTGTCGATTATCGAAAATCCCCCTGCTTGTTACAGGTTGTAGTGAATGAACAAGATTCAGGCATTACCGAGAGCCCGCCCGTTCTGGTGACCGGAAAAGTGGTGTCCGTGGACAAAGAGTGGGTTTTCGTGCACAAACCGGACCTCTACGAGATTGCTAAACAGGGTTAGTTGAAAATTATATTTTTTTGTTAGTTTTTACTAACATTAATATAATATAATTTTCAACGAAAGCGTGAATATGCTCAGAGTGCCATTTTATTATAGCCTGTGTACAGGTAAAAAAACCGGTCAAGTGCGGGTCATACTCGCCCACCGAGGGTCCCGTGCGGTCGCACTATTGTGCGACTATTGGTCTATATTCGATTCTTTACCAAATAAAAAAATCGAGCGAACTCAACTGGCACTTGAGTCTTGAGTTTTGTTTCTTTGCTCTGTTTGTTAATTGCTAATGCGGTGGTATATATTAGTATATTTTATTACCAATATATGTATTTTATTAAAGCAAATATTATTACTTTTTAATATATCTGTTTTCGGATAAATGTACTTTTTTTTCTGTTTTTTTGTAAATTTGCCTCTTGCATTGTCCTTGCTTATTCTACTCCAAGGTTAACTGAAAGAGATCCCATATGGGATAACTTCGCCTAACTTCACCTGTTACCACTGGTAACTACTGGCAATAAAAAATCCCAGCTGTTACCACTAACTACTGGGATTTATTTCCCAGTAGTTATCACCAAATATTTTAGTGGTAACAAATGGGAAAAATATTTCCACTTTTTACCACCGAGTACTTTAGTGGTAACAGGTGGGGAAAAAAACCCAGCTGTTACCAGTGGCACAGTGGTAACAAATTGGTGGTAACAGGTGGGAATAACCCATTAATTCTTCTAAATTAACTGAACTATATAATAAAATGTATTAATATTTCTCATTATACATGACGTTGCTTTCAGAACTATCCCAAGTACAAAATGGAGACAGTATTGATCACAACTTCTTGCATATGCACATACACGAGATTCAGCGGGATGGCAATATCGTTCGCACCGCCGTGACATTGAACAAACGACGTAAGTCATTAGATTCGTTAGCATTGTTGACAAATAGTTAGTGTTGTTGGCAAGGTTAGATTATGACGTCTTGGAGAAAGGAAGATGAAATTGCACTCCGTGATGTATCCGGTCGTTTTATAAGGATACGTTTGGTCAGAATTAGTAAATGACTAAGTCCTTTTCATCGCTTACTCGCTCGCGGTGGGACCAGTGCCTCAGACTCCATCGTTAGGCACTGGTCCCACCGCGAGCGAGTAAGCGATGAACTATCGATTTTCTCGCCCAAGAAACGAACAAAAGATAATCGCTCCCGTGTAAATAAAAGAGAGAGATACTTTTATAGTTTATTGCTGAGCTTCAGCTTATTTATAGCTCAGCGATGAATTATAAATGTATATCTCTCTTTTATTTACACGGGAGGGATACTGCATTGTCGTCGAGTTTACGTGTGTATTTCAAACTTCAGCCTATTCCATGTACAGTTCTTTCTTTCGTGTGCATTACAACCCTTTGAAGTTGCCGACACCGCTTCATTGTCATTGTAGCGGCACATCAATGCTCAAAGGAGCCTCAGTCCGAGCCGTGCATTCGATGGAGACGGGCGTGTAAACTGCGCACATTGCGGATCAAACTGAGGCGACTTCCTTGGAGCTGATCCGCAGCGTGCCTCTAGCCTTTGCCTCAGAGCGAATAGCCTCAAACTGACTGTTTGCCTAAAGTCGAGGCTGCTCGTCCTGAGTCTGCTCAAATGGATACACGGCTTTAAAGTCCTCGAGTGATCTTATTACTTAATAAACATCTTATCTTTAACCCACAGGACTAGAAAAACTAGGCTCACAGCATTCAGAGAAGATCTTCATACCGGATTTGCCGCTGGAAATGATATCCAAGGTGGACACGGAAAACACCATGGTCGGGTATGCTTGCGGCACGTGCGCAGCCATATTCAAAACCGAGAGGGAACTCTGTAGCCACAGAGAGGTAACCTATTACTTAGAGCCATATAAATACAAACGCATTGTGCTCATGACACAAATATCTGCCCTTACCGGGATTTGAACCCAGGACCGATAGCTTCGTAGGCACTACCAACTAGGCCAGCGCATCGTCAAATGATGATGATGTGGGGTTCCCATGACAAAGACTACGGCAAATTGAACCTTATGCTTGTATGATTGTTTCAGACGCATAAAATGGAAACAGACGACAAAGTAGCGGCGGACAAACAGAAAACCAATTTAGCAAAAATTGGGATTATTATTCTATCAGGTAACTAAGTATTTAACGAGAAAAAATATTCGATTTTTTTTTTATTACGGCCAGCCTTACCAAATGCAACATCTCCAATTACCAGACTATATGATATACTTAGTCTAGTAAAGGACAAGATTAAATGAATTATATCCTTGGCAAATTGAAACTATCTTGTCGCTGCTCATACACCATAAAGCAGAGCGGTTGGCAGAATCTGGTTTTTAGACTTTCCTAGTCAAATTAGGAAAAAAAACTGTTTTATTACATCTGAATGTGTTATTTATGTTACCCGGAGAATTTATAATAAATTAGTATTAAACGTTTGATTTCAGACTCGAGTAAAAAGAGCAAAACGTATGCGTGCATGCAGTGTAACGTAAGTATTCGTAACAAAAAGACGTCGCGGTTAGCTTAGCTAGTTGGTAGTGACCCTGCCTACGAAGCTAACGGACCCGGATTCGATATCCGGTCAGGGCAAATTGTTATGAATTGCGTCAAGACCGGTCTGAGTGGAAAGCCTTGGGGGAGGCCTATGTCCAGCAGTGGACGTCTTTCGGCTGACATGGTGATGATGATGATGATGATGATGCGTGTCCTTGCCAATTTTTACTTTTAATGCCCTAAATCACCAAACGTGTCGCTGGCGACTCTTGCATTAATAGATGGGCGGCAATAACGGCCATCGCGGTATTGTTCTAAGTTCTGCATATTAAGTGCAGTGAAAGAGGTGATATGTTGTTTATATCGTAATGATGAATACCGCTATGGCTGGAACCGAGTTTTATGACATTATAGCGCGAGGGGGAATAACCGTTGTCCCTTGCAGGTAACCGAAATTGGAGTTGAATCTTAACCAGGCTAAGGGATTCAGTTTCCCACATAAAATGTACTCAATAGTACCCACCTGTATGTTTTTTTTTTTCTTTGCCCCGCGGCAACTTGAACAGCTACTACCGCGAGAATATGGCGTTCCACTATGAAATGATTTCGCCAGTGTCAAGTATATATAAGTATAAATCAATATAGTAATAAAACACAATCCAATCTTCTCTTTGTACGGTGATATGTAGGACAGAGGCCAAGATAGTTTTAACCTCTGTACCACTGCGAGTCCACTTGAAACGAGAAGTAAGATGTCAGGGTACACGAAATAAGTCAAAGTCTTCTATCACTGTGAAACACAATGGCATTAAAAGTACAAATCACTAACAAAAAAGAACTTTGAACACTTAAATACACAAAAATATGTGAATCCGAGTTTGAACGTCCATTTCCCTCGAACGGCCACATCCCTCGTACGACCACATCCCTGAACGTCCAATTCGCTTTTACGACCACATACTTGAACGGCCACATCCCTGAAAGGCCACATCCCTGAAAGGCCACATCCCTGAAAGGCCACATCCCTGAAAAGCCACATCCCTGAACGGCCACATCGTTGAAAGGCCACATCTCTGAATAGCCACATCCCTGAACGGCCACATCCTTGAAAGGCCACATCTCTGAAAGGCCACATCCTTGAATGGCCATTTTCCGGATTAAATATCATAAACCCTAAATATACTAATAAAATTTTACACGATCAACAATTCGGCTTTATGAAAAGTAGGTCTACAACTGACGCGGGCGCAAGTTTGATCAAATTTATTTTACAGGCTTGGGAAGAGTCGCAGGACGCCATTGGAGTCTTCTGCGACCTTTCTAAAGCTTTTGATTGTGTAGATCATGGCACTTTAATTTGTAAACTTGGTTTTTATGGCATTAGAGGAAATGCATTAGATCTCATTAAGTCATATTTAACACAGAGAAATCAAAAGGTAGCGATAAATGGAGCCGTTTCGTCAGAGATAGAGATAGATATGGGCGTACCTCAAGGTTCTATTTTGGGCCCATTCCTGTTCCTTGTTTATGTAAATGATCTGCCGTATATGGTAAGCAAAAGGTCAGGCATTGTAATGTTCGCTGATGACACTTCTCTACTATTCAAGGTAAATAGGAAAGATACTGAACTCATTGAACCAAACAATACCCTCTCCATGATATCTGACTGGTTTGCTGGTTTGTTTGTTTGTTTGGTTTGTTAATGTTAAATCCAAATAAAACTAAATGTATAAAATTCTCATCAGCAAATTTATCAAATATAAACTTAGCCTCGAATATTAAACTTAATGGTGAAACCATAGACTTTGTAAAAACAACTGTTTTTCTAGGTATTACATTAGACTCTAAATTGCAGTGGGGTTCCCACATAACTGCGTTAGCAAGTAGGTTGAGCTCCGCTGCTTTTGCAGTCAGGAGAATAAGGCAGCTTACCAATGTGGCGACGGCACGGTTGGTCTACTTCGCTTACTTTAACAGTATAATTACGTACGGTCTTATTTTGTGGGGATCGGCTGCGGATATCGGTACAGTGTTTATTTTGCAAAAAAGGGCTATAAGAGCTATTTATAACTTGGGGTCGCGTGTGTCATTGAGGGAATTCTTCAAGGAAATAGATATTCTAACACTGCCGTCGCTATATGTATTTGAAATAATCATCTTTGTTAGGAAGAATCTACATAATTTCCCAACGAACATTGATAAGCCAAAAGCAACCAGGAGCACAGGAAAGCTCAAAACCACTTTTTATAGACTGGCCAAAACTTCAAAATCATTCTTGGGAAATTGTGTAAAATTCTACAATAAAATTCCAAAAAGTATTACTGAACTTACTGACTCTAAATTTAAATCTGTCGTAAAACAAAAACTAATTTCCCGAGCATATTATAAAGTAAACGATTATATCATGGATAGGGATGTTTGGCAGTGAGTCGTCCGTCCTGCATGAGTAATCTACGCTTAAAAAAGGTGCACCTACTGTACAAAAATACCGTGATATTGTAAACTATTTATAATTATAATGTAATGATGTAAACCTTTTTCTTGAAAAAAATATACCTTGCCGAGTTTCTTACGCCGGTTCTTCTCGGGGCAAAGGTTTTATTTTTCGAACCGGTGGTAATGCTTTTTGACATTCATAGGTGCATTATATTATGCCTAAATTGAAGAATAAAGAACTTTGACTTTGACTTTGACTTTATCATCTAAGACCAAAGTACTTGTCAAGACAAGTCAAACGAAGCAAAACTCGATGGGTGTGCGTCGTCGGTTGCACAGTTCACATTATGACATGATGGGATGGCATCATCGTCTTAACACAAAACTGCCCAAAACCCCCAACATTTTTTTATTTTTAAAATGTCTTCGACAGGAAGCGAATTACAATGACTATAAAATAATGAAGAATATTTTTGATAATAGAAAGATCAATAGAAAGAAACAAATAATTTACTTTGATAAAAAGTATAAAGGTCTTTTGCGAAAGATACACAATTCTGAAATTACATTGAATTATTTTTTGAACAAAATCATTTATATGAGATTACTAATGGACGAGAATAAGAAGCACAGAAATAAATAGACGCACATAATCCACCGAGAAACACTATAAAATATACTAAGAAATCAAAATAAAAATATGATAATAACAAAGAATAGAGTGATAGGATTGAAAATAATATCAGTTTTAACATTGGGCAGGGGGTGCCTTATCGATTAAATTTTAGTTTGCATTGAAGATTTATTATTTACATTTAATTTTTCTTTTAATAAACAGTACTATTTTTGTTTTCGTTTTATTAATGCTACAACGGAATTGGTAGTTTTTGAAATTACAAAATGTAAAATACCATATGATTTGAAATACGAGTTGTGTAGGTTGGTAGTAGAATGACGGGGCAAAAATGTGCTAGTGCTAGTAATTCATTAATTATCGACTAAGTTTATCGACATCGATAAAAAGCAATTTTTAATCATTGTTAAGTAGTTATGCTTAGATAATCAGGCGTACCTGGTAATGGTGGTGGGAGCTCCTCGACGTTTGTGGCCCCTAGTCTTCTACTCCACAGGTCCTATTATCCTGGATTCTCGTAGGTGTCGTGTTCGATGGGCTGCTTTATGAAGATATTCAGATTCGATTTCGCGACAGGCTCAAGCGAGATGCGAGCTGATTCGTGGCGGCGGTTAGAAGAATATGAAAAGTAGGTTGGCAGCACTGTCGCTGCGTTTTGAAATTGCTTTCTTTAAAGCGTTTTGTTTACCAGGTTAGTAAAGCTATCGATCAGTTTAGTCGACTCAAAAAATGTAGGTAAAGAAAATAGGAAACGTTGTGGTTTGTGCTAGAATAGTACGAAACAATCATCATTATCATAAGTAATGGCCTGGTTTGAATACCTTTTAGTTATGTGCAAACCTCTTTATCACCGACTTCAAAAAAGGAGGAAGATTTCACTGTATATATTTTTTTTTTATGTTATGTTCACCGATTTCTCTGTCAATTGTGAACCGATTTTCAGAATTCTTTTTTTATTTAAAAACATATACTTCTGCGGTGGTCCTTTTTGACACCAAGTCAGGATCTGATGATGGAATCCTAGGGAAATCAAGGCCTACACTCAAATTTTATAGGTAGGTAGGTACACATACAGAGATTTTGTACTTATAACCTGTAAAACCTTAAAAATTTACATCCTAAAATTGCCTCTTGATGACGAGAAACTGATGATGAAGACCAGGGATAGCCACCGGTACTCCTTAGTCGTAAGTGATTCACGGGCATAGCGGTAGGGTCATTATATATATATATATATATATATATATATATATATATATATATATATATATATATATATATATATATATATATATATATTATGGCATAGAGAAGGCAAACGAGCACACACACCTGATGGTAAGTGGAAACTGTGACCCATAGACATTCGCATTCAAAAGACTGCAATCCTAAGACTGCAAATGCGTTGCCAACCCTGAGGACTAAGATGGAATGCCTCTATGCTTGTCATTTCACCGGCTCTCTTATCCCCAAACCGGAACACAACAATGCGAACACTGTTTGGCGGTAGGTTAATGGATAAGATGGTGGTAGCGATCCGGACGGACCCTGCACAAGGTCCTACCACCCTGATTATAGACATTGATTTGGTCCTCGGCGTATATATTCATATTGTGTTCTGCAATGTCGTTGACGCCACCATATTGGTTCACAGCGTTTAGTGCTACAGCCTGAACCAGAGCTTGCTGTATAACTTGTTCGGCATGGGCAAATTCTTCTACAGATAATTTATGTAGAAGAGGCCTTAACTCTGATTGTCGGCGTAAGAAACACACACACTTTTGACAACCATTGAAATTATATTCAGTACAACAATATTTTTTAGCATTCCGACGAACCTTTTTGTTTCTTAAGTCAATTAAAAATGCCTCGAAAGAAAAAATATTGTTTATTTTAATGGAAAGCTGATCATTCAGATACAGAAGATAAAGGTACGACTTACTTTAGAAAGAAACGTTAAATCGATATGTCATGAAAAAGTTTTCGATAAACTTAGTCGATTTTTATTTAATGAATCACTAGCACTGGTACAATTTTATGCCCCCGTCAATCCGGGTTTGAGAATAACTATTTCAGTTATGGAAATGTACGAAATAAGAAGTGGACGAACAAGGAAATGGCCGAGTAAGGAATTTGGACAGTGGCCCATCGGGTAAATGGTCGTATAAGGAAATGTACGAAAAAAGAAGTGGACGAACAAGGATATGGCCGAATAAGGAATTTGGACAGTGGCCCATCGGGTAAATGGTCGTAACAAACTGATTGCAAATAAAAACTAAAACAAATTACACATCCGCCATCTTTTGACGTTGCAAATGGCCGTCCCACCTGTATGTTAGTAAGGCTGAAGCTACTGTGACTGGTTATGGTTATGGGTTAAGTATAAAGTTGTCCTGAAATAGCGCTATTTGAAGGTCCAGTGTGTAGTAAGGTTACAATGTTCCCAGGCAAGGTTCCAGCGGCTGAGCAACTGCCAGCGCCACGTGCGCACGCACCCCGCGCCGCGCGCCGGCGCCGCCCACGAGTGCAAGATCTGCCACAGCCCCTTCCACCACGCGCCCACGCTGCTCAAGCATATCATGAAAAACCACATTCAAGTAGACAAATAACTTATAAAGCAACTACTTTTATTTTCCTTTCCAGCAACTAGGATCCATCAATAGAGTCAAGTGAACGTTTCAGGCATACAGATCCATCAATGGGGTCGACCGGATCTTGCCAATAGAATAGATCCTATACTCTGTTTGTGTAGGTAGTGAAAAAAATGTAAACGAAACAACCACGTGATATAGTTCGTCAGCCAATAAAAGTGCGATAAAACAGCTATTGGTTAATACAGAATACAGAATACAGAATTTATTGGTAAAATACAATAACATTTACAAGTCAATTTAAATATTTAAATATAGGTGTTGTCAATTAATTACAATTATATTATTATTATTGTATTGTATTGTATTGTACAATTTAAGATATTAAACATTATATTGACTCACAATAAGTCAAGTAACAAGGTAGTTATGTATGTCATCTGTGCACCACTACATGTATAGTTTGCTGGGTCAATGATCCTTCTGAGTAAACTCATCAATGCTGTAACATGCCCGGTCAGTCAAAAGCAATTTAAGCTTATTTTTAAAAATACTATCAGTTTTGGAGTCTTTAATTTCGGTCGGTACTGAGTTGTAAATAGTAGGTCCAATGATGCTAAGCGATCGCCGTGACTTGGCAAGCCGGCGCCGCGGGGCGACCAGCAGGGGCCGTCTTCGGGCTGGGGCAGAACTGTCACGGGTCGATACGTTGGTTATGTACGATTTAATATTTTCTCTGACATACATACAGGCTGTTAAAATATATAAGCAAGGTAACGTTAATATCATATGTTTTTTAAATAGGGATTGCGCTGGGTGATCGGCCGGTTTCCCATCAATTATACGCAGGGCGCGTTTTTGCATTCTGAACAATCTATCGCGGTCGGCAGCTGTACCCCAGAGATCGACACCCTGAGCAATAATTGAATGGAAGTATCCGTAATAAGCCTTCTTAAGGTTTTCTACTGACAAGCTCGGTGCTATACGGGACAGCGCATAACACGCGGAAGCCAACCTATCACAGGCCGAGTTTATGTGGGGGGCCCACGTTAGTCCAGCGTCAATTATAAAGCCTAGGTACTTTGCTGCTTCTACCTGTGGTACTGGGATGTTATTTGTTTGTACATTGAGACGGCTATTATTATTTAGTTTTTTGAGCTGGAAATGAATTATATTCGTTTTTTCAACGTTTAACAGCATACCGTTTGCCACGAACCACTTCGTGATTTGACTCATTACAAAACAAAGCTTAGATTTTAATTTGTCAAAATCCTCGGCGTGAACAATAATACTGGTGTCGTCCGCAAACATTACGCATTCATGGTCCGGGCACGCTGTCGTGATATCGTTAACGAGTATCAAAAATAGGTTATTCCCGGCAACGGATCCTTGAGGCACTGCGCAGTCACCTATAGACTCGAGATCTGATTTTGCGTTAAGGACATGGGTTCTTTGTTTCCGGTTTTTCAAGAACGACGCAATCGTTTCGTAGAATCCACCAGAAATTCCGTAATGCGACAGTTTTTCAAGCAGGAGCGAGTGGTCAACCATCTCGAAGGCGCGGGACAGGTCGCAGAATATGGCAGCGACCTGCCGCCCGCCCTCCAGGTGCCCCAGCACCCGCGCCACCACCGCGCGCACCGCGTCCGTCGCTGACCGGCCCTGCTGATAGGCGTACTGGTGCGGGTTTAACAACTTGTTACTGATAAAGTGGTTCATCAATCTATTACTGAGTAGTTGTTCAAACACCTTAGAGATTACAGGTACCAGAGATATCGGTCGGTAGCATTTAGGTAAATGTAACTCGCCTTTACCCTTAAAGACAGGCTGCACCTTTATTAATTTTAAACAATCAGGGTACACTCCCGCGTTAACGCATTCATTAAATAAGAAAAGAAGGAGGGATACAGCTAATGGAGGAAAATAATCAATGATACGAGTTGACATATCATTAATATCTTTTGAAGTTTTGCGTTTAATGTTCTTACACGCGTCAATCATTTCACCTAAGGTGAATGGAGTAAAGATAAGGGGCTGGGGTATTTTTTTCAAGTATTGGTGTAGGTATTTGTGTAAGTATTCGATAGCAGTGGGGTTGCATGGTTTAGCATTGTTTACTTTAGCATCGATATAGTACCGGTTTAGGGTCACAGCAGCCGCGGCAGCGCGCTCGCTTGCGCAGTCGCCGGCTGACTTACTCACGAGGATGTCGATCGCGCGGCACCCGTTATTATTATTTCTGCATGTTTCTGCTGCGATTACTCTCCAAATGCTACGGCACATGTTATCACTGCTTTTTGAAATTTGGTCATTTATATAGTTACTACGTACTTTTTTTAGCAATGCCCAGTATGACAATTCAAGTTTAAGAAGATCGGAGTGTGACTTAGCATCATTAGAGTTTAGTGAAAGTTTATTTTTAATTTTGTGAATTTCGATACGTTTATTTTTAATAGGATCATTTACCCAAACATCTCGTTCTACTTTCATTGGATGATACTTAATTGGGAAGTGTACATCAAAATAGTGCTTAATTACATTTAAGACCAGCTCTGTCCTTTTACTGGGACAACTACTTTTCATTAGGATGGAATCCCATGGTTGGCATGTTGGCATGTTTAACAATGCCACTTAGTTTGGATTGTTTACGTTTTATTAAGAACTAGTGACCCGCCAGCGGCTTCGCCCGCTGCAAATTTCCGACATTCCCGGTGGTTTTTTTTCTTTCATACAAACCTTGCCCTGACAATAACGAATACAACCGAAAAGGAATCAGCCAAATCGGTTCAGCCGTTCTCGAGTTTTAGTGAGACTAACGAACAGCAATTCATTTTTATATATATAGATATACCTTGTACCTATATAGCCTTATAAGCAAGGATCGGGAAAACGCCCGTCATTTTGAAAACATAACCCTGTTCCGTACAGCAGAGACTTCCTTATGATGTTAATTAAAAATATTAGTAGAAATTTTACATTTATTATACCATAATTCATGTTTTCAGTGACAATATTATTAATTAATAACACTGGAATGGTTTTGGGAAAAAAAACTCTCGCCAATCAAAAATAACTTCATTTAAAAAAAAGTTTTTACTTGTTTGTCCATAACGCCGTGAATTTAGGACCTATTTATGAGTCAAAAAAGTTCGTTCACAGTCTACGGACATCATTGGGGCATATTTAATCGTTGAAGTTGGGTTACTGTGTGTCTGTTTGTTCGCGTTTTCCCATTACATTATCGCTGAATACATATACATTATTGTATAATAAATAAATAAAATACCTAGTAATATTTTTATTTTACATCAATGAAGTCTCTGCTGTACGGAACAGGGTTATGTTTTCAAAATGACGGGCGTTTTTCCTATCCTTGGAAGTCCCACCATACTACAAACGAAGTTTTTGTATGTGGGACTGAATCCACCATCAAGAAAATAAAGATCAATTAAGTTTGTTCGATACTGCCATTTTCAGTTTATACAGATAGGAAAATAAACCCTATTCTTATTGCAACACAGTTCAAATTAAATTGCCTTGATTATGTACATTCTTTTGCACAATGGGCCTTACGAGCCATTACCCGGTGGTCCCACTGCGTTTTGTTCCACCAACATTTGACGGAGCCCTGCCCAAGCAGCAGGCAGGGCAGGGCTCCTATTTCAGGGCGGTTTGCCCTTCGGGCATCTAGATGCCTACCTAACGAACCTAACCTACCTACTTTTGGTATCACAATTAAAATTGGATGGTCAAACCTGGGTGCAACTTTTTGTGCGGTGGGACAAAGAAGTGGGTCCACGGGTAATGTTTGGGCGTTGGCCTTAAGAGGATATGGTAAATTGACAATAATTGGCCGCCAAAAGACACTACGAGTACAAGATATGCTTCAGTTCCTTCCACCACGCGCCCACGCTACTCAAGCATATCATGAAAAAACATATTGAAGTAGATAATTAAATTATAAAAGCAGAACGTTTATTTTCCTTTACAAACCTCAGGTAGGTACCGGTAAACTGGGGGTACTTTGATTTACGGGGTAACATTGACCGACCTTAAAACGATAACTGTTTTAGTTGTTATCTTCTTAAATTGTTGAAGTAATTATATAACTGAATGAGTAGCTTAGTCCTGATGAAACATTTAATAGAATAATTAAATATTAAACATAGTTTTTGGGGTGATCAATGTTACCCCGTAAATCAAAGTACCCCTAGTTTACGGTACAAATTTTTTCGCAACGCCTCTCAGCGAACGTTCACTTCATCGAAAGTCATTTCTCGTCGCATAAGTTTTTTTTAGAATAGATGTGGGATAAAAAGCAGTGACCACATATGTCCGGACACAAGGATCCATGGGCAGAATTCATCAGTGGAGTAGAGTGAACCTTTGTGCATTCAGATCCATCAATGAGGTAAATCGTCAACTGGCTACATAAAAAATAGTAACGTTTGGCTGTAAAACCTGTGTGACAGACGGACACGTGAGTAACAGGAATAGGGTTCCGTTTGGGACCTTTGGCTACGGAACCCTAATATACTTTAATCTCAAAACTTAACATTTAAATTGAGAGTATCGGTGATAAGAGTCTGGCCATCGAAACGTGATACTGAAAATGACCGCGAAATTTAAAAATGTAGCTATAGTATGTCTGAATGAGCTACAATTAAACAATTGTAATGCTTTTGTCATTAACTTATAACTTAATACTTAATGACAAAAGCATCAACATTGTTTAATTGTAGCTCATTCAGACATACTATAGCTACATTTTTAAATTTCGCGGTCATTTTCAGTATCACGTTTCGATGGCCAGACTCTAAGTGATAATCGTTACTTAATATTTTTAATATAGTGTTTTGGAAATCTGGTAAACAGAGTAGTTTGGTTTTGGAAGAATTATAATATGTAAATCAAATACCATTTAGGAAATCTTAGTGTAATATTTGTTTATATTTACAGCTTTACATTATCACATTGCGAGGCAAACGCTAAAATGAATCATCTGTGAAAATATTATCTAAATCATCCAAGAGATCACTGGCATCATTTGTGGTTTCGTTGCAAAATGCATCTGTTTCTGTAACAAAAGAACAAAAAGCTTTAAAGGTATTTAAACTGGAATGACAGACAGTCAGACATATATATATATAAGGAAACTCACCAGAATTTTGACAAGGTCCTATTTTTATAACAGTCATGTCATTATCACAGTTTATACTATAGCCATTAGGCAGTGGCTTACTATCCTCGTCTTCTCTCAGGATAGCAGAACTGTATATAGCGTAGATATTACTTAATGTGATGTTCAGATAGTGCCGCTTGAAAGCACTGCCAGTTGTAAGGACTGTAGGCCTCCTTAGAACTAGGGCGCAGAACTCTGAGACTATGTACGGAGAGAATGTTGACCAAGCATCTCTGTGAAGTGTGCATTTGATGTGCCCTGGAAACATAGACTTATATTCATTCATACGGACTTGTGGCGTAAAAGTGATGATTCAGTCTCGCGCGCGACTCCAAATACGCGAGGTAGTCAATTAGGCTCAAGGCGACTTCGTCCACAGTCCTAATTCGTCACGTTCTTAACCCGTCGACAATGCCATATAGCCCACTATTCCAATTCGTCGGCATTCCTATATTGTCACCTTCCTAACTTGTCTACTTTCCTATATTGTCACCTTCCTAACTCATCCACATTCCTATATAGTGCACAGTGCTAATTCGTCCACATTTCTATTGTGTGGTCAACTTCTTCAATATTGTGTGGCTAACTTCAGTTTGCGCTGTGGACGACGTAGCACTATGGACAATATAGGAATGTGGACAAGATAGGAAATTGACGATATAAAAATGTGGCCAAGTTAGGAAGGTGACAATTTAGGAATTACATACTGACGACATGGGGTTGTGGACGAGTTAGGAAGGTGACGAAATAGGACTAGACAAAGTCGCCCTGAGCCGTCAATTATTTAAAATTCGAATTGCCGAATTGTGTTATTTTGAAATCAGCGAGACTGCTATTAAGTACGTCTCCGAATGTAAGGAACTTGAGAGATGGCGCTTATGTTGCTTGGCTTGGCCAAACTTGTGATATTTTTATTTGTAAGACCCTATCTAAACCCTGTAGGAAAAAGACTGCCCAGCTAAAGTGGGCCTTGGCCGGGCATGTTCGTCGCATGCACCCACAGAGGTGGGCCAAGAGGTGCGGAAACCTGGTGGGTCCCCCCGGACGGCTACAGACGGGCGGGGCTGACCCAAGTGGAGATGTCGGGATGACATGGACGCTTTTCTGAAGGATTGGCCGAAGAAAGCCATAGAGAGAGAGAGAGAGAGGTGTGGAAGTCAAGGCCCTTGCCCAGCAGTGGGACACTATATTAGGTTAATTAATAATAATAATCATTTAAACATACTGAAACGAAATGAGATTGAATGCTATGAAATGAAACTAATATTATTCCTAATAAATGATTCTTTATCTTCGTAAAATGTATTTTCTTTATTTTGTAGCTTAAATTAAGCTTAAGCTTAAGCTCTTTTAGTTACAGTATGTTTAAATTATTATTATTACTAATAAGTGCTCGTTTTCGTTGCAACAGGGTTTAGCTGTTTAAATCAATGCCTGGGAAAACACATTTTTAGTATGGTGCGAATCATGACGTGTGTTGCGTGCGTGTGCGTCTCAGTTTGCGGTAATTCTATGATCTTTGACATGTTACCTAAGAAAAATATGTAGAGCATTAAAACCTTGTCAGTTGAAATATAATTTGCTAAAATTGTGCTTTCTCATCTACCTTATAGTTTATAACGACCACAGTGTTTAATATTTTCAATGGGGTACTGTCAAATTCGGAAGCAGCTGTACATTTTAGTACCTTGTCACAGTAACATATTAAATTGAGAGTGGTTTGAATTTAGTATACCAATAGCTCCAACATGACTTGGTACTTAACTAGACCATACTATATATACGCAAAATGGCAGTTCGAGTGCATTTGACGTATGTACATTTTGATGCAGTTACGTGAACTGCATCAGAACTGCAGTTGAATGGCCTTTTTAGGCAGACTGGCCTGTACCAGCCCTTATATTTATAAGCTGATGAACTAAATAACTGTATTTTTTGTTCTCATTTGTTAGTTCTCAGAAGTTACTAAAAAAAATAAGTTTATTAAACAGTGATCCTTATGTATATCTTACCTGTAGTATCCCTAAGAGTGATAAGTGGGTCTGTTACAGACCTATCTACAGTCTCAACACAAGCCGTAACAGCTTGCGCCTTCATTTTCCGCAAATTTCCTGCCAATGCCTGCTGCTTCACAAACTTTATAGAATCTACGGCACCCAAACTTGAGTGTCTAGTATCTTCTGTGAGTTTACTCCAAATATGCGACTCAAATTTATGCCCGCCAATTTCTGACATATCAATATCCTGGAAATTAGATTTGAATTTAACACATTCCCTGTCCCCATACAAAATAATCTGATATCTGATATGTCACACATCCAAATGTGCATTTGCTTTTTATTTCGTGACCCCAGATTTATTTTTAGTGTAGAAGAAAAAGGGGTAAGCTTGACAGTTGACTACACAGGATCTATTTTTATTATATATCTATGGATATATCACTCAACGTGATCCTAATTTGGAGAAGGACTTGTGATACCTAAAGTTGTGACCCAATTGTAGGGTCATTTAGAAGTTGTGAGTCCATAGTGGGACCACGGACTCTGAAAAAAATGTTCATGGATCGACATTGGGGCACCAGGACAGGGAACGTGTTAGGATTAGATATGCCGAGCGTCCAGTGTAGTTTATTAGAAAACACAATAATAGTAATGCGGGCAACACTAGAAGCTCAGCGTAATCTTAAGGGGAAAATGTACTTCTTACTCTATCCCTAACCCTAGCCTTTTTTTTTATTTACTATGTCTGGCTGGTTTCTTCAATTCAAAGACAAGTGCCTTTGCACTTTTTTTCGTGTCAAGGAGAAGGCAAACAAGTACATAAGCCACCTGATAGTAAGTGGGATCTGAGACCCACAGATATTTTCATCCTCAAAACTACAATGTTAAGGCTGCAACCCAAGACTGCTAATATGTTCCTAACCCTAAGGATGAATTGGGAAATCCTCCCTATGGTAGTAAATACACAGGTTGTCTTATCCCCACTCATCCCCACATTGGAATACAACAATGTGCACAACACTGATTAACAGTAGGTTTACGGACATGGTTTCAACATAGGTTACCATTGCAGTATTAATTATACACATACATACACACAATCACGCCTCTTTCGCCTAGGGGTAGGGTAAGCAGAGACCTGTTTTTCCCCTTGCTAGAGTCTGGCCATCGAAACGTGATACTGAAAATGACCGCGAAATTTAAAAATGTAGCTATAGTATGTCTGAATGAGCTACAATTAAACAATTGTAATGCTTTTGTCATTAACTTATAACTTAATACTTAATGACAAAAGCATCAACATTGTTTAATTGTAGCTCATTCAGACATACTATAGCTACATTTTTAAATTTCGCGGTCATTTTCAGTATCACGTTTCGATGGCCAGACTCTACAATCGAGATAAACTTCCCTCGCTTCCTCCACACTATCTCATAAGTCGCTTCATGACATGACATGCGTTAGCATAAGGTACGATGGAGTTCATAAATATGTGTACACTTTAGTACCTTTGTCTATTTAATGTAATGTTTACACTGTGACATTTCATGTATGGCAATACATGAAATATCACAGTGATTAAAGTTACAAGGTACTAAAGTGTAATGGCCCTTTCTTAATACTTAAACTCTAACAATAGTTAATGGCATAAGGCTAGTAGACTACTGCACCGCTTCTGTAAGTTGCCTCTTAAAGGCTACTTGGATTTACCTGTGAAAAGAGTTCCATGTGGCAAATAGTCTCATCTTTGCTCTCAACAAAGTTACCACTCAGGAGGCCGGCGGGCCCTGGGAATTTTCTCTTGGCATTGTGATCAAAATATGAATTAATTATTTTTCGTCTGGTATGTTTAGGAGACATATTCTCAGTATTCATACTTGTTTGCTTAGATGTAAATACTGGAGTGATCATTAAATCAACTTTCTCTAATCGCTTCTCCGAACTTTTATGCGGTGACGGTGACGGATCATTGTTATTAAGAAATTTCAATGGGCTGTGATTATCAACATTATGGTTGACTTCCACCCTAACATTATTTTCAGTGTCTTCAACAGCCGTTGTAGTTACACCCGGAAAATCAAACTGCGATAACACCTGCAAATATTGAATGATGTAAATTAACTTCAATTTAAGTATTTGATATACAAAAGTAATTCTCAAATCTTACCTGGTCAAAATCGTCAGATTCAAACATTTCTTAAGCCTACTGCGCTATTAATAATCTATGACATTTAAGTGCTAACAGGTCCTGTCTGAGACGTTAATCAGGATTATTTAAATGTTTCATTAAAAGACCTCAGGTACTATAATTATTATAATAAAAATATTTAGCTTCGGCGGCTGACATTCGAATTCGACAAACAACACCTTTACAATGAAATCTGACAACTGACTGACAATTTTGACATACCCCTATAATCTGTGGCAACCACGATAGATTATAAAAAAACTAAAATGAATTGCGCGAGCGCAATACGCGAAAGTGTGAATGTGAAGGGCGTTCGCGGGTTCTCGCATGGTTCGCGCCTTGTTAACCACTTGGTGTCGGTATTTTGACCCGCGTCAAAGGGCCCCGAGACCACTAATACTGGACAAAAGGGCTTCTGTCAACTCGCTGCTCAGACTCTATTTTTTCCACGCCGATTTTACGCCGACGATCGACTGTTGAACCGGCAACTCAGGCGCACATTCTTAGGCTTATGAGATTAATCTCTTATACCAGCGAGCCAGCGACTTCATCCGCGTAAAATTCGTATTTTAGTCATCCCACGGGAACCGTTAATTTTTCCCATCGAGCAACACGGAGGGGAGTAGGCATTCGCACCATTTCCCCTCTGTCAAAGTACGCCCAAGAGGGCATGCGCATCTTATAAAGCCAGTTGTCACTTGGATTTTCGGACAGAGTCCAGTCGCGCAAGTGGACGTTACCTTCACTTAAAATGTCGAATTACTCTGCTTTCTGCAAAAAAAAAAGGTCAAGGACATCAAACTTACAAAAAGATGGAGTTACATTTCACATGTAAGTAAATCTTTATCGTATTATTGATGTTCAATTGCATCAAGACACCATTCGGATTTGTTTACCAACATCGAGTCAGATCGCCCTTACTAAATTCGGATCTGTTAGGCTACAAATCCAACTTCTCGCCGATGAAAGAGATTAAACCCTATCGTGTCAATGTGTGAAAGAGATCAAACCCTATCGTGTCAATCATTGTCAATGTGTGGATTCTGACATTTGTGACTCGTTCGTACACATAAATTGCTCGAGGTGTGCAAGTTTTGCCGGGGTATTGTTATTTTTTATATATATTAGTGTCATCATTACAGTTTTGTCTTTGTATGTAAGTGTGTAGACCTGCATTTGTGTGCAAATTTCCCCCCGCAAGAAATGAAAGAACTATTTGACTAATATTCATAGCTAAGGCTTGGCTAAGGCGACACCCCTCCCTTCCGCTAGGAAGGCCGTGTTGCTCGATAATTTTTCCGGAATAAAAAGTAGCCTATATCACTCAGTGATAATGATAATGGAGCATTATGGAGCAAGAATTTTTGAAATCGGTCCAGTATAATATACAGGGTGGCACATTTAACACACGTCCGCTGCGACGTGTTTTCAATGTTTACAAACATCTAACATGTTTTCGAAGTTTCGAACCGAAAAGGGGCGTGGCCAAAATGTTGTTTGGTTTACAAACACGGGGACATGATTTCCGTCACGGATGGAAAATATTCCCCGCGTTCGTCTGCGGGAGACGGGGGCACGTTTTGACTTTTGAAAGTTTTGAGTTTGACTGAAGAACTGTCAAATAGGGCATTAATTATTCAATTTTTGCAATGGAGTGGAATAAAGAAAAGACGCTGTATTTTATCTTATAGGTAAAAGAGCGGCCCATAATTTGACAAATTGTACTGGGATGGCAGCTGTCAAAAGAAAAGTGAAGTGTTATGACAAACAATACATTGTTCACTCCAAAGTCGCAATGGACGTGCAGGTTACAGTCAACAACATAAATAAGTGATCATTTATGTACCTTGTCGCTTTCAATCGTTTCACAATCTTGTATGAAATTTCAAACACAACGTTAAAGTGACAAGGTAGGGTCAGGGAGGGAACAGTAGCTCGGTGGGAACAGTGGCTCGAATGTGCTGTACTCGAAAGGGAAAGATCTATATTCCTGTCTTCTACATCAATCGGAAGCATTGGGTACCTGATCATGCACGAACTTGTCAGAGACCCACTCCGGCGCCATGCGGACGAGTTGCGATGCGTTTTTGTTTTAACCCCTGACAAAACTACATTTTCAGGTAAGTTTCACTTAATTTTTTTCTTAACTCGTACGTCATTTTTGATTAACTATGTTTTGCACTAAGAGTGTGTCTAATTGACTTAGTATAGGCTGATAATTCAAGGCCCTCAGCTTTGGTGTTTGCTTCTAGTTTGATCTAAAATTCAAAATGGCGACAGGGACAACAGTAGTTCGTTTCGGGAAAGTACACAGTCGCTCTCGAACCACTGTGTACCTACATGCAACTCTTTACATTACAGTATTATTAAAAATGTATAAGTAGGTAAATGATTTCTATGGCATTCATATGGGTTCTTTTGCCTTTTTTGCCTTTAGAGGGACGGTTGTAGATGTGCTAAAATGTGATTTAATTTTGTGACAAGGGTTGGGTATTTCTGTAATAGTAAGTACCTAAGTGATTTAAACCAAAAATGACAATTGTTAATTACTGAGTTTATTTAAGTTACAAGAATATTGATGTTCTTTTTATTTTTGCCATAAGAGGTATGGCCTCTACAAGGAGCTAAAATGTGATTTAATTTTTATGAAAATTATTTCTAAGTAGGTAGTAGATACCTAAACATTACAACTTTAATAAAATAAATAACAACCCTTATAAATTTTTAATTTTTCCTAAAGATGTCAGAACCTATTTGGTCATTGAATATCAAAACGTAGCCATTGTATACTGTAAGAACCACTGTATACTAGGGAGTGTACACAAAGGTTCGAGCCACTGTGCACTGTTAGAACCACCGTGTACTTGGGGGTGCTAGTGACTGTGTACAGGTCGTAGTACACAGTCGCTCGATTCCCATTTTTTTAAAAAGACTAGTTATCTCTTTTTTGGTAAAAGTAATAAGAAATCTATTTGCTATATATGAAACTTCAATAATGCACTGTGCTTTGTGCTTGCAATAACTATTTCAGGGATTTATATCTTTCTTGCAATAGCCTGTTGAAAAAATCCTAGCCACTGTTCCCTCCTTGACCCTACATAAATGATCACTTATTTATGCTGTTGACTATACCTAAACATATTTTGTAACATATTTTGCTAACATGTTTTGTTGGTTTTTTGGCGCAGCGGAAACGCCTTTAGATCGGTTGGTACGGCCAAGTCTACTTACATTATTTTTTATTTGAACATCTACTTAATTAAATTAAAGAATATGTAATAAGTACAATGCATTTTATTCATTTTACTACACGATCGATATCCAAATAGGAATAATGTGTTTTTTTAATGTATGAATGCAGTTTTTCTTGTCACAAAAATCGATATCAAGGTTGGTAAGAACAGATCTTTGTATGTCTTATAGTTACAGACATGCCCATAATGACCGATCTAGGTAATAGTGCCAGCCTGTATATAGCTAGTTTTTAAATTCATTCGATGGTTACAAACATACAAAAATGAAAAACTTTCCTAATTATAATAATTATAGATAGGTAATAAGGACTCTGTAAAGAGGATAAAGCATCGAAAGACTCGAACTTTACTTAACGTCTCGTTTCCATGGTAGTTGATCAAAACCCTTTTTTTGACGTTTAGTATTTTATTAGTCATTTGTAATTTTATTATTTTTTGTAATTTTAATAATAATTTTGCTATTTACGGTCGTAGAAATGGGTTCCAGTCGCAATCTCGATGACGGATCATTCAACCCTTTAAACCCTTTGCAGAATATCACATTGAGATTTAAGGAGGAGAAATTAGAAGAAATCATTGATTATTTTGATCGATTCGCAAAGCCCATACTAGTAATAAATAAAGACCCACCTATTCCAGCAATAACGATTGAAAGATTACTCAAGTTTTTGACTTTGAGAAAGTAGTGTTTTTTAGTATTTGTGTTCATTTAGGGTTGAAGCTGCAAACGAACCGAGAGCGGAGGCGGCGCGATGCGACGCGTTCCTATATTAAAAAAGCGTGCCCACAGCGTGGCGGAGGCGGTTTTCGTATAGGAACGCGGTGTCACACGGCTCCGCCTCCGCTTTCAGTTCGTTTGTGGCTTTAGTGCATTAGTATTGTGGCCCACGGCATTAAAGCATCTATTATTTTGCACTTTGTAATTATGAGTAGTTTGCGGGTACCTAGTTTTTGTTATGGTTGGAATTTCTATCTGAGAGTTGTTTAACGAGAATTCCAGCTAAACGTTATCCGTTATTGATCGCTCTCTGCCTGTTTTTCGGGATCGCTCGCGCAGAGACAACCACTACTCCATAGCACTGCCCTCGTGGATCCGTTTCCAGGGAAGAGAGCACAACTTCCCCAGACTCGCTTCGCTTAAGTTAAGACACCCCTGAACACGTGGGTCAGCCTATCAGCACAGAACGTCTTATGCCAGCGTCACGCTCTCGCCGAGAGTGGGCTTGGCGGACTGAGTCCTTTTGACTGCTTCCGCCTAGCCTGATGGATCTAGCATGCGTAGGAGTTGGTCGACTTAAAATCTGCCCATATATATATTTTAAAAATACCTACAGATTAGAGGCTAAAGTATGGGAGTCAGTATATAGTTACGGTTTACGTGTTAACTTCTAATAATTTAGGTTCATGTTATTGCAATAAGTAAACATAAATACGAATAAATGTAAATACTTGCTTACAGATTTGATCCACGAGTTTTTCATTACCCCACTTATGCCGACATAATGACGTATGCAGAATTGTTATATGCAGACAAGACAAGAGTATTTTCAAACGATCAAGTAATATACATATTAAACGACCGGGTCAGAGAACCGGAAATTAAAAAAGAAATAAAAAAGGCTTTCGCAGTGGGTATAATATTCTTACTAGGTGTTTCATAACGCATTTGCACGGACATAATCGTTAACTTATTTATTCCAAATCTTTTTCGTACTTTCAAGTACTTGTTTTTTCAGCTTTTCGACACAGAACAGCGAAGTTATTTGGAACTTGATGAACTCGAATCTATAGTAACTTCATATGGAGATACGTTCAACGAGGCTGAAACCAGGGAATTGCTCCGCGACGCCAACGTTAATGGCAACGGAAACATTTTTTACGACAATTTCGTTGATAGCATGTTTAGTCTCGCGCCTGAGTTATATGAGATAAAGGTAGGTATAATCCGTACCACGTAGGTAACACGAAACAATATGGCAGTTATCGTGCAGATACCTAACAATGCAGTCCCTATGGTAACGCGCGCTCACCTTAAGGGGGTGATCCATTGGCGAGTAAAACCGCACGAGCCAGCGAGCCAGAGGTCTAAACCGCCAATGGAGGACCTAAAAGTCCGCGGTTTTCAGGCGCTCCATTGCCGGTTTCGACCGTTGCGGCCTTGGCTCGCTGGCTCGTGCGGTTTTACTCGCCAATGGATCACCCCCTTTATGGCGTAGTACACATTGGGCCAATGCTTTGGGCAACGGTATTGGGCCGACGTGCATAGGACTACTTGGCTGCGCTATTGGCTAGTTAGTAGTTGGTGACCAACGCTGGCCGACCAATCGGCTGGTGTCAGTTTTTCCTGCACATAGCTAGTAAGTAGGTACTTTTACTGCACGCAATATGTGTCCCTCACACGAAATATTATAACTCAAATGGTACAGATGACGACGATGATGAGGTGTTCGATGATTGTGCGCTGCTGCTTGAATTTCTCACTACGCTCACAATTCCACTTCTTAAGAGTTCTTCGCTGCGCATTCAATATTTCACTTTCGACGGGAATATTTTATTTTGCTCCCTAAGAAGTACGTTTTTGGTTATCAGACTGAACTTTTATACGAAAATGTTGCCGAGGATCCTACGGTACCACTCGAACCACCGGTGGAAGAAGAAGTAGAAGAAGAAGAAAAAGAAGAAGCACCACCGCCGCCACCACCGCCACCACCACCGCCGCCGCCGCCGCCGCCACCTAAAGGGGCTAAAGGAAAAGGGAAAAAAGGAAAATAGCCAGTTAATTCCTTTAACCGTTTCACCGGCGTAAATTATTGTTGAAAAACGCAATCTTTTTCTAAAGTTGTGAGGCACCTAAAAGTTTTGTTTTTAGTTTTGTTTTTCACTTCAACACTCCTTTAAAACTAATAAAATGATGTCAAATTTATGAATATTTTTTTGGTATCCTGCCTTTTGGCCGAAATATGTTTGGCAAAATACGGGCAAAATATATCGTTTCCCAACCGTTTCATTTGCCAACCCATTTTTTTTCTGTGTCTGTAAGCATTTCAGGATTTATTTCAGTACCTACTATCGCGTAGGACCCTATAGGTTAGGCTAGGTTAGTTTTTAGAACAATCCAGAAATATTTACGGTTACAGAAAAAAAGCGGGTTGGCAAATGAAACGGTTGGGAAACGATACATTTTGCCAATCATATTTCGCCCATACAAAGGTAACCCGCTTTCAGTTCATCGCTGAGCTTCGGCACTGGTCCCACCGCGAGCGAGTAAGCGATGACTATAAATGTATATCTCTCTCTTTTATTTACACGGGAGCGATTATCTTTTGTTCGTTTCTTGGGAGAGACGATCGCTGATAGTTCATCGTTTACTCGCTCGCGTTGGGAACAGTGCCTAAATGGTAAAGAAGGGACATTATGGTGAGATTTCTTTGACTGTCTGTCTGTATGTCAGAGAAGGTTTTCTCAGCAACTACAAATGCTATCAACTTGAAAGGCATAGATGTACAACTTGCTTGCCCGCATCTGTTTTTATTAGTTTAAACACCTAATTCATGGAGATCAAAGGCTCTGCATTTGCCCAGCAGTGGCACACTCATATAGGGCAGGAAAAAAAATATTGAAAAGAGGTCTACAGAGGGGGGTTGAAAAATGAAAGTGGTTATATCCGAATTTTATTTATCAAAAAACCTGAAAAAATCCTTTCTTGCCCGTGGTACTACTCCGTGGCACAACTGACCAATGATTTCTATTTCAAAATCAAATTTAATAGAGTCGACGGAGCTCTCCTATCGCAGAGCTCCTATTTCTGTGTAGTTTGGCCCTCCGGGCCTGCTAAAGAACTAACATAACCTAAACCTACCTCCTTTTAATGATACTAATATTGACCAGTAGTGCCAAATAGTTGTGCCACGGGGAATACACTGAAAAAATGACCTGACGTGATAGATTTAATTATTTACCAACAGTTTCAATTATTTACAGTTTTTAAGAAATAACAATAAAACTGAAAATCTGTATAAAAATCTGGAAAATGGTAAAAGAGGAACATTTACCCTCCGTCTACTTGGATCCATTGCATGGCTCCATTGATGGATCCTAGTACACTTTTTCCTCCACCTGAATCCATCGTACCAGTCAGTTCCAAATAATGGATTCTAAGACACTTTAAGGTGCACTTGGATCCTCCACTTACTTAAATACTAATTATGGTTGTAAAAGTAGGTAGGTTAGGTTCGTTAGGTATCTTCAGATGCCCGAAGGGCAAAACCACCTAGAAGTAGGAGCCCCGCCCTGGGCGGGGCTCGGTCGAAAGTCAGTAGGACAAAAATAGTAGGACCACGAGGAAACGGCCATTTAAATTATACTTCGTTTGATTAATTCGGAGGATCCAAGTGCACCTTAAAGTGTCTTAGAATCTATTATTTGGAACTGACTGGTACGATGGATTCAGGTGGAGGAAAAAGTGTACTAGGATCCATCAATGGAGCCATGCAATGGATCCAAGTGGACGGAGGGAACATTTATGATGAGACTTTGTCCGTCTGTCTGTCTGTACGTATGTCACAGCAGGATTCCTTAGGAACTACAATAAATGCTATCAACTTGTAATTTGGCATAGTTATAGAACTTGCTTGCTAGCATCTGTTTTTAGTAAACAAATATGAAGTTAATTTTATAAATAATTGAGAAGGGGTCTACAATGGGGGGTTGGAAGATGAAAGTAGTTTTTATTATAGTAAATGGGGGTGTCATATGAAAGGGGTCAATCAGCATATTTCAAAACAATTTATTTTTAATTTTCTGTTATGTACTTTCTGAATTATAACCAAAACTTTACAAAAAATGATTTTTCTTTTGCGGTAACCAAGGTTATTATCTTAAACACGGAACCCTCGGTGCGCGAGTCCGACTCGCAATTGACTGTTTTTTTTTTACGTAAGGATGCGTCAGGATAGTCAGGGTATTACCACAGTATAAATATAGCTAAAGCAGTAAAGAAACTACGAACAAATTTTCGAAACGACGCACTCACACAGACGCACGCCTCTACGAGAACATTAATGCCCGGTTCCTATATTCAAGAAACGAATCCTTTTCCGTACGCCTCGTTAAAATATGACATATTTTGTACGTAGCAAATGTCGTAACTCGTAACGCTGCGGCCCGTAAGGAAAACGATTCGTTTCTAGAAAATAGGAACCGGGCATAAGCGGACATGGCAGTTCTGTAAGACACGGGTGTCGCGGCGAGACCAATCAATGGTTTACTTTTTATTTATTCTTTTAATAGTTATTCGATTGCTTGCTTCCAAAATCGATATGGTGATCTGTGTGGTCTCCGACCATCTCCGACAACGAATCCGTTAACAGAATGAGAAAAAGTAGCCACTATTTTGAAAGGTTAAGTTGGTCTTCGATGATCAAGTTATAAGCGGGGAATCAAATTAAGGGGGCCCTGTACCTACTCCTTTGTGAGCAGAATGGGCGTTTCGAAAAAAGCGCGACTGGCTGTGGGCACAATGGAGTGCTAGCCCTTACTCTGATGTATGGCTTTATCCAGTAATCCTTAGATCTTCTTTAGGCCTACTATTGGACATCCCCATAAAATCTGTGATATTCTCACAAGTCATCACGCAAAGCATGGATTTTTGTACATCGATAAATTAAGATTATGTTCCATGTTGGGATCTCTTTTTCTAACCCAAAGAAAGAAAGAGACACTAATATAAATATATTAAAAAAATGTTATTGGTCGTCAAATCGACGGCCCACCCACAGATTATTAAGGTATGTCTAGCCCACCGGATCAACCCGTCTCGAGTAGCTCGAGTTTAGTTCCGCATGCCAGAGACAACTAGACAATAACATAAATAAAAGAAAAATATTATCTTGTCTATGTTAATGACATGTCGTTCAGCGAGTTGAGTAGGCAATAGAATCAAATTAATTTCATTACATTCACTGTTTCCTTTATGTTATCGTATGTTGATAAGTGCATTTATGTAAGATTACGGATATTATTACCGCGCTAGTTTACATTTTGTAAAAAGTCTAAATCTACGTTATGGATCTCGAAGATAATGCTCTGGGTCTGACCCAAGAGCAGACTGACAAGATCTTGCAGTTCCAAGATCTCACTGGCATCGAAGACATGGCAATATGTAGAGACGTTTTGCAGAGACAACAATGGGATTTAGAGGTAATTCTAGTTTCGCTGCTGTCTTAGAAGGTTTTCAGGCGTCCGATTATGTTTTGAGGTCAGGTTTGTTGATATGAGCTTCATTGTTTTATAACTTTTGATAAATCTGTAGCAGCCTTAGTTTTACTTTAATAACAGTCAATAGTTATTCAAAAGCTAAAGAAAATATTAGTATGTCTATTATATAGCAACTTATTACATTTTTATTTTTAGGTAGCAATTCAAGAGCAATTGAATATTCGAGAAGGGCGCCCATCGGTGTTCGCGACAGAGGCCCGGGCGCCGCCCGTCGTCCACGACTATGTAGCGCAGCAGGTGTTCACAGACGATCCCCCGGAGGGCCCAGGCGGCGTGCGAGGGCTCTTTCGCTATGTCTACAACCTAGTATACTCAATGTGCTATAGTACATTAACTTCAGTATTAAACCTGTTGTTAAGTTTCGTTCGCAATGATGATAGAAGACGTAAGTACTGTTGTTTTAAAATTATTTACAGTTGTATGTCAAATTGTTTGGTATAATACAGTTTTAGTAATTATAATATGTAGAGTTAGGACTTTTGATGGCAAAACATGGTTCTAGAATCCATGGAGTCGCTATTTCCTATTTATTATAATTAGAGGTGCACCAAATAGGGGAGTCACCGAATAGCTGAATACCAAATACTATTTGGTTTACCTTTACCAAACTCGATAATCGAATTATTCAGTTTATCATGTGATTGTTTTGTCTCGTTAACAGATTCTAACATGTACGTACACTATGTGTTGCTGCTGGCTATTCAATTTCAACGGGTTCAGTGCCTAGTGTTTCGAAATATGCAATTGTTACACCATTGCCTAAAGTAGATAATCCTATAGCATTGAATAATTTAAGGTCTATAAGCATTCTACCTTTCCTATCAAAAATGTTGGAAAAAGCCGTTTATTCTCAATTATCTCATTTTGTGGAAACCAATAATATACTACCATCCTTTCAGTCTGGTTTTCCTAAGGGAATGGGTACAGTGTCTGCAATGATGGACGTTGTGGACAACATACTATCTGAGCAAGACTGGTAAAGGTACTGGCCTGGCATTGCTGGATTTTTCACGTGCTTTTGATAGTATAAATGTTGCATTATTACTTTCTAAATTATCATACTATGGTGTGGAGTCAAAGTTGTTAGCATGGTTTGATAGCTATCTTAGTGGACGTTGCCAATCCGTTAGAGTTGTTAAGGAGGATGACATGACAGTGTTATCTAATCTTAGGCCTGTGACTCGCGGGCTGCCACAAGGCTCAACACTTGGCCTATTACTTTTTATAATTTATAGTGCAGATATAGCTAAGTCCATCAGGCATTGTAATTATCGTATGTATGCAGATGATGTCCATGTATACATCGGCTTATCCTCATCAATTTAATGACGCAGTGCTCAAGATAAATGAAGACCTGAATAGCAGCTTGGGCTGGTAGAAATGGGTTATTCCTAAGCTCTAAGAAAAGCTTTTTCATGGTTCTTGGATCAAAAAAACAGACCTCACAAATCTTAGTATGCAATCCACTAGTAAATGTCTCTGGGCAAAATATTGAATGAGTCGAGGAGTGTAAGAATCTAGGTCTCGTGTTTGATAGCAAGTTGCGTTTTGAGAGCCACATTATACATCTAGTTTGTTCTTGTTTTTACATACTTAAAGTTTTATATAAGATTAGAAACCTTAGCGAAAAAGTACGCGTCACACTGTGCGAGTCTTTGATACATTCGAAGTTGAATTACGGAATTTAGTGTACGGTCCAAGGTTACAGTCGAAGACCTGTCCTGTGATACAGCGTGTCCAAAACGCTATCATTTCTGTCACTTTGTTCTGTCTAGGAGTCATATAACACCATATCTCAACAGAGATTTGACGTTGAATATGTCATCTCGAAGACATTTACATCTTGCATGCCTTGTATTTGATGTGGTAAATTTAAAAAAAACCCGAATATGTGTATTCCAATTTAAAAGTCTCTTCTTTCCATGATGGGTATGGAACTAGATCCTCTCGTTGCCCGTTGGAGAGACACCGCCACAGAACTGTAGCATTTACCGGCTGTTTCCGTTACCTAGCAACCAAATGCTGGAACAATATTCCCCCACCCATAAAACTTTTTACTACTATAAAAACAGACCATTGGTATGGATTTGGCTGTTTAATGCTCTTCACCACTTATCAGTATCACATTCGCCAGACATAATTATGTAGCTATATACTCACACGTTTTGCAAAGAAAAACACACACACGCATGAACACATTCACATATATCACACCTAAATCCACGCACAGGCACCCAAATGCATGGCAGTATGTATTAACTATTTTCTTGTCCTTTTTTGCTTGTTGTTGCTCTGTCGTTCCTCGGGGTTGTAGCAGAATACCAGTGTTTTGCTCTGACAAGCAAAGTTATGCGCTGAGCCATTACCCTTTTGCCCTGCTGCAGCGCACAAATTCCTTTGGCAATTTTTTGTGTAATGTTAGTGTCACTCTGTATATTTTTATTTATAATTTTTGTTAATCGTATGCGTGTTTTGTAGCACGCAAATATACGTTTTATCTATCTATCATAAATCTTAAATAAAAAGTTTTTTCTTTAAATTCTATACTAATAAAATATAAATACTCGAGCCAAATATATTCGGCACCGAAACCGTATAATTCGGCCGAATACAAATAGTGAAAAGGATGCCGAATACGCCGAATACCGAAGACCCAACGAATATTCGGGGCATCTCTAATTATAATACACACTTTGATTTTGACCATCAGTATTTAAAGTTTCCAAATTCATTTATTCATTAAATCATTAGATAAATGCTAAATCAATTTAAATGAATTTTGGCATGGAGGATGTCTCTGCTGTGAAAGCGTTAAAAACAAGCAAATATTAGTGGGTACGGAATAACCGAACGAAAAATGCATTCCATTTCGAAACATGCCCACACTGTATGTCAAAATCAAAGTGTCATGTATTATTATAATTAGGAAATAGCAACCAAACCAACCAAGCTGGATGACAGCAGCAGAGGACTGATTGTTGTGGAAAACCTTGGCGAAGGCCTTTGTCCAGCAGTGGACGTCTTGCGGCTGATAATGATGATGATGATAAACTCCATTGATTCTAGAACCAAAATGTGCCACCAAGGTCCTAAACCTAATAATAGGTCTTAAAGTGGATCAGTACAAAATGTCCACTTATAGATAGCGGGTTCTAATGTTTGTAGCAGATTTTCGCTACATAACAGAAAAATGCTTGTACAGGCTACTTGTAGCAGTGTTGGGCAAAAATTAACTTGAATAAGAATAAGAATAAAACAGAAAAGTTATTCTCATTCAAATCGATTTGAATGAGAATAATTCTTGCACCTCGTTAGTTGAAATAAAATACTAGTGAATAAATCATGGTACTTTTATTTTAAATGAAGAATAAAATTTGAAATAACTATTTTGGAAATGGGATTATTCTAACTAACGTTTTATTCAACTAACATGTTATTTGGAATAAAATTAATTTTGTAGTACAATAAAAATATTGGTTTTGGCACATTTTTTCAATGTAGGTACTTACGTGTAAGTAAGTTTTATGACGTTTTTTTTGGTACCTTTGATACGATGGTGATGAAGTGAATCCCGGAATTCTTTCATGGCTAAATGAACCCTTCGCATTAATATATCTTAAGTTTAATATGTTTTGTTTGTTTATATGAGTCGAATACATTTGATGTCATTGGTTTGATAATGAATCCAGGAGCATGGTTACATAAGATTTAATTAAGATAGCATAGTGGGTATAAATTAGACCAGAGTACTAGAGTTTCTATCTGTACTGTACGTAAATATTACGAAAGTTACATTTACCTACTGTATTCTTATTCAGATACTTTTATTCAAAATAAAAAATCATGAATAAATGTAATTGACTAAGAATAAGTTATTTTTATTCAATTTTCCCGCGTACAAATTATTCCCGACGAAATTATTTGAATAACTTTGACAGGAATAAAATCGAAATGATTTTATTCTTACGAATCTTCATTCAAATAATGATTTTATTCTTGAGTGCCCAACACTGACTTGTAGCAGAGGCTGGTGATGAATGTGTTAAAGTGTGACATTTATTTGAACGCATGAGTGAGATAAGAATACATGTTTGAATGAATGTTAGTTAGTAACAATTCAAATGTGGTGCTGGAATTAGTGGTCAATTATCAATAAAGTTTGACATACTTTTAAGTGTTAAATTGGCACTACATTAGCACTAATTTGAACTTATCACATAATTTTTCCCCATTCAATATTTATACTCTAGAAAAACAGACAAGGGCATGTCGGGCCACACTTATGGTGTCTACTCACTACACCGTACCACACCATGACCGTACTATGAACGTATCAGGCCCGTAAGGTAATTAGTATTAAAATGTTGGACGGTGCCGGAACGGTCTAGTCGCATCCTTTTCCATACAAAGAATACTTTTTTGTCTGACACATTCCTATTATGGTGTGATATGGTGTAGTGGAAAGATACCTTTAATAGGTACTGTACTGCTGCCTAACTACAACCACAACCAAAACTATCTGAAAAGTACAAGTGTGAGCAACTTTATATTAATGTGGTTAGGTGCGAAATTGAAGTTTTAGTTGCTTTATTTTATCCCTTTTAGTTATGTTTTTACGTGGTAACACATTACTCTAGCCAAAATGATTTTTTTTCAAGATGTATTTAACTCGACACGATGTTGTAAAATAAAAAGTAAAAATTCCACACCATTACTGGAGGTACGCTCGGAAAAAAAAACTTATATTTAATTATTGATCTTAGTGCCCAGTGTAAAATATCTTGAGAAAAAGTTTATGAATTATGAATTAACAACTTGCAATTTTTTTTTCATGTTACCGCAAAAAGTTATGTATAAAATAACAATCATTAGGAAACAAGCCTTGCTGTAATAATATTACGTTTAATTATCTTTTTCAAATTTTAATGCAATATGACTTTTTGTCATGATACAAATAAAACAAAATCATAATTTTCATATAGGTACCTCCATCGTTAATTTAAATAGAGAACACCAAGCCTTCACACACTACTTTAGTTTGGAAGTATAAAGAGGATTCTTAGATACTTCATTTATATATTATATTTTTAATGTAGTTTTCGAAATCCCCTTTTCTTCTATAACTTGGTCTTGAACCTTATTAAAATAATTACCATCAACATTTTCCTTAAATCATTTAGCTTCTTTAAAAAAATATTTGTATAGGTACATTTAAACAATTTCCCGTGATTGGCTATTTACACAATTACACTGTTTAAGTTGACTCCCCATGGAAATACACATATTTTCATACATACAGAAACTCACGCCTTCGTTCCCACAGTGGGGTAGGCAGAGCTACAGAATACCTACAATTCTAAAAAACTTGTTGATAATTCTGTAACTACCTACATTTTGCACAACTAGGCTAAGATAGTATATGTAAGTAGCGTATTAGTGACAGAAATCGATTTCCGAAAAATAACAAACTAAATAAATAAATTAGTGGTCGTTTTACTGCTGTATATAAATCAATGAAAACACAACGATTGCACTGTGGTTTTCTACTACACGAAGCCTCCCGATATCCCCCGAAAGCCGAAGGTTTTTCTAAAATCTCACGGACTGTACAGACAGACAGACAGACAGAACGGAAATGGCGAAAGTGCAAGAGTCGACCAATGTCACCATGTTGTTTGACTACTGAACCATAAAAAAAGATTTATGACCATGTCTTTTATAACATCAGTGCATACGGAAACAGGATGTTGTTATTAAACTAAATATGATTTATCATTATAGTTTTTAGATAAAATCTTATTTACACCTATCAAAAATATTACTACATTATTCTTATATTTTGCAATGTATTGCACTACGATATCGGGATATTTTTGATCCTTAGTCATCTTTAATCTGTGTAAAAGCAACTTGGTGCTGGACAAAATATTGTTCTGTACAGTTAACCTTAAAATCTGCATATTTAGTACCTTGTCGCTTCAACACCTTTTCTGGATTAGTGCAGAAGTTCAAACTTGATGTTAAAGTGAGAAAGCGCTAAAGTGTGCAGCTACTTATAGGGCTAACCGTACATAAATTTAAATGAGGATAATTTTAATAATCAGAATAAGACTTTTATACCGAAATCTACTTTTGTGATATTTAGATAGATGCAAAATACCTAAATCAACCAATCTTTTTTAGTCGTGACAGACCCGCTGGCAGATGTGGTGGGCTTCATCAACAATTATACTTCGAAATACAACCCACACCCTGTGTTCTACCAGGGCACGTATGCACAGGCTCTCAACGATGCGAAGAAAGAGCTGCTGTTCCTCATAGTCTATCTACATTCTGACTCTGCATCTGAGACGGCGAATTTTTGCAGGTTGGTTTTTTTTTATATCTATTTTGTGCCCCAGTTTCCAGCTGGGCCAAAGCCTCCTCGGTCCTTCACTTCTCACTATCCTGTGAGTAGTTATAACAGTAAAAACTGAGAAGTTCCTAAACAGTGTAATGGCTCTACAGTCTCGCCGAGTCACATGAAGGCAGGGAGAGCGCGAGAGTGAAGAGGGTAGCGCTCGCTCGCCTCGCCCTGTCTCTGTGTTCCTCGGTAGCCGTGGGTCGGTTTTTTGCGCCCGTTTCGCAAAAGGGAGTCGTCGTTGTTGTATGGCGTCTGTGCACTCTCGCTCGAGAGAACTCCCTATGTCTTCCTCGAGACAATTACTCAGAGCGCACACGACTCGGCTGAGGCATATCGAAGTAGTGTCTGCCCAGAAATATCGACGCGTAATCGGCTTAAGCCGGTAAGAAAAAGTTTTTGACATCGTTCCGTTCGCAACGCCGAATCGAGCCGAGCCTTACCCTCGGGTAAAAAAATAAACGGATAACATATATGTGCAAGCGTGCCTTATTATAATGTTACATTTTGCAGATGCAATTGCATAAGTACCAACTAGGCTAACGAATAGTACATTGTTGTAGAGGTTAGAAAGTAAGCAATAGATGGACGAGTTAGTTCGAGGGCCGACGCGTAGCGGAGGCCCTCGAAAGTACGAGTCCGTCTATTGCACTTTCGGCCGAGACTTAACACAGTGCTTTTCACGACTACTGCGAGGAAATAAATAAAAAATCTTATAATACTTTTTGAACTTATCACCGAAAATTATGGCATCGACAATTCAACACAATAAAACTTTAACGCTCTCCCGCTAATTTTTACTTTTTTTATCCGTTCCGTCCTTAGTGGCTGTATGGAATCTGATTCCTTTGCCTATCCGTGAAGGGATGAATATTATTAAAAAAATAAAACGACTTGTCATTGGCCAATTTAATTTCATATGCAGCACAAAGTGTGTTCTGATTGGTCGAATTAGTGATCAGCGGACCGATGTTATTGGTCAATGGAACAGACTAACAATGTTAACATAGTTGGTCGGTTTAAATTCATAGTAGGCCTGCTCATTCAATGTACAACTATCGATTGTTTTGGGGACCAAGAACAGACCATCTTTCGCCACATTTCCGAGCAGTGGCGTGAAAAGTATATTGTCTTGATATCTAAGGATTCGCCCTTGTGGTTGCCGGGTTAATATAGTGCCACTCCATGTCTTCCCTTGGATGTCGTAAGGGGCGACTTAGGGTATATAGGCTTGTAGTACTATTAGGCGATGGGCTGGCAACCTCTCACTAATACACTGGTGAACATCTTAGCCTATTTGTGTAAAATGTGGTTACTGAATTATCAACAAGTTTTTAAAGTTGTAGGTAATTCTGTAGCTCTGCCTACCCCAGTCTTGGCGTGAAGGCATGCATGTATGTATGTAACTAAGGATATTTTTGTTGCACAAATGAATGCACAATTTATAGGGTTTATGAATAACTTAATAACAATTGAACTATGAGTGTTTTACGTTTTTACGGCTGATTATATGCAGGTTTAGAGATGTTTTCTTTTTTGTAGTTGTCTTATTTTTACAACACTTAGGCCGAAGTCAGTTGAAAACACAAAAACTTTTAAAAGAACTTAAAAGTTACGTAATGTTTTCAACTGACTTATCTAAATTGATTGTGGGAACAAGTGTAAATAAGTTATTGAAATCAGTTTTTTTTAGGGTTCCGACCGGTCATACTTAAATTTTTGACCCACCTGAGATCCAAAGTCAATCTGACTATAAATTACAAAGGACTTGGTATCTCTAGTGACATTGACGACTTTAAGCATATTTTTTTGAAATGGGTCACAAAATAATGTTCGTGACCGTACCCGGAGGGAGCCCCACGGAACCCTAGTCATATGTCTATGCTGTCCGTCGGTCCTAACTAAAGAACTGTATCTTTTGAACCGTAATAAATAGAGATAGAGGTTGCTTTTTTTAGAATATGAGTTATTACAAATAAAGAAAGCGCAATAATAAGGGGGGTGTCCATACAAGAAACGGTTTTTTCAACGTATTTGTGTTTGATTTGATTGTGTTTGATGTATTTGTGTTTGATTATAGACAACAAGCCCTGAATAAAAAACAACAATTACTAAAAAATGGTCAAGTGTAAGTTAGTTTGATTGGTTTTTTTAAATAGTGGTAACTTAGGAGTCAAACCACTATTTTCATACCATTAAAAAAAAAAGTCGCGCGACTGATGGTAAACTCCACCTATTCAGGACAACACTGGGAGACCCAGACGTGATCGCATACATGAACACCCACGCGTTGTTCTGGGGCTGTTCCGTGGACACGTCGGAGGGCTGGCGCGTTGCACAGTCGGTGGGGGGGCGGCGCTACCCGCTGCTGTGCGTGGTGTGCGTGCGCGAGCACCGCATGACCGTAGTAGCGCGCAGCGAGGGCGCCTGCTCGCCGCAGCAGCTGCTGCAAAGGCTCACGAGGGTCGTCACGGACAACGAGCTACACCTCGTGGCGGCGAGGGCTGATAGGTAACTCGTACAGGCTGTATATTAGCTTCACTTGTAACTAGCAATCTAACGAATGATGTAATCAAATTTTGGAATTCAATTTTAAGTGTACGAGTCCGAGTCCATGAACTGCACTTTCTGCCAAGCTATGCATAGTGCTAAGAAATTAAACCATCCTTTATCTTAATTATTTACGTAATTAGTATGAAATAGACCAATAATAATTTTATTATGTTTGTAAACGGCTAGTGATATTTTTTGACAACAAAGAGAAGTGTTGAGAAAATTATGCAAGTCGGGCTTTATAATAAACCCGATGACAATGTGGTATCTCTCATAGGAGCTCATTCGATGACGGAAGTCGCAAGGCGGCAACAGAATCTCCGCTGTACCTAACATAAACCCACCAAGTTTGGATTCGATTGCTTGTTCTCGATAAGCAAATGATGAATTGATGACTGTAAAAAACGGTACAGTCGTAGGCGACAAAAAAAAACTCTTAAATGTAGTATTTTGACATTGTCTGGTATTACACAGAGTGGAACGCGAAGTGACAGCGCGCCTGCGGGCCTCCCAGGACGAGGCTTACGCGGAGTCGCTCGCGGCCGACCAGGAGAAGGAGCGCCGCCGCGCCGCCGACCGCGCTGCCGTGCTGCAGCAGGAGCATGACATCAGCAAACGCCGCGAGCAGGAGGAGCACCGCAAGCACCAGGTAACAGGGAGGGGTACCAGGTACAGGTGACCAGGTACTGGGGGAGCATTAGATACAGATTATCGGGTTCCAGGTACAGGGGGAGGAGCAACAGAGAGGGCACTAGGGACAGGGAGGTTTTAGGTACAGAGAGAGGGACAGGCTCCAGGTACCGGAGGGCATTAGGGACAGGGGAACGGGCACCAAGTACAAGGGAACGGGCACCAAATACAGGGGAATGGGTACGAGATACAGGCAGAGGGGCATCAGATACAGGGGAATGGATATGAACTAGGTACAGGGGGATACTAGGCATAGGGGGATAGGCACTAGGTACAGGGATACTAGGGGGGCGTCGCGTTAGGATGAACAATAATTAGGTCATTTAATATAGATCTAACCCATAGTACAGGGGGATGGGTACCGGATACAGGGAGCCCGGGATCAGGCATAGAGGGGCACTAGGGACTTGAGGACGGGCACCAGATACAGGCGGCAATAAGGTTAGGGGGTCGCGCACAAAGTGCAAGGGGGCACTAGGGATTGGGGGAGGGACAGCAGGTTGCATAACGTAATGTAGTTCACAAACTGGTGGATTGCTTTTGACTTTCACTCTAAAGAAAGCTACTTTCATTGGAATGGTTCTAAGCTAGCTTTAATGAAATCGGATTTAATTGTTTAACAAATATTAGCTCTTAAAGTGGGTTTGAAATGATCTGTGGGGTTTATCAGTACTTTAAAGCCATCTGTAAAGTTCAAGTGGTTTGAAGCATAACTTCATTAATCGAAAATCCACATACTTAGTAATCCATTGACGGGTTGCTTTAACATTTCGGAGCCTCGAGCTACTGCAGCGATGTATCAGGGAAGCATCGCTAAGTGCTAAGTGTGTTTGTGTGCAGCTGCGCGAGGCGCGCGTGGCGACGGCGGCGCGGCTGCCGCCCGAGCCGGCGGAGGGCCCGGGCGCCGTGGCGCTGCTCATCCGGCTGCCCGGCGGGGAGCGCCTCACGCGCCGCTTCTCCGTCGACCACACCACGCAGGTAACCGCCCGCACTACCCGCGCCATCAGCTGCGCGAGGCGCGCGTGGCGACGGCGGCGCGGCTGCCGCCCGAGCCGGCGGAGGGCCCGGGCGCCGTGGCGCTGCTCATCCGGCTGCCCGGCGGGGAGCGCCTCACGCGCCGCTTCTCCGTCGACCACACCACGCAGGTAACCGCCCGCACTACCCGCGCCATCAGCTGCGCGAGGCGCGCGTGGCGACGGCGGCGCGGCTGCCGCCCGAGCCGGCGGAGGGCCCGGGCGCCGTGGCGCTGCTCATCCGGCTGCCCGGCGGGGAGCGCCTCACGCGCCGCTTCTCCGTCGACCACACCACGCAGGTAACCGCCCGCACTACCCGCGCCATCAGCTGCGCGAGGCGCGCGTGGCGACGGCGGCGCGGCTGCCGCCCGAGCCGGCGGAGGGCCCGGGCGCCGTGGCGCTGCTCATCCGGCTGCCCGGCGGGGAGCGCCTCACGCGCCGCTTCTCCGTCGACCACACCACGCAGGTAACCGCCCGCACTACCCGCGCCATCAGCTGCGCGAGGCGCGCGTGGCGACGGCGGCGCGGCTGCCGCCCGAGCCGGCGGAGGGCCCGGGCGCCGTGGCGCTGCTCATCCGGCTGCCCGGCGGGGAGCGCCTCACGCGCCGCTTCTCCGTCGACCACACCACGCAGGTAACCGCCCGCACTACCCGCGCCATCAGCTGCGCGAGGCGCGCGTGGCGACGGCGGCGCGGCTGCCGCCCGAGCCGGCGGAGGGCCCGGGCGCCGTGGCGCTGCTCATCCGGCTGCCCGGCGGGGAGCGCCTCACGCGCCGCTTCTCCGTCGACCACACCACGCAGGTAACCGCCCGCACTACCCGCGCCATCAGCTGCGCGAGGCGCGCGTGGCGACGGCGGCGCGGCTGCCGCCCGAGCCGGCGGAGGGCCCGGGCGCCGTGGCGCTGCTCATCCGGCTGCCCGGCGGGGAGCGCCTCACGCGCCGCTTCTCCGTCGACCACACCACGCAGGTAACCGCCCGCACTACCCGCGCCATCAGCTGCGCGAGGCGCGCGTGGCGACGGCGGCGCGGCTGCCGCCCGAGCCGGCGGAGGGCCCGGGCGCCGTGGCGCTGCTCATCCGGCTGCCCGGCGGGGAGCGCCTCACGCGCCGCTTCTCCGTCGACCACACCACGCAGGTAACCGCCCGCACTACCCGCGCCATCAGCTGCGCGAGGCGCGCGTGGCGACGGCGGCGCGGCTGCCGCCCGAGCCGGCGGAGGGCCCGGGCGCCGTGGCGCTGCTCATCCGGCTGCCCGGCGGGGAGCGCCTCACGCGCCGCTTCTCCGTCGACCACACCACGCAGGTAACCGCCCGCACTACCCGCGCCATCAGCTGCGCGAGGCGCGCGTGGCGACGGCGGCGCGGCTGCCGCCCGAGCCGGCGGAGGGCCCGGGCGCCGTGGCGCTGCTCATCCGGCTGCCCGGCGGGGAGCGCCTCACGCGCCGCTTCTCCGTCGACCACACCACGCAGGTAACCGCCCGCACTACCCGCGCCATCAGCTGCGCGAGGCGCGCGTGGCGACGGCGGCGCGGCTGCCGCCCGAGCCGGCGGAGGGCCCGGGCGCCGTGGCGCTGCTCATCCGGCTGCCCGGCGGGGAGCGCCTCACGCGCCGCTTCTCCGTCGACCACACCACGCAGGTAACCGCCCGCACTACCCGCGCCATCAGCTGCGCGAGGCGCGCGTGGCGACGGCGGCGCGGCTGCCGCCCGAGCCGGCGGAGGGCCCGGGCGCCGTGGCGCTGCTCATCCGGCTGCCCGGCGGGGAGCGCCTCACGCGCCGCTTCTCCGTCGACCACACCACGCAGGTAACCGCCCGCACTACCCGCGCCATCAGCTGCGCGAGGCGCGCGTGGCGACGGCGGCGCGGCTGCCGCCCGAGCCGGCGGAGGGCCCGGGCGCCGTGGCGCTGCTCATCCGGCTGCCCGGCGGGGAGCGCCTCACGCGCCGCTTCTCCGTCGACCACACCACGCAGGTAACCGCCCGCACTACCCGCGCCATCCGCTGCCGAGGCGGCTCATCCATCGTACATCCTGCGATCTCTTTCGGACGGTAGTACAGAGGTAGTGTTATGCATACAAAAAAGAACTGACTTTTATTACCCGCCTCGTAAATTGGTGCTGCGGATAGTATAACCCGGGAACTCTAAATCGTGAATGAGGACCTTTAAGGTCCGTCCTATTTGTTTATGTTGACGCCTAATATACTTTTTCTCAAACATGCAATGGAATGTTGACGTTATGTGCCTCATAATAGGCTGCGAAGTATGACGTTTCAGGTGCGGCTTGTCCTACAAGAGGTCGATAATGGAATTTCATACAATCTTGCAGGCCTAGGCCTGCAAAGTCCTTTTTTTTCAATTTCCATTCCACATAAATTTGTGGCACAGGCATCATGACATTCTGCCACTATTCGTATTAAAAAAAACAATAAACGATTTGGTATGTCCTTAGTGCAGTTTTATTTATATAATAAATCCACATGAACATAAGAATGTACTATTGTTTTAATTTTAATCTAAACATGGCGGCTGTTTTTATGAACAGTCTAATAGCTATTTTTTTTAATATAGTTTGCCGCGCATACAACTTAAGCGTTTGCATGTTTATTTAAAGTACCAAGAGAGCAGAGGTAATTAGGGGTACGTAGCGCAACTTAGATCGCAGGCGATGTAACTCGGTGTGGCGCAGCGGCGGCGGCGGCGCACCCGACCCAGCGCGGATGACTGAGCACTGTAGGTTACTTTTAATGTTTACGCACTCCTAGTATGTGACGTTGTAATTTTTGTTTTAATTTTTTAATGTGTTTGAGAAAAGCACTATGCATACCTCGCCGTGAAAAGGAGTTGCCAGCCTCGTAACTATCCGTCTATATGAACTCGGCCGGCAACCACCTACTTCCCGGCCTCTGTAGTAATGTACTATTTCTCAAACATGCAATGGAATGTTGGCGTTGTGTTAGTTATTTTAGGCTTCAAAGTATCACGTTGCGGGCGGAACAACTCTAGTGAACTGTAAAGGAATTTCATACATAATTGAAGGCTTAGGCCGAAGAGTATTTTTTTTCGTTTTTTAATTGTAACATAGCGCCTGTGTTTATGACGCTATTTAACTGGTTTTTTTTTTACTTCGTAAATAAAGCCGTGCATCCTAAGCTTTTGCATAGTTATTTAAAGTACCAGGAGAGCAGAGGTAATTAGGGGTACGTAGCGCAACTTAGCGCGCAGGCGATGTAACTCGGTGCGGCGCAGCGGCGGCGGCGACGGAGCACTGTAGATTTACTTTCATGTTTATGCACTCCTAGTATTTGACGTTGTAATTTTTGTTTTAATTTTTTAAATGAAATATGTTTGAGAAAAGCACTTTACATACCTCGCCGTGAAAAGGGGTGGCCAGCCTCATAATCATAACTATCCGGACTCGCTACGCTCGACCGTCTATATGAACTCGGCCGGCAACCCCCTACTTCCCGGCCTCTGTAGAAATTTATTATTTTTCCTACAAGCTCGGAAATGTTAAGACTACGCCGAGCGTCCAGTGGCGCCCTCATGACCATTGTTGTGTTTACTAATAAACTAAAGTATTGTCTTGAAATCGAAGGATGTATTTTTATTGTACAAATGAATACACAATTTATAGGGTATATGACTTAAATTAATAACTATTGCACTATGAGTGAGTAACTTAATGGAAAAAAGTGGCCACCTTTTCCCGTTAAGTTGACTACGCGAAGGTTAAAGGTTATTAAACTTTGTCTTATGTATACATTGTGTATTCATTTTTACAACAATAATACATGCTTCTATTTCAAGACAATACTTTAGTTTATTAGTAAACACAATAATATCAATGAGGGCGCCACTGGACGCTCGGCGCAGTCTTAACCTTGCTGTTGTAAAATCAGACAGCAAAGATATGAGTTCCAGGCCGAGGCAAAATTAAAAAAAAAGTATTTTTTTACCAACGGCACGGGCCGCAAAAATGTATGAAAATTCATTACGTACCCGGTGTTTTACTTTTTAAACCATGTTTGGACTACGATAACTAACTCGATACAGCCAAACACTCGTGCAATAAAAATTCTTCCAAATTAATTTTATTGTTTTAAAGTCAAATACTAAAAAGGTAAACCTATTCATTTACAGCGTATTTAAAAGTGTATCAAATAGTTTGACTGATTTTTTTAAAGAAATTGAATTCATAAACAAAATAAATTGCTGAAATACCTTACATAAATGCGTAATAAATATTATAATTTGAACTTACGTTTAAATTTGTGGTTTTATTTAATGCTATAGTTTAGTTTCAAATTTAAATAAAATTGTGAGTATGTAATTTGCAAAGAAATTTTGGGACTGCGTTTAATATTTTTAAAAATTGTGTTATATTTTCTCGCATTGTTGGAGAAAAGCACTATACAAGCCTCAGCCGGGAAGGACGGTTGCTGGACTCGTTTATAACTCATACCCGTCCCGCAACAGCCAATTTCCCGGCCTCTGTCGTAATATACTATTGTGCTATCCCGTCATACGAAAAATAATTTTCAAAATCGGCCGTCAGTTGACAAAGTAACAAAAAAAATACAGTCGAATTGAGAAAAAATATCCCTAGTTAAAGAACTTATATAAAGAATACGGTAACTTTAGTAATGTGAATAACAATTTAATTGGTCGTGATAATTGAAGACCTATTTGTATGTAATTGTATGGGAAAAAGTCAAGCAACTCTAATTATGTGACCTCTGTATTTATTTGTCTGTATGTACAAGCCTAAGTACTGTAAGTTCTAGAACTTACCATGAAGTTTCTGACTATTGACATTGTTGACAGCTGTAAAACAATGCCAAACTTATTTGTTACGTGTGAAGGAATAAAGTCCACACCAAGTGACTTGCCTTACTTAGTTAACAATTTTATAAACTCAAAGTGCTCACTTTTTATAAAAAAAAATATTTTTAAAATAAATATTGTGGTCTCTATTTTCTTTATTAACCAGAAAACGGTAGTTTTAGCCAAAAACAATGTATTAAGGTAATAAAAGTATTTACTAAATAAGACAAATCAGTTTGTATGGACTATAGTAATATCAGAATTGCTTGTCTGCTGTCAATATTACCCATATTCAGAAACTTTATGGTTGTGCAATATATCAGAATTGACTTCTTATCGACCGGGCTCCACTTTGGGAACAGGTCGAGTTCTGTCAGAATGTCCCCAAATACTTATTCATTTGTTCCAGGACCTGTACAACTTCGTGTTCAGCCATCCGCAATCCCCCGAGGAGTTCGAGATCACCACGAACTTCCCGAAGCGCACGCTGGCGGCCGGCGACGCCAACCTGCAGGATGTGGGCCTGAAGAACCGAGACGTACTCTTCGTCAACGATGTAAACGCATAGAGACCAGCTACCAAGTATGTTATAGTTGTGCGATGCATTTTTTTGATATTTTTGTCTCGAGGGGTTAACTTTTTGAACGCCACAGACGGCTTTGGCCGTTTTCATGATTGAAAGAGACACTTTTTTGTATCAATAAGGTGTAATTCGCATGGTTGGCATGTGAGTGACACATGTATTCGAAGGCGTTCTAAAGTTTAGAAGTACCTCCCTGTTGTATTTTTGACTTTGTTTCCGACGAGTCTTTGGAGTGATGAGCAATGGGCATGTTCGTTTATTGATAAGAGAACTGTTATTTAAATTTGACGTTTGGGAGGGTGTAACCGATATTTGTTACGGTACATATCAATGCTGTAATTGATAATGAACCGGAATAGGGTTTGCACCTCGTAATTTCACAAGTCATGTATTTGTTTTTATGACAGCGTTTGAGATGTCTTTCGTTTAATAATAATGTGTTATTTATAACAGTCGGAAGTGTCAGTTTTGATATTCTTAAGCTGGGTTCATCAAAGGATCTATAGGGATGAATCTGGTATAGATTCTATACTATACTTATGGATATTATCAGTTACGTAACATACTTAAATGATTTTAAATGATTTCCATAGTTAATCAAAGTTGTGTCCAGTATTATATCGGTGAGCATTTTGAAAAATTACTGTTCAGGGTTTATGCATAGGGACAAATAATAAATATAATTTTTGATATCGGTCAAGTTTATAGTCTCAAAGTAAATTATGACTTATGAAATTATGGAAGAAGGTATACAGAAAGAAATACCACTTAGAGTGAGCGAAATTTTGTGCGTCAAGCGGACTCGGCTGCGGTTCGAACATCCATACTGCATTTTAGTATCAGATTACAGTACCGCCAGTCTCTTAGCTATCGGTAATCTTGGTTTATTTTTTATGGAACACGTGAGACAAATATACGTGATAGCTATGATTTGTATATTTTGTATATGCCGAATAATGTAGTTCATCCAAATAGTTTATACCATATTTTCATTCTGTCTAGTAAATATTTGCCACAGGAACACGTCGCGATCAATGTTTTGGCAAATTGTTGTATAATAAACAATTACTTGGCGATTTTATAATAAGCCAAGTATCTTTTTGTCGAATTAGCTAACCTGACCTCGCCGCACGTTTCCGTTGTGGTCACAGTTCTAACCCAACCTAACCTAGAACTTACGTCCTCATCATCATGTCAGCCGAAAGACGTCCACTGCTGGATATAGGCCTCCCCCAAGCCTCTCCACTCAGACCGGTCTTGTGCTTTTCGCATCCACCGCGCTCCCGCGATCCTTACAAGGACGTCACTCCATCTTGTTGGAGGCCTACTTACAGCTCGTCTCCCTGTCTGACAAGAACCCTCGAACTTACGTGGTATGGAATAAATAACTATGAAAAGTTTTGATGTGATCAAATATTTGTTTATATTACAGTATATTATTTATTAGCATTAGTAAAGTGTTTGCTAAACGACTATCTGCTTTAAAAAAACTTTGTATGAAAAAATTAAATGATCATTTGACCAAATGAATTGCAAAATTAAAATGTTTGCCAAATAAAAGTAATGATGGGATAAGTTGTTGGGAAGTAATAATCGACAAAAAATATTTCGCCGAACGCTATCAAGGTGCATTTACACGGGTAATTTTTTGACCAATAATTACCCTTTAACTGTACAGACGGCTCATTCTATTACATCAAATTGGAGTAAGTCAGCTACTGTAGACAGGCAAGTATTAGTCAAAAAATTAGCCATGTAAGTGAAACTTTACGAAGCTGGGAGCACTGTACTTGCGCTTTATAGTTCAGCGAATTCGCGCGCGGGGGAAAGACGTTGCGGGAGGCGGGGAGACAAGCCAATATATCCCCTCTCCCCCCGCGGGACACAACGCACGAACTTGTTGTACATTACTAAAACAATATACATTTTGCATTGTTATTTTCAACATTTATACATTGTGGTTTTTGTTTTCTGCATAATGCGTAAAAAGACATAGAAATTACATGCCTATTTTTTTTAAAATACATTATCGGTGTTAAGGCATGTTCCTACTTTAGGGTACCTTTCCACTTTGAGCGGAGAGAAGCGAAAAAAACCAATTAGATTTCGAAACGCAGCGGCACTTCCATAGAGGCATTCCATCTTACTCCTCAGGGTTGACAGAGTTGTAGTGTTAAGGTCACACGGCTACTTTTTAGGGCATTTTATAGCCGACAACACCAGCTATCTTGCTCTAATTTGGTGTAAAAGAATGAGACGTTCATACTATTGACGGAAATTATTGATCAATTAATTACCAGCTTAAGTGCAACTTTACGATTATCTTGAGATAGCTGATCCGTCGCACTCGGAGGCCTCCTTAAGACAATAAACTCGTTCCTTTTTTAAACTTGTAAAAATCCAGGGAACGACTTAATCTTCATTAACCCCTGAAACGTCGTTTTGTTTTTACTTACATGCATTTATAATGGAGTTTGCGTCAATGACGCCGTTGGTACCGACTTCCGAGGGGTTAACTGAATCAGAGTGCGGCGGTAAGGCTCGGATCCCACGTACCATCAGGTGGCTTGACTGACCTCAGAAAAAAAAGGGCGCATGTCTAAGAAACCTTATTTCTTAAGACAGGAGGCTACATTTGCTTCGACTATCAAATGGCGCGTGTGCTCGTTAGCCTACTCAATGAATAAAAACCTCAAGCAATTGTTTTTACAATTTAATTTGTTAATTCTACTGCTCTCCACTTCATAAGACTTTCCAATCGTGTCATTTAAGAGTACTTTATTTGCTTAGGTACTTGAGTAATAGCAACCACCAATAGAAACACTGATACGTCAAAACTCGACGAAACTGAAGCCCTGGCCGAGATGCATTACGCTAACTAGCGTTTCTATTCGTTTATACCCTGTCCACGATAACGAGCTAGTATAGCGGTCTCTCTTATGCATTTTTGTATGCAGATGAAAGGGACAAAAAAGGAGAGTGTGCGTGAACGATGGCACCTCACTCTCATGCTCGGCTTACATGCTCCGTCGCTCGAAATATTTATTTTAATATCCCTTATGATTTTTCTGGTTTAGTTAAATAATAAAGGATCCAATAAGTATTTACTTATGTATTCATTTATTCAAACAGCAGAAGATAGTCCAGTAAACAAGCCGAGTCACAGATTAAACCGGTAAAAATTGAAAAGAGATCACTATAACGCGTCCGCACCGTGCAAGAGACAGATGTTGACTGAACTTCGACCGCCATGTAAACTCACCGGTGCACGTGCATCGCCCTTATCGCTGACCAATGACGTGCTGTCTAAGTTTTCTAGTACTAGCTCGGTATCGTGGACAGGGTATAGTTTTGTAACCAATCGCGACACTGGTAGATCACGTGGTACCAAAAGTCACGTGATCTAATAGTGGCGCGATTGGTTTAAAAACGAAACCAATAGAAACGCTAGTTCGCGTAATGCATCTTGCCAAGGGCCTCTGTTTTGATTGGCTATTAACCCTAGGTATGTCTAAGCACTGATCAGTGAACCCCCGTTGTATGCCTTTTTGAAAAAAAAAGCAAGTCGATTAGAGGACAACGGAACGAGATGAAGAATGTGAACAAATTAACCGTTTCTGAGTTATATTGCGATAGCGAGTGATTATTATATCTGTCTTTATTTCTCGTACGTGATAATATCTTCAGTTGGTCGATGACGCCTGTCGCTGGGTGATTGGTGATTGTTGTCAACATTAGTGCCGCCATTTTGTGAAGTTCATTCCTGTTTGGATTGTGTTTGAAGTGACATGATTTCAAATAAAATTGTTTTGAACTCCTGAAAGCTTGTTTACATTCTTTATCTCGTCTCGTTGGACGTACTATAATTTAAATTTGAAGTTAGACGCGCCATTTTCCCGCAGACGTACGACGCAGTCCTGCATACGAAGGGTTTAAAGAGAGCCATGTGATTTAGCTATTTACATAGTTAAGTACCTAAACAAAATAAGTATACACACTAGTTATAATGTCGATATTGTCAAATTCCGTGTAATCAAATGTGATTATGTTCATATAGAATACTGGTTTTGTAGCTGCCCTTATATAATCTGGATAAAGAATTGTATGAAACCAATTTTAGTCTAGTAATGAGTATAGGATAGAAGTAAAATACATAATTAAATAATGCTAGATCATACATGACGTCGTTCATTGTTTAAGTCTGGTCGTCAGCAGTGCTATTCAGAGTGTGTGTGGAAGTCAGGATTGCTTGTAAAAAAACCTTAATTCCAATGGACCACTGCTGAGGATCTATTTGTATGAGTACAATATTAAACCTGAAATGGCGTGGCTTGAGTTTGGGCGCTTATATATTTCTGTCGTCTGCACGGCACGATTTTACCGACCACGTCCGTTGTAAATGGTGGGCTTGCCTCGCATGCTGTCACCGTGGACGGTATATTAAAAGATCTTCCAAAGGGATATGTCGAATGCATATTCTTTGACGACATGCACGATACGACGTGTTTTGAGACACATCTATGGATGCTGGTGCGGATGTAGTTCAAAATTATTTTTTAAATATATATGTTTAGGAAATTATATAAATTTATAAGAGGAACTTCTTTAACGGATTCACTGCCAGCAACGCATATAAGCGTTCTCCTGACTTCAACCAAGTGCCCTCAACGCATATGTGCGTTCTTACAGTAGGCAAGCTCCGTATAAAACAAAAGATGTGGCACCTAGCGAAAGTTCGAAAAACATTACTGGCAGTGAAGGCGTGAATAGTGCGTTCCTATGTTCAAAACCGTGATATACTTGTAACGTCTCGTTAAAATTTGAAATTTTATTACGTACAAAATGTGTCTTAACGAGACTTCACAACTCTATTCACGGTTTTGAATATAAGAACGTACCATTAAAGACGTTCGGAAAAATGTCTCCCGGTTTACCGGACGGTAAAAACGTACCATGCAGTTCCGCGCAACAGTATATTATACAAGCGCATATTACTTATTAGGTATGGTTTGGCAAAAAGGTTTGACGCGTTCATATGACATTACAATTAGCGGAAACGGTTGAGGTTAATTCAAATTGGATCATGTTACACATACTCTTCGAACAATGCTCTCATTTTTTATAGCCTTCTTTGCCAAGCTATACATAGGTGGTCACGTAATTAGAAACCCAGAAAAATTCCCTACAAATATCACTCATCCAATTTGGCCACCAGTTAAAAAGTTTGACCAATTTTATTGCTGGTTGCAGTCTACTTTAAGGTCAAAACTGACGTACAATCAACCTCTAATTAAAAATTCATATAAAATATGGATGTGAAAAAGTACTGGCGCGTCTTTGAAATGAAAGCTGCCTTCTCAAAGACATTTTTAAAGCCTTTAGTTTATTAGTATAATGTAAATTACAATAAAATTAGTTAAGAACTTTTTGATTGATTGTCAAAACCAATTCGTAGTAAGGTATGTATAAAGCGTTTGAACTTAACACGTTCCCTGTCCGGGTGCTCCCAATGTGGGGCTATGAACCTTTTTTTCAGGGTCCTTGCTTCCACTATGAGGTCACATCACATCCCCATACTGAATGCACAGTTGGACATGTGACATTGGCCGATTGTTTTGTATGGGGACAGTGATCGTGTTAACTGTATATCATTCGTAACCTTTTCAAAGCCCGCTATAGATGTATCCCAAATGGAAGTTTATGATATTTTGGAGTCTATTGATTTTGTTGTTTATTTTTATTTCAATGTATGCATTGGTTTGTGTAAAGGATGCATAATATCAGTCGCATTAAATTTTAAGTTTTCTGCGGTTTGTTTTATATAAATATTCGTATGTTGATATTAATTAAAATTGTTTTAAGAACTCGGTGTTATCAAACAAAGTAACCGTTTATTCTCCTCAACCTAGTTTCTCAATTGTCAATTTTGTGATAGTATTTTAAAATGTTTTTAATTAAAACCCAGTGCGTTTTGTTTTGGCTTTTGCTTAATATGTGTTTGTCTGAATTAAGTGATGCCGTTAACTGAGGCATTGAGAGCAAAAGTGGAATAAGTCCTAATTTATAAATACAGTTTAAGATCTAGATGTTAAGATATATATGTTCTCAGTGTTCGTCGGCGTGGCTCGCCAGCCAATTTGAGATGAGTCAATGTATGAGAGAATGTAGTAGTGTAGTCGTCGTGGATAAAACACTATAATAACTACTTAAATAAGAGTTTCCAGTGCGCTCTCGTCAACTTGCTCTCCAATGCAAAGGTAGCTCGTATTTTTTTGTATTAACGGCTTTTTTATAGAGCCGACGCTATATTAATAGCACAAAAAACTTAATTCCTTGGTAACTGTTAGGTTAGGAGTGTGGAAAGAATTAAAAGGCCAAAGTGTAGCGCATTTAGGCTCTGAAATCGAAAACTTTCCGTTGTTTAACACATTCACTGCCAAGAGCTCTGATTTTCATACAAAATGGACTCACCTGTAGGGTTCTTGGCAGTTAATGTGTTTGGACAAAGCAGAGCCCGCGGCAACTAAGTTTGAAAACTTATAAATGCTGCCAGAACATATCCAAAATGGCGGATACCCGACCTTTTGCAAGTTTTGCATGGTTTGTATTTGTTTTTCTTTCTCAATCACCTTATCGATGGGTATTAAAGCTGACTGGGAAAGTATGGTAAATACGAGCGTTTCCGACTAAACACGATGTCGGAAATCTCAATTCAATCTGTAGGTACCCTCAATTCATACAGATAATTATAAGTAAACATAAACGTTGCCGTTATATAAGAATGGCAACAGATGATGTCGGATATTATGTCTTTCCAAAGAGTTTTGTGGGTAATCTTGAAAATGCCCCTTTCTCCAATTCAGTTTTGCTTCAACTCGTTGTCTACTTTGGCTCTTGATTCTAATTTACCATTGCTTCATCTTTATTCACTAAGGGTTTTGAATGGGAACGTGAACGCTCTGGCGATTCTTTAAGTCCATTTTTGCTCTAACTGCCTCTGCTGTGAGACTGTAATGGTGTGCTATGTATGGGTGTGGACGTTGGCTGGGCCTGCATTTAATTGTGAAAACGGACTATGTAATATATTTTATTGTTTGATTGTATAATAATTATGTTCCTTCCATACGAGTGTGTTTTATTTCTCTTAGTGATACTTTTAATACATCTAAATATAAATGCTGCTGTTTCTCGTTCCGGCTATTAGGAGACTTGTGCGCCTCGTGTTATAAAACCGCCACTTGTTTCACAATGGTCTTCCAAAACCAACTACAGTTTTAACATATTATGCTTTCAGATGTGATTGCCAGTGATAGTATCTTAAAACTGGAGTATTGTACATATTAGCCAGCAGTACATAATACAATTTCTAAATCTCTCGACTATCTAATATTAATAAGCCTAAAACACTCAATTAGTAGCATAAGAAGTGCCAGTTATAGGAACCTAATGATTGTAGAATTATCGATTCTATTACCCTGTAATAAAGTTCATTGTGCCAATAATTTGTAGGGTGCCAACATTATGAGTTTCCACTATACCTATTCACATAGAGCTGCCGCACATTAGGCCACAAGCGGCGCCCACTATCCTATTGTCAACGTTTTGATATCCCATGTTTACTTGACAGAGTTGACAGTAATGGCGGCCGAGGGAAACAATACCATAACACGTCAAAGATATAATAATTTTTGTTCCGACCGAATCATGTTTCGGGGGAGAAGGGGGTCACAGATACCCAAAGTACGACATTTTTATGGCTCGGAAATAAGGTTTTGTATCTTGGTTAAACGTGCCATTACCTCCCCTGCGTTTTACCGGCGCCGTATCAAGCGGACGGACTAGTGTGAAGCCGAAGTAATTCGATCGAAACATCTGAATCTCTTGCCACTGACACCACCGCCTGCCACAGCCAACACAAGATGAAGATTAAAAGAAACTGTTTCGTATGAATTAGGTAAGTTGTGATTTGCATAGCTTAGCAAACATGTATGGCGTGTGAGTAACATATTTTACAAAATATGTATGTATGACGTAAGGCGTTCAAATGGTTAAAACTCATGCGGCTGCCGCATTGTGCAGGAGTACCGCAAACATGACATTAGTCGATCGGATCCCTTCGACCCTTCTACGCTCTAAGAGGTCCTTTTCCATAGCTCTCAGCTGAGTACACAATATGTTTGACGCACGCCTGAGGTTATACTTTGTACTGCGTTGACACCTGTCAAATTTTCAAGCCTTTTACAAGGACACGGGTATAGGCGGACGTGTATTTGTACTTTTATCAACATCCATATCATACCTTCCATACAGTATGGTCGGAAACTATAAGCAAAAGGCATATATTAAGAAACCTGTATCTGTGATTGTATTTTAATGTTAACATTAAAGTATTGTATGTCTAATGTTGGTTGTGTGTTTAATGTGATACAGGTACATTAAGATTCAGGGCAACCACAGATACAGGTTTCTCACCTATTGTAGAAAACTTAGGAATGCATGTAGATAAAGTTATGTATGCGACTGTGCACATAATTAGATATTAAAACACTCGTGTGATCTTATAAAAACTTAAACCACATTTGTGTATCAATTCCTCATTATGCACCAGCAAGAGTAAACTACTATTAAAGGTACAGGTAAATAAATTAACATCGACTGTTCAGGCCATTTATTAAAAACCGTAAATTATCAACACACCATAAAGCTATAACGAAAACTTTACACCTGGAATGTAGGCACTTTATATAACACTATTCACATTTTATATTCTATTAAAGTTAGATACAATTGTACATAGCATTGCAAGAAGTTTTGTTCAAGTCGGAATATACTTAACATAGTTGAAAATATACTATGCTTTCTATGTACATACGTTTAGATTTCAGAATTGTCTATTAAATAGAAAATGGACTCGATAAAACTATTAGTATTTGTTATCAACAAGTAGGTAAATATTTTAAGTTTTCCCCATGGCAAAATATTGGCCCGTTTTCAAGTACCTACGATTAACTAGGATATTTGACCTGTTTTTTTTATTACTACAGAATCCAGCTGTCTATGGAACTATTCATAAGATCTATTATAAAAGTAAAAGCCCTGTCTATGGTTATATCATAATTTAATCCAAACGTGATATGTCGTTATACCGTGCTGTTGTGTTCGAAGTTTCAAACACTCGATCCCTAAATATCAGAATTGCTTAGTAAATAGTAAGAATTTGTCTTCAAAACCAAATAACAAGCTTTTCTGGTAATTTACAGAAACCGTGTTAGGTTTAGGAACCGTAGGTTAATCAATCACCAATTTATTTTCTATTTTTCACTTATCACATTCAGTTTACTAATATTAATACCGTTAGTGTTTTCTAAAGCCGTAAGCGATTCGCGTGAAATGCGCGGCTGTTTTTTGTTTTAGCGTCGCATCGCGTCGCTTCGCATTCGCTTCGCGTTCGCTTCCTTTAGATACTGCACTACAAGAGCTAGATGTATGTCGGTTTTTGTTAAAGTTATCAATTATCATATACATTTGTAATTTTTAGTAAAACAGAGCCTGGTGCTTCGGTTAGCGAGTAAAAAGCAATTGATATTGGAGGTGTATGTAGTAAGGATTTTAGAATATAAGCAGCATTCTCCGAACGTTAACGATTACACTCTATTGGATCTGGGCATCGAATAAATGTAAACAAACTGGTCCACGTGAGTTGGTTCAACGGCCAATCGAAACTGTTCTTTAAAGTTTTGTGTTCCACTTATGTCGGCTGAAGAACTATATCACGTGGTTTTGTTTGAAGTACAGTTGGGAACAAAGCATATATTACTTAAAAATGAATTTATGTAAGGAGATTTTTTTACAGTTTTCTTATCACAATATAAAAATGTCATTTGCGTAAATTTAACCAAACATAAGGTATAAACGATTGTCTTTCTCAAATTGAGCGAGGGTTAAAATTTCAAAATGAATCACCAATTTATTTCCTATTTTACACTTATCACATTTTGTTTACTAACATTAATGCTTTTGGTGTTTGGCCACTGTACATTTTATCTGTACTATAAACGACGTATGTACATAAATTATTTATTAATTACGGACATTATCGAACGAGTTATCGATTGTTATACTTCTTTTTTACGGGAAATATTTAAATATTGACTTACAAATTACTAACTTTCCGTTGAAATACAAGTTAAAGATTTAAAACCTGCGTACATTTATCATGAAATTCGACTGTTGTATTGCTGTTCGAATATTAAAACTTGGACTTACTATATAAATTTACATACACGTATTCACAGATTTGTGCTATGCCTATATATATTTACATGTGTCAGTGCCTTATCCCATGAACGCGTGTATGCAAGGATCCTTCATGCCGAGTTTTTTCAAGAGGTCTATGGTTGTGTGCGTGAACTCGGTAGGTCCACAGACGCAAGCATAGTGTTGGCACTGGTCGCCGCACTTGAGTGGTCGCCGGCCGACAGCCCGCACCAGCAAGTCGGTGGTGACGCGGCCGCGGGGGCCCGGCCAGCTCAAGCTGCCGTCGGACAGTACGTGCGTTATGGAAAGCCTGTGGACATTGTATAAGTGAAACTTAAATAAATACAAGATATTTTCGTCCCCTACTAGCAGAGCCTTCTCTTAACCCTTAATTGCCGAGGTGGTTTCAGAGCATTTTCAAAGTAACACTTATGTCATGGCAACAAAGTTCAAAATAATAGTCATGATGTCTGTGAGACGTACCTATACCACGTCAGGTAAAGGTTAAACGGCCCAATTGATGCTCATTAAACCTAGTTAGGAACCACCCCAGTTCAACTAGCTTGCTATGAGGATTGTGAGCTGAGGTTTAAATCGCGGAACTGTCAAAAAACAATTCAAATTTTGCTGCAGGCGATAATGTTTTTCACCAAGTCCAAGAGATAGTCTGCTTCAGTATCCTTTTAAAAGAACTGCGACCGTAGCGATCTATCGTTTCGGAAGCTAAAATGCACTGCACCCGACACACGCAGACACGAGCGTCAAAATAATAACACCACTGCGTGGGCGGTTAGCAAATTTTTATAACTGACGATAGCTATAAATTATAAGTACCCGAAGTCTAGTACCCACAGTACAAGCCTAGGTCCTAGTTTGGGACTAGGTGATTTTGTGTTAGATTGTCCTCTGACATTTATTTATTTAAAATTCAGGACAGACCCACATTTTTGTAAAAAGGTCATTCACCTTAATTTTAAATTATAGCTTTTTTTGCATGTCACTAACAAATAATTAGATGTAGGGGAGGGGGGGGCATAGCGGGGTAGCGGGGCATAGCGGGTTAGCGGTACTTTTTGGCGAAGGACGAACGGCATGGCAATTTGAATAAGGCTCCGTGATTGGTGTTTAGTCAGCGCGTGACCTCCGCGAGCTTTGCAGGCAGCCGATTGACGCCGGTAAGAAATATTTAAAATATTTGCAAAACCTGTGTAATCCTTAAAAATATTGCTGATATTTGATTCACGTTCATTCTTTACCTTTATACTGTAGTCGTAAATTTTTTTGTGGTTTGCGGTGGATCTGAAGGATTTTATATTTCAACAACTAAGTCTGCTTATAAACAAGGCAAGATGGCGGTCGTTAATGTTTCGATGTGACACCACGTAGGGGCAAAGTGGGGTTAAAGTGATGGGGCATAGTGGGAACAAGCTTAATAGGTACCCCACTTTGCCCCCTAATTTTGCTTGATTTACCTTATGTGTTATTAATTGGTGCCTACCGTCGTTTGTTTCAGCTAAAACGGTTCGAACATATAAAAAGACGACGAATCAACACTCGTGGTCTTTAGAATCAATAAAAAGATGATAAAGCCAATCTCTGTGCAATGTAAGTTAATGATTCGTTGGGATTCAACGTTAAATTTAACTAATGATCTCCACAGTTACTGTTAGAAGTGATATTCTTTGATAATAAAGATTTAATTCGTTTATAATAGTTGTTATAATTCACTACGCCACTAAACCCCTTCTCAAGCCCCACATTGCCCCTTTTCATACCCCACACTGCCCCATTTAGTACCCCACAATGCCCCTTATGCTGCCCCACTTTACCCCAATAAACCCACTTTTGATAAAATTGATCATGTACCTAAATTTAATTATATTCGAGCAAAAAATAACATGCAGTAATATACCTTAGATACCAATAGTTAATTTAAGTTGGATTGCGTGTAAGTTATACAGATGAATCCGAATCTAACTCCCTCTGTTCCTTAGCTTCCCCGCTTTGCCCCCCCCCTCCCCTACAAGGAAATGTATAAAAGATAAAAGACATTCAGTAAGTCACTCGGCACTTTTGCACGTCAACAATCTACCAGCGCTTCCCAAGAGGAGACCACTGCTGAGAAGAAACTCCGCAAGAAACTCTCAAAAAAACTAAAAATATGAAATTTAATATAATATCAAATAAAATGCGTATTTCAGCTGGAAAACATGCCAAAACTCTAACGAGAGAGATAGACGAAGAGGGGGAAAAGGAAAAAAAAACCTACTTATGTGTATATAAGACGGTGCAAGACGACAACATAAAAATCTCGATATGTTTTCCTACATCAACGGTTTTCCCTAGACAAGATAAAGCTTTGAATAGCTTTATATATTAAAGTCGCCACCGAGTCTGTTTTATTTCATATCTTTAATCTATGAAGCTATGAAAAGCGTGGAGCTATACACTGATATGATATTTAACCCGTGGGTCGCTAGTTATAATTTAATAGCATTTTTTACTAGGGAATAAGCAACTATAGCCCGCGTTTATCGTTTAAAATAAATATCCGCGCTAGTGCTTATTTATAAAAATAATGAACATTTTACCTTGCAAGTATAAATTTTAAATAAAAAATAATGAACAATATATACACGAACAAAATGAACATAATGAGTGCCTGCGGTTAGCACGATTATTACTAGCGAAATAATACTGTTATGACAACGGAATATGATTTAGTTTATTGCGCGGTAAAACCAGCGCCATCAAATATTTTAAGTATACTCAAAACTTGACGAGGTTTAAAGACTAGATAGAAATAGATTAATATACCACCATATAAATATAAAAAATAAAAAATAATAGTAAATAAAAATAGTATGTGGGCTTAAAGAAGATGTAGTGACTAAGATTGAATAGGGCATGCTTCGATGGTTATGAAAGATTGACTAAAGAGACATACAGAGCGAAAGTGAGTGGGAGGGTCGGAAGGGGGTTGCCCTAGGCGTACTTTTTCGAATCAAATCGGAGAAATACTGGAAAAGAGCCGAATGTTAAGTACCCGAAACCGACGTGCGTGCATGACTCGATGTATGAATGTGGAAGAAGCGAAAGAGTTTTGTCAGGATCGTAGCAGGTGGAAAGAAGTGGTCACTGCATACCCCTCTGGGAAACAGGCGTGATTGTGAGACGTGTATGTATGTAGTAAATGAACACCAAAATCAGAAAATAGTCATTGACCGCCATAACTAGTGGGGTAGCCAGAACTGTCACTCGTCGCACCTTCGCATCAGCATTCGCACAATCGATCAGGTAGTCATTTACTTTGTCAACCGAGGCAAATTAGTTGATTCGTTTTTATGAATTTGACCCTCAAGGATAATTTCGGTGGGCATTACGTTTGTTGCCAAGTAGAAATCTACCGGGAAGTTAGGTAGATACTGTAGGTCTGTCCGTCTGTCCGCGGTTTAACTTAGAGACTCTCGGTACTACAAAGCTGTAATTTGACAAAGTTATACCTTTAAATTACGCCGACAAGTTTGTAAAATGAAATCTTGATAGATTTTTTTTCGGGTATCTCCCAAAACAGGTAAGGTTTTTTTCATTATGAATTCGGGTGAAATATCATTGGATAGCTCTTAAAAATCATTTTGTACATGTTATTATAATTTTTTAGGGTTCCGTACCTACTCAAAGGGTGAAAACGGGACCCTATTACTATGACTCCACTGTCCGTCTGTATGTCTGTCACCAGGCTGTATCTCATGAACCGTGATAGCTAGACAGTTGAAATTTACGATGATGTATTTCTGTTGCCGCTATTACAACAAATACTAAAAACAGAATACAATTAACATTAAAGGGGGGCTCCCATACAACAAACGTGATTTTTATGCCGTTTTTTGCTCGATATTAGTAACGGCAACAGCTCTCTCTTGCTTCTCTTAAAGTATGACCAAATATTTAGCTGTAAGTATATTGATTTAAAAATAAATAGTTAAATTAAAATAATATAAATATTATACGTACAACAAACGTGATGTTTTTGGCGTTTTTTACTGATGTTGTGCAGATGTACGGAACCCGTCGTGCGCGAGTCCGATTCGCACTTGACCGTTTAAAATATTTAACTCGAAAATTGTAAATTTCGCTAGAATAACAGTTCCGGGTGTTAAGCCGGTTAGGGCGGTTAGTGCCCATTTCTAAAAGGGCTTTAACGGTATATTCATACCTGAACTGTATTTTAATCTGCAAAATAATCTTATTCTATTACTATTAATCATGATCTTATTTGTTTCCGCAGTAAACTTACCTGTCATCGTCGCGAGCGATTTCCTCGAACTGTTCTCGAAACAGGATATCCTCTTCCGTCTTATTGAAAAACAGCAAATATATGCGTTCGCTGAAACCAAAATAAAAATGTTTAATTCTAGTAGCCAGAATTACAATACTTGACGTAGTAGGTACCTAGGTGCTTATTTGTTATTGAGGTCGAACATCACGAAGGTTATTTACATAAATTTCACGTTTTGTTTTCTACTTATTCAAATATATAGGTAAAAAAATATGTAAATTATATGACAGGTTTCTATTATAAAAAAATGCTTTAGTTTATAATATTAGAAAACAATAATAGCAATGAGAGCGCCCCCATGGAACCCTGTCGCAGTGACAGTCTACATAGTCACTAGTAAATTATGTAAAAACCGTTTTAGTGTGGCAACTCTCAAGTATTTTGTATATAAAAATAGTGTTACCATTAAAAATTATTGAATTTAAAGTCCATTCCATTTTTTACGCATAGGTACTTCCTTTTTTTATAAACATCGTATTTTTTTTAAACACTTTTATAATCTCAAAATGGATCCTTTATGGCTAAAACAGCCGATTCCACATCATGTGTGGTTTTTTTATGAGGAAATTGTTATTGTAGGCGAAAAAGGAGAATTTTTAGGTTATAAAGTTGTTTACTAAATAAGTTAAGTAAGACAATGGTCTGTACAATTCTTCTATTTTACGTCGAATTATAAACAATGCGTTTGTCGTTATAATGATATATTTACCATCTCGGGTTAGACCGGGGCAGCATAAACTTGAGCAGCCCTAGCATGGGCGTGATCCCCGTGCCGGCCGCGATGAAGCATATCTCCTTCACTCCTTTCAGCTGGAAGAATAAATACCTACTGTTAGTACAGCCTTCGTCCAAAGGGCTAATGTTTAGTTTAAGCGCCACAATAAGTATACTCGTAGTTCGTTTGTTCGAATAGTGTGCGTTGCAACCCTTTGACGTCGCCGAACGATCTGTTATATGTATTATCGCACAATAGGTAGGTACAATATCTATTATAATCACAATCTGGTGACGTGTTCCGGTGGTTTCGGGGCAGCCTACCAGCAGCAATTGGCGAAATAGAATCAAGCTGTTATGTCACTTCGGTATTAATTTCAAGTTTTATATTGTTACAACGATTTTTTAGTGCTGGTTTTAGAAAGAAAAAAAAACAATTTGAGAACAAAAGGTGAACTTAATGCCGAATGGCATTCTCTGCCAGTTTATCTGTATGAATGTCTATTTTTATGGCACCCTCTGCAGCCTAAACGGCTTGGTGGATTTTAACATGAGGTGTCGATAGATCTTGGTCGTGGAAGTGACATAGGTTACCTATAATATTTTAATAAAAAATACGACGATATAAAAACAGCATTTATTTGACTTGTTATTTGTACAGTTATCAGTTTAACGCTTTACTTCACGCGTGAGAGGCGCAATAACAATACAAGCTCTCAGAAATACACCCTTTTTCTCTTCAGAATTTACAAAGCCCAGTTACTTCTCCGAATCGACACGCTCCAGTAGCAATACTAATTAACTTGTTAAGGAATTGAAGACATAAATTTGCCAGCAATAATTAAATACTTGTATTTATTGCTACTTCAGGACACGAAATGAAATAGGTACCGTTTAACGAAATTACTGGGATAGCTGCGAACTTTATTACTTTTGCACTGGACCGTCTGAAGCTTGTAATTAGGAGAAAGCTATTTGAAATGACAACACTTTAGTTTTATTACAATTCCAGGAATACGAATAAAAGAGAAGTACGGATAAATCTCATTAAACATTTTTTATTTTTTATTGAACGTTGTGATTCAAGTGTACTTGTAATGGCAAATAACTGATAAATAAATAAAATCCCTCGACACAATGGCGACGTATTTTTATTAAAAAACACGTCTAAATCGGTCCATCGATTTAGGAGCTACGACGACACAGGCACACACACACGATTTATTACATAATTTTTATGAAATTATTATTTCTGTGAAGCGACCTTTCTTTTCGCATTTTCTCCCATTCTTAATTTTACCCAATTTCATTTTTCTCCGGTCGATTTTACTACCGTCGCTTATGCCGTCGTGCGACTTTTTTCGGAGTCGCATTTTTTCCCGATAGATTTCTATCCCAGTATCACTTTTTCTCAAAAGTAATTACATCGTTATGAAGGTAGGTTTAGGTTTATGTTTATGTTAGTTTTGCAGAAATAGGAGCAGCGTCGAGCGCGATAGCGGAGCTCCGTCGACTATGTCAACTTTGATTCATGGAATGAGAAAAACACGACAGTCAAAGTATGATGATAGGAAAATAAGCGACTGGACAACTCGCAAGGGGAAAAACACGAATGTGTAAATAAACTGCCGGGTAAAAGGCGACTGGTAATAGGTAAGTATTACGTTCGGGAAAAAAAGCGACAAGAAAATTATCTTCATAGAAAAAATGCGTTTGGGACAGTCATCTAACAAATCACATACCTACAAAGACACACAAATACCCACGTTAAACTCATAACCTAAAAAATACCAACGTTACCCGCCATCATCAGATGACAACATTGACTACTACTTGATGTTTTTTTCCCTTCATCATCAAGATAATCACCATCATTATTCCATCAGTTTAATGATCGATTCCGTAACGCTGATGTGGATGTTGATTGATTCTTTAAAGGGACTATTCACGTTGCGACGGTCGCATCGCACGTAAACAATTCCAGAACTTCGGTGGGTGAATGGCCCCTTTAATGAATGTGCTCCGTGCCGCAATGTTAGAAGATTGTTTCAACAGAACCGCGACGTGACTTTGTCCGTTCGGTCCGCTTTACGACCGACCCATTCACAACTAAACATTTCGCATACGTACAAAGTTTACGTGGGACGTTCCCTTTATCAACATGCAACATGGAGGACTAATATTTTTTACCGAACATTTCTGTTTTGTTTTGTTCATTTTTTAAATCATGATGATCAATAAATTATGTTTATTTTTACCTTGTGGAGCTGGAAGTCCCCGTAGGGCCCCGACACGGTGACTTCGTCTCCGACCTGCAGGGCAGTGAGGTGTGGCGATAGCGCACCCGTCTTGTATGCTTTTATGGCCAGGTGTATAGCGCTGGCCCGCTCGCTAGCTGGCGCCCAGCCCTCGCCCACTGGCGTGTATGACCGCACGCATTCTACGTCTAGAAATAAAAGGTTTAGTTACTTCATTAGGCGTTATATTTTCACTAAATACATTCATTTTCAATAAAAGTTAAGTTCACAAAGCGTTGTCTATAAAATTGATTAGATAGTGCTTTGGAAAAGTTTGAATGCGTTTAATGCAGGATTATGTACTCGTAGGAACGTGATAAACGAGCTGTCACAGACATCACCCTGGATAATTAAAATATCAGCTGGCCTGGGTGCTGATTTGCCTTTCCCATGCCATACAAGTCTAACAAAAAGCAAGAATTAAAAAATTAAGACTGTATTTTCTGATATTGTCGTGCATGTATATTATACACCCATACTATATACTACTAAATCCGCCATACGGCGTAAGTAACCAGTGAAACTATCCGTACTCGGGAACAAAGACAGGTCAAAATCATTAGCCACCTCATCCAGCAGGTCATCTTCACCTTCCTTCTCCTTTCACGCTGTCGTGTAAAAATGGTGTACTCACCGGAGATTAGCCGATGCACACGCACATGATGGCCGAGCGGCGCGACTAGCGCGGCGGGCGCCCCGAGCGACAAAAGCACCGTGTCGTGCGAGACGCGCCCGACGCGCGACACGCGACACGACACCGTGCGCGGGCACGACACGCGCGTCGCCACGCTCGCTGCCGCGTCGCCGCAGCCTTTCCATAAAGCTGGGTCCTCTTTTAGAGCTACCACCTAAAGCAAGTATGTTAGGTAAATGCTCTGCATATAAGCACAATTTGTTTTTTTTTGGAAAACGATAGTGCGGTTTGAAGTGGATTAAATTTGGTATTTGCCGAAAAAACTATGTTAAATGTGGTATTTGCCGATTTGTAAAAAAAATTATGTACCATGTCACTCTCTCGCTTTTTTTTGCGAGGCTAAACACGTGCAAAAGAAGTACTTAATGCATTACCTATAAGACGTCTATCAGCTAACATACGCGTTCAATGTTGACAGGTTTTTTTCAATGCGAATCATCTACATAACGCACCCATCTAGATCAAAACAGTAGTAACTCAAAATACTATGCACTTCAAACAAAACTAACAAGGGTTTTGAGTTGTACAATTTTGATCTTGCAGTGCGAATCTGCACTGCATTCGATGTAAAATAATAGTTGAAGTGTGTCAACCCATTTTTATACCAACCTCTATTTTTCCGCTTTCAACAAAAACTCGCAGCTGTAACGTCTCCTGCAACGTTGCTTCAGGAATTAACTTGAGTGTTCGCACCCAGCCGTTGGTTGCCACTTCGACGAATAGCACGCCTTCCACGATTCTAGCACAGCCTCCAGGATTGGCCAGCGGGCCCGTATACACGGATAACGTTAGCTTACTCGATGTTTGTATCCAATCAAAACGCAGCGGCGATGGCGGCACATCGGTACTTTTCTCTATCGTTTTCACAGGACTAGCAGCCGCCGTCCTACTTATAGACACTGGTAAATCGCTAGATTGTATTAAGCTCTGCATTATTTTACTAGGCGGACTTCCCTTGACACTTTCTTCACTTTTCGCTGCTATCTTTTTCCTTACGGGAGTTATACAATTTGCGAGGTTCTCCATAGACTTTCGGACAAGTTCTTGCGCTTTGGAGGGTTCTCTTAACCGGTCTTGTTTAGGGGAGGGGGTGGACGGGCCAAAGAGTTCTTCGGCATCAGGTCTTTCTAGTCTCAGCGGGCCTACGAGGCACTTGGCCAGTAAGGAGTCGTAGTTGACCCAGGGATGCACTTTGTCGAAGAGCTGGGTTGCGTCGATGCCGGCTCCTCGCATTAGTTCCTCAGGTCCTGGGTAGATAAAGTGAAAACATTAGAAGGCTTCTCTACTTTCACGTGCAAGTTGGTGCGATACAAAGTTGTGCGACATGCGAGTGAGATGTGAAAATGATAAATGCAAATGCTTGACAGAAGTAGGTAAGTATAGTCCGACAGGTAGACCTAGTTGTGAGCCAGGCGACTGATATTACGCGACAAGCGATTGGACCTTCCTTCCCCACTTCACCGCCCGCCCCCGCTAACGCTCTGGTGCCTTTTCCTCGCAAATGACTGTTTGTCATCCCACAGAAAGGTCGCGCACGTTTGGCTATAGCACTCCCATTCAGCTTAATATTTTTTCTACTCTAACAGAAATTAACGCAACAACTGTCTGTCATGATGACCCGTGACACCGAAACCTTGTCCGCATTACCGTTAACAGTAATAACGTACCTCCAGGATGATAAGGCAAATAATGTGTGATGTTGTACACCCGACCACGGATTGCGAGCCAGGCGTCGTCTGAAAAAAATAAAGACGTAATATTATAGCTCGGTTAGTGCTCTAGACTACTCGCTGTACGCCTAAACTTTGTAGCTCAGCTTTACACATTTCAAGAATAAACTATCATTTCAAGGTCACCAGCGTGTATTCGAGCAATGTATGGCCAGGTGTGCGAAATTGCAGGGAATTCCTTTGATCGCACAGAAACCCTAAAACAACAAATGCGAACGTCTTGCGATGAAATGGTCTGTGGGCTCGTTGCCTTAGCACATACACATTAGAGTATTAGACCAATCGCTATGGTTTCGGCGAGTACGACCTGATTTGCAGTATGCATACAGTAAAAATCACACGGCATGAACGCTGTGTCTGGTAACTCTTGTTAATTCAGTGTATTAGTACAAATATTATGCCAACGGAAGCAAACACAATGCACATAATGTACTTCATAATCTTATACTGCCTCTTTATTTTGACCGAGAATATACTTCTAAGTTAGGGAGCCGCAGTATGTACATTTGGACTTCATACTCTTTAACTGCCTAATTATTTTGGACGTTACGAACTTGGCGTATTGTGCGCTGCGAGCTCTTGGGGTGCTACGGGGCGCAGCCGGCCTCCTCCACCAGCCAGGTCCTTGCCCGAATTGCCGAGCCGGATCCAGTCCATCAGGCTGTGTCCTGGCTGCAGCGCGCACTTGTTCCGCGGGTTTCCTGTAAGAGGCACTGCTGTTAACAAGAGGTGGTTAAAATGGTACTGAAAGTTATGTAGTATAAGCCTAAACATTAAGGTTGAACAGGAGTTTTTGCCGGCAGTGGTAGCTTCAGGGAGCAGGCCGTTACTACAAATAAATTAGACCTCGCGACAAACTTAACTATGCCGTTGGAAAACTGTTATCCCCATAAATTAGTTTTCGGTAGGTATAAACATTTAAACCGTTTGTAACTCAAGAACCAATTAAGTTTACTTAGTCGTGATAGTTTTCCTATAAAATACATTATATGTTTCACACGACTCTAACAAAAATAAACGCTTTAAAGCATAAGTTCTATAGGAACACCCTTTACTTTAAAGATTTAAATTATATGCTTTTCTAACTGAAAAACGGACAAATGAAACAGAAAACCTAATTTCGGACTTGCGATAGGCTATTATGGCCGCCATAGACGGCCAATTAATATTTCCTGAACTATAGTAAAATTTTCTAGCACGCACGTACGCGTTTCGTTTTGTTGACGTTGAATTTCGTATTAATTTTTAATTTAATTGTAGTTATAGGTAGTTATAAGTTTATATTTAATGTGTTGAGTTATTTTAGTTATTTTTGAAATAAATACTTAAACATTTCGTATCGTTATCGAGTAGTAAAAGTGAAGTAGGCCTAATATAATACGCAAAATACCGTAAAATGGGGTGAATAGAGATTCGCGGGGTGAATAGAAATACAATACAAAATAAGTCATGACTTGTTACTAATAAGAACAAGTATTACATTGACAAGTCTATTAGAAAAATACATTAAAATCTCAGTCTTTTAATTAGTAGAATATGCTTTATTTTAGGCTGTATTTCTATTCACCCTGCGAATCTCTATTCACCCCATTTTACTGTACCTATAATGTTTATGGAAACGTGAGTCTGTTTTATCTGTGGTGCTACGGACAGATTCCATAAAAGGTCTTGAGCCTCTATTCTAGGCGGTAAAAATCATATCGCCTTTGACCTGTTATCGTATTGTCAACGATTTGATAGCTCTTATTTACTTGACAGTCATGGCGGCCAAGTTAAAAGCAATACCATGACATGTCAAAGACGATATTGTTTTTAACGCTTAGAATAGAGGCCCATGTTATTGGATACTTAAGGCAATTTGAAAACATTAGAACTAAGGTCTAAGACATTTGTCAGGATCGTACCGGTGTGAAGTTAGCGGCCGAAAAGTTGGCGGCGGATTAGCTCCAACATTTGGCCGCCAACTTTTGGCCGCTATCTTCACACCGAAATTACCCTACCAAATAAAAAAGTTCTGTTAGCGGCCGATTAAATGAAATTACAAAATTCACAATAAATCAAATAAATTAAAAGATAGTTATACTGAGTGGTATTTATTAGAAACATAGATAAACAAGCTTTTTATAAAAGCATTAAAATCAATAATTGAGTCATTTGTTCAAAAGAAGTGTGTGTTTGTTTTACAGCGGCCTAGGAATTTTAAACGAAAATCGAAATATATGAAAAACTGGAATACATAACACCCTGGAAAGACATAAATTCAATGCAATAGCTCAAGAGCTTTCTGTAAAGGCATTCAGAACTCACTTACCAACATTACTTTTGACTCTGTATCTGTTTAAATGTTGGCGGCCGATTGTGTCATGTTATAAAATTCACAATAAATCAAATAAATTAAAAGATAGATATACTGAGTGGTCTTTATTAGAAACATAGATAAACAAGCTTTTTATAAAAGCTTTACAATCAATATTTTAGTCATTCGTTCAAAAGAAGTGTGTGTTTGTTTTACAGCGGCCTTGTAATTTTAGACGAAAATCGAAATATATGAAAAACTGGAATACATAACACTCTAGAATGGCATAAAATCAATGCAATTGTACAAGAGCTTTCTGTAAAAGCATTCAGAACTCACTTACCAACATTACTTTTGACTCTGTGTCTGTTTAAAAGTTGGCGGCCGATTGTGTCGTGTTATAAAATTCACAATTACTCAAATAAATTAAAAGATAGTTTTACTGAGTGGTCTTTATTAGAAACATAGATAAACAAGCTTTTTATAAAAGCTTTACAATCAATATTTTAGTCATTCGTTCAAAAGAAGTGTGTGTTTGTTTTACAGCGGCCTTGTAATTTTAGACGAAAATCGAAATATATGAAAAACTGGAATACATAACACTCTAGAATGGCATAAAATCAATGCAATTGTACAAGAGCTTTCTGTAAAAGCATTCAGAACTCACTTACCAACATTACTTTTGACTCTGTGTCTGTTTAAAAGTTGGCGGCCGATTGTGTCGTGTTATAAAATTCACAATTACTCAAATAAATTAAAAGATAGTTTTACTGAGTGGTCTTTATTAGAAACATAGATAAACAAGCTTTTGATAAAAGCTTTAAAATCAATAATTTAGTCTTTCGTTCAAAAGAAGTGTGTGTTTGTTTTACAGCGGCCTAGTAATTTTAGACGAAAATCAAAATATATGAAAAACTGGAATACATAACACTCTAGAATGGCATAAAATCAATGCAATTGTACAAGACCTTTCTGTAAAGGCATTCAGAACTCACTTACCAACATTAGTTTTGACTCTGTGTCTGTTTAAAAGTTGGCGGCCGAATGAATGGTGTTATAAAATTTAAATCAAATAAATTAAATGATAGTTATACTGAGTGGTCTTTATTAAAAACATAGATAAACAAGCTTTTTATAAAAGCTTTAAAATCAATAATTTAGTCATTCGTTCAAAAGAAGTGTGTGTTTGTTTTACAGCGGCCTAGGAATTTTAGACGAAAATCGAAATATATGAAAAACTGGAATACATAACACTCTAGAATGGCATAAAATCAATGCAATAGCTCAAGAGCTTTCTGTAAAGGCATTCAGAACTCACTTACCAACATTACTTTTGACTCTGTGTCTGTTTAAAAGTTGGCGGCCGATTGTGTCATGTTATAAAATTCACAATAAATCAAATAAATTAAAAGATAGTTATACTGAGTGGTCTTTATTAGAAACATAGATAAACAAGCTTTTTATAAAAGCTTTAAAATCAATAATTTAGTCACTCGTTCAAAAGAAGTGTTTGTTTTACAGCGGCCTAGTAATTTTAGACAAAAATCGAAAAATATGAAAAACTGGAATACATAACACTCTAGAATGGCATAAAATCAATGCAATTGTACAAGAGCTTTCTGTAAAGGCATTCAGAACTCACTTACCAACATTAGTTTTGACTCTGTGTCTGTTTAAAAGTTGGCGGCCGATTGTGTCATGTCATTCACAATAAATCAAATAAATTAAAAGATAGTTATACTGAGTGGTCTTTATTAGAAACAAAGATAAACAAGCTTTTGATAAAAGCTTTAAAATCAATAATTTAGTCTTTCGTTCAAAAGAAGTGTGTGTTTGTTTTACAGCGGCTTAGGAATTTTAGACGAAAATCGAAATATATGATAAACTGGAATAAATAACACCCTGGAATGACATAAAATCAATGCAATAGCTCAAGAGCATTCTGTAAAGGCATTCAGAACTCACTTACCAACATTACTTTTGACTCTGTGTCTGTTTAAAAGTTGGCGGCCGATTGAATCGTGTTATAAAATTCACAATAAATCAAATAAATTAAAAGATAGTTTTACTTAGTGGTCTTTATTAGAAACAAAGATAAACAAGCTTTTTATAAAAGCTTTAAAATCAATATTTTAGTCATTCGTTCAAAAGAAGTGTGTGTTTGTTTTACAGCGGCCTAGGAATTTTAGACGAAAATCGGAATATATGAAAAACTGGAATACATAACACCCTGGAATGACATAAAATCAATGCAATAGCTCAAGAGCATTCTGTAAAGGCATTCAGAACTCACTTACCAACATTAGTTTTGACTCTGTATCTGTTTAAAAGTTGGTGGCCTATTGTGTCGTGTTATAAAATTCACAATAAATCAAATAAATTAAAAGATAGATATAGTGAGTGGTCTTTATTAGAAACATAGATAAACAAGTTTTTTATAAAAGCTTTAAAATCAATATTTTAGTCATTCGTTCAAAAGAAGTGTGTGTTTGTTTTACAGCGGCCTAGGAATTTTAGACGAAAATCGAAATATATGAAAAACTGGAATACATAACACTCTAGAATGGCATAAAATCAATGCAATTGTACAAGAGCTTTCTGTAAAAGCATTCAGAACTCACTTACCAACATTACTTTTGACTCTGTGTCTGTTTAAAAGTTGGCGGCCGATTGTGTCGTGTTATAAAATTCACAATATATCAAATAAATTAAAAGATAGTTATACTGAGTGGTGTTAATTAAAAACATAGAAAAACAAGCTTTTTATAAAAGCTTTAAAATCAATAATTTAGTCACTCGTTCAAAAGAAGTGTGTGTTTGTTTTACAGCGGCCTAGGAATTTTAGACGAAAATCGAAATATATGAAAAACTGGAATACATAACACCCTGGAATGACATAAAATCAATGCAATATCACAAGAGCTTTCTGTAAAGGCATTCAGAACTCACTTACCAACATTAGTTTTGACTCTGTGTCTGTTTAAAAGTTGGCGGCCGATTGTGTCATGTTATAAAATTCACAATAAATCAAATAAATTAAAAGATAGTTATACTGAGTGGTCTTTATTAGAAACGTAGATAAACAAGCTTTTGATAAAAGCTTTAAAATCAATAATTTAGTCTTTCGTTCAAAAGAAGTGTGTGTTTGTTTTACAGCGGCCTAGGAATTTTAGACGAAAATCGAAATATATGAAAAACTGGAATACATAACACCCTGGAATGACATAAAATCAATGCAATTGTACAAGAGCTTTCTGTAAAGGCATTCAGAACTCACTTACCAACATTACTTTTGACTCTATGTCCGTTTAAAAGTTGGCGGCCGAATGAATGGTGTTATAAAATTTAAATCAAATAAATTAAATGATAGTTATACTGAGTGGTCTTTATTAAAAACATAGATAAACAAGCTTTTTATAAAAGCTTTAAAATCAATAATTTAGTCTTTCGTTCAAAAGAAGTGTGTGTTTGTTTTACAGCGGCCTAGTAATTTTAGACGAAAATCGAAATATATGAAAAACTGGAATACATAACACTCTAGAATGGCATAAAATCAATGCAATTGTACAAGAGCTTTCTGTAAAGGCATTCAGAACTCACTTACCAACATTACTTTTGACTCTGTGTCTGTTTAAAAGTTGGCGGCCGATTGTGTCATGTTATAAAATTCACAATAAATCAAATAAATTAAAAGATAGTTTTACTGAGTGGTCTTTATTAGAAACATAGATAAACAAGCTTTTGATAAAAGCTTTAAAATCAATAATTTAGTCACTCGTTCAAAGAAGTATGTTTTTGTTTTACAGCGGCCTAGGAATTTTAGACGAAAATCGAAATATATGAAAAACTGGAATACATAACACCCTGGAATGACATAAAATCAATGCAATAGCTGAAGAGCATTCTGTAAAGGCATTCAGAACTCACTTACCAACATTACTTTTGACTCTGTGTCTGTTTAAAAGTTGGCGGCCGATTGTGTCATGTTATAAAATTCACAATAAATCAAATAAATTAAAAGATAGTTATACTGAGTGGTCTTTATTAGAAACGTAGATAAACAAGCTTTTGATAAAAGCTTTAAAATCAATAATTTAGTCTTTCGTTCAAAAGAAGTGTGTGTTTGTTTTACAGCGGCCTAGGAATTTTAGACGAAAATCGAAATATATGAAAAACTGGAATACATAACACCCTGGAATGACATAAAATCAATGCAATAGCTCAAGAGCTTTCTGTAAAAGCATTCAGAACTCACTTACCAACATTAGTTTTGACTCTGTGTCTGTTTAAAAGTTGGCGGCCGATTGTGTCATGTTATAAAATTCACAATAAATCAAATAAATTAAAAGATAGTTATACTGAGTGGTCTTTATTAGAAACATAGATAAACAAGCTTTTTATAAAAGCTTTAAAATCAATAATTTAGTCACTCGTTCAAAAGAAGTGTGTGTTTGTTTTACAGCGGCCTAGTAATTTTAGACGAAAATCGAAATATATGAAAAACTGGAATACATAACACTCTAGAATGGCATAAAATCAATGCAATTGTACAAGAGCTTTCTGTAAAGGCATTCAGAACTCACTTACCAACATTACTTTTGACTCTGTGTCTGTTTAAAAGTTGGCGGCCGATTGAATGGTGTTATAAAATTCACAATTACTCAAATAAATTAAAAGATAGTTTTACTGAGTGGTCTTTATTAGAAACATAGATAAACAAGCTTTTGATAAAAGCTTTAAAATCAATAATTTAGTCACTCGTTCAAAAGAAGTGTGTGTTTGTTTTACAGCGGCCTAGGAATTTTAGACGAAAATCGAAATATATGAAAAACTGGAATACATAACACTCTGGAATGGCATAAAATCAATGCAATAGCACAAGAGCTATCTGTTAAGGCATTCAAAACTTACTTACCAACATTACTTTTGACTCTGTGTCTGTTTAAATGTTGGCGGCCGAATGAATGGTGTTATAAAATTGACAATAAATCAAAAATATTAAAAGATAGTTTTACTGAATGGTACTCATTAGAATCATTGATAAACAAGCTTTTGATAAAAGCTTTTACATTAATAATTTAGTCATTCGTTCAAAAGAAGTGTGTGTTTGTTTAACAGCGGCCTAGGAATTTCAGACGAAAATCGAAATATATGAAAAACTGGAATACATAACACTCTGTAATGGCATAAAATCAATGCAATAGCACAAGAGCTGTCTGTAAAGGCATTCAAAACTTACTTACCAACATTACTTTTGACTCTGTGTCTGTTTAAATGTTGGCGGCCGATTGAATGGTGATATAAAATTCACAATATATCAAATATATTAAAAGATAGTTTTACTGAATGGTATTCATTAGGAATGTTGATAAACAAGCTTTTGATAAAAGCTTTCACATCAATATTTTAGTTATTCGTTCAAAAGAAGTGTGTGTTTGTTTAACAGCGGCCTAGTAATTTTAGACGTTAATCGAATTATATAAAAAACTGGAATACATAACACCCTGGAATGGCAAAAAATCAATGCAATAGCACAAGAGCTATCTGTAAAGGCATTCAAAACTTACTTACCAACATTAGTTTTGACTCTGTGTCTGTTTAAATGTTGGCGGCCGAATGAATGGTGTTATAAAATTAACAATAAATCAAATATATTAAAAGATAGTTTTACTGAATGGTACTCATTAGGAACATTGATAAACAAGCTTTTGATAAAAGCTTTAACATCAATATTAGTCATTCGTTCAAAAGAAGTGTGTTTGTTTTACAGCGGCCTAGTAATTTTAGACGAAAATCGAATTATGTAAAAAACTGGAATACATAACACCCTAGATCGGCATAAAATCAATGCAATATCACAAGAGCTTTCTGTAAAGGCATTCAGAACTCACTTACCAACATTACTTTTGACTCTGTGTCCGGTTAAAAGTTAGCGACCGATTGGATTGATATTATAAAATGCACAATAAATCAAATAAATTAAAAGATAGTTTTACTGAGTGGTATTTATTAGAAACATTGATAAACAAGCCTTATAAGTTAGCGCCCAAATTGAGAAAAACTTGAAATGTCAAACACTTATCTCAATAGCAAAATTTTATTTGTTTAAGTTCTAGCTACGGGTTGAAGAGTTAGTTAGCGCAGTCTTTCTCCATTTCAATACATTGGAGAAATAGCTCTACAATGGATTCTAAACCATTTGTTAATTCCTTTTTAGGAAATTAAAAAAAAAAGTTCCAATGGGATTGTCATGGCGGCACCATATACGACTTACGAAGCCTAGGGTGAATCATTGGTGCTGAATGCGTTTTACACGTGGCGCCACCCAATACCAGGTTGCGAGGGAGCGCCCCGAGCACCGCACTCCCCTGTGATGCACAACCTCTTACGACTGCGTTTGCATCCCCACCACACACGCACCTCCAGCATTTCGGTGTCTCTTATACTTACGATCTTTGATAATCTGAATCAAATTATAACAAAGTATTACGAAAAACATTCATTCAGCTTTCCGACCCTGAAACATGACCGCCGTTCAACCGATAGACCTTAGTACCTTAAATCATAGAAAAGTTTATAATTACAACAAATACCATTGCTACAGATTCTACATCAATGAAATCAAATATTCTCAATTACAATAAAATCTACAATTTAGGTTAGTACATCTTGAGCTCCGTTTCTACGCTCCGCTAAGTGCACCGTTTCACTTCTCGCCGCACCCGCGCCACCTTTGCACAGCAAAGGTACAGGTAACGACGAAAGCTTTAACAAAAAATACAGTGAATTAAAGACTTACTTAAAAATATGTAATGAGGATTAAAAAGTGTCTTTACCTTAACCAATTTTTTTGCCAACTTTATTCAGAAACTCGTGCTAAAACAAACAAATATCTTTAATGGGCTTAAGTTTGTGCTTATTTGTGTTATAAATATATTTGACGACGTAATGGCCCGAAGAGATCCTTGTCTTTATAAAATCATCGCTCGCTAATGATCTCGGTCACGCACTGAAACAAACAGTATAATGATTAAAATTTAGTCCTTCCACATTACACGTCAAGGATTTAAAAGTGTTTCATAGATTAGCTACACAAACCTTTACATTTACAAAATATATCGCTAATTTACCTTTAGCACAACCATTACCTCCAGTTACTATTGAAGAACATTAACTCGCATAGAGCGTCATTAATAAACTTCAAAAAACGGTGTACCTACTGTAATAGAATGTAGGTATAAAAAATATTATATTAAAAAGGCGCTACCTATGATTCCTCTGATTCTGAGAGATCTGCTGTCACACTTGGCGCAACCCGGTACCAGGCTGCGAGGGAGCGCCCCGAGCACCGCACTCCCCTGTGATGCACAACCTCTTACGACTGTGTTTGCATCCCCACCACACACGCACATAGTCGTCTATGATTAAAAAAAAAACAGTTTCTAACGTAATCCGTTCAGCTTTTGAACCCTTAAAAATTACCGAGTGTCAATAATTCTACCTTACACTAGACATTTATAATAATTTTAAATTAAATTATCTTTGATTTGCACTTAATGAGCTACCTACATAATATTAATTAACTTAGTGTTGGGTGGAGTGTATTTTTATTGAAATACTCGTAGGTAGAATGTGCAACTTTTAATATAATACAGAACAAAAACTAACGCATTAAACCTTCCGATGAATGTTCACGTGAGGTCTTTCGCGAGGCCGTTACTAATTTTAAATAGGAAAACGCTGGAAAAAATACCACGAACTGTTAATAGTACAAAGTGTAAAAGTAAATGAAAAAAAAGCTGCCGGTACCTATAAGTAAAAAAATATACATGAAAAAAACATACGATTGGCGTTAAATCTTCTGCGAGGACATTACCATCCATTTACACTAATTTAAATAGGAAAAAAAACTGAAAAAAGAAAACAATTTCCTTACTCGGGAATGATAACAAATATCAAGCATAAAGGCTCACTAGCGTTTAACCTAAAAACCTTCAAACTTTTATTGTAGAAAAAACCAAGTTCAAATTCCAATTATTTATTACATTTGACCCTGAAGGTACATAAGGTCTTAAAGTAGGTAGTCCAGCGTCAACGTTAAGCACGTAGTGGCGTAGCAATGGAAGTAGAACACGCGCCAATTTATAATGTAGGTAGGTAGAGTCTTAGCTAATAAACTATATAAATATAACAAAACTTGGAAATAACAAGTAAAAATCCACAACTCAAAAAGTCATTATTGTTAAACCTTGTAGCCATTATCACCCTTTGTCTTGAGAGCAGCTGTCATTAATACTAAGTTAAAATTAACTTGCACCGATAAATAAATAAAAATGGACTCGGAAATAATACTGTGTACTTTAATACGTATTTAGCTTTACATTCTGTAAAATCTAAAGAGTGAGAAGTATAAGGGCGATCATATTTAACTAATTTAAATAGGAAAAAAAACTGGAAAAAAAAACGATTACCTCCAGTTACTATTGAAGAACATAAACTCGCATAGAGCGTTATTAATAAACTTAAAAAAACGGTGTACCCACTGTAATAGAATGTAGGTATAAAAAATATTATATTGAAAAGACGCTACCTATGATTCCTCTGATTCTGAGAGATCTGCTGTCACACTTGGCGCAACCCGGTACCAGGCTGCGAGGGAGCGCCCCGAGCACCGCACTCCCCTGTGATGCACAACCTCTTACGACTGTGTTTGCATCCCCACCACACACGCACATAGTCGTCTATTATTAAAAAAAAAAATCTAACGTAATCCGTTCAGCTTTTGAACCCTTAAAAATTACCGAGTGTCAATAATTCTACCTTACACTAGACATTTATAATAATTTTAAATTAAATTATCTTTGATTTGCACTTAATGAGCTACCTACATAATATTGATTAACTTAGTGTTGGGTGGAGTGTATTTTTATTGAAATACTCGTAGGTAGAATGTGCAACTTTTAATATAATACAGAACAAAAACTAACACATTAAACCTTCCGATGAATGTTCACGTGAAGTCTTTCGTGAGGCCGTTACTAATTTTAAATTGGAAAACGCTGGAAAAAATACCACGAACTGTTAATAGTACAAAGTGTAAAAGTAAATTCAAATCGGAGAAATACTGGAAAAGGGCCGAATCTTAAGTACCCGAAACCGACGTGCGTGCATGACTCGATGTATGAATGTGGAAGAAGCGAAAGACATTTGTCAGGATCGTAGCAGGTGGAAATAAGTCGTCTCTGCCTACCCCTCTGGGAAACAGGCGTGATTTTATGTATGTATGTGTAAAAGTAAATGAAGAAAAAGCTGCCGGTACCTATAAGTAAAAAAATATACTTGAAAAAAACATAATTATAGTTATTATAACATCTTAAATGTGTTTAGCTTACACCTATGTATTATCATTATACTAAGCTTTACATCTGAAATGTATGTTGACGGTAAATCTTTTGCGAGGACATTACCATCCATTTACACTAATTTAAATAGGAAAAAAAACTGAAAAAAGAAAACAATTTCCTTACTCGGGAATGATAACAAATATCAAGCATAAAGGCTCACTAGCGTTTAACCTAAAAACCTTCAAACTTTTATTGTAGAAAAAACCAAGTTCAAATTCCAATTATTTATTACATTTGACCCTGAAGGTACATAAGGTCTTAAAGTAGGTAGTCCAGCGTCAACGTTAAGCACGTAGTGGCGTAGCAATGGAAGTAGAACACGCGCCAATTTATAATGTAGGTAGGTAGAGTCGTAGCTAATAAACTGTATAAATATAACAAAACTTGGAAATAACAAGTAAAAATCCACAAATCAAAAAGTCATTATTGTTAAACCTTGTAGCCATTATCACCCTTTGTCTTGAGAGCAGCTGTCATTAATACTAAGTTAAAATTAACTTGCACCGATAAATAAATAAAAATGGACTCGGAAATAATACTGTGTACTTAAATACGTATTTAGCTTTACATTCTGTAAAATCTAAAGAGTGAGAAGAATAAGGACGATCATATTAAACTAATTTAAATAGGAAAAAAAAATGAAAAAAAATCGATTACCTCCAGTTACTATTGAAGAACATAAACTCGCATAGAGCGTTATTAATAAACTTAAAAAAACGGTGTACCCACTGTAATAGAATGTAGGTATAAAAAATATTATATTAAAAAGGCGCTACCTATGATTTCTCTGATTCTGAGAGATCTGCTGTCACACTTGGCGCAACCCGGTACCAGGCTGCGAGGGAGCGCCCCGAGCACCGCACTCCCCTGTGATGCACAACCTCTTACGACTGCGTTTGCATCCCCACCACACACGCACCTCTAGCATTTCGGTGTCTCTTATACTTACGAGCTTTGATAATCTGAATCAAATTATAACAAAGTATTACGAAAATCATTCATTCAGCTTTCCGACCCTGAAACATGACCGCCGTTCAACCGATAGACCTTAGTACCTTAAATCATAGAAAAGTTTATAATTACAACAAATACCATTGCTACAGATTCTACATCAATGAAATCAAATATTCTCAATTACAATAAAATCTACAATTTAGGTTAGTACATCTTGAGCTCCGTTTCTACGCTCCGCTAAGTGCACCGTTTCACTTCTCGCCGCACCCGCGCCACCTTTGCACGGCAAAGGTACAGGTAACGACGAAAGCTTTAACAAAAAATACAGTGAATTAAAGACTTACTTAAAAATATGTAATGAGGATTAAAAAGTGTCTTTACCTTAACCAATTTTTTTGCCAACTTTATTCAGAAACTCGTGCTAAAACAAACAAATATTTTTATTGGGCTTAAGTTTGTGCTTATTTGTGTTATAAATATATTTGACGACGTAATGGCCCGAAGAGATCCTTGTCTTTATAAAATCATCGCTCGCTAATGATCTCGGTCACGCACTGAAACAAACAGTATAATGATTAAAATTTAGTCCTTCCACATTACACGTCAAGGATTTAAAAGTGTTTCATAGATTAGCTACACAAACCTTTACATTTACAAAATATATCGCTAATTTACCTTTAGCACAACCATTACCTCCAGTTACTATTGAAGAACATTAACTCGCATAGAGCGTCATTAATAAACTTCAAAAAACGGTGTACCTACTGTAATAGAATGTAGGTATAAAAAATATTATATTAAAAAGGCGCTACCTATGATTCCTCTGATTCTGAGAGATCTGCTGTCACACTTGGCGCAACCCGGTACCAGGCTGCGAGGGAGCGCCCCGAGCACCGCACTCCCCTGTGATGCACAACCTCTTACGACTGTGTTTGCATCCCCACCACATACGCACATAGTCGTCTATGATTAAAAAAAAAACAGTTTCTAACGTAATCCGTTCAGCTTTTGAACCCTTAAAAATTACCGAGTGTCAATAATTCTACCTTACACTAGACATTTATAATAATTTTAAATTAAATTATCTTTGATTTGCACTTAATGAGCTACCTACATAATATTAATTAACTTAGTGTTGGGTGGAGTGTATTTTTATTGAAATACTCGTAGGTAGAATGTGCAACTTTTAATATAATACAGAACAAAAACTAACGCATTAAACCTTCCGATGAATGTTCACGTGAAGTCTTTCGCGAGGCCGTTACTAATTTTAAATAGGAAAACGCTGGAAAAAATACCACGAACTGTAAATAGTACAAAGTGTAAAATTAAATGAAAAAAAAGCTGCCGGTACCTATAAGTAAAAAAATATACATGAAAAAAACATAATCATAGTTATTATAACAATATCTGAAATGTGTTTAGCTTACACCTATGTATTATCATTATACTAAGCTTTACATCTGAAATGTATGTTGACGGTAAATCTTTTGCGAGGACATTACCATCCATTAACACTAATTTAAATAGGATAAAAAAACTGAAAAAAGAAAACAATTTCCTTACTCGGGAATGATAACAAATATCAAGCATAAAGGCTCGCTAGCGTATAACCTAAAAACCTTCAAACTTTTACTGTAGAAAAAACCAAGTTCAAATTCCAATTATTTATTACATTTGACCCTGAAGGTACATAAGGTCTTAAAGTAGGTAGTCCAGCGTCAACGTTAAGCACGTAGTGGCGTAGCAATGGAAGTAGAACACGCGCCAATTTATAATTTAGGTAGGTAGAGTCGTAGCTAATAAACTATATAATATAACAAAAGAAATAACAAGTAAAAATCCACAACTCATAAAGTCATTATTATTAAACCTTGTAGCCATTATCACCCTTTGTCTTGAGAGCAGCTGTGATTAATACTAAGTTATAATTATAACTATGATTATAGTTAAGGGGGCCCTGCACTTTGCTGTGCTACTCGAGTGCAATGCAAATTGGCGACTCCATAACTTCAGTCCCGTACATAGGTACTATGCCTATGTCAACGTTTCCACAATTTACTTGCACTGATAAATAAATAAAAATGGACTCGGAAATAATACTGTGTACTTTAATACGTATTTAGCTTTTCACTCTGTAAAATCTAAAGAGTGAAAAGGATAAGGACGATCATATTACACTAATTTAAATAGGAAAAAAAACTGAAAAAAAAACCATTACCTCCAGTTACTATTGAAGAACATAAACTCGCATAGAGCGTTATTAATAAACTTCAAAAACGGTGTACCCACTGTAATATAATGTAGGTATAAAAAATATTATATTAAAAAGACGCTACCTATGATTCCTCTGATTCTGAGAGATCTGCTGTCACACTTGGCGCAACCCGGTACCAGGCTGCGAGGGAGCGCCCCGAGCACCGCACTCCCCTGTGATGCACAACCTCTTACGACTGTGTTTGCATCCCCACCACATACGCACATAGTCGTCTATGATTAAAAAAAAAAACATGTTCTGACGTAATCCGTTCAGCTTTTGAACCCTTAAAAATTACCGAGTGTCAATAATTCTACCTTACATTTATAATAATTTTAAATTAAATTATCTTTGATTTGCACTTAATGAGCTACCTACATAATATTAATTAACTTAGTGTTGGGTGGAGTGTATTTTTATTGAAATACTCGTAGGTAGAATGTGCAACTTTTAATATAATACAGAACAAAAACTAACGCATTAAATCTCACGTGAAGTCTTTCGCTACTATATATATTATATTAAACAGGTTACAGGTTGGCCATATTTTTAGTGTTGATTGTTACTGTGTAATATATTGAAAGTGTTTTAAGTTTGTAACTTGTAATTTTACCAATAATTAAACATGTTGCTTTAAATGACCCGTTAGTAAATCAAGCTAAAGTAACCTATGAATTACAGCTTTTAAAACTGAAGTTCTTAAAAAACCCTCTTAAAAATAAAATCATATAAAGGTAAACAGTAAATATATGATTTGTGTTATTTCAAAATTAGCCTAAGACGTTAGAGGGGTTCTCCAGATCAAAGTATCAAGTAGTAGAAATTAATCTGGAAGTGGTGCATAATATTTAAGCAGAAAATTTATATTACTTATTTAAGTTAACAATATTAATAGCCTAACTCTTACGTCTTCGAAAATAATCTTTGCATAATTCGCAAGTTTTATTAAGTTCACTAATTTTCTGGGCCACACTCAATTTATGCAGTTCCTCAGTTGATAATATACACTTGCCGTGTATTTTCCTATAACATACGTGACATTTAAAATGCCTATCGGTTTCAAAGACATCTCGCAAACAGTAAAAACATTTATTAAACATTGCGTCACTATTTTCAAGAAGCATTAATTGAATAGTAGTTCTATATTGGTCGAAATCCACGCCATCACCATTTAGAGACTCTCCGTTGACAAGACAAGACAAGAAATATATGATTATCGGGCCACAATTGTAGCCGTCTTTTTGCAGATAGTGCCTCGGCGTGTACACTTTCTCTATCTTAGTATTTAATTTTAACCTCTGTAGTAATTCGTTCAGTTTTTCCGTGTAACTTGCTTTTATCCTGCTCTCTTTCCCTATGGGATCAAGAATTGTTAAGGTCATAGTCTTACGTGATAAAATAGCCATCGTGTAGTGCCAGTTAAGGCAAATCGGAAAAACCGTTTCCTTATCGATTGGTAAAACAACTGACTCATAAAAACTATCAGGATATGAAATATTGTTAAATATAAGACTTGATTTTTCAACACCTAAAACATTGTATTTATTGCTATTCAGTATATGTAACGCATGATTCACTACAAAACTACTTAAATAATTTTTTGGCTCTAAGGTAGCATAATCTAGAATCATTAAATTTTTCGGTTCTATGAGCATGGAAGTCATTTGTGTAACAGTATAACCTCTACCAGATTTAGTACATCTATAAAAATTTGGATCTTTAATTAAACCGTTTACAAACACATCAACACTCTCATGGCTGTCGCAGTCAGAAAAATGTAGTTGCGAGCTGACCGGTGAGTTAAATGCGCTATGCGTTTGACAATGTTCGCATTCGAATGAGCCGGAAAAGTTGTCGTCATTTGTGTTAAATTTTGCGCAAGATTGGTGAATATATTCCTTACAAGTATCACATTGCACCCATTTCGTCGTAAGTTCTACAAGACTGGTGCCATGTCCGCAATATTTACAGACCTCTGAATTATCACCTAACTCAACTAGCTCTGCAATGTTTGGAATATGCAAGTCTTTCAAATGTCTGCCTTCAAAGTGACTGTGTACAGGTTTTTTCTTCCTTTGCCACTTTTCCTCGTCTTGACATACTTTGATAGTTTTGGTTAGCCTTTTCTTCGGAATTTGGTTTAATATTTCTTTCGATGTGGATAGCGTGTCGGCCCTAAGTTTTCTTAAAAGCTGAGTACATTTCAAATTACTTTGCCCCTTTAACATATTGTGCTTAAGTTGGCCAAAATAGTTTTCTACCAAAGAGTTACTTGTCCGCTTATCTTTCAATAAATTACACCACAGGGGCAAATATGTCATATATTTCGTAACGAAAATATCAAAAAGGTTTGGGTCATAAAACGTATTAGGATTATTTCCTTGTGTGTCTACATGTATAATTGATACGTTATCTTTGAATCGCCTGTAAAAAGGACTACTAGAATATATTGTATTGTGTTTAAAGTTTGTATCCTGAAAGATAGATGATGTGGTGGTTTTCATATTTTCTATCAGTTCTATATCATGTTTATAATCTTCATCTTTACACAAAAATAACATTTGTCTATGAGCGTTAGCGACACCGTGTGTTAATTTTTTAGTATTAAGTAATATATACAGACTTGTCATGAAAGCGTCTATTGTTCTTAAATCATTCATTAAAATTACACTTACTAGAAAATCTTTCATAGCATTTTTGTCACCTATCGTAGATTTGTCAATATCTTTACATATACATTTAACAAGATGAGCGCAACACAGAAATATAGGTGTAAGGTTTCGCATATCGGTATGGTTTTCTATGATTGTGTAGCATTGTTTAAGATAATCAGTGAGAGAGCAGTGGTTAAAAGCCAAGCACACTGCGTTTATTAGAGCGAAGCTGAAATCGGTCACCACCCCTGAAAAAGCAGGCCAACAATTTTTGGACACGCAAAATACTCTGAAATCATTAAGAAATTTGAAAATTGTATTTGTGTCATGCTTAGCTGACAACATAGTAAGAGCTGAAAAGATTCTTTGAGTAATGGGTACTTCAATTACACCAGCATATAAATAGATCCTTTTAAAGTGTTTATCTTTGTTGGGTGGCCTACAAACTCCTCCTGTAGCATCTAAATGCAATAAAGGCAAGGAGGTAGATTTTAAAACGTTAATTTGCTCATCGCTAAAAAGTTTAATGTTAAGAGGAAAACATAGTTCTTGTACATAATTAGGGTGATCTTTTTGGTAAAGATATAAATCTAACACGTCATTTTTTGACCTGTCATTAACAGCAAGTGCCTCCGATCTTATTTTTCTAAGAGTGGCATCAGATTTAACTGATTTAAGGTTTTTAGTTTTATGTAGCATATGCTCTTTAATTTGTAATAGACTTTCCTTTTTTAAAGAAAGTGGCTTTGTTTGAAGTGATTGATTCCTTAATATCGTCCTTTCGACTCCTCTAACTTGGTGTGTAAGAAGCTGCTTGTGGGAAAAATTAATATGGGAGCTTAACATTTTGACGGTATAGTCTTGTAAGTAAATTTTAAATTTCTTACAACCTTTATGTTTGCATTTAGCACTGATCAAAACCTTTCGGTTAGTCAGATATTTTTTGTACTTAAAAATAATCAAACAGGTATTATTAATATGTTTTTCAATTGTGGTTCTAAGAACATATGGATATACGCCTACCTTTAACGTATTGTCAATAAACATTGAATTCCATAAATTTTCGTCCATCCTAAAGGATCCCTCATTAACAGAGCATTTTCCAGCTCCTAAAGAAATTACATTTTCGGTTCCTAAGGGGAGTAAAATGGCGGAAGGTTCTGTGCTAGAAATATTTACAATAACTTTAGGAACTTTTTGTATATCTGGGGATACATCGACTTTGATTGTCTGTTGCTCATAACAACCGTTATTATCCTGATAAGAATATGAGTCAGATAATGATCTATCGCTATCCTTAGCTATACTTTGGTTAAGCATAACATCGAATTGATCAGTTTGTTTATTTTCATTAGGACATTCAGTATTTTCAAATAGTTCATATTCAGGCAAAGCAGTAGGACAATATTTATAGTCGACTGTTGCTGTGGTTTGCTTATCATTATAATTATTCTCGCAAAAATCAGAGTCCGACGACCTATCGCCAGCATAAGCTTTACTATCAACGAACGCATCATTACATTGTATAGTTTGGTTACTGTCATTTAACGATTTAGTGCTTTTACAAGCTTCATAGACTGGTGAAGAATGTGTGGCTATGTGCATTTCTACGTGAACTTTAAATAGTTTTAACCATATTGTGTAGATTTTCATACGGTTTTTATTATTATTCGATATACCTAAATAGTTGGTAATAATTTCGTACTCGAATATTTTTCTGGGAGAGATTGGTTTTAGAGGCAGTTTGAGTGTATTTAACGCTCTTTTTATGTTATATTCTGAGATTTTTCCGTCTTGAGTGGTGTTTTCCTTTTTACCAAAGTGAACATTTCGAAATCTCTTATTTTTGTTAATAAGCTTATATAAATGGCTTGGGTATGTGTATTTACAAGTAGTTTGTGTTAAATTTTGTGCGATTATTTTGCAATCGTCGATCATGTTCTTGAAAACACGGTAAAAGTTTGTAAATTTCTGCTGAAATCAGCTGGTATGACTTGAGTTTGTGTACATTCATTGTTGTTTTTAAAAATATTGTACTCTCCACTCAAACAAAAACTCCACAGTTCCGTTATGGTCTTCCGAAGATACCCTAATAATTATATTAACCTTCATGTATATTGGGTTAATTCCCGCTTAAACTTAAAAGCTTAAGCGGGACTAAAAATTGCACAGTCATGATCACGCTTAGGTATAACAAATAAAATATACTTAATTACTTACTCCGTCAAATATTCAATCCGTAAAATGTTAAATACACACAGACTCTAATAAAATTGCACTTCGTATGACTAATTATTCACTTATTAATAAAAACTTAAGTAAAAAGAAGGTGAAACTTATTTTAAATATCTTATACACTTTAAAACGACTTAATACTATTTTAAATAAATTTGTATTAAATAAAGAAAACTGTGTTATAAAATTTTAAATAATTTAACGTGTAATAGTCCAAAATGGCAGAGTGATCGACGTTCTCTCACTCGGTGCCATAATGCAACTGACCTGAACACATTTTTACTAACTTTTGAGAAGATAGAGCAGGAGAGGTAATAGAGCGGAATATTGTTGAAGTACGGTCATTGTTTATCGCGGCGTCGATTGTTTTCCAGGAACGCTGCCGATAAGATTCAACAAGGTGGCGGCGGCGAGCCTAATTCCTTTATTATTTACAACTTTTGCGAGTCTTTGTCGGCGGATTAGTAAGTGGAGTTTTTGCCATATGTTTGAATAAACAGATTTAAAGACTGCACCGAGCATACGCCGAATGTACAGCGATGCTCTCACTACTATTATTGTTTTCTAATAAACTAAATTTAGTCTTGGAATTGAAGACTGGTTTTTTGTTGCACAAATAGTATTTGATATATTATGTTATAGTTTAGTTTAATAACCTTTCGTGTAATCAACTTAACGGAAATAATCTGGCCACTTTTTTCCTTTTAATTACTCACTCATAGGTCAAAACTATTATTAAGTCATAAATCTACCCTATAAATTGTTTATTCAATTGTATAACAAATACACCAATCTTCCATTTCAAGCCTACTAGAGTTTTTGATGTATAAAAACACAATACTCGTAATAGCAGTGAGGGCGCCGCGCCACCGCAGCACTGCACGGCCGGCGCTCGCTCAGTGTATCAGTGATCGGGAGGGGAGGTAGGGATTTAATGAAATTTCATTCAGTATTACAAATACGCTAAGGCCTGGTAAAAATATCATCATAATACCAAACACCTAGTCAGATACAGATATTCAAATTTACTTGCATACGAAGATTATCTTGCGGCCAAATGAAATGTCAACTTAAAGCAGGAAGATTACTACAAAATGCATTGTTTCGGCATAACAAAGACGACGACACCTATGAGAGTTTCAATAGGCTTTGTAAGAAAATGATAACAAAATATATTCGAAGTTCATTATAGTTAGGTAGCTATAAGGGAATACAGCATTGTCGTCACCTGACAGGTGCTCAGTTAGTAACTTTGATGAGTGCCTCTATTCAACATGGTAATAAGTAATAACCACATCGTGTTTGAGCTGTTGTCATATTTTTTCTGTTTTGATGGCTCTTATTTTACTTGACAGTAATGGCAACTGACGTCAAAATAATACAATAACAGATTAAAGACGATATATTATGTTTTTTACCGCCGGGAATAAAGGCGCAGCTTAGGTAAATTTGATTAGCTTAGACCGTATTTTTCATTCAAAAACCATTCCGAGAAATAGGTTAAAGGATGATTTCCACCAAACGGCTCGCATCGCATCGGATCGGAAAGGATACGTACGGATGCCGCGGCAGCCGTACGGCTCTATTGAAATTATTATTGTCTACTTATGACGGAGCCGATCGCGCGTCGCGGCATACTTACGGCGACGTACGCGTGTCGCGGAAGAGGTCCGCGGTCAAGTTGCTGTGCGTGGCTTGGTAATATAGACTTTAAATACTGTGAACATCAGTTAATATCGTTTAAAGACCATACAATTATTTCCGTTTCGATCCGCTGCGGGCCGTTTGGTAAAAATAGTGCTAGTCACCCAAATTCAATTGTCAGCTTTTTAGTTAATACCTATGTGCATTTTAGAAAGTCATTTGTGATTTTTAAAGTTTGGTACCAAAAGACTTCAACGGGCTAAGGCACAAGTTTGTAAAATATTTACTACCCATTATTATTAACAGGCATCATACATTTTGTAGCAAAACCATTGACTGATGTATATGTATATAGTATTTAACCTAGGGTTGGCGAAGGCAAAAGTATTGACGTCTAAAACAATGTATTTAGTTATAATTTATATTGTTGAAAATTAAACACCAACGCCAAGCGGGGCTATTAAGCCACTTAACGGCTTTATCGCCCTATCTATTATAAAGTTCGTACAATCAGGCTAAGATATTTACCAGTGTATATTAGTGACAGGTTGCAAGCCCATCGCATAACAATACTAGAGGCCCTTATTCCCTTAGTCGCCTCTTACCACTTCCACGGGAAAACATGGAAAGCAAGCATGGGAAGCCGGCGACCAGACGGCCGGGCATTTATAAGTAGGTATCTAATTTAAAGCATTTCGTGATTAAAATAATCTTGCAAAAGCGAAAGTTTGGATATTTGTTACTCAATCACGCCAGAATTATTCTTTTAATTTTTTATATACCTTAAAACACAAAGTTGATATACCTAGCGCAATTCGGACCGCAGGATAGTTCATTAATTTAAATATAATTAATTCATTGTAACATACTTTTTAATACTAAGCCTATGCCTCGAAATGGTTTTAACATTTTCATACATGGTTTAAAACAGGTAAAAAACAAACCGACGTCTACATATTTTATGGACTGCCTATTCTAGGCATCATTCAAGTTTGAGATTTGTGGTGGTAAGAAATGCCAGTTTGTGGCAAGTTATTTTATCACTAAACACACTGAAGCTGTCGAGCTCGAATATTATATAAGTTGTAACGTTACCTTGTACAAAATAAAACAAAGTACATATGCTTACCGGCGTACCAGGGTAATTACGGGGTACGTAGTTGAAAAAACCATGGACGGGTAAAAAACCGGCCAAGTGCGAGTCGGACTCGCGCACGTAGGGTTCCGTACCACTATACATCTAAATAAATGTTTTTCTTTATTCTTTATTATATTGGAGTTGATTGAATGAAAGGTAAAATGCGGTTTACGATTTATAACGTATTAAAAAAAAACTAATTATTAGATCTCGTTCAAACCAATTTTCGGTGGAAGTTTGCATGGTAATGTACATCATATATTATTTTTACATTTATCATTCCCTTAGTTTAGAAGTTACGGGGGGGGGACACACATTTTTCCACTTTGGAAGCGTCTCTCGCGCAAACTATTCAGTTTAGAAAAAAATTATAATAGAAACCTCAATATCATTTTTGAATACCTATCCATAGATACCCCACACGTATGAGTTTGATGAAAAAAAATTTTTTGAGTTTCAGTTCTAAGTATGGGGAACCCCAAAAATTTATTGTTTTTTTTCTATTTTTGTATGAAAATCTTAATGCGGTTCACCGAATACATCTACTTCCCAAGTTTCCACAGTATAGCTCTTATAGTTACGGAATAAAGTGGCTGTGACATACGGACGGACAGACGGACAGACATGACGAATCTATAAGGGTTCCGTTTTTTGCCATTTGGCTACGGAACCCTAAAAAGTACCATGCTTGTCCGTTGAGGACAATGCAATGCTTTAAAGCGTGGTAATATCGGAAAATATCCTTATGTTTGACTAGTTTATTATAAATAGAAATGAAGTTATTTTTTCCCAAATGTTTTTTACAAATACTTTAAAGCTCTTGGGTGTTAGGCACTTGTCCCACCACCGACGATGAGCGGGAAGCGAGTAGAGCCAGCGATCAGCTATTATTGACAAGGGATCTAAATTTTTTGTTTCGACAATCTAGTGGAGAGAGTGCTTTTCGCCAGAATTGTGAACAGCCACCGATCGACTATTAATATACCTGTCTCTTGTATTGACTCTCTCTCTCTCTCTCTCTCTCTCTCTCTTGTATTGACACGGGATCTATATTTATTTTGTTTCGACGAACTAGTGGGGAGAGTTCTCGCCGCAAGTGTGTATAGTGACCGATCAACTATTAATATACGTCTATTTTATTGACACGGGATCTATATATTTTGTTCGTTTCTTGAGAGAGAAAACAGTCGATGGTTAATCGCTTTCTCACCGGCGCGGCGGTGGGACAAGTGCCATAAGACCTGGTACAAAAAAAAAGTCATATCTTCAATTAATACTTACAGTCATGCTACACGTATTAATAGTTAAATAAAAAAGACTAAATTTGGACTCCTCACGTAAGGATTCATATTGGAATAATACTTTATATTGATAATTTATATCTAAAGAAAATGAAATCAAAAGTTAATCTTGGGTTTCATACACCTACTTACATACCTAAATATTTAATTTCTGACTCAGACATAATTAATTAAGCATAAGCAAGCTAGAGTACATTAAGAAACTATCCTCACCGACCCCATATACCTAAAATGTGATAAGAGATGCCAGCCAGCTGAAACAAGGCGAGGAAAAAACCGTATTTTTCAAACTTAAAATACCTACCTATGCTCGAGAAAGTTAAACAAGTAATCTAACAGCAAATCTACTTCCCCTAACCTTGACAGGACTGGTGTAAGAGTTGTTGTTTATAAACTTCACAAACTAATCCGCCGACAAAGACTTGCAAATAATAAAGGGATTAGGCTCGCCGCCGCCGCCACCCAGTTGAATCTTATCGGAAGCGTACCTCGAGAACAATCAACTCCACGATAAACAATGACCTGACCGAAGCGGCTATGGTATAACGTTACTCCTACCACCAGTCAGTCATTTCAACGGTTTGTACTAGGTTTTACTTAACTTATACAAAAATAATGAATTATTTATATACCATTAGTTGTATGGCGACGGGTTAGTCTAGTTAATGACACTTTATAAAGTTAGCGGTTCGGGTTTCATATACCGGTTAAGTTAAGTATTAATTTGTGTGATTTTCGTCTAAAATTACTAGGCCGCTGTAAAACAAACACACATTTCTTTTGAACGAGTGACTAAATTATTGATGTAAAAGCTTTTATAAAAAGCTTGTTTATCTATGTTTCTAATAAAGACCACTCAGTAAAACTATCTTTTAATTTATTTGATTTATTGTGAATTTTATAACACGATTCAATCGGCCGCCAACTTTTAAACAGACACAGAGTCAAAACTAATGTTGGTAAGTGAGTTCTGAATGCCTTTACAGAAAGCTCTTGTACAATTGCATTGATTTTATGCCATTCTAGAGTGTTATGTATTCCAGTTTTTCATATATTTCGATTTTCGTCTAAAATTCCTAGGCCGCTGTAAAACAAACACACACTTCTTTTGAACGAAAGACTAAATTATTGATTTTAAAGCTTTTATCAAAAGCTTGTTTATGTACGTTTCTAATAAAGACCACTCAGTATAACTATCTTTTAATTTATTTGATTTATTGTGAATTTTATAACATGACACAATCGGCCGCCAACTTTTAAACAGACACAGAGTCAAAACTAATGTTGGTAAGTGAGTTCTGAATGCCTTTACAGAAAGCTCTTGTACAATTGCATTGATTTTATGCCATTCTAGAGTGTTATGTATTCCAGTTTTTCATATATTTCGATTTTCGTCTAAAATTACTAGGCCGCTGTAAAACAAACACACACTTCTTTTGAACGAAAGACTAAATTATTGATTTTAAAGCTTTTATCAAAAGCTTGTTTATCTATGTATCTAATAAAGACCACTCAGTATATCTATCTTTTAATTTATTTGATTTATTGTGAATTTTATAACATGACACAATCGGCCGCCAACTTTTAAACAGACACAGAGTCAAAACTAATGTTGGTAAGTGAGTTCTGAATGCCTTTACAGAAAGCTCTTGTGATATTGCATTGATTTTATGTCATTCCAGGGTGTTATGTATTCCAGTTTTTCATATATTTCGATTTTCGTCTAAAATTCCTAGGCCGCTGTAAAACAAACACACACTTCTTTTGAACGAGTGACTAAATTATTGATTTTAAAGCTTTTATAAAAAGCTTGTTTATCTATGTTTCTAATAAAGACCACTCAGTAAAACTATCTTTTAATTTATTTGAGTAATTGTGAATTTTATAACACCATTCAATCGGCCGCCAACTTTTAAACAGACACAGAGTCAAAAGTAATGTTGGTAAGTGAGTTCTGAATGCCTTTAAAGAAAGCTCTTGTACAATTGCATTGATTTTATGTCATTCCAGGGTGTTATGTATTCCAGTTTTTCATATATTTCGATTTTCGTCTAAAATTCCTAGGCCGCTGTTAAACAAACACACACTTCTTTTGAACGAGTGACTAAATTATTGATTTTAAAGCTTTTATAAAAAGCTTGTTTTTCTATGTTTTTAATAAACACCACTCAGTATAACTATCTTTTAATTTATTTGATTTATTGTGAATTTTATAACACGACACAATCGGCCGCCAACTTTTAAACAGACACAGAGTCAAAACTAATGTTGGTAAGTGAGTTCTGAATGCCTTTACAGAAAGCTCTTGTACAATTGCATTGATTTTATGTCATTCCAGGGTGTTATGTATTCCAGTTTTTCATATATTTCGATTTTCGTCTTAAATTACTAGGCCGCTGTAAAACAAACACACATTTCTTTTGAACGAGTGACTAAATTATTGATTTTAAAGCTTTTATCAAAAGCTTTTTTATCTACGTTTCTAATAAAGACCACTCAGTATAACTATCTTTTAATTTATTTGATTTATTGTGAATTTTATAACACGATTCAATCGGCCGCCAACTTTTAAACAGACACAGAGTCAAAACTAATGTTGGTAAGTGAGTTCTGAATGCCTTTACAGAAAGCTCTTGTACAATTGCATTGATTTTATGCCATTCTAGAGTGTTATGTATTCCAGTTTTTCATATATTTCGATTTTCGTCTAAAATTCCTAGGCCGCTGTAAAACAAACACACACTTCTTTTGAACGAAAGACTAAATTATTGATTTTAAAGCTTTTATCAAAAGCTTGTTTATCTACGTTTCTAATAAAGACCACTCAGTATATCTATCTTTTAATTTATTTGATTTATTGTGAATTTTATAACATGACTCAATCGGCCGCCAACATTTAAACAGATACAGAGTCAAAAGTAATGTTGGTAAGTGAGTTCTGAATGCCTTTACAGAATGCTCTTGAGCTATTGCATTGATTTTATGTCATTCCAGGGTGTTATGTATTCCAGTTTTTCATATATTTCGATTTTCGTCTAAAATTCCTAGGCCGCTGTAAAACAAACACACACTTCTTTTGAACGAGTGACTAAATTATTGATTTTAAAGCTTTTATAAAAAGCTTGTTTATCTATGTTTCTAATAAAGACCACTCAGTAAAACTATCTTTTAATTTATTTGAGTAATTGTGAATTTTATAACACCATTCAATCGGCCGCCAACTTTTAAACAGACACAGAGTCAAAAGTAATGTTGGTAAGTGAGTTCTGAATGCCTTTACTTAAAGCTCTTGTACAATTGCATTGATTTTATGCCATTCTAGAGTGTTATGTATTCCAGTTTTTCATATATTTCGATTTTCGTCTAAAATTCCTAGGCCGCTGTAAAACAAACACACACTTCTTTTGAACGAGTGACTAAATTATTGATTTTAAAGCTTTTATAAAAAGCTTGTTTATCTATGTTTCTAATAAAGACCACTCAGTATATCTATCTTTTAATTTATTTGATTTATTGTGAATTTTATAACATGACTCAATCGGCCGCCAACATTTAAACAGATACAGAGTCAAAAGTAATGTTGGTAAGTGAGTTCTGAATGCCTTTACAGAAAGCTCTTGAGCTATTGCATTGATTTTATGCCATTCTAGAGTGTTATGTATTCCAGTTTTTCATATATTTCGATTTTCGTCTAAAATTACTAGGCCGCTGTAAAACAAACACACACTTCTTTTCAACGAAAGACTAAATTATTGATTTTAAAGCTTTTATCAAAAGCTTGTTTATCTACGTTTCTAATAAAGACCACTCAGTATAACTATCTTTTAATTTATTTGATTTATTGTGAATTTTATAACATGACACAATCGGCCGCCAACATTTAAACAGATACAGAGTCAAAAGTAATGTTGGTAAGTGAGTTCTGAATGCCTTTACAGAAAGCTCTTGTACAATTGCATTGATTTTATGTCATTTCAGGGTGTTATGTATTCCAGTTTTTCATATATTTCGATTTTCGTCTAAAATTCCTAGGCCGCTGTAAAACAAACACACACTTCTTTTGAACGAGTGACTAAATTATAGATTTTAAAGCTTTTATAAAAAGGTTGTTTTTCTATGTTTTTAATAAACACCACTCAGTATAACTATCTTTTAATTTATTTGATTTATTGTGAATTTTATAACACGACACAATCGGCCGCCAGCTTTTAAACAGACACAGAGTCAAAACTAATGTTGGTAAGTGAGTTCTGAATGCCTTTACTGAAAGCTCTTGTACAATTGCATTGATTTTATGCCATTCTAGAGTGTTATGTATTCCAGTTTTTCATATATTTCGATTTTCGTCTAAAATTACTAGGCCGCTGTAAAACAAACACACACTTCTTTTGAACGAAAGACTAAATTATTGATTTTAAAGCTTTTATCAAAAGCTTGTTTATCTACGTTTCTAATAAAGACCACTCAGTATAACTATCTTTTAATTTATTTGATTTATTGTGAATTTTATAACATGACACAATCGGCCGCCAACTTTTAAACAGACACAGAGTCAAAACTAATGTTGGTAAGTGAGTTCTGAATGCCTTTACAGAAAGCTCTTGTGATATTGCATTGATTTTATGTCATTCCAGGGTGTTATGTATTCCAGTTTTTCATATATTTCGATTTTCGTCTAAAATTCCTAGGCCGCTGTAAAACAAACACACACTTCTTTTGAACGAGTGACTAAATTATTGATTTTAAAGCTTTTATAAAAAGCTTGTTCTTCTATGTTTTTAATAAACACCACTCAGTATAACTATCTTTTAATTTATTTGATTTATTGTGAATTTTATAACACGACACAATCGGCCGCCAACTTTTAAACAGACACAGAGTCAAAACTAATGTTGGTAAGTGAGTTCTGAATGCCTTTACAGAAAGCTCTTGTGATATTGCATTGAGTTTATGTCATTCCAGGGTGTTATGTATTCCAGTTTTTCATATATTTCGATTTTCGTCTTAAATTACTAGGCCGCTGTAAAACAAACACACATTTCTTTTGAACGAGTGACTAAATTATTGATTTTAAAGCTTTTATCAAAAGCTTGTTTATCTACGTTTCTAATAAAGACCACTCAGTATAACTATCTTTTAATTTATTTGATTTATTGTGAATTTTATAACATGACACAATCGGCCGCCAACTTTTAAACAGACACAGAGTCAAAACTAATGTTGGTAAGTGAGTTCTGAATGCCTTTACAGAAAGCTCTTGAGCTATTGCATTGATTTTATGTCATTCCAGGGTGTTATGTATTCCAGTTTTTCATATATTTCGATTTTCGTCTAAAATTCCTAGGCCGCTGTAAAACAAACACACACTTCTTTTGAACGAGTGACTAAATTATTGATTTTAAAGCTTTTATAAAAAGCTTGTTTATCTATGTTTCTAATAAAGACCACTCAGTAAAACTATCTTTTAATTTATTTGAGTAATTGTGAATTTTATAACACCATTCAATCGGCCGCCAACTTTTAAACAGACACAGAGTCAAAAGTAATGTTGGTAAGTGAGTTCTGAATGCCTTTACAGAAAGCTCTTGAGCTATTGCATTGATTTTATGTCATTCCAGGGTGTTATGTATTCCAGTTTTTCATATATTTCGATTTTCGTCTAAAATTCCTAGGCCGCTGTAAAACAAACACACATTTCTTTTGAACGAGTGACTAAATAATTGATGTAAAAGCTTTTATAAAAAGCTTGTTTATTTATGTTTCTAATAAAGATAACTAAGTAAAACTATCTTTTAATTTATTTGATTTATTGTGAATTTTATAACATGACACAATCGGCCGCCAACATTTAAACAGATACAGAGTCAAAAGTAATGTTGGTAAGTGAGTTCTGAATGCCTTTACAGAAAGCTCTTGTACAATTGCATTGATTTTATGCCATTCTAGAGTGTTATGTATTCCAGTTTTTCATATATTTCGATTTTCGTCTAAAATTCCTAGGCCGCTGTAAAACAAACACACACTTCTTTTGAACGAAAGACTAAATTATTGATTTTAAAGCTTTTATCAAAAGCTTGTTTATCTATGTTTCTAATAAAGACCACTCAGTATATCTATCTTTTAATTTATTTGATTTATTGTGAATTTTATAACATGACTCAATCGGCCGCCAACATTTAAACAGATACAGAGTCAAAAGTAATGTTGGTAAGTGAGTTCTGAATGCCTTTACAGAAAGCTCTTGAGCTATTGCATTGATTTTATGTCATTCCAGGGTGTTATGTATTCCAGTTTTTCATATATTTCGATTTTCGTCTAAAATTCCTAGGCCGCTGTAAAACAAACACACACTTCTTTTGAACGAGTGACTAAATTATTGATTTTAAAGCTTTTATAAAAAGCTTGTTTTTCTATGTTTTTAATAAACACCACTCAGTATAACTATCTTTTAATTTATTTGATTTATTGTGAATTTTATAACACGACACAATCGGCCGCCAACTTTTAAACAGACACAGAGTCAAAACTAATGTTGGTAAGTGAGTTCTGAATGCCTTTACTGAAAGCTCTTGTACAATTGCATTGATTTTATGCCATTCTAGAGTGTTATGTATTCCAGTTTTTCATATATTTCGATTTTCGTCTAAAATTACTAGGCCGCTGTAAAACAAACACACACTTCTTTTGAACGAAAGACTAAATTATTGATTTTAAAGCTTTTATCAAAAGCTTGTTTATCTACGTTTCTAATAAAGACCAATCAGTATAACTATCTTTTAATTTACTTGATTTATTGTGAATTTTATAACATGACACAATCGGCCACCAACTTTTAAACAGACACAGAGTCAAAACTAATGTTGGTAAGTAAGTTCTGAATGCCTTTACAGAAAGCTCTTGTGATATTGCATTGATTTTATGTCATTCCAGGGTGTTATGTATTCCAGTTTTTCATATATTTCGATTTTCGTCTAAAATTCCTAGGCCGCTGTAAAACAAACACACACTTCTTTTGAACGAGTGACTAAATTATTGATTTTAAAGCTTTTATAAAAAGCTTGTTTTTCTATGTTTTTAATAAACACCACTCAGTATAACTATCTTTTAATTTATTTGATTTATTGTGAATTTTATAACATGACTCAATCGGCCGCCAACATTTAAACAGATACAGAGTCAAAAGTAATGTTGGTAAGTGAGTTCTGAATGCCTTTACAGAAAGCTCTTGAGCTATTGCATTGATTTTATGCCATTCTAGAGTGTTATGTATTCCAGTTTTTCATATATTTCGATTTTCGTCTAAAATTACTAGGCCGCTGTAAAACAAACACACACTTCTTTTGAACGAAAGACTAAATTATTGATTTTAAAGCTTTTATCAAAAGCTTGTTTATCTACGTTTCTAATAAAGACCACTCAGTATAACTATCTTTTAATTTATTTGATTTATTGTGAATTTTATAACATGACACAATCGGCCGCCAACTTTTAAACAGACACAGAGTCAAAACTAATGTTGGTAAGTGAGTTCTGAATGCCTTTACAGAAAGCTCTTGTACAATTGCATTGATTTTATGTCATTCCAGGGTGTTATGTATTCCAGTTTTTCATATATTTCGATTTTCGTCTTAAATTACTAGGCCGCTCTAAAACAAACACTTACTTCTTTTGAACGAGTGACTAAATTATTGATTTTAAAGCTTTTATAAAAAGCTTGTTTATCTATGTTTCTAATAAAGACCACTCAGTATATCTATCTTTTAATTTATTTGATTTATTGTGAATTTTATAACATGACTCAATCGGCCGCCAACATTTAAACAGATACAGAGTCAAAAGTAATGTTGGTAAGTGAGTTCTGAATGCCTTTACAGAAAGCTCTTGAGCTATTGCATTGATTTTATGCCATTCTAGAGTGTTATGTATTCCAGTTTTTCATATATTTCGATTTTCGTCTAAAATTACTAGGCCGCTGTAAAACAAACACACACTTCTTTTGAACGAAAGACTAAATTATTGATTTTAAAGCTTTTATCAAAAGCTTGTTTATCTACGTTTCTAATAAAGACCACTCAGTATAACTATCTTTTAATTTATTTGATTTATTGTGAATTTTATAACATGACACAATCGGCCGCAAACTTTTAAACAGACACAGAGTCAAAACTAATGTTGGTAAGTGAGTTCTGAATGCCTTTACAGAAAGCTCTTGAGCTATTGCATTGATTTTATGTCATTCCAGGGTGTTATGTATTCCAGTTTTTCATATATTTCGATTTTCGTCTAAAATTCCTAGGCCGCTGTAAAACAAACACACACTTCTTTTGAACGAGTGACTAAAATATTGATTTTAAAGCTTATATAAAAAGCTTGTTTTTCTATGTTTTTAATAAACACCACTCAGTATAACTATCTTTTAATTTATTTGATTTATTGTGAATTTTATAACACGACACAATCGGCCGCCAACTTTTAAACAGACACAGAGTCAAAACTAATGTTGGTAAGTGAGTTCTGAATGCCTTTACAGAAAGCTCTTGTACAATTGCATTGATTTTATGTCATTCCAGGGTGTTATGTATTCCAGTTTTTCATATATTTCGATTTTCGTCTAAAATTACTAGGCCGCTGTAAAACAAACACACATTTCTTTTGAACGAGTGACTAAATAATTGATGTAAAAGCTTTTATAAAAAGCTTGTTTATCTATGTTTCTAATAAAGATAACTAAGTAAAACTATCTTTTAATTTATTTGATTTATTGTGAATTTTATAACATGACACAATCGGCCGCCAACATTTAACCAGATACAGAGTCAAAAGTAATGTTGGTAAGTGAGTTCTGAATGCCTTTACAGAATGCTCTTCAGCTATTGCATTGATTTTATGTCATTCCAGGGTGTTATGTATTCCAGTTTTTCATATATTTCGATTTTCGTCTTAAATTACTAGGCCGCTGTAAAACAAACACACATTTCTTTTGAACGAGTGACTAAATTATTGATTTTAAAGCTTTTATAAAAAGCTTGTTTATCTATGTTTCTAATAAAGACCACTCAGTATAACTATCTTTTAATTTATTTGATTTATTGTGAATTTTATAACATGACACAATCGGCCGCCAACTTTTAAACAGACACAGAGTCAAAACTAATGTTGGTAAGTGAGATCTGAATGTCTTTACAGAAAGCTCTTGTACAATGGCATTGATTTTATGTCATTCCAGGGTGTTATGTATTCCAGTTTTTCATATATTTCGATTTTCGTCTAAAATTCCTAGGCCGCTGTAAAACAAACACACACTTCTTTTGAACGAATGACTAAAATATTGATTTTAAAGCTTATATAAAAAGCTTGTTTTTCTATGTTTTTAATAAACACCACTCAGTTTAACTATCTTTTAATTTATTTGATTTATTGTGAATTTTATAACACGACACAATCGGCCGCCAACTTTTAAACAGACACAGAGTCAAAACTAATGTTGGTAAGTGAGTTCTGAATGCCTTTACAGAATGCTCTTGAGCTATTGCATTGATTTTATGTCATTCCAGGGTGTTATGTATTCCAGTTTTTCATATATTTCGATTTTCGTCTAAAATTCCTAGGCCGCTGTAAAACAAACACACACTTCTTTTGAACGAGTGACTAAATTATTGATTTTAAAGCTTTTATAAAAAGCTTGTTTTTCTATGTTTTTAATAAACACCACTCAGTATAACTATCTTTTAATTTATTTGATTTATTGTGAATTTTATAACATGACACAATCGGCCGCCAACATTTAAACAGATACAGAGTCAAAAGTAATGTTGGTAAGTGAGTTCTGAATGCCTTTACAGAAAGCTCTTGAGCTATTGCATTGATTTTATGTCATTCCAGGGTGTTATGTATTCCAGTTTTTCATATATTTCGATTTTCGTCTAAAATTCCTAGGCCGCTGTAAAACAAACACACACTTCTTTTGAACGAAAGACTAAATTATTGATTTTAAAGCTTTTATCAAAAGCTTGTTTATCTATGTTTCTAATAAAGACCACTCAGTATAACTATCTTTTAATTTATTTGATTTATTGTGAATTTTATAACATGACACAATCGGCCGCCAACTTTTAAACAGACACAGAGTCAAAACTAATGTTGGTAAGTGAGTTCTGAATGCCTTTACAGAAAGCTCTTGTACAATTGCATTGATTTTATGCCATTCTAGAGTGTTATGTATTCCAGTTTTTCATATATTTCGATTTTCGTCTAAAATTACTAGGCCGCTGTAAAACAAACACACACTTCTTTTGAACGAAAGACTAAATTATTGATTTTAAAGCTTTTATCAAAAGCTTGTTTATCTATGTTTCTAATAAAGACCACTCAGTATATCTATCTTTTAATTTATTTGATTTATTGTGAATTTTATAACATGACTCAATCGGCCGCCAACATTTAAACAGATACAGAGTCAAAAGTAATGTTGGTAAGTGAGTTCTGAATGCCTTTACAGAAAGCTCTTGAGCTATTGCATTGATTTTATGTCATTCCAGGGTGTTATGTATTCCAGTTTTTCATATATTTCGATTTTCGTCTAAAATTCCTAGGCCGCTGTAAAACAAACACACACTTCTTTTGAACGAGTGACTAAATTATTGATTTTAAAGCTTTTATAAAAAGCTTGTTTTTCTATGTTTTTAATAAACACCACTCAGTATAACTATCTTTTAATTTATTTGATTTATTGTGAATTTTATAACACGACACAATCGGCCGCCAACTTTTAAACAGACACAGAGTCAAAACTAATGTTGGTAAGTGAGTTCTGAATGCCTTTACAGAAAGCTCTTGTGATATTGCATTGATTTTATGTCATTCCAGGGTGTTATGTATTCCAGTTTTTCATATATTTCGATTTTCGTCTAAAATTACTAGGCCGCTGTAAAACAAACACACATTTCTTTTGAACGAGTGACTAAATTATTGATGTAAAAGCTTTTATCAAAAGCTTGTTTATCAATGTATCTAATAAATACCACTTAGTAAAACTATCTTTTAATTTATTTGATTTATTGTTAATTTTATAACACCATTCATTCGGCCGCCAACTTATAAACAGACTCAGAGTCAAAACTAATGTTGGTAAGTGAGTTCTGAATGCCTCTACAGAAAGCTCTTGAGCTATTGCATTGATTTTATGTCATTCCAGGGTGTTATGTATTCCAGTTTTTCATATATTTCGATTTTCGTCTAAAACTACTAGGCCGCTGTATAACAAACACACACTTCTTTTGAACAAATTACTTAATTATAGATTTTAAAGCTTTTATAAAAAGCTTGTTTATCTATATTTCTCATAAATACCACTCAGTATAACTATCATATAATTTATTTGATTAATTGTGAATTTTGTAATTTTATTCAATCGGCCGCTAACAGAACTTCTTTATTTGGTAGGGTAATTTCGGTGTGAAGATAGCGGCCAAAAGTTGGCGGCCAAATGTTGGAGCCAATCGGCCGCCAACTTTTCGGCTGCTAACTTCACACCGGTCAGGATCGTAGCAGGTGGAAAGAAGTCGTCTCTGCCTACCCCTCTGGGAAACAGGCGTGATTTTATGTATGTATGTATGTAGAACTAAGGTTACCGACATAGCCCTAAGAATAGCTAAACTGAAGTGGCAGTGGGCGGGGCACATTGCTCGCAGGACTGATGGCCGATGGGGTCAGAAGGTTCTGGAGTGGCGAGCTGTAGGTAGGCCTCCAACAAGATGGAGTGACGACCTCGTCAGGATCGCGGGACCGCGGTGGATGCGAAAAGCACAAGACCGGTCTGAGTTGGAAGCCTTGGGGGAGGCCTATGTCCAGCAGTGGACGTCTTTCGGCTGACATGATGATGATGATGATGAATTGAAATGATCGTGTTTGTCTCGATAAGTTCATTTTGTACGAATAAAATAATAATTTTCTATTAAATGAAGTATACCGTGTTGAAAACTCGAAATTTCAGTTGATTTATTCTCCGAGGAAACAAGCGCTTTAACTTTAAAAGGTTAAAAAGGTTGGAATCTTGTTAACAACTTGATTAAATGTAAGGATAAAAGCAATAGAAAAAGTCAACGCTCTTACCGATCAGTGAACTTTATATCGTTTACATAAGGTTCAGTATTTACAAAGCATATTTTAATAATGTTTGGACGTTTAGTAAACATACTCTGCAAATTTGTTAGAACGAGAATGTATTGCGTTGTTTAACAGGTGGCTGTTTGTATTTTTACGAGCATATAATTTGTGTTAAAATAATATGACAGAAGAAAATATGAATAGGAATTAGTGTGGAGTAGCTTATTGCGAAAAAAAGGCTAGACATGCATTTTAAAAAGTTAATAACAAAATTAAATAACCGTTAGTAGTTATAATATTAACATTTAAAAGTCTTGACGAAATCTAACAACAGCTCGTTGTGGAATTACGTACCTATAAGCCAAAACAAGATGCAAACGCAGCTAAAAAAGGGTGGGATATGTCCCCGATTAGGTAATTCTAAGTTTTAAAACTATTACTATGGCAGGTAATTCGAAATATTTGTGTGAAAAAAGTTATCGCCATGTAAAGACAGCGGTGTTTCAAAGTAATTATGCTAACGTCGTCTATGTAGGTGTGCCGAAAATCTATATTTTTTAAATATTTCTCACAGTTATTTGAGGTTTCCGCTACGCAAAATCGTTGTAGCATTAAAAAGGTGCTTATTGTTATTGGTTTCTAGGCCAGTGTTCATACATTTCTGCCCATTCTCCTTTCTGTTTTCTATCGACTCGAAATATATGGAGTTGACACAGCTTACGTCGGCGAATATTAGCGATTTTCGAAAACAGTTCACTCAGCTTTGCATTTTGACTGAGCCCATGAGTGGTAACTGAGCGCCGATCGGGTTGAAACCGAGTTTTCCTGAATATGATAATTTGACACATCGATTTAACACTTTTATTTTTTAACAACAAATTTATAAAAACACCGCGTATAATTTAGGATAACACATGTTTGGCTCAACCGATTTTCATAAAAGGAATATAACAACCACCGCCCGAATAGAGGCTTTCAAATGAAAATCCGAGAAATAAGTTTACCCGTTCAGCCCCATGGCGGTGATAGACAAACGAACACATACACATAAAAGCTTAAAACACACTGTACGTTTCACTTTTTTTTTGGATGTGGTTAAAAATAGATTCCAACAAACCATTTTTAAATTCCCATACATCACAACATACACATCGCTGAAATATGGCCAGCCCATCTCAATTAATGAAGATTTAACCGAATTTAAATGATCATTACTCGTTCACGTTAAAATGACGAAATGCATTTGAGTACATCAGTACAGTCATCAGCAATATTTATGTTATACAACATTGGGTTCACGTTGAAATATCTGACACGTGTCTATTGCCAGAGGCAAAAGGGCGTGTCAGATATTTATTTTTTGTAATGTTGTATTAATTATAAGTACCTAGAGTCGAAAGCAATCAAAATTCAAAATGTTGATTTAGTAAAGAGGCCACACGAGGGCTCTTTTACACGTCGGTAATATACAGTTAATCTACCAGCGCTTTGGACAAGACCATCATTGCGGAGAGGAAGCGCCGCAAGAAACTCCAGCAGGTCATTTTTTCAATCATATTAACAATAATTTAATACTTAAAAGTAAGTTACATTAAGTAATATTAAGGTAATAAAGTAATAAATACTTAAAAATAAAATTATTACAAATTTAGGGTCAATAAACCTTAAACTAAACACGACGAGGGCTCTACGTCAAAAGCCATAACTAGAATAATTAATTACTTTATTACTTATATCTAAAAATCCATCACGTCAAATATAAGTATATATACGACTCTATTGTCAGTGGCACAAATGTTAGATGATGTTTTGATATCTTAGGAGCGTGTACATATTATTATATATTTACTGACTGTACCGAAACAACCGCAAAATTTATCAGTTTCCGACTTATTATAAATAAAAACTACACCAATACCTACTCGAGGGTAAAAGCTAGCACTACCATTTCATTTAAAGCCAGATAATAAACCTATTACCATTTAACATTAATCCCATTACGAATCTGACTATCAAACCTATTCTATATTCTGCCCTTGTATTTGTGAATAGCTTGCGGTACCAAGCGGGCCATATCCAATTTACATTTCTAATTACACAAAACAATGATGCTCCATGCCATCCCCAAAGCCTACGAAACGAATTCTGCCCCGAAATAATAGGATAATCTCTAAACTCTATGCTGTTATCTCACTACATATACACAATCAGCAACACAAAGCGAGTGACAAAATCTAAACACGACTCTATTCTTAATAGGTTAAGGAACAAACGGTATTTTGAGCGGGCGCTGGCGCTCCCGCGCTGCTGACTGTACAATCCGTGTATTAAAATTTTCATGAATAAGCAATGGTCATTTATGTAAATGAGCGACGGTGCGTGCCGCTGCGATAAGATAGCCAACTTTTTGATAAACATCGGACTTTCTTTATCACGCTTATTTTAGATTAACTATAATATGCGGGTGGTAGGACCTTGTGCAGGGTCCGTCCGGATCGCTACCACCATCTTATCCATCAACCTACCGCCAAACAGCAGTGTTCGCATTGTTGTGTTCCGGTTTGGGGATAAGACAGCCGGTGTAATGACTAGCATAGAGGCATTCCATCTTAGGCCTCAGGGTTGGCAACGCATTTGCAGTCTTAGGCTTGCAGTCTTGTGAATGCGAATGTCTATGTCTAGTTTCCGCTTACCATCAGGTGGCCTGTGTGCTCGTTTGCCTTCTCTACGCCATAAAAAAAAATCATATTTTATTGTGCCTGTGACAGATGTCATTTGGTAAATTTAGTGATGCTGCTTAGTAAAATCGCATTCATTTTTTACGATTATCTTTATGGTTTGTAAAAGAAATCGATTTGTATTCTGTTATAAAATAACGATATGTTCCAAATTCTGTTATAAATTTGTAACATATCGTCTAACATCACGCTAGAATTCAATTCAAAATATTTATTCAGTAAATTGGCCACATGAGGGCTTATTTACACGTCGGTAATATTTAGTGAATCTACTAGCGCTTCGGACAAGACCATCATTGCGGAGAAGAAGCGCCGCAAGAATCTCCAGCAGAAGGAACTCACATAATAATTTCTGTTGAGTTTCTTGCGGCGTTTCTACTCAGCAGTGGTCTCTTCCGAAGCGCTGGTAGATTTTTGACGTGTAAAAGTGCCCGTGCGGCCTATTTACTGAATAAACATCTTTTTTATCTTTTTATAAAATACAATAGTACTTAAATGTAACATTACAAGGTAATAAAGTAATAAATAATTATATTAAAAACGAACACAAATAAAATCATTAATAATGTAAGCTCAATAACATTAAATTATAAATAGTGACTAGGAGAACAACATGACGAGGCATCTACGTCAGGAACGATAATCGAAATAACTAACTGAAAAACAAGTCCTTGCAAGCGTGAACAGACCGGGCCACACAGACAGCACCCGTTCACGAGTATGACGCGTAGGAATTACTTTACCAATGATATTAAACTCGAAGACGAGTAATGTAAACTAATCTGTCATTAGATTGACTAGAAACTTTGAATCTATGCTGCTATTTTGATGGCAATACTAGTAACAGTAATATTGGTACTATCAAGCTTGGGCTTTATTTTACGACGACCAACAATATTACTTTTGACCTGTTATCGTATTGTCAACGTTTTGATAGCTCTTATTCACTTGACAGTAAGGGCGGCCGAGTTGAGAACAACACCATAACTTGTCAAAAACGATATCGTTTAACGTCGTGGAATAGAGGCTCTGATATTACGAGTATCATAATGGAGACGAGAAAAATAGATCCGTTGGATTTGGATTCGTTTAACGCTTTTTATCATCAGTGTTACACGTTTTTTTGTTTTAAATAAACTGTTGAAGGTTGTGCTGGTAACCCTGTTTTGCCCCGAATCTAGCAGTGGGGACTCCTAGATGAGGGGTTGTCCCTAATCGGGAATTGAGATGTATGCGGGGTCCGTCTGTATGTATACCACTATCTTACCATATAATGTGCTCCCAGGTCAAATGGTTCACCAATGGCGATCACGTGCAGAGGACTGAAATCCAAGACCCGGGATCAAATACTCATGCTCATCACACAAATATTAGCTTTACCCATACCAGAAATCGAACACAGTGTAGTGTAGTGTAGTGCAGTGTAGTGCAGTGTAGTGCGTGCGTGCGTGCGTGCGTGCGTGCGTGCGTGCGTGCGTGTATGTGTGTGTGTGTGTGTGTGTGTGTGTGTGTGTGTGTGTGTGTGTGTGTGTGTGTGTGTGTGTGTGTGTGTGTGTGTGTGTGTGTGTGTGTGTGTGTGTGTAGCATACTGTAACCATTATGTGTCGTGTATAATAGCAGCACTAGGCAAATATACTCAGTTTTGTATCAACCGTTGTTTTATTCACAACTCCTAAGTCCCCGCTGTACACCAGGACCTCTTGCTTCATTAGAACGTAACTAAGCTAAACGCGTCGCCAATGTGATAATTAATAATTATGATGTAAATTATTTTATCTACGCACACATCATAAGCCCTCTATTATGGGTTCAGAAACCGTGGGCAATGACCAGCATTAACAAACAATCTTACTATGAGAACTTTCTTGTCTGTGGTAGTAGGACAAATCTGGACTCTAATGTTATAACAGTATACATTTTTGCAACGTTATGCGTTTAAATTTGGAACAGCTGTCAAAACTCAAGAGGGTCTCCAATTCTCCATTCTAGTATCCATAGATATTAAAACCGTTATCGATACGAAACGTCAATTCAGTGTGTTTTTTAATATAAACCACATGACATTTGATCTCGAGTGACATGAGAATATGGACTTTTCGTTTGTCTATGATTTAAAAAAAACCTTCCTATTCGTGACACTGACACAGCACAAGTTTGTTTTGCCGCCGTTTTTGTCGTCAAGTTGTCGGCTTCTGAACCCTTTTTAGAGTACCTACTTATGATAAGTGTGTAGATAAAGTAGTGTATGCCTTAAAAAACTCGTGTGATCCTATTATGAAACTCGTGTTTTGAGGCCTCTCATTATGCATCAGTTGCATAAACTACTATTTCTGTGAAACTATCCTGCGAAATGGCTTAAAAGGTGGCTACATTACTCTGATATAATACATTCGTTATTTCCTCGAAATCCTGACCTGCAAATAGTAGACTCGTTCTGTCGGTTTCTTTTGGACAGTGCAATGAAAGATATACACGGTGTTACGATAAACTGTACATATTGAAAGGGATGAAATTTTAGGTTAATTTGTCGTTAAAACAATTTCTTGAAATTTTCTTTTAGCCACTGGTTTTTTTTTTACACATTCTTAAACTTTTTAATAAAGTTCGGGTAGTACACTTACTTGTGACGGAGTAACTATAGGTATTGATCTAATTTCCCAAATGAGATAACACAAAATGCATAGTATTGACATAAGTTAGGGTTATAATATTATAACAACATTAGAGCAATTAAAAAAAAAACTAAGCAACTTCTTTTTTTGTGGAAAATTAGTGCAAAAATAACATTTTGTTTTCACAAAAACACGATTTCCCCAAAATTTTACGGATATTTTACAATTATTTTTTAACCTAAATGAGGAATAATAGTAAGCAAAAAAAATGGTTAAAAAGTGCAAGTCCAGGAATCAGTAAAAAATAAATGTTTAACCGATAAATGAACCTAAAATTTCATCCCTTTCAATATGCACCAACCTGTAGTATATTTATAAATGTCCAAACAATTTACTAACACAGGTTTATTTGTAACGTAAACAGCTCTATACCCAAACTGTAAACAAGTCAGATCAATAAACCAAAGCCCACATAACTTGGAGACCTTCAAAGTTGCCTGTTCCCTCGGCACCATCAAATTAGTATTATCGTTCTGTTGACTTTCCGTTACCTTTGCTTTTGCGCCGGTAATGTAATAATAAACTGATAAAAAATCGGTCCAGTGCGATTTAGAATACACACACAAAGCGCTTTTTAAATATAATATTAAGATCGATCAAAAAAACGCTGAACAAAACACGTGTCTTGTATAGAGACCCAATTTAATTTAAATTATTTGTTATTATAGCGGCAAAAACTTTTCTACTTATTACGGTTTACGAGATACAGCCCGTTGAAAGGCACACGGACTGACGGATAGCGGAGACTTAGTAATAGGGCAACGTTGGAATTCTTTCGGATACAGAAACTTAAAAAAAACGGCCACTTGTAAATCGGACTTGCACACGAAGGGTTCCGTTCCATGTTTCTTGCAAAATGAGACACTGTTATTTGATATTATATTTAATTTAATACTTAATACCACTGAAGGGGATTGTCTTAAGGACAACGGAAGTTCATTCCACAGTTGGACAGCATGGACAGTGAAAGATACACACATGTGTTATATACATAACAGGTGTGTTTTTTTTACCTCCCTCTGTCTCTCTCCCAAAATTTTTGGCATGTTATCCTGCTGAACTACACATGTTATTTGATATTATATTTAATTTAATATTTATTTATTTCATTTTATTTATTTATAGCTTTATATAATGCTAGACTAAGTAGTACCATTGTAATATGAAATATGTTTAAAAAATGACTGACTGCTGAGTTTCTTGCGGCGTTTCTTCTCAGCAGTGGTCTCCTCTTGGGAAGCGCTGGTAGATTATTGACGTGTAAAAGTGCCCGAGCGGCCTACTTACTGAATAAATTTCTTTTATCTTTTATCTTTTTATCTGAGTACATTCTGCTTGCAAAACAACAAAAAAAACAGTTGTATTGCACCACTCAAATATTTATGTTATTCTGTCTTTAGTATTTGTTAAAAACGAATACTTATTCCGTTTCAGAGCTATAAGGTTTGCGTTTTACATACGATTTGAAAATGTATTCGCGGACAATTGAAAATAATAGCGTAATAATGGGAAAAACAACCGAAGAACATCTAGAAGCTAAAAAAAAAACTACCTTTAGTTGTGGTGGTACCTTGTGCAGGGCCCGTCCGAATCGCGAAATGTGTTGCTGTGGGGAAGACAACCGGAGACATTGATTTGATTTGAAATCTCAGATCCCACTTACCATCAGGGGGCACGTGTCATCGTGTACCATAAAAGAAAATAGTCTCAAAAAGGTAGGTGGAACCCTGACCCGCCATAGAACGGTGTCACAGTGACATTATAAAACATTTTTTTTATTTTTTGTGGTATAGGAGGCAAACGAGCAGACGGATCGCCTGATGGAAAGCGATTACCGTCACCCATAGACACCTGCAGCACCAGAGGAGTCACAGGTGCGTTGCCGGCCTTTCAAATGAGAGTACGCTCTTTTCTTGAAGGTTTGAAGGTCGTAACGGTCCGGAAATACCGCAGGCGACAGACCATTCCACAGTTTAGTTGTGCGAGGCAGGAAATTCCGATTGAAACGCACAGTTAACGCACATCTAAATGATGGTGGTGGAATTTCTGTCGCGTAGGACGAAGGCGGAAGGATGCGGCAGGAATTAATCCGAACAGCTCCTCGGAGCACTCCCCGTTGTACAAGCGATAGACAATGCAGAGTGAGGCTACATCTCTACGCAGCGCCAAGGAGTCAAGCCGATCAGAAGTACGCTGGCAGCCGACAATTCGAGTGGCTCTCCGCTGGATGCGGTCCAGAGGGAGAAGCTGGTATTGGGGAGCCCCAGCCCACAGATGAGAGCAGTATTCCATATGTGGCCTGGGGCGCCTGGGGTGCTGCGCCTTGCCTTGTTTGGCACTTCTTACGACTTGAAAAATAACGTCAATGTGACACAGTTCTATGGTGGGTCAGTGTTCTATTGGGCTGATAGTATTATCATGAACGTTAATTGGTGACCCATTTCAAGTCAACGTCGTCAATGTTATTAGAGATGTCAAGTCATTTGTTTCTTTCAGGAAACTCAACCGTATTGTTGTAGAATGTCAGATTGACTTTTGGTGGGTCCCAAATTTAAGTTCTGGACAGTATATATACAGCTTAATAATTCCCTAGATAGTTCTATTCACGTCCGAAATCTTGCGAGAATATTACGTTACCGTCTTTCTCTACTTCCCTTTGGGGTAAAATATATAGGCCATTAAGTTAATCTTCTACATTAACGCATTCAGTACCGAGAACGAAATATCGAAGTCTATTTTGGATCAAAATAAGTCAGTCTGGTACTGAGCAGCGGCCCGACAATAGACAATCTAGAGTTGGAAGTGAATGCCCCTGTCAACGTCACTATTGCCTAGATAATACGTGTCAATTTTGTTTACTCGAGGAATTTTGTTATCCGTGCTTGGTCGCACTATGCTTAAATGGCTATTGAGCAGCAATTCAACATATTGTGTCTTTGTAATCCACTAGAATTATTGATTGAACGTAATTGGACAAGGAAACTTATGTAATATCAACTTGTGTAATTTTTTATGTGGTAGCTTCTGCCCGGGACTTCGTCCGCGAAGACCCCACGGGAAATAGCAGTGATTTTTTCAGGAAAAAAGGTAGTCTATATTAATTTTAGGGTAAGCTATGCCCATTTAAATGTTCATTCAAATCCGTTAGCTATTTCAATTCATTCATGAACGTATCAAACCATGGACAAAACTGTGTTATTGAATCATATTGTATCATAGTGTATAAGGGACATGAAACCTTTTAACGCTAACGTAAACGATTTTCGAAAAAGGTTGAATTGTATGGTACGAATATAAGCGGCAGCTTCCGTCAATCGTATACATTTCAATAACGATAAACTTTATTCGCTATGCATCTTATTAGGGCCACAGATATATCCCACGTTGTCTTTACCCTGTGCTCGTATTGTTAACGTTATAATAGCTTTTATCACCTTGTCATTAAAGGCCGAGTCGTAAACAATACTATACAAAGTAAAACAGAGGCTCAGGCCATTAGAGAATCAGACTGGACATTATGTGTTGCCAAGGACCTACATGTAACGACGCATCTTATCTTTTTCAATGCCAAGAACAAGAATACAGTGCTCAAGCCGTATAAGAATCTGATCCAAGGGCACTGAACCTTAAGCAATAAGTAAACTGACAATCCCTAAACTTACGTGCGACGTTGCAAAAGTAATGAGTTGCCTAACTCCACGGCGAATCAATATTGGTTATCTTAATTGACAACGTTACATTTGCCTAGTCTACGGAAACCGATTAAAACTTGGATATTTGACAGTCAATATTTGAATATATATCTTTGATGACATTAACTAGCTTAGTCTGATTAACTTATAAAAGGAGGATGGGCAGATCAGAGACCCTAGACAAGATCGTATCGTTATCCACAATGGATAGGATTGACGCAAACTGTCAGACGGTGACGTCGAGCTCCTACGTCAATTCCATAGATTTGTCAGTTTTCGAAAATCGTTTACGTTAGCGTTAACAAAGCAACTTGTCCAGCTCTACAGCTTAGGTGTCCGAGGACATGTAATTAGTCCTAAATCTTTGCGTTAAAGAAGTTATCGCTACATAAAAACAGAGGAGAGTTCAGACATAACCACACGTTTTTGTGATATTTTAGTTCGGCCATTGAAATTTGTCAGAGCGATTTGACATTTCCCGCCAAAAACATAGATTTAAAATACCTATCGGACCGAGAATCTAGGCGGTAAAAGCCATATCGTCTTCGTCTTCAAGTCAATAGCCATATAGTTTTTCCAAGTAGAATAGAGACTCTGTAGCCCTAAAGCTCTATTTTAACGTTAAAAATTAATGGCTAACAAAATAAATTAACACAAGAACTACCTAGAATAATGTTGAAACTATAAATTATGAAAATTCCTTTGTAAGAATTCTGTTAGACATTGTAGGCATTAAAAACGAAACCTTGCCAGAGTGACTGAGCATTTTCCTCAACAAAGATTTTTATCTCTACATTTTTTAGCTTTTTGCCGTATTCCGGCGTCAAGAACAGGCTTCCTTCTAGAAAATTCATCAAAGCAATTTGTATACCGGCTGGTTGTAGGCAAACACTTAATAAACATAATCCTACTAAAATTATAAATGCAAAAGTTTGTGTGTGATTGTTTGTAACTTCACGCTGCAATGGCTAGACCGATTTAAATGAAATTTGTAATGAAGAAAGCATATACCCTGGATTAACACACAGGCTACCTTTCATCCCGGAAAATTCAAGCGTTCCCGTGGAAATAACGATATTTTTTTTTTTTGGACATTTATGCCTTTTTTTTTTTTTTTTAATTCATGCACTTAAAACATTGTCATAAGAGATTAACACTGGTCCCTACACTAGGCGTAGCCTGTCCTATAGGTAACCAATACAGAAATGAGTTTGCAGAAAGTTGCGAAAAGCTAATAAAATACACAACACAAAGGAATGAAGTCTAATTTAAGATATAAATTTATTACAAATGCACAAGCTGGAGTGTGTGTGTGCATGTGTGTGAGTGTGTGCGTGTGCGTGTATGAGTGAGTGTGTGCGTGTGTAGTGTGGGTGTTTTAAGATTGTAAATGTATATAAGAGTCTCTTTGAATGACAGGAAAGAAATTGCCCGTAATTGCGTTACTTAGGTTAAATGCAGTGTTTAATTCAAAACCTTGACAAATTCTTCTACATCTTCATACGAGAGGGATATTGAAATACACATACTAAAAAGCGTTTCCGATGTGCGGTGGAAGCGTTTTTAGAAGAACGCCCCGCACCGCGCCGCTGCCGCACGTGTCTAAGAGCTCGGACTAACAATAAAGTGAGTTTTTTAACCAAATAACCCGTTACGAAGGTTACAAAAAGTCTCTGATGAACTAACCTTTTATTTAAATTTCCACTTATTTATAAAATGGTCGGAAGGGTGTGCATCCTGAAATCCGAATATTTTTCGACATTTATGAATAAACATGAGTTCCTTTCCATTTTCCAAACGTTAACACCGTTTGAAAGTATGAGTGCGTTAAAAATTCATCCGTCCGTTTTATCTTTCAGCTCAATACGTGAATTACATATTTAGAAGTCTCTATAATATTTTAGAGAATAATATTTAGAAATAATCTTCACTAAGTGGTAAGAGATAGGCGTGTAGGTATGTATGTATGTACTATCAGCATCATGGAACCCTGACGTTATGATTCAGGTGGTATAGTACAAACTATTTAAAATCACCATTTCCACTTGAGAACTTACCTGCGACGAATGGCATTGTTATCTTTTGTTAAATCCAACCTCTAATTACCTGTACAAAATGAAATGCATTAATAACAAAAGATGGAATATGAATTAGAATTTTACTGTCTTAAGAATAAGGTTCAAATTGGAAATTACTAACTCACTCACAATTGACACCTATAGAACCTTTTAGAAATGACTAACACTTGCTAAATGCTACACCCGGTGGTCCTTATTATATGTCATGTCCAAAAGGTTCTATGTGAAGTGTGTCCTATTCCAATTTGAACCTTATTCTCAAGCAAGTAAAGTTGTAATTAATATTCCATCTTTTGTCATTAATGCATTTCATTTTGTACACGTTATTAGAGGTTGGATTTAACAAAAGATAACAATGCCATTAATAGTGATTTTAAATAGTTTCTACTATAAGAAGGGTCAAACCTAATGTTTTTACTGTGACACCTTTCTATGGTGGGTCAGGGTTCCATTGAGCTCATAGTATGTCTGTATTATCACTATGACGTAATTATATGATCAATTTATTTTTTCAATCGACTAGAAAGTGTATGCCATAAGGGTATCTCTTTGTAGTCGACCGTACATAGGCGAACTTACCCTGAATGTCAGCCCTGTATGGGAAAAATCGAGACAAATATCTGGATTTTAATTTGAAATTGCAATCTTGTTGGCAGTGTTGGCACCCTACTAATTATTGGTTTTTATCTACAAACACCGGGTGCTAATAACAGGTACTGGATGCCAATAATTAGGTGAATTTAATTGTAAGTTATTATGAAACATGTTTGTTGATCGTGTAATTTATGTGTAAATAAATAAATATCACTGCGATTTCTACGTTGCAATCGACATCATTATGGTTGAATTTAATTAAAATAAACAATAAGAACAACAGAATCAAAGAAAATCAATTTAAGAACAATATGAGAAATAATATCAAAGTTTCTGAGTACAAATGAAGAACGACTCAATACTTACATGATATTAACACTGCTAAAGTAACAATAACAAGTAATTATAAGTTTCGTTTCATTTAAACGAGTAAGTCAATGCAAATAATTAGTGGAGACATTTGAGAACCGGGCTGGTACACTTATGTACCTTGTCGCTTTAACGTCATGTTTGAAATGTCATATAAAATTGTAAACGATTGAAAGTGACAAGGTACATAAATGATCACTTATTTATGCTGTTGACTGTACTAAGTGCCTGTTGCAGAGACCTAGAACTCTTCAAGAAATGTCATAGGTTCAAGTGGTATCTAGGACTAGGGCATGCAGTATCGAAGCATTTTCGATACCGGTATTGGTTTACTTCCTCTCTTCCCTGAATTTTGGTGATTATTTTCACAACTAGAAAGGTTTTTTAAGAATATTCAAGACCAAATACAATAAAGTTGGGCATTCACGGACACGCCATCTGTCTCGGCGACTGATGGATTGTATACATCTAGATGGGCATAATATTGTGACCACATTCACGGGCGCGCCCGCGCGCCACACCATTTAGAAAATGGCAGCCAGAGAACGCATTCACGACGACATTTGGCTTGGCGCTGGCTTTCCGTCCATTTTGAAATCCAACGGACCGCGCCAAGTACTTTTAAACGCTACAGTTTTGACATTAACGGATCAATTTTGGCGCGGCGCTGCAATTGGCTAGTTTTTAGCCAACAGAACAGCACAGTACTGCAACAATTACGGACGCCGTGGTTTGATACAAATGTCGATGTGGTGGTGATTGTATTAATGACTTAAATTATTAATTTTAATGAACTCGTACAAAAACTATTGTTCACAATAGTGTCATAATCAAGCTTTTTAATCTCGTACCTTACTTAGGCCACTCAGCAAGCTTCGTGGCCTAAACACGCTACTCGACTAAAAAGCTCTCTATTATAACACGATTATGAAAATAACTATTTTGAATAGATATATAAATAACCGAGATATAAGCCAACAAAGATTTGTTCCTATATCTTTCTAGCAAAAGATTTAAAGATGAATTTTATATCGCCGACGTGATACATGACGTCACACGTCTATGTATACTTAGCAGTTCAGAATGCTGGTACCGTCCGCATTTTTTTTTTCACGGTATATTCATATTTTGTAGAGAAGTGGGATTAAAAAAAATCCATGCATTCCTATTACACAGGACACAAACCATTAATAAAAGAAAGGTTTTTTTCGGCAGTGGGGTGCAGTCTGTAGTCTTAATACATAAAAGATTAGCTGTCCCGTAAGCAATAAGGGTGCATATTACATTATACTTGAGATTTTTCGTGGGTAATGCCCATATTTGTCTAACAGGTTTTGTGTGAGTTCCTCTTAATGCCTGAAGAGGAAACGCGGGTAGTAAGCCCAATTAAGTTTCTACTCTGTTTGTTAGAATAGTAGTATCGTAGTTAATTTACTAAGGATGCTATTTACCAAACCAGATTCCTTTATAGGTATAACCCCAGGGCTCGGATACTTGTTAAATTTTCAAACCGTTATTATGTACTTGACGCTAAAACGTTTTCATTTCGGTTCCGTTCGCATAAACTGGCTTTTTAACCGGTTTTTTTAAGGAACCTTTATAAAAAGTTATTTTCGAATAAACCGGTTTCGAACTAAATAAACCGGATTATCCAGGCGCATACCGCGCGTGTCTTCACATCACAAGTAAAAAAAACAAATTGCAACGAACGCGTTGGTTTGTCGAATTATTTTTTAATTAAGAGCTCGTGGATTAAATCGGTTAATTAAGGTGACAATAAATATCTCAAAAGGTTCGCGCGAAAAGTTCAAAGCAAAACCGAAATAAACCGGTATTAACCGGTAAATGGCGACCGGTGATGTAAATGGCCCAACCGATTTACATCGAACCATCTACCTAACATCCTTTATTAAACTTCCTTTCTTTTAAAAGTTTCCGCAACCGATTCAGTTCATCCGTTTCAGAGCTACGGTGCCATACACAGATACACATACACACAGATTTAACTTATATATAAAATCGTTTTATATTTTAGAGACGCACCTCGAGTTTCTTCAGTCACTTCCACAGCTCGTTTCCTTCAGCTAAACAGTAATTACCTGCGAGCTTCTTTAAGGAGGCAGCCATTCCTTAAGTACAACAGTATTTTACGACTAGACCTAAAGGTAATTTACCTCACGGTTCTGAAAGGTAAGGTTGGTCGGGTAATTAATAAGTGAAGGCTTAAAGCCGCCTTTTTAAAAGAGCTGACGCTGCCGCTTTTTTTTTGTGTGAGCTGTGTGTGTGTGTTGTGGTGGTGTGGTGGTGTGGTGGTGTGTGGTGGTGTGGCTGTGGTGTGGTGTGGTGGTGTGGTGGCTTTTAATTTCTCCGTCGAAATGTTTTAAATACCAGTACTTACCAATAATGTAATGTGATAAATACACGTAGGTATGTATACAATAAGTCTGGTTAAGGATATATTGGCAGAATTATTTATAAAATAAAATTATGAATAGGTTTTTTATTATTAACACTGAACATATTATTATATCAACAAAAACGTGTTTGTGTCCATAAAAGTTACACGTAACTTTGTGTAAGAGACACCGCTTTTCCAATTTTTTTTGCTATTATTTAATACCTAGAGTGAAATATTAGCCTAATTTAAAAGGTGATTTTGGATCTTAACATACGTGTACCCAAATTAATTAAAAATATTTTCATTTCACTTCATTTTCTGCCACATCAAGTCATTCTGACATTTGCTATACGTATTTGATCCATCTAAGTCGACGTCCGGAGGCCATTTGCAACGTCAAAAGATGGCGGATGTGTAATACGTTTTAGTTTTTATTTTTGTGTATTTAGGTGTTCAAAGTTCTTTTTTGTTAGTGATTTGTACTATTAATGCCTTTGTGTTGCATAGTGATAGAAGACTTGGACTTATTTCGTGTATCCTGGCATCTTACTTCTCGTATCAAGTGGACTCGCAGTGGTACAGAGGTTAAAACTATCTTGGCCTCTGTCCTACATATCACCGTACAACGTTGCCACCAATCTTCCTAGACAAGATAGAATTGTGTTTTATTACTATATTGATTTATACTTATATATACTTGACACTGGCGAAATCACTTCATAGTGGAAACGCCATATTCCCACGGTAGTAGATGTTCAAGTCGCCGCGGCCCAAAGAAAAAAAAAACAAAAAAAAAAACGACGTCCACATTAGCAAGACAGTTTCCGAATTAGGGTCACCAATTGTCTGCTACCTTACCTTTTCAGGGTAGACACAAAGGCAAAAACGGAACCCTTATAAATTTATAACGTCCGCCCATAATGTCACGGGGAATTCCAAATAGCATCAAGACGGAAGTGAATGATTCTAAAAGTCTTTTGTGAACCGTTAAAAATTAAGCCATTTTGAGCCAAATAAGAAAGAACGAAAGAAAAAATATATTCATAATGAGACGCACAAAAAGGAGCAGAATACTGACATAGACCAAAGGTCTGTTGTCACGAAATCATTCCAAGCGCTAGCCTTTCGTTGGAACCATAAAGTAAAATCAAGGCATATTGGAAATTAAAAAACCGAATGACAAGTGGAATAACATAGACTAGACTTAGTTTTATACATGAGCACTACTTTGAAAATGGAAGCCCGAAATTACGTTAGCTCCATCTCTCACTAGATTTAGCCATGAATGCCTAATGAAAAGGACGGGGCGTCCGACGTTTCGAAGTTTCGCATTCCAAAGGAGCCATCCAGACCCAGAATCATTGATTTTATTATATCGACACACCTTTCAACGAACGTACCATTACGCAAAAAAAATGCTAAACCTCTACGTTATAATGTTCAAGATATCCTGAAAACATCAGGATTTTAGCAGAAAATGTCTTTTCGATGATTTAGATATGCTGGTTATGGTTACCCATCATGCGATAACCAGCATTTTTTTTTAAATCATATAGAAGGCAACCGAGCACACAGGCCACCTGATGGCAAGTGGAAAGTGTGACCCATAGACATTCGCATTCACAAGACTGCAAGCCTAAGACTACAACACACCGGACACAACAATGCGAACACTGCTGTTTGGCGGTAGGTCAATGGATAAGATGGTGGTAGCGATCCGGACGGACCCTGCACAAGGTCCTGCCATCCGCAAATATCTAAATCCCCGATTTTATATAAGGAATACAAGTTAAAAGGTCGGGACACGAGTGTTTGTCGGTAGATATTTAATACGTGGAACGATGATGCCGTAAGTACCTGGACGGACACGCACTTGGTTGGCTTTTTGCTTCTTCTGCAAGTTGTTTCGACGACCCCGCTCCTCCGGATAACTCATTAAGGATTTCTTAAAGAATCCTTGAAAATTACGACCTTTGTTACACGGGGAAAAAGAAAGTACCTATATTTAATAGACATTTTCCGAAGACGCTTTTACAGAAAAATATCGGTTGGGACGAAGCTAAAAAATAATATGACTTGACGTTTTTCTTCGAAAGAATAGACTATTATTTATTTATTAAGTTACCTAGTTTCTTCATCGTGTATTTTACGGATGAACGCAATTTTAGATTTCAATTTGCTAATAACTCACAAAAAAATCATTCATAAAATTCAAATAAAGAAAAATTTATAAAATAGGTTTATTTAATGTAATCTTTCGATTGGTAATGGAAATTGGTAATTCATTGAAGCGAATAATCTTGTAAATCTATACATGATGGACACAAGATGGAGTGACGACCTCGTCAGGATCGCGGGACCGCGGTGGTTGCGAAAAGCACAAGACCGGTCTGAGTGGAAAGCCTTGGGGGAGGCCTATGTCCAGCAGTGGACGTCTTTCGGCTGACATGATGATGATGATTATGAAATCTATACATATATATAAAAGGCAAACCTGACCTACCTATAGATATCAACGCAAAGCCGAAACTACTATACCTAAAAACATGAGATTTGGTACAAGGTTTCCTTTCATGATGTAAGTGAGCACTAAGAAAGGATTATTGGAAATTGGACATAGGCCTCCCCCAAGGCTTTCCATTCAGACGTTACCATGGCCGCTACCGGAGCCAGGAATATCGGGGCCGCCGGGGACTAGGGGTCTGGGCTGTTTTTGTACATTCATACCGTTGGAGGAAAAACGCCGTAGTCGCCACGCTTGGCAGGCGGGTTGGTGACCGCAGTTATGCCATGTAGTCCGCGGAGGACGCTACTGCCCATCCTCCGGTTTATCCCTTAGTCGCCTCTTACGATAGCCACGGGAAGAGATGGGGTGGTGCTATTCTCGGCCGGCACCAACACAGAAAAAATAGAATACTTCAAGGGGATAAACGTTTGTCACAAAATAGTTTAAAAATTGGATATTTATCCAAATCGGGGTGATTTTGACAAAGACACCGTATAAGTAAATCAAATATAAATCAATTATGTTTCTGTAGTTTCTATTTGGTTGTACATCCGAGTACAATGCATTTTAGACCTTATTACAATGCTTTAAGATAAAACAATGGATACATCTCTTTGTAGTCGAAAGTACCGTAACGTAATCAATGAAGACGAGTAACGTACGGTTCGGTTCGTGTGACAAAGTCCTTTCATCGGCTTAGTCAAAGGGAAAATAAGCAACTTGCGTGTTGGCTGAGAACAAGATTAAAGGATAACATGAAAGCAGTAACAGGCTGAAACAATCTCAATATTACATTTTAAAATAAACCAGTATACAGTTATCAGTAGACCCCGTTATCTTGTCGCACTGAAATTGTTTTTCAGTAGAGCGTGAATGTTTTTTTTATCGATCTTCTTGGTATCGATATATGTATAATGCAATTGAATTTTCTCCTTTTAAGTTTACTATACATGAAAGTTAACCTATGTGTTAATACAAAGTATAAGCTGTCTGAATTCCAAATTTTCCAAAAAACTAGCCGTTAGTTTTTGCGAGAAAGAATAACAAACATACGGATACATACATACTCACAAACTTTCGCGTTTATAATCTCTGCGGGTGGTAGGTCCCTGTGCCTGTGCGTGTCCGTCCAGGTACTTACGGCATCATCGTTCCACGTATTAAATATCTACCGACAAACACTCGTGTCCCGACCTTTTAACTTGTATTCCTTATATAAAATCGGGGATTTAGATATTTGCGGATGGCAGGACCTTGTGCAGGGTCCGTCCGGATCGCTACCACCACCTTATCCATTAACCTACCGCCAAACAGCAGTGTTCGCATTGTTGTGTTCCGGTTTGGGGATAAGACAGCCGGTGTAATGACTAGCATAGAGGCATTCCATCTTAGTCCTCAGGGTCGGCAACGCATTTGCAGTCTTATGCTGATGTCTATGGGTCACAGTTTCCACTTACCATCAGGTGGCCTGTGTGCTCGGTTGCCTTCTCTATGCCATAAAAAAAAAAAAAAATATTAGTAGGATATATTTTTATACAAAAGTAATAGAACCTAGTGACTCCTCTTTGCAATTATCAGTGACATACAGTATCGAATGTTAGATAGTCGATAAAAAACACATTCACGCTCTACTGATAAGTAATGACAGTGCGACAAGATAACGGGGTCTTGTTATCAGATGTTTTTGCATTATGTTGGTATTTATAGTATAGTCTGGGCCAAATTAATTTAGCAAACATGTAAACACAACCTAACGAACCAATTTACCATTATTACTCTATAATTGCTTTTAAAGATCAAGTGAGGTCTTAGCAACGATTTAACACTTGATCTTTACTTTTACATTAAGTTTAGGATGAATATTTGAGGTTATGTGTCAAACAGTACTCATTTGTTTACATCTTTGGCAATATCGATTGACACAGACTATAGGTATGTATGTCTTAAGTAATTATTCTCGCTCGTTTGTTGTTCTGTGCTTCGTTCGTTCGTATTCTAACCTAGGTATATTAATAAAATTTTGTTAATTTATTTTTGCATTTTATTTGAAACCTAGTCGTAGAAAAAGTATTGTATGCAACGGTGTATAACTAAGTCAAAAAATACTCGTGGCGTCTTGCTTTACGATGTTTGCCTGCGGCTCACATCGTAACCACACCACTCGTCTTTTTTGACCTCTCTTATACAACTGTTGCATAAACTACTATAATAACAAGAATATTTTCCAGAAACGTTTGAGATAAAATTCGTAAAAAGAGTTTTTGGGTTAAAATGCAATGCCGTCACCACGTTGAATTATAATTTGGCAATCTGTTAGTTATGTCAAGTGGGGCAAATGCGAGCATGGGGCAAGTGCGAAACAATACATAAAAAAATAACTTAAGTTTGGTAATCTTGGGTTCATGTATGCATGAAAGTACGATTCTTTGTGTGGTATCATTAGAATACTTTCACCATCCCGGGTGGCATAGAATACCATAACTGTTGAATTGAAATAACAATGGCCAAAATGTTAATTATTAACTTAGGTATATCGACGTCAGTATAAAAAATGTTGTTTGGTTATAAAGCTTGCTTTTCGTTTAGTTATTTATAAAATAAAATATGTTACAATAGTACATTACTACAGACGCCGGGAAGTAGGGGGTTGCCGGCCGAGTTCATATAGACGTAGAGAGTTACGATGCTGGCAACCCCTTTTCACGGCGAGGTATGTATAGTGCTTTTTCAAACATAAAATTACAACGTCAAATACTAAGAGTGCATAAACATTAAAAGTAACCTACAGTGCTCAGTTACCCGCGCTGTGTCGGGTGCGCCGCCGCCGCTGCTGCACCACGACGAGTTACATCGCCTGCGAGCTAAGTTGCGCTACGCACCCCTAATTACCTCTGCTCTCCTGGTACTTGAAATAAACATGCAAACGCTTTGGTCGGGTGCATGGCGCATTGTATTTGAAAAAAATAGCTATTTAGCCGCCATGTCTACATTAAAATTAAGAAAAAAATACTTCCCGGCCTTGGCCTTCAATTTTGTATGAAATTCCTTTACAGTTCTCTCGAGTTACTTTGAAGCCTAAAATAACTAATATATCGCCAACATTACATTTTTAATAATTTTATTTTTGCTCGTTTTCAGAATTTATTATTTATTACTTTACTACCTTAATATTACTAAATGAAACTTACTTTTAAGTATTATTGTTATTATTATTGAAAAAATGACATGCTGGAGTTACTCTTCTTCTCCGCAATGATGGTCTTGTCCGAAGCGCTGGTAGATTCACTCTATATTACCGACGTGTAAAAGAGCCCTCATGTGGCCTCTTTACTGAATAAATATTTTGAAGAAATTTACGTATATGTTGTCACTATGTATACTTTTTCCTCGACGCACACCGAGTGCCCATATATTAACGAGGCACGATGCTTTACGGCTAGTAAGTAAAATGGCACACGAAGGGTGACCGTTGCGTTATTTTTCCCACGGACACGTCTAAATAAAAATACAAAGTAAAGGACTGAAAATATCCTCTCAATGTTTAAGAATATTGTAAAGTGACGCTTCAATCAGTCAAATCATTTCCATACAAATTTAGCTGCGGCAGATTCTCACGCCCTTAATCAAGTTAAATATCAACGATTTTTATCATGAAAAGTAAGTTTGTACGTTTTCGCTATATTAAATATTTTCTTGGAAAGGAAAACCTACAGACCTTGTTTTTCATACCGATTATATGGAACATAATTTAAAATAGTAAAAAACGGATATAGTTTGTGAGGAGAGAAACGTTATCGCACTTAGAAGTAATAAACATAGTAAGAAAGCAGTACAAAGTCAACTAGAAGACTATTTTCGTCATGACGTAGTGTACAAGTAAGTTTTTTTTTGTTAAAGACTAATATATTTAAGAATTAAATTAAACCAATGAGTTCGTCGCAAGGTTCGTCACTGCTGCAATGGATGAATAAAATTGTTTGAAGCAATCCAGGTGGACTCTACACAGTAACATACACCACATTAAAAAAACACGATTACATCAAGTGAAGTGTAAATCCAGATAGAAAATTCAAAGTATTATAAACCAGATAGCAACGCCAGGTGCACCGGTCTAAACCAACAACTTTCGCTTCCTATACATTCATCGATCTCTTCATGCACGTACTTCAAATGACATCGCTGTAAATTAAACTACTTACCTAGTGAAGAATATGTAAGAACCTCATAGTTATTCTGTACTCATAGCAACAAGAACCCCGATTCACCTTCCTGTATTTTTATTAAAGCCTTCGACAATAATAGAATATCTGGACCGTAATGTAACCCGGACACGGTCGTGACGTAAAAATCCGGGAATGTCTCAGGTTTCGCGGCAGCTTGGCGACAAGACAGGCAGCGAGGTGTGGTCCCTTGTCTACAATCTACTCGCCGTTAAAAGAAAAAAGGCGAAAACGCGCACTCAGGAAGGGTTTCATTTATCACGCTATCTCCTCGCCCTAAACGGGATCTATCTTGAAAGCGTTAAGAATCAATTTAGCCGTAATTCGCTTGAAAAAAAAGAAAAAAACACACTCGGTCTGCCTTTTTTTCAGCGGAGCGCGGCGCAAAAGGTTTTTCCTAAATTAGACTTATTGTTTTTCTTGAGCGGATCCAATAAAGATAAAGGAAAAACACACCTTCAAAGGGACAAGGTGTAATCTAAACAAGTGTGTGAACGAATTTGAAGATAAACGAATATTTCGAATCTGATCAGTGGATTTTTTTTCTGTGTTCAAAATCTACAAGCTATGAAAAGAATTATGATTTTCGTCAGCGATGATTTCGTTAATCGTGATTCAGTCGGAATCTTTTCAATTTTTCGGGCTATATCCGTTCCAAATTTCATTCAAATCCGTCTAACAGCGTAAAGGAGTACAAACTAACACACACATTAATTTAACCGCTTATAATGTTAGCGGAATTTGTAGGATGAGTCAAGACGCATTTGGAAATAATTAACACAATTTTCAATGTAACAACTGATTTGATAGTAACAACTCACCACCAGTCTAAACTACTAAAAGAAGAAAATAAATCTGCATGTAGAAAATATTTAGTGAGAAAGTTCAAGATCTTTCAAAAATGTACCAAGTTGGAGAATATGTGTGCAAGTCAACTTATAAAAGACCTAGCTGTTACGGTTAGAAGTCGATAAAAAGTCCTACCGTAATACTGCATTAGTAACAAACTAAATAAGGTTCCTAATAGGTACCTACACCTTGACAAGTATGTCCGTAAGGTACATTTTGCAACTTATTTACAAATACATATTATTATATATATATTATTACTACTACTTATTACTCCCTAGGAAAATACTGAGTTTTGACACATTTTCCTGCTCAAGCTACGCTTTATAATTGTATAATATGATAAGTAGTATTTAAAAAAACGACTGACTGTTGAGTTTCTTGCGGCGTTTCTTCTCAGCAGTGGTCTCTTGCGAAGCGCTGGTAGATTTTTGACGTGTAAAAGTGCCCGTGCGGTCTACTTAGTGAATAAATGCCTTTTATCTTTTTAGTCTTTTTTCGACGAATATTAACATTTTAAAGAGCATAGGTATTTGATATAATTTGCATTTTATCAGCAATTTGATTGATCGAAATTCATTACGAATAATGTTGTTAGCATACTGGTCTACTTACTGCATAAACTTTATTTTTTCATTTTTTTATTGAATTTGTTTGTTACGTGATATTGAAATATCACTTACGCTATGTCCTTTCCACGTCTCCATACCAAATATCATCGTAAAAAAGTAACAAACAAAGTAACTTATCTTGCATTGAAACATTAGTATGGATCACACGCAATTAAAATTACTGACGTCGCATAGTTGTAAGGCGAGGCTTTGTTTTGTTATCTACATTAATGACCTGCTTCTTACTGGGAACGAACGGTACTTACTGCGAAGAGCATATCATTAAACTAGATAGGAAAATAAAGTAGGCGTCTAACGAGAAAAATCTTCGCTCCTTTAGAAAACTGCCGACCAGGCGACAATTTCCATCGCCGCATTAATGAGAGATTTTATGACGATCAGAACGACGTCAGCAGGTGCTTTTGCGAAAAGTAGGCCAAGCTCTTGGAATCGAAAATACACTTACATCAAAACGATTCTATTTTTGTGAGCTCTCAGGTTTATCGCCTAGCACAGTGTTATTTCCACTCGGACGTTTTATTTCGGGAGCCGAAGGTGGGAACGACGAACAAAAGGACTGGCTTAGGGTTTCAGAGGAAAAATGTGGTTTAATTGGGTCCCCTTTGTTTGGTAGATTTTTTCGGAATAATAGGGAATATTCATTACTTTTTTTTAAGCTTTATTAAAAGCTGATTCATGCAACAAACAGTTGAGACAAATCTATAAAAATAACCAAGTTATAAGCCAAGAAAGATTTGTTACTATCTCTTTCTAGCAAATCAGAATTTAACAGAATTTAACAGTTTATATGGGCGATCTGTTAAATGTCGTTACAGTGCATATCGGATCAGTCTAAGGGTGCGGCTCTACTGAGGCGGAGACGAACGGAACGGAGCGGAGCTGTGCCAATATTAACCAATAGGATCTAAGCTAACGTGCGCCAGGCGCGCTCGACTTGACGGCACGCGTCTTCTATTGGTTAATATTGGCACAGCTCCGCTCGTCTTCGCCTCAGTAGAGCCGCATCCTAATAGCTGTCTAATTTAGCAGTTTAAAATGCTTGTATCATCCGTATTTCATGACCGATTTTAATTTTTATTTCGCTTTTCGTGATCTCTTTTACAGTAATTCATATTATTTGAGAAATGCGTTTTAATGCGTTTTGTTTTTTTTATTGTAAAATTATTATTGATATTTGACCTTTATTAGTTTTGTGTATTGACATCGGAAACTGACCATTTATTACTTGTTTATCATTGTTGTTTTTGATTATTTGAGTGTTTTATATTATTGTATTATTTTAATATTATTTTATCAATTTGTATTAATGTTTTGTTGACGATATCAATGTAATTTCGTATTTTTTGACATGCAATGCAATCTATATTGTAACATTACATTGATAAATAAATAAACTAAACTAAACTAAACTAAAATTCATACAATTTCCCTATTGTGTAAGGCATAATAACTTTTAGCATAAATTTCAATAAGCAGAAACGCATATGGCAAAGTAATTGTTACGCACAAATCATTGCACACAAACTTAGTTGGTCGAATAATCTTTATGCATAACATTGAAGGACCGAATGTTCGTAACGAATAAACCATGAAATGCATAATGATTCAGCATAAACGTTTTCAACATATTAACGGCATAACAGCATAGTAGATGAGATACAAAATAGCAGAAAGATGTCCCGGTGTACTAACCTAACCTATCCGAGTCACTGCTGCCCCGACCCATGTTGCTTGCTCGCTTCGCTCTCTCCCATTATGCAACACATTATTACGCAATATGAGTATATGTATTTTGTCTGCCATAATGATTTTTAGTCATAATGTGTTTTAGGTCATCATCATCGCAAATAATAACGTATTTTTTTAAGAAACTGTTACTATTTCAGGACATTCGATATTTGAGGAATTCTGAAAAGTTTACAGTTTCTATGATATAAAAAGTTATGACTATCAATAATTATGTCAACAATATCATTATGAACAATAAAATTATGGGAAACAAAGGGCTCCTATCTATCCATTATAAGCGAAACTTATTCAGACGGACCAGCTGACTAAACCGGCAGAGTAATCGGATAAATAACAAATGATTTTATTTTTATCTTCCGGCCAATCGATCCGCCGCCGGCCGTCGGTGGCGGTGAATAAAAGATGAGCTTGCAAATGCGATAATCCGATGCCCTGATTTCACTGGACACAATAAATGCTGCCGGAATCGTATTGACGCATTTCGCTTCGTGGAGGCTTTCTTCCAGTTAGTCGTACACTCGAGAATCGAATCAAATCGCATAATATTTAAGGCTACCTTCTGAGGAGATGCGCCTTTTCTCCTTAGGAGAGCACTACACACTTATAACCTTTGAGAGTTTAATGTGTTTCTATGAATTAATTGCACTTGCGCCTTTTCTCCGCCTTCTCTCGGCTGCGCTCAAAGCCCAATCTCATCCTCGCTTTCCAGGCTCACAAATCGAAATCCTATTCCGAATCCTTTTCAGTGCATGCTGTCAGGTTGTGGAATCGGCTACTGATCGACATTAAACGCTAGATTCCCTAAAAAGCAAAGTGAAGAAGTTCTGTCTCTATCTCCTAAATATTTATTTATTTATTGTTGGGTCCATGGAAACAAACAGCTTTCTAAAAAAATATAAATAAGACAAACAGGTTCTCATATTTAGCAATTAAGTATATTTATAAAGATTAGCTTTACTTACAACGATTATACAGTGCAAATATGTTACCAATACAACTACTACATGTCACCAGATATTTTCAGTGAACTTTAACTAAGCTAAACAGTATTTCAACCTCGCATCCGAAAGATATAATTATCTTGAATAAAGATTGTTTACAAAATATTGAATAATTTGTTAATAGTCTTAATATTATTTGCAAATACATTCAGGAGCAAAACAAACGGGTCAGAGTGCGTTTTTCATACTAAAGAGGCTATTTCGAGGCCTTAGTTCCTCGCCAGGGGTTGTTTTGAGTGAGGATTAATGGTGGATACTCCGAGGTTCAATAGAGGAGGTCAAAAGTTCTTAAGATACCTAACTTATCGCACAGTCGCTTAACACCACAGCGGGAGAGTTTGGGTCAGCACTTGGATTTCCTTACATTTTATTGGCATTTTAGATGTTTTTCTGAACATGCACAGTTCCGGCGCTAACCTTAGATTCATTCAGTTGGGTATCCCAGGCACTCTGGAAGTCCTGTATCGATGCTCGGGGTATTCATCATCAGATTTCACTAAAAGCATTCCCTGGCGAGGAACCAAGACCTCGAAATCGCCTCTTTAGTATGAAAAACGCACTCTGACCCATTAGTTTTGCTCCTGAGTGTATGTCAAAGTCAAAGTCTAACGAGTGCATCAAAGTTTATGTACAAAAATGTAGTCCGAATGTATTGTTACACATAATTATCGCAAATCATAAAGTGTTTTTTTTGGAACGGTTTTTATTTCAGGATAATGAAATATCTACCTAGTAGATGAGGTTAGGTTAGAATAGGTTTGTTTTATAAAAACCCTAAAATAAAAATCGTTTCAGAAAAAAACGCTTTATGACTTGTGATACTTTATGGACTACAAATTTTATATGAGCCAATATGGACCCCTGGATTTAATACAAAATTGATAATTACTCTAGTTAAGTCGTTCTTAGTTTGAATTTGAATCGTTATCATAATGTTGACACTCTTATTCCCTTGGCAGTAAGGGCTACTCGTACTACAAAGTTCGGCTTCGTCAATTTGCAACAAAGCACCTGTGCTACATTTCTAAATTGCCTAGAATTTGATTCAGTGCATACTGCATAGTGCAGTAAATCTTGGATTGGTATGATACAGCATATTTGCTGCAAGCTCGAAACAATTTACTTTGCTACATGAAACCGTAAAGGAAGTGCTTTTACCAACTTAAGTTGTAAAACTTGTGCTTGCAAACTATTCGAGAAAGGTACCTACTCGTAACTTAAACGAGGTGCTTCCAAGTTAATGTGTTTCCTATATCCCGATAATGTCGGAGTTACAAGTTAGGTTAGTGTAATAGGAGTGTAAAGAAACATTTTCATCAGTAGTAAATTACACTAAAAACCGGCCAGGTGCGAGTCGGACTCGCGCACGAAGGGTTCCGTACTATTCTATCTATAAAAGATCACGTTTGTTGTATGAGAGCCTCCCATAAATATTTATTTTATTCAGTTTTTAGTATTATTTGTTATAGCGGCAACAGAAATAGCTACATCATCTGTGAAAATGTAAACTGTCTTTCTAATACGGTTCATGAGTGACCGACAGACGAATAGATAGACGGACGGACTGGAGTCTTAGGAATAGGGTCCCGTTTTTAAGACAGGAAATTAGAATCAGGGTTGAGGAAATGATTAAAGTTCTTATAAACATTGTTTCGTTTACAACGACGTCCTAAATTTTAACCCAATCTTTCAAAGTTTCTGAATCTTGAAATAGTAAGTAAAGTAAGTAAGTAAGTAAATCATTTATTCACAACAAAAACACGCAGACAAAAAATAAAAAGGAACAAAAATAAAAGAAAAGAGACGACATGTCGCGTTAATGTTGCGAATCGGACCCAACTCAGCATATGCTGGCTGTGAAGCCAACGCTGATCTTCCGTTGGGACCGCTCGGTGAAGACACGGAAGGCCATACAGACATTTCGGTACTTACATTTAAACAAAAATGAAATAAAACTAAAAAATACTTTGCATGTCACAACAGACAGCGCCCCAGGTGGCCATGAGATAAACTAACACTATCTGCATTACTTGACAATAAGTCTTGAAAATATGTTGTGTAGCTTATCTGTGCCAAAAAAGGAAAAAAAAGAAAGGTATATGAATCAAAAAGTACGTCACCAAAAATAATAAAATAACTTTTTTTGTTGTAACGTGGAGACCGTTGGTCCCTTTCATTTAAAATTCCATCTGTTATAATATGATGAGTTTAATTTTTCAACTCCACCTTTTTCAACCGCTTTTCAGCATCTTAAAAATATTATCGTTATCTTATTAAGCTATAACTATTGCAAATACAAAAGTAGATTGCGCAGTTGTTAAGATAATTCGCTGCCACATACAGAAAGGACGACACCAAAATGTCACAATAAAGGCTTTTTAGATTTTGATACTTAAGCCTAAACAGACTACATATTGTGGACTCAAGTTCTACAGTTTGTATAGATTACTTTCACAGGCGAGCGAGGTTTTGGATATAACTTCGATCCCAAAGAACTTTGTGGCAGACAAGCCGCTATTGATCCATTCAAAGGCTTTTCCGTTATCCCAATCGAATTACTTGTCGAGATGGAAGGCGTGCACTTGGTACTATTCTTTCATGTTTTTTCCCAGCAAAGGAGTTGATAGAGCCAGTTTAACTTGAACCGTGGGTGCGGTAAGTTGACGCGGCGATCCGTGTCTTTAGTCTTGAGCTATATGATTGAGATAAAGTACATTCTTTACTGATTTATTTTTCATTTACTTTTCATTCTCGCATTTTCTTTACGCATAATGTATCTTTTCGCTTAAAATATTTTGGCTGAAAACTGTTTTTATAATAAAAACGGTTTATATTTTAATTATTATACAAAACTAATCTCACCTAATCTACAGAATAGATGTTTATAAAATTCTGCAATTTCAGCCTCAAAGGATGTTATGCGAAAATATACATTATGCGAAAAGATTTTATGCGTTTCAAAGGGATCTCTAATCATACATAAGGACAATGAATTGAACTAGCTTTAAAAAAATCAAATTGCTATCAGTCTATACGTTTGAGAGCTACGAAATAACAGACAGAGAGGCAGACACATAGGCGTGAAACTATACCACCCATCTTATTTCAGTACGTGGTTAAAAATATACGGCTTGGCTTGTTAATAGATAAGATGGTGGTAGCGATCCGGAAGGACCCTGGAAAGGTCCAACCACCACTTGACTACCATTATTCGGTAGACCTTTACGTACTCCCTCCACGACAAACATACATTATACATACATTATTACATTATTTTTTTTATTTTTTGGCTTGTCGAGCAGGCGTTCTACGACCATAATGAAATGTTTACGTAAACAATTTAATATATTTTATTTATTAGCAATTGTAAACTGACATGTAATGTATATATTACCAATAAACAATTTGGATTTGGATTTGGATTTGGAACACCGCGTTGGGCTACTGGGTAGTGACCCTGCTGACGAAGCTAGCGTTCCTGGGTTCATATCCCGGTAAAGGCAGAGATTTGTGTTTGCGAATATTTGCTCCTGAGTAATGGAAGTTTTCTATGTATTTACGTATGCATTTTTCTATATTACTCGTAGTATTTATATCGTTGTCTAGGACCCATAGTACAAGCCTAGAGCTTAGTTTGGGAGTAGGTCTATTGGTGTGACATTGTACAGTGATTATTTAAGTATTTATTTATTTTTACTAGCGCGGATCGAGCTCGTCTATGCCTCGTAAGAATAACACCAATCTAGGAGTAGTACCTCCGGTTTTTATATTAGTACGAATTGCACGTATAGCCTACTCAAATACGGGACTAATGTATCTATAGTATAGGAAAATGGGAAGAAGACTGAGTAAAACAAAGTTCGTGAAGACAATTTCAAATTACACCTGAAAGGTATGTGAAACAAGACAACACAAACTGATCCGCCGGTGGATAGTACTAAAACAGAAACTCAATATACATTTCTTATTTTTACAGATAACCGCGTCCCTTTCTCGGCCCGTCATTCTGACTGTCAGTTAGTCTGGGGCGCTCATTATGTTTTATAACAATAAATAATTCTGCAGCAACTTCGGCGCGACTTATTACTTGATTTTTGATCCCCCAAATTTTCCAGGACGGAAGTATCTTTATGTCCATATACAGGACATAGTCTGTCAGTTGTTAACTTAAATTGTCCCAACGATTTAGTTAGGAACTCAATTTTATAATTACCCGTATGATAGTAGGTTATTAGCACATTAACTGCCTTCGAAGATATAGCTGGAATATTGTACGTTAATCTTTAATATTTCTTGTTATAGCGGTAATTCATATGTCAACATACAGCCCGCTGACGGGCAGACGGACGGAAAGCGGAGGCTTTATAATAGCATCCTTTGAGTACGAAACCCTAAAAATGCACGTATACGAGTGTAAGACGGTTATTATTAATTTTTGTCAATGTAATATTACAATATTAGTTGCATTGCATGTCAAAAAATACGAAATTACATTGAGATCGTCAAAACATAAATATTAATAATCAATGAATAGAATACAATAATAATTCATAAATTAAAACAATAAAAGTTAAACATCTAATAATGGTCATTCGTCCGATGTCAAAATATGTACAATGAGTAATAAATGTCAGCAAAATAATAAATTTACATTTCTATTTTCATATATTCATCCACGGAGTATAACGGATTATTCAATAAAAGGTTTCTCAGCTGATGTTTAAATGCTTCGTCGTGATTGATTCTATCATTTGTTTGTTGATGATGTTTTCAGGATACCTACCTTGAACATAATTACGTAGGTTAGTTGAGACTTGCGACTAACCAAAAAGAAAGCAGTGAGAATGCCATTCTATGAAATGAAATTTCTGCGTAACGTTAATTGAAAGGTGTTTAGATAAAATTAAAAAAAATGGGCGATTGTCAGGACAACGCTTATATAAGCGTTAGTAGGTTAACAAACCGCTCATTGAATACAAAACGGACACATTAGTAGATTGTGTCACAAGGGAGCAAAATTACATATTTAAGGCGAGGGCGTACATTGAATCCTGAACGAAGCGAAGGATCGTACAATTGAATCCCGAGCGTAGCGAGGGATTCTAAAATAGAATCCTGAGCGTAGTGAGGGATTCAAGTGTTAACGCCCAAGGTGGAAATAATTTTGCTACCGTGTGACACATACTGCTTTTCACATCACCTATGAGGAAAATAAAAGATCTTAGTGATGATACAAATTTAATTATTCACACATTCTAGAAATGCTGAAATTATCAAATTTAACAACAGGAACTTATCGCACTTAACAACAATTATCAAATTTGGCTACAAAATGTCCTTGAACAGAAAAGTGCCACTTTGATACCTCCTAACAGGGAGGAAAAGTCCCCTTTCCGAGTAGGTGATATGAAAATATAATTTGCTCTTGCCAACAGCTTCTAATTTTAAAATGCAATACTGACTGATTTTGGAATGTGTCCGTTTTGCATTCAATGCACGCTACATAGATAGTTAGTTTTATAGATATAGAAGAACAAACTAAAATAAACATGATTTTCACTGAAACGACAGTCTAATCCGTTTCCTAATGAATTAAAAGCTTCCGAGTCAAACTGAGTAATCCTCTTACGCCGACGAGAGAGAATATATGAATGTGTGAGCATAAAACCGTATTATAATTTACTTCACGTTAAAAGGTTCTGAGTTTTATAAGCTTTATTTAACTCGCCAGACATATCACGCACCAAAACATTGCCATTTAATTTAATATAATTTAATTTAATAATTGACATTATGATGTATTTTAACCTATTACATTTTTAACCTTATATTAAATTTAGTGATGAAATTTGACTGATTTTAATCTGATTTACTTTTAATGTGTGTTATTGTACTTTTATATTAAGTTTTTATTCTGTACCTACCTAATTATGAGTCCCAGTTACTTGAAATAAGTATTTTTTAATTTTAATTTTTTTAATTTAATGTATTTATGTACGTACGGGTCACATCTTACAAGTTCAATTTGACCCATTTCCACGGGACTTGCGTTCATGTGTAAATTGGATGACAACGCAATACTGGCAGGACCTTGTGCAGGGTCCGTCCGGATCGCTACCACCATCTTATCCATTAACCTACCGCCAAACAGCAGTGTTCGCATTCTGTTCCGGTTTGGGGATAAGACAGCCGGTGTAATGACTAGCATAGAGGCATTCCATCTTAGTCCTCTGGGTTGGCAACGCATTTGCAGTCATGGGCTTGCAGTCTTGTGAATGCGAATGTCTATGGGTCACAGTTTCCACTTACCATCAGGTGGCCTGTGAGCTCGTTTGCCTACTCCTTGCCATAAAAAAAGTAAAAATAAAATTATATTTATGACATGGAGCTGATCTGATGATGGAGTCCGAAGGTGGCGACAGAATCTCCGCTATACTTAACCTAGACCCACTGTGTTGGAACTCATTTGTTTGGTCTTTATAAGCAGATAATAACAGACGAAAATGACATTTTTGGCAGATACTTCCTTCAAATGCATCATTTTCAACCCGCTTCCATGAATGCAATAGCCTACTTCCAGAGTATTAGTCGTGGTTTTCAATCATCTCTATAATCCGCTTTCTAAAAGTAATGATCAATTATTGGCCTCTAAAGTGCGTCCCGATGGGATTAACCGTGCGCCTGCCGGGCAGCCGCAGGGTTAATTACTGGGTAGATGGGACCCCGTCCATCGGATTGGGTCGTTCGTGATACGAGTGACGTGTGATAAGGGATCTCGATATAACTTGTAGGCTTATTGACTCGAGCTTTACTGCTGTCAGAACCTGGGTATGTTATCGTCGCTGTGTAAAAATGTGGATACATCATCTATTTAAGTCGGTGATGGCGGTAAATTTTATTGTTTATGATGTTCAAGTTTATGAATAAAAACAGTGTAAGTAACAGTTATGTTTAGGAAATAGGTGTAAAGTAAATATAAGTAGAAAAATAATTATGATATAAATATTATAGTAAGAGATAATTATGATTAGTTAATATTATATCGGAGTTGAATAATTATGAGAACTTTGGCGCATCCGGCGATTCATGTGTGCTACGCGGGGTCAGCAATGGCTACGGCGTAGCAAACAACACGTAATTAGAACATCACCACAATGTGAACGACATTTTATATTACGTATTACTAATATACTTTCCCTCTTATGCATAAATGCACAATAGCTAAACTGTGCTTGAAATATGCTGTCCTTATCTGGCATTGTGACATTTCCATTTGATAGAAAGGGACAACGTAATTTACAAAAATAGGTTTAAAGTGCGTTTATGTATTAAGTGTTTTATATTTACGCTGTATTAATTAAATACATAGACACATTAATAACGCTCATGAAATTATCTGTAATAAAGCTGGTATCTTCGTACCTTCAAAATCTCAACCTTGAATCTGATCGAATAGTTTACATAGAAAAAACATTTGTGTTCCAAGGTTCATAAAGACTACTTTCCTATCAAAATACTCGATCAGATAAGAGGTTTTGAAAGTAATGTGACGCTGTGTGACATATGACAACCTCCATTTACTTAATGAAATGCGAAAGCGTTTGTTTTTCTCGCCAAACCCATGGATCGATGTGTTTTGCCCAGAGAGTTCTGAGAAGCGAAACAGGGCATCACTCTAATTTATTTTATCAGCATCCATATCACAACTTCTCTGTAATATGTTCAGAAACGATCAGCAAATAGCCTATATTAAGAAACCAGTATCTTTGGTTGTATTTTAATGTTTACATTAAAGTATTGCATGTCATTAAAGTATCGACTACACGTGTGTTCTGGAATTCAGTTAGTGAAACTAATTCCACACGGAAGCATAATTAATATTAAATATTTAACCAAACACATCGTTATCGGGTGGTTAAACATTGTCATTACGGATTCTGTAAGATAACAGGGTAATAAGAATAATATTATTCCAAGAGAACAAACAGTCATTTACTCGAACGCTCGAAGCCCAAAGTAAACACTGGTGGAAAAGTTATTGTCTTTAAGGATCAGCTGTCAACTTTCCCTTATTAACGCACAAACGCTACAAGGTTCTGAGTGAAAGTCAGGAAAGCGCTCTTTTGCGTCGCTGGCAGTTAATGCATCAGGTCATGGCAAATGCGACCTATTAAATAAGTATGTATTCTTTATAAATAAAAAACTAACAAGGAAAGGTACCCAACTGTCCGACTCCGATTTTGTTTATTTTGATATATATTTGAGAGTAATCCAAAATAACAGACACGTATTTTTAGCTGCCCATACTCAACCTGTAGGGAGAATTTGACCTCCAAAGAACTGAAGAGTGCCTAAACCCTCTAACTTCTTTTAAATGCTTAAAAAACGAAATCGGAGTCGGACTGCTGGGTACCTTTCCTTGTAAGCCCTACGTTTGTAATATGGGTATATACTTAAATACATAAAAATACCTCTAAGACAAGTCTTTTTTTTTAATGGCATAGAGAAGGCAAACGAGCACACAGGCCTGATGGTAAGTGGAAACTGTGACCCATAGACATTCGCATTCACAAGACTGCAAGCCTAAGACTGCAAATGCGTTGCCAACCCTGAGGACTAAGATGGAATACCTCAATGCTAGTCATTACACGGTTGTCTTATCCCCAAACCGGAACACAACAACGCGAACACTGCTGTTTGGCGGTAGGTTAATGGATAAGATGGTGGTAGCGATCCAGACGGACCCTGCACAAGGTCCTACCACCCGCAAAAAAATGTCGCGCTGATCACCCAAATATGTGCCATACGAAGATTCAAACTCAGAACCGATGGCGTCGTGGTGTTAGTTAATTAAATTCAGTAACATGTCACAGTTGGTGATTATGACTTGATGTAAATTTCAAGAACATGCTCTTGGATATAGATTTTCTTCTTCAAGTCGTTAGGCGCACATGTTACTCTTATGCCGACAGATTATGATAATATGGTGCGCAATCATGTCACGTTTAAGTATTATACATATAGACTAAAGACTGAAAACATCGTTTGATGTTAAAGAAACCATGTCTACCTTATTAGGGTTCCGTACCTATAAGGGTGTCAACAGGACCTTATTACTAAGCCCCCACTGTCCAATTTGTCCTGTCTCTCCGTCCGTCCATCCGTCATCCGTCCGTCCATTTGTCTGTGTGTCTGCCAGCGCGCTCTCTCTCATGAATTGTAATAGGTAAATAATAGACATTTTCACAGTGTGTATTTTTCTTTTGCCGCCGTAAGAACAAATAATAAAAATTAGAAGTAAAGGGGGCCCCGATAGGTACAAGAAACGTTTTTTCTTTGGCATTATCTGCTCGACCTTAACAACACGTGTTAAAAATAGGTATATACAATACCAATAGGTATTATGGCTAAAACAATTAATAAAGGGGCTCATACAAGAACGGTACGGAACACTTCGTAGTAAGAGTTCGACTCGCACTTGGCCGGTTTTCTTTCGATTGATGTTTACCGACTTGATAAAGCTCATTTAAATAACACCTTTGAATCCGCTTCAAAGACTAACAAATTCAGTGCCCAAAACTCCTTTTTACCATTATTTTTCTATGGACATCGAAAAGTTCGGCGATAACGGTGTTGAGCGTGTTTTTCGTTCGTATACCAGCGGGGTTGCACCCTCGCCTGTATTAACGCTTGGTAATCCTATTTTTGTTAGCTTTATCCTTTGCTTCCAAATAAAATCGACACGAGATAGAAAACGACAGAGTAGAATTTAATCTTGAATTTTGCGAAAGCGGATTTTTCTAACAGAGAAGTGATTGAATAATAAATAAATATCAGGGGATAATGTCACGACCTAGTCCCAAACTAAGCTCTAGGCTTGTGTTGTGGATACTAGACAAAGATATAAATACTTATATGGAGAAATATATATAGTTTCGCCATGTCCGTCCGTCCATCCGTCCGTCCATCCGCAGCCTAGCTCAGGGTGAATATTTGGGAATTTCGACCGCCGTCATTGTTGTCTTCAATATATTGACGAAAACAATGATAATTACCAGCAACTTTTGATGTCAAAGTCAACGGACTGGGGGTAGTATTAATTCCATTTAAAATCATAAGACAATTAAAAAGTTTATCTTGAATAATATGCGAAGACAATAATGACGGCGGTTGAAACGCCGAATAATCACCCCTCACAGACTCTTAGTAGGTACTAGAAAGCTGTTATTTGGCTTGAATATACATATTAGTCGCGGCAACAAAGTGGTAAGATAAAATCTAGATTTTTTTTTACTGTACCTCCCCTACACGTTACGTAGCGATGTATTTTTTTTCTAGTCTACCGCGTATTGTGGGGTTTCGTTGGATAGGTCTTTCGGGTTTGTAAAAACCATTTTTCGATTAAGGGATCCGTTTATGAAATATTAAGCTTTTAAAGTGCTAATTTTTGTCAGTGTCAAGTATCCCCCTAAGGGCTAAACTACAAATACTAAGAAACTAAAAAAATATCTTCAACGTAAGCGCATACCTATATAATAAATTTAAAAGTAAAATCATCGCGACTAAGTGGACATCATTGGTTTTTGAGATACAGGCGATTAAAGTGTTTTTACCTACTATCTAAAACGGCACCAAATGACTTTAAATATAAAATTAGTTATTACTTGTTGTTTTTATGTTTGTAGTATTAGCGGCTTCGGAACCCTACACTGAGCATGTTCCGACATGCTGTTGCCGTCATTTATTTATAGACATTTGTATTCAGGTTTTACCCTTCTTATATTTAATGCAAAGCAGAAAAGACGTGCAATCCTGTTACACGTGTAATATCAGGTATTATCCGACGAGAAAATATTTAATCCCGTTCCGAGATTACGGTCCCTTGTTGTTAGTTTTGACTAATTTAGCGAGCAAACAGCGCGAGCGCAACCGCGGCACGATTTTAATTAATAGTTGCCCAAGTTGCAGTTTTATACGCAATTACTTTGTGGTTGTTTTTTATACAAAGCTTTACAAGATTATGTTTGAGAGTTTTTGCGCGACATGGTATCCAATCAGTTGCAAAACAACATTTCACGAACATATAATTTTGCATAACGCTTTTTTTCCGAAACGAAATATTTCAGGATTTATTTCAGGACCGTCTCTAGAACTTTAGGTTAGGTTAGTTTTATAATAAAAATCCTGAAATATCTATTTACAGCTTCGGAAAAAAAGGCGTTTTAGCAAATGATGGTAGATAAAAAAATGTCCTGTGATAAATGTCCTATTATACAAAACTTTTTTGATGATAAGGCATAACAATATGCCCAGTCGTGTTCTTAGTGGTTTGTGTACAGTAATTAATCTTGAAAGTCATCTCGTCATCCATATTGTTAAGGGGCTATTCAAGTATTACGTAAGCAGATTTATTAGAACTATGTACCACCACCCCTGTCAGCAAAAGTAAGCAAAGCCCCCCTCCTCCCATACTTACGTAAACATTGGTATAAAATTGCCCTACTCGGTCCGAAGCGAGTACCTAAACATATTCATTATTTGTGAGAATCCCCGAATATGCGTTTTGTTTTCAAGCATAGACACGTAAAAAAGTAAATCAGTAGCTACGTTTAAAAAGCATTTCAAGAATTATTTATTAGCTTCTCAAATATCTGAATCATAAGCAGTTGTACACATACGCACATGCACACGCAAGCACACTCAAACGCACACACACACACACACATACACACGCACACACACACTCAAACTTACACACATACACGCAGATATACAAGATGTATTTAATTTTTTGTTATTGTATGCTTAATTTGATCTCTCTAAAATGATCTCAAAATAGTAGCGATATTATTTTAGGTATTTGATATTATTATTATTTTAAAATTTTAACGCCTTCGATTGCCATATATCTACTCTCCCTGGTCTCACTGAAAACCAGCGCCTGTGTATGTTTTACCAACATTCAGAGGCATAAAGCTGAGCGGAGACCATTTTGGCCATAATAAAAAAAAATTAGGTTAAGACATTTTCCTTGTAAACTGTTTTTTATTTATGTGCCGAATAAATTATTTAACATTTCATTTCATTTCAATAACTACTGCTAACGTGATCACAATCTAGACACCCCACCCCCTCATGTCATCAAATACCCCCCCTATAGTACTTAAGTAATACTTGAACGATCCCTAACGAGAAAATCGCTGCTATTTAATATCGACTAATCGCAAGTTGTGTCAGAAACAGCTGTCACTCGTTTAGCGATAAAACCATAAACAAAATAACGTTTTTTACCACGCGCTTGTCCCTCACGTGTCAGAAACAATGTTGTTTGTTTTAAGAGAATGTTTAAGTTAAATGTAGGAAAGCGCACGTGTCGCCATTTGTGAAATCGGATGCGTTGCGATGAAAAATTACGCGCGACGTGAGACGAATAGAGAGGAGTATTAGATTTTTATAAAGTAAAAAAGCAGACTGTCAAAAGTGTTGCTGATAAAAGGGCATTGCTTACGTTAAGAGGGTAAAGTAGTAAGCTTCAGGTATGTACTTCTGTTTTAAAAATTTAGTGCTGCTCGTATATTTCAGCTCCATAATAAGATGTTTTATCACACTACATAGGTACTCACCATCGAAAATGTTAATTATATTCAAGACCATTTAAAATTAAATTAAAAGCATCTGTAAAATGATTATATTTTCATATTGATATCACTTAATAAAAAAACAATATTTACAATCAACTAATTGCTAAAAATCTCCGTGGATGCCCTTTGAAACTCGATATCTTCGAATCTCGATAGATTACAGAAGAAAATTCGAAAATAGAATCAACATTAACGACACTACAAAAAGATAATAAGGCAAGGGCATTACCTTCCATTAGCGACATTAGCCGTTTTTGCGCGAGCTGGCACTCCGCAGTGTTCTGAGTGATCGACGTAACAAATTGCTTCCATTGTACCCGTGTCCGAAATGCGGAATCGACATTTCGGTAACAATAAAAATCTGGAACATACCTGATAATACTGTTAAATATACACCCTGTATATTTAACTTCACTTCAAAATGGCAATACAAAACACGTAATTGGGTCATTATTTGGGCGTTCGGTCCAAATCACTTTCGTGGTGTAGAAGTGGCTGCGTTTTCGACTTCATAATATCCCTGGTTAGGTAACAACTATCCAAAAACGGCATCAAAATATACGCCCATTTCTTCAAAAAGTGGTTTAAATTAGCCTTCTTTGGGTTCGTTAATATTCTAGTAAAAGTAATAATAAAAATCTTAGTGTGGTTACCCTAATTTTAATACCTGTCATACCTATCATTCTATGTTAATCAATCTCATTTAAGCATAGTAGTAGGGTAACCTACATTAAGCCAAAAAAATTGGGAAAAAATAAAAATTTGAAAAACACTTTTATTTAAATTAGCAGCACTTAGTAGGAGGGTTTAGTTTAGGGCAGATGTATGTAAACCATTGATTTTGTATTACCAATTTGAAGTCACCCAGTAACATGTTTGCCAATAGAAAAGGCGATTGGAAAACTTGAGGTATGATTGAAAACTCCGCACTCAAGCTTGGAGTTTGTTTGGAGACTGCAGGATTGAATTTGAAATGAGATCTGCACTGAAGTTTCCGACATAGCTCGGCGAGTGGCAAACTTTTAGTGTTGGTGAGAGGATATTGCTCGTAGAACCGATGGCCGTAGGACAGGGACCTTAAAAGATATTCCTTTGCTTAAACCTTTCCAAAGGGTTAAACCGTTCGATAGTTTAGTGGTAACCCTATATATAATAACTTTGTATAATGGTAGCCCCTTCTAGCGGAAACCCTAACTATCGAAGGGGTTTTGAGTTAGGATTTTGAATAGGTTGGTGTTTCCTACATTTTAATCCCTTTCCTTTGGGTTAGGGTATACTCCATCAGCGCGGCAATAAAAATTCTAGTAGTGAACTCGCCAAAGCTAGAACGCGCCCGTGTCAGTCATCATGCATTCAATAATAAATCGAATGTGTATTAAGGCAAACACTGATTTAGTCTAACCGCAATGGAACCGCTTAATTGAGCAACCCCTTCAATGGGTTACGGTTATGGTTTGGGGTCAAACCGAATTAATTTAAACGAGCGGGTTAACCGTTTAAGTGCTAAGCCGTTGAAAGGCTTACCAAAATGTAATGGCATCTAAAAATCTGCCGTTGTAAAACCCGCCTGAAAACCCTTTCAATAGTAAGGGGTTCCGGTCCCTGCCGTAGGAGCGGAAATAATTTTGGAGTAGCTACCACATGCCGGAAGACGCAATTTTGGCAGACCTTACATAATGTAGAGCGACGATCTTATAGGCACTGCGGGACACAGCTGAGGGCTTGGAAAAGATAACTATGGAGTTGACATAAGAAATCGACTCGATACACATCTTACTTCAATTTTGTCAGTTTCCAAAAGTCACTTACGTTAGCGATATGCATTTGAACGATCGATGAGCGAGCGAAGTCATACGACCGTTTCGCTCGACGGGTAAAGCTAGCTAATGAGAAAACTTAGGTAGCCTTTAAATTTGATTTATACGCTCAGACGGGGCAACTTAAATACGCCGGTTAATAATCTGTCCGTCCAGTTTAGCAGCGAGTTGTTTTAGAGAATCACCTACGTCCTACCTATCTCCATTGAACGTAATATATCTTGGCGGATAATAATTTCATTTCCAATCGTTGATTTCATTTACCCTGATAAAATCATCTCAATGTATCATATTATGGTCGAAACCGGGATCCCTTTGTATCACCCACCCTTATTTAATAGACATTTCAACGAAAACTAATTTTTGCTGCAACCTTAATGTTTTAAGGTTATCTTAAGCATGGATTTCATGGGTAAGGTTAGGTTAGACAGAGGACGACAAAAAAAAAACTCCTGCACGTGTAAATTGGTTCATAGTGTGCTCACAATCGGCCTCGTAAGAAGGCTCAAGGTCACTCAAAGGGCGATGGAAAGAGCTATGCTGGGTGTCCCCTTGCGCGATCGAGTCAGGAATGAGGAGATCCGCAGGAGAACTAGAGTAACTGATATAACTCACCGAATCGCAAACCTAAGTGGCAGTGGGCGGGGCACATTGCTCGTAGAACCGAAGGCCGTTGGAGCGGGAAGGTTCTAAAGTTGCGACTGCGAACCGGGAGACGAACTGTCATCAGGTCTTCCACTAGGTGGACCGACGATCTGATAAAGGTGCGGGAAACCGCTGGATGACACCACACAGGACCAATCGTTGTGGAAAACCTTGGGCAAGGCCTTTGTCCAGCAGTGGACGTCTTGCGGATGATGACGATGACGTGTCAATTCTTGTCGATGAAATGAAAATTCGGCGAAGTAAAACATTATATGAAAGAGTACGTGTCGGTGTTTCCGGGTCAACCAATATATTAGTTAGAAATAATGGATTCGTTACCGCTATAACCTTAACGCAAGATTGAATAGAAAATAACGATATTCGAGTGCTTCAGGAGGATACGATGTCATTACGATCCATTATCGGCATTAGTCGGCTTCGCGGAACTTCGCGCTGTTCCGAGTGATTGACGTGACAAATTGCTCCCATTGCGCGACACGCCATATCAACTTTTCCTATTTTGGAAACAATAAAGAAATATTGAGAAATCCATATCGAGAAATCCTAGTATATTTTTGCTGACGGTAAATTTTGCAAAGCCGACGTGTGTGATGTGATTCTAGAAACACAACTAACCAATCCAAAGTTGGTAAGTCTTTAAAGTTGAGGAGGTCCTTTAGCCACCTTCAGACGCTATCATCAAATCAACTCGGAACCATCATATCGGATTAATATCGGGTTTAACAGCACACTCCAATAGCAGGAACTGGTTCAAACCTGATTTGAAAGATTTAAACTTTGGGTTAAACATACTAACAAACATAACTGTTGCTTGACTAAGGTCGTGTGGGGTAATTGCGTCAAAATAAAACAGTGTCATCTCCTAAAATATATATGGCTTGTCACTATCCCCCCCTTGACACACTTGCTCCACATGACCTTATAAAATAAACGTTTTTGAATATTTGAAAAACTAGCCCCAACTATCTCAGCATAGAGAATTCTTGAATAGTACCCGGTCCAACTTTGTTTTACCGAACTAAAAGTCGCCCGCGGGCTTAACGTTGTTTATCGCTTTTCCCTAGTTGCTGCCGATGGACGTAGTTGTTTTTTAAATCCTGCCCCTGTTTACATCTATTACTATGAGCATTACTACAGGAACACATATTAGTACATCTTTATCTAAATATATTAAAGAAGAATCTGACTGACATATCAACGCACGGCCTAGGGACTAGAAATAATGCACCTAGGGTATCCAAGAAAGACGTTGAAAGACGTTAAAAAGGTCACAATTAACCTATGAAAGTTATGGTTTTAGAAATTATGCATTCCGTTAGCTTTGGTTACTTATAGACATCAGAATTATACAATTTGTGTTATGCAAAATGAGTAAGTACATTACTTTTATTGCAAATGATTACACACCCAGTCTGATATAAATATTCGTTTATATTTAACCGTCACTTTGCATCTATTTTGCATGTCCGTCCCTAAATTCCAAGAATACCAGCCAACAAATGAGAAAATACTGCAGCCGGAAAAATAAAATTGACATCTCTTTGTAAAGAAAGAATGTCCAATTACAATTTTAAAACGCTGCTGCTGAACAGATTTTTCTGTTGTTTTACTTTTCTAGAATAGAGAGAGCGACAAAAAACTACGGGATAGTACTTTTATTGTGCCCTAGCTTTGTAACTTTTTTGAGACTCGGATATGAAAGTGTAGTCGGAAAACGCTGCAAGAATTTTCATGGGAAAATCAGTTAAAAGGATTGTAGAACGACGCGCGTCGCTTATCGTGTAGCTGTCATACACTCAGGGGCAAAAAAACGGGTCAGAGTGCGTTTTTCATACTAAAGAGGCTATTTCGAAGCCTTGGTTCCTCGCCATGGAATGCTTTTAGTCAAATGTGATGATGAATACCCCGAGCATCGATACAGGACTTCCAGAGTGCCTAGGATACCCAACTGAATGAATAGGCGGTTAACGCCGGAATTGTGCATGTTCAGAAAAAAATCTAAAATGGCAGTAAAATGTAAGGGAATCCAAGTGCTGACCCAAACTCTCCTTCCGTGGTGTTAACTGATTGTGCGATCAGCTAGGTATCTTACGAACTTTTGACTCCTCTATTGAACCTCGGAGTATCTACCATTAAACCTCACTCAAAACAACCCCTGGCGAGGAACCAAGGCTTCGAAATAGTCTCGCTTGTATGAAAAACGCACTCTGACCCGGTATTTTTTCCACACTAATTCAGCTGCGGGCTAATTAAAATGATTTTAAAATATGATGTAGTTATTATGAAACTCTAAGTTTGCATGTTTTGGTGTTTCGTTTAATTCGTTAAAAGGAATAAAGACCTGCGTCGCTGTTGCCTAAAGCACTCGCAATCCAAATCGGTTTCAAAGTGGAACAATCGTTTTCATTTTGTATGAAGACAAGCATTCGATTTTCAAAATGAAAACGATTGTGATGGCGAGTGCGTTGGCAATAGCCCCTCAGGGTTTATCAGAATATTTACAACATATTCAAAAATCGTTAAGAAGCGTCAGCGTGTAGTTATACGAATAACTTCGGGCTGAAAAAAAAAGCCAAACTCCAGTGTGTGGTGTCATAATAAATAAATATAAAAGTAACATATTGCTATAAACTAAGTAACATATTGCACTATCCAATCAAAACATTAGTAACGCAAAATACAATTGTTTTAAAATAAAATTTAATACGAGTACAGCTTCGTTGAATTAGAAACTAAGCAACTAAGTTGTTTTAATTAATACTGTGTTAATACTCTTATATACGGTTTTTAAACTTTGTTTCGTTACAATTTGTTTCTAAGCAAAATTAAGTAAGTAAACTATTATTTTTTAACACGTAAATAACGTGTACAGGTGTAGTGCATAATTGCTTTCCTTCGTATTTTCACGGAAACGTACGAACGTGTCATGCTACTTCAGTCAACCTCAGTACTTTTTGTACTGTGACCGACTGAAATAGCAAGACACGTTCGTACGTTTCCGTGAAAATACGAAGGAAAACAATTATGCACTACATCTGTAGCGAGTAGCGACTCCTACTACCGCACCCGTCAAACAGAACAACATATATATAAGTAACATACGAGAATAGCAGAGCAGGTTTCCTACTCACTAAATCGATGTTAAATAGACTTCGAAGTCTACTACATACCTCAACCTCTCAAAATGGCGTAATAACTGAAGAATGAAAGGCATAGAGTTTCCGAAGTTTTAGTACTTCAAAGTAACTCAATTAAACCCGTCCTTGTTTATTATTTAAGCAAAACTTCTAACACTCAACAGAATTCCAACTAACAATGCAAATCTAGAATTTGTATAGAATATAGCCAACGCTATACAAAATTGTACATGTGCTTATATGGCAGTGTTGGGTTAGTTATACACGAGGCACTTCAAATGTCACACTCACTTCGTAACTCACTTATATTTTCGCGGATTAAGAATATCAAATGACAGTCTAGAGGACGCCCACGACTTTGTCCCTATACGCGTAGAATTAGTTTCCCGCTACTATTCTACTATTACTTTCTGCTATTTCTTCCCGTTGGAGGTTGACTTTCGGAAAATCCTTTCCTAGCTCACCCCTAGACGTCATAAGGAATCTACGTGCCATATTTGGAGTTTCTAGACCCCTGATATGTCAGTCAGGTTCTTCTTGTATATTATGTAGCTGTATAGATAATAGCAATGTATATCTAAATATAGTAAGAGCCAAATATACGGTGTCCCCTTCTATTACCGACACCCATTTCAAAGAACGTATTATTTCACCGAATTTTTCATTGAAAGCTGATTTCTGCTGGAGCCCGGTAGTTTTTAGGCATATTAAGTGTTAATTACGTAGATTGGGTGTTGGGTCACACGTGTGACCGTGCACCATATGCATGACCATAAACGTATGGCATAGACTTTCAGCATAGAAAAGACCTAACACCGTAGGCTATGCGAGTCGCTTCTGCCCCGACCATCTAGCTCGCTCGCTTTGCTCGCTCACTGTCTGCCTTTTATTTTTTTATACACAGCATCATGCGATACGAAAGTCAAAAAAATTGCTGATAAAATGCAAATTATATCAAATACCTATGCTTTCTAAAATGTTAATATTCGTCGACAAACGACTATAAAAAGATAAAAAAAGATAAAAGTCATTTATTCAGTAAGTAGGCCGCACGGGCACTTTTGCACGTCAAGTATTTACCAGCGCTTCCCAAGAGGAGACCCCTGCTGAGAAGAAACGCCGCAAGAAACTCAGCAGTCAGTCATTTTATAATCATATTTCATATTACAATGGTACTTAGTCAAAGCATTATATAAAGCTATAAATATTAAATTAAATACAATATCAAATAACATGTGTAGTTGAGGAGGAAAACATGCCAAAAAATTTGGGAGAGGGAGAAAAAAAAAACACACCTGTTATGTATATAAGACGGTGCTATGCCAGGTATAGTTCGTTCGTTTAAATAGTTTGCATGCTGTAATGTGCCGCTACAATTACTACAAATAAGCCGCCGTGGCGCGCACAAAGCGGTGACAGCGACTTCAAAGGGTTGTACTGCACACTATTTGAACGAACGAGCTGTATTTCACGCCAGATACGTTTCGGACATTCGCTATTATGCCAAATAGGCGGCAACCAACTTGTCCAAATTACTCCTACAAACTCATTTCAAATCTTCATCCCAGCACTAGTATTTGCAACCGCAGCACGAACTCACAATAACGTTACATATCAGAGCGCGTATTTGCCTTTAGCGGGTGCAACCACCTCGCTCCGTGTTAGAGCGGAATCGCTTCTTCAAACTTTATATACCCTTTTAGCTGCATTTCTGTGTGAATTTACTTTATTGGCCGTATATCTTGCAATTTAATGTTGCTGTCGCGACGAGGTGGCAGAACTGGGTGCAGTCGAGTTAATGCAATTCAATTTACTCAAATCGAATTCTCTGCACGTGTCCCCGGTGGACACGCACCTTCAAAATGACCATTCGGACATAAGTCATCCTCTATCTAAAGACAGTATAACTAAACCTAAGAATAGCTAAACTGAAGTGGCAGTGTGCCCACATTGCTCGCAGTACTGATGGCTGATGGGGTCAGAAGGTTCTGGAGTGGCCTCCAACAAGATGGAGTGAAGACCTCCTCAGCATCGCGGGACCGCGGTGGATGCGAAAAGCACAAGACAGGTCCGAGTGGAAAGCCTTGGGGCAGGCCTATGTCCAGCAGTGGACGTCTGATGATCTAAAGACAGTTACAGTTAGGTATGCTTGTTATTATCATTGGCAGTCTGAATAGGAACAGACTGTAGTACTCAATTAAGCGCTATGACCATACTCGTAGCTCGGAGATGGCCTCGCAAAACAATAGCAACACGGTAATAGAACAAGATTAATGGAGTGGTATTATGTTCAGTATTATATTATTCTATTTATCAATTACATTTATAACGGTAACCCAAAATTTACCACAAGTTTGTGACGGTATTTACATTTTCCTTTTTATTAATGGTTAATACGAATGTAACATGCTGTTAACAATATGTCACAGACATTTTCATAATAATCGCGAGCATCTATCCACTGATTAACCGTTTCTAATTATTATTTATTGATTTATTTAATATAACAAATACAAAGTTTACATCTTACGTCCGTCCCACAAAACTTTCTACACAGTTTGACTGCGGAATCTTCGGTCCAGCTCGTTGATCACTACACATAACATAAAACCGGTACTTAATTAGAACACACACTCTAACATATTAGTATGTATTCATGATATGATTTTACTCATGTTCTCCAGAATGATGAATCCAGGGGATGCCTATGTAACCTAGCTTTAAATCTACGTTTGTTGGTTTCCAAAACAATATCGGCTGGTAATCTGTTCAGGAGATAAGGTACACGTTTTTTAAGTGTCCTGTCTCCGTAATAATTGGACACTCTAGGAACTGCAAACTTACCAGCAGATATTGCTCTCGCATTATGACAACTAGTGACTAGTCGCGAGTGCTCTTGATTGCCATGGCTATTGCCTACTAAGAGATAATTGTTTGATTCCTGCTGGTAAGATTTTACAAATTTTGATTAATTTTCTAGGGTCATTTTCACAGCTGTTTTTGTTTTTTTTAGTAACAAGAAGCTTCAAGAATCTTATTTGTAATGACTCTAGTTTATCTAAGTTGGTTTTAAATGCGAGACCATAGCAGTCAAGAGCATAACCAATTATAGAATCTACCAAAGACCATAGACATTATAGGGTACTAGTAGGAACAATAAAGGTAAAAATAAATTTCCCTAACAGTATTCTTAACTTATTACAAATGTAATCTATCTAATATAATATATATGACATAATTGACACTTTTTATTGGTTGACATTTACAAGTGCCCGAGTCAATATTATTACGCAAACAGGCCAAACTATGGGTAAAAATAGGTAAGGGTTGTTCTTTGAGAATTAAATAGCGTGAGTGGATGATTATTAATTTGGTTTTATCAGCATTTAACACTATTCCGTTATCGTGAGACCATTTAACAACCGCATTCACGTCTTGCTGCACGAGCGAGCACGTGTCCGCGAGGTCAGAATTTCACCATATTTAAAATATTTATAAATAACCATAAGTAAATAACTTTACTGACGTTGTCACAAAACTGTTTCAGGAATGCCACTTTGACAAAAGTATGACAGATATGCAACTAAAAAATCAAATTTAAATTACGAGAATTTTACGACTCTATTGAATCTTGTTCTATTTCCATATCTGTTTTGGCGGTGACCCGTCCGGGCTATGGCTATCACTGTAGTCTGTAAGGGTCCTTAAGTGCTAACTCGGCAGAATAGGATATTGAATCTGACTATCAAATTTAAATTGCAACCCGCAGCTTCCGCGCTCTAGAGATTACACAACGACAATAGCGTTTCCCGGCGAACGCAAATTGGTTTTGTGATAGATAAATAATTGATTTGGTGGAAGCGATTGTGTCTGAGGTTGCCACGTCAAAGAGAAAATGGAAATACATTATCATATCTGTGCGCTGACGCTACAAAAGATAAAATGAAATGTTTCTTATGTACACCGCTGAACGGGTTGATAAGTAATGAGAAAAAAGTACGTCATGGTACAGTCTAGTGCTAAAATATGTATCAAAAGAATCTAATGTGTTACGAAGCTCTTATTACACTGGAATAAGGTGCATTGAGACATATTTTTGGAGATGTTGCGTTGACCCATATTTTTACACTTGACTGTACGCTAATGGCTGATTCGACATGTTTTACGGTATATTGACTGCTTTTTAGGCTCAGCTACTAAATGCTGAAACGTATTTTATGCGTTTCGATCACGGATAAAACACGCCTGTAATAATAGGTAGGTAAGGTTTCTTTATGGCATGAGAAAGGTAAACGAAAAAGCTAGCGAGATGGCTTTATTCTACGCGGTAAAACCAACGTTATAATAACTTTTTTCTACTCGCCTACTATTATAAACCGCTAATATTGATATCGTTATAGGTATTAGAATACCACCTATCACGTAACCAATGCATAAAACAATTCTATAATGAGCTTTGCCATAGTAATAACAGTTCGACAGCCGATTTAAAAACAAAACGATAACATAGCAAAGGCTATATGGCTTGACCGAATAGAATAAAGCCCCAGGTCACCTGCCGTTTATGGTACAAAGTTGATACGATAAAAAGAAACTATATCTAAACATGAAGCTTATTAACAGTAGTAAAGGGGCGTGTAGATAATTTTGAAGTTTTGGTATGTATATCTATAGACGTGTAAGTATATATTAATAAATGACATAGACTGTTCCCTTACTTTTCGAAGCACCACTCTCATATCATTAGTCAAAGTAAAACTGTCCTTGTGAGTTATTTACCATCGAATATTACACATTTTACTCATTTCATGCGCGTAGAGTCCGTATATCTTCTTGCTCTCCGGTTGTCCCTTGAGACCGGCTTAATTTTCCGGTCTAAAAGATAGCCTATGGCTCCCTCAGACCCTTCAACGATCGCAAATGCTTTTGACGTGAAAGATTGGCATTTTTAACTTTAGTAGGAATTTGTGAAAGCCGCTAGGTTAAGGTGAGTCATTTAATTTCAAACATTCTCAATTTTATCTTTGAGTTCCTTCCTCTTTCGATACTAAATACTTAAACCAGGCTGCGCTGTGGAAAAATATATATCTATGTAGCATTTTTCGATCCCAGCAGCTCGACCACATAATTCTTAATACTGCGAACTATTAACGTCAAGCGCGTTTACCCCAACATGTGAAACGAGTATATACGAGCACGCCCATAAACATACCTTCCTCATTCCGCTAGTCAAATATATGTCCAGAATAAACAGTTCAATCTAGTTAGGGAGGCAGTCGCTTAACGAAGGGCAGCCATTACAACAGTACCAACGACCCGAAATGGAGTGTATTTAGTACGTAAACCAGCCAGCTAGGCACTGAGCACATGCTTAACACGACGTACACTAAAAGCCATGGAAGCTCTGATATAATTACCTCTCGTGAGGAGAACTTAACGAACGCTCGGTTTAAATTTACCCGTCGGCTTTGACTACTCTCAGAATTAGTAGTATCTAAAAGTAAACAACTTAATAGTATCTAAATTACTTGAAAAAGTCGTTAATGTCTAAAGCGTAGGGTCGAGGATTATCTAACAGACAAAAATACATGGCCTAAACCCGAGACTTAGTCAATAATAATTTGTTCAAATGCAAAAATACTTTATCTTGTCTAGGGGACACCGTTGATGTAGGAAAACATATCGAAACTTTTATTTGGCCGTCTTGCACCGTCTTATATACACAATAGGTGTGTGTGTGTTTTTTTGTCTCTATCTCTCTCCCAAGATTTTTGCCATGTTTTCCTGAAACACATGTTATTTGATATTAGATTAAATTTAATATTTATAGCTTTATACAATGCTTAGAGTAAGTGCCATTGTAATATGAAATATGTTTAAAAAATGACTGACTGCTGAGTTTCTTGCGGCGTTTCTTTTCAGCAGGGGCCTTATCTTTTAGACATCAAGCACATTAATAATTGTATTCGAATTGTCAAAAGATACAGGTCGACCATAGAAGTTTTAAACTAGCCGTAACTAGTGCTTGCAAGTGTTGTCTCTTGTTTGCCTTTTCCTACCTACCGAAATCTGACGACTATATAAGTAATCATCGTCTATTCTGTCGACTTTCCTCACTAATCGGCTTTTCCAAACTAGTCGGTTAATAGTTGGCCCAACTCTAATCAATATAAGATCCGAGTCGATAAAAAGACATTTGGAAAAATGCTAAATAATACCATAGCTTTGTTACGTTTTAAATTAGTAGTACATACAAACGAAGATATCTAATGAAAAACATATAAAACCACCCACCGTTAAGATGCTCGAGATCTCATATGAAAATATTTAGTACCTGAAACAAACAAGTTTTTACGTTAAAAACTACAAACAATGAGCTGAAACAATGAAAACATTAATAGAGTATTCTGTCTGTTCTTTTATGTGTAGTTACTCTGTGAATATTTCAACACAATCAACCAGCAACGCTACGAGTGCTACGCCGTACCCTCTGCTACGAGCACCCCACTATCGGGTTGTTTGTTGGCACTGAATTAAGTTTAAAGTGAGAAGGCTTAACATGTTTTAACCCGTTTTCAGAGAGCTAAGAGGTATTTTTTGTGTAAGAGTTAGCTGTTAAAAGCAGGCGGATTCCATCAAGTAACTCACGACATATTGCTGGTTTGGCTTAGGAATTGCAACACTATTTAAAAAGCTTGACTGGTAAGTTGATACTACGGACACGACGATGTCCATCGTTCGAAATAGTTCAACATAAAACGAATTTCCAAAATAAAAACCCAAATGACAGAAAATATTTGTTTATGTGGGTCAACACCCCTTACGTTTTTTTGTGATGATAGATTTCAAGATTGGGATACGTGGGTGATAGAAAGAGGCCTTTGCCCATAAATAGGACGTTAAAGGCTGTTAAATAATGATAATAAAAAAATAATGCATTTATGATATTCTAAATTGTATACACAATCCAACTCTTGTACATTTCAGTCGCTGTACATTTTAGAACCTTGTCACAGTAATGTATTGCAGAGAGAGTGGTTTGAATTTAGTATATCAATGGCTGCGACACGGTACTAAACATACAGGGCCGAGATTCTTCGCGACAAAAACCATTTCGTTTTTGTCCTGTTATCGTATTGTCAACATTTTGATAGACTCTATTTATAATACCATATTAGACGGTATGGTTTTTATATTTAGAATTATTATGGACCTTTAGGTCCAGCTGTGTGCGACCTTACGAATACATACCAACACAAACTCACCCAAATTATAGGAATCCACATGAAATTGTTAGCATAACTTTGTAAAGGCAAGCATTTCGGCTTCAGCAACTTGTCCCAAAATATCTTCTTCTCTCTGGGTCTGGTCTCTACGGGTCTTAAAGTTTCGGATCACGACACTCAGGCAGAAACTCCCCAAATTGACCTCTATTAACATTCTCGGCAAATTGTATCGGGCATTATTTGATGGGATTACCTAATCCATTCGTGGGCTATTCATTACAGAGTGTTTTACGTAATGGAATCAGCTTTTGGAGGAGAATGTCGGGATCCATTTGGAATTACGTGACTCAGGGGACGCAAGGATTTGAGGTTAACAGTGACATCTACTGTCATTCATACTGTGTGTTGTCATTCACGAGACTATTTCGAAGCCTTCGTTCCTCGCCAGGGGTTGTTTTGAGTTTTGAGTGAGGTTTAATGGTGGATACTGCGAGGTTCAATAGAGGAGGTCAAAAGTTCTTAAGATACCTAACTGATCGCACAATCAGTTAAGACCACAGCGGGAGAGTTTGGGTCAGCACTTGGATTCCCTTACATTTTATTGCCATTTTAGATGTTTTTCTGAACATGCTCAATTCCGGCGTTAACCGCAGATTTATTCAGTTGGGTATCCTAGGCACTCTGGAAGTCCTGTAATGATGCTCGAGGTTCATCATCAGATTTCACTAAAAGCATTCCCTGGCGAGGAACCAAGGCTTCGAAATAGCCTCTTTAGTATGAAAAACGCACTCTGACCCGTTATTTTTGCTCCTGAGTGTATTTTAAATGCGAAAGTAACACAGAGCTGAGCTCCTACAAAGTAAAACCGTATTGCTTTAAACATGTTTTCGTATTGTCAACGTTTTGATAGGTCTTATTTACAATAATGGCGGCTCGTTAAAATCAATACGATATCCCGTCATAAGCAATATTGTTTCACAGAGTTAAATACAGGCCCTGTTTGTTTGTTACGCTTCCACAGTGAAACCGCTGAACCGATTTCAATAAAATTCGGTGTACGCCGAGGAAGAAACATTGGGTACAGGGCAAAAGTGAACAGTTCCCGATTATTATTATTTCTGAGTCTTGGATGTTTTCAATGTATTAAAGTATTTATATCGTTGTCTAGTACCCATAGTACAGCCTAGAGCTTAGTTTGGAAAAAGGTCTGCAATTGGTGTTACATTGCCCTTTTTTTATATTAATAATATATGATGTAGTACGTGGGTATGTAGAGGAGGTATATCAAATTCATCCAATTAACTCATGATAACTATTGTTACGATAAGCGACCTGCACTTTGTCTAAGGTCTCGCATCACTGAACGACTAGATAAACTACAGAATCCCACACATTTGTATGTATGGCTTCCTTGGGAACCTCTGTTTTAGAAGAGAAAACTATCCTCCAGTGCCAGTGCAGGGTCCGTCAGGATCGCTACCACCATCTTATCCATTAGCCTACCGCCAAAAAGCAGTGTTCGCATTGTTGTGTTCCGGTTTGGGGATAAGACAGCCGGTGTAATGACTAGCATAGAGGCATTCCATCTTAGTCCTCAGGGTTGGCAACGCATTTGCAGGCTTAGGCTTGCAGTCGTGTGAATGCGAATGTCTATGGGTCACAGTTTCCACTTACCATCAGGTGGCCTGTGCGCTCGTTTGCCTTCTCTATGCCAAAAAAAAAAACATAGATACATAACTTCATGCCTGTCTCCCAATGGGGTAGGCGGAGACTATGGAACGCCAGGTGCACCGGTCTGAACATACAACTTTCGCTTCCTCTACATTCATTAACTTCTTCAGCCACGTACGTCTGTTTCCATCATAAACCTATTGTAGTTAAAACATGCTCTTTGTCACTTTCTGTTCAATTGAAATATGACAATGAATGATAAGATTGATAAGGTCAAAGCATATTTTAAGCATACTCTAACTATTGGGCGTTTGTGATAAAGAGGGTATATGTTTAACACTATATTTATCTAAACATACGTACATATTGCATATTGATCGCATGGAGAGAATACAACGATCTTTTACTAGATTTCTTGTGTTCAAGGTCGGCGGCAAACGTAATTCAAAAAGAGCTGGTTACAGTGCAAGACTCAATCACTTTGGGCTTCATAGCCTGGAGCTCAGACGTATTTATCTTGATATGGCACTCCTACATAAAGTTATTAATGGAGATGTCCAAGAGCCGTCTTTGCTGCGTTGTCTAAATTTTGCTATCCCGAAACTCAATACACGGACATATCGTCTCACGTTCTTCCGCCTTGATCGTACCAGGACTAAGCTAGGAAAATCCATGCCTCTCTACCGTTTGCAGAAGCAATACAATGACCTAGCCAAGGCCCGTTCAATGCAACGGATTTAATAAATTATTAATATATTAAATTTATTTGAGTTCAATATCAGTTCTGCGACGTAGACTGCTGAAACCATCGTCACCGCACACCCCTAACACATAGGGCACGTAATCGCTGTTTATATATTGTTTTCAATTATATTTTAGTTTGGTCATTCTTTATTGTCTGGAAATTATAGTTTTTAATAAGTTGTTTGTAGTCTTTGTGCCAATGCTGCTGCACGCCTATAATTGGTGCATAACTGGGAATGTGACTTCTCTTTTTTGAATTGTGAATCTGTTTTTTGTAACTGTTGGTGTATCTTTATAAATAAATAAAGACATACATTAAACCACGCCTGTTTCCCAAAGGGGTAGGCACTTCTTTCCACCTGCTACGATCCTGACAAATCTATTTCGCTCCTTCCACATTCATACATATCTAAACATAACATCAACATCATATAAATTACTTCTTCGGCATATACTAAAATCTTATTCCAGAGAAAACGTAAATAAAAAAAGATAACCTGATCTGATAGTCATCCACCAACTAGCGCTTTATTACCCTATCGTACATTAAAGGCAACAAATTTATCTTTTTACGAGAAAAAAAGTAGAATTCGCCCACACAAGTATGAATCCCACAAAGCTAGACGTCCAGTGTTCAATGAATAAGCCAAAACATTATTATGTCCAAACTGACCATGAGTACGTAAGGCATTTAGTACATATTGGTTTTATGTCTAGGCGGTTATGCAAAATGTCACTTTGTACAATGTGATGTACAGTCACCCGACAAATATGTTAAGCATACTTAGAACCTGTCATTGTGACTGCCATTTTTATTATCATAGTTGTCATTTGATGTTCAGTTTCCAGTTTATTAACGGAGGCCATTTGCAACGTCAAAAGATGGCTGATGTGTAATTTGTTTTATTTTTTATTTTTATGTATTTAGCTGTTCAAAGTTCTTTTCTGTTATTGATTTGTACTTTTAATGCCTTTGTGATAGAAGACTTGGACTTATTTCGTGTATCCTGGCATCTTACTTCTCGTTTCAAGTGGACTCGCAGTGGTACAGAGGTTAAAACTATCTTGGCCTCTGTCACCGTGCAACGTTGCCACCAATCTTCCTAGAGAAGATTGGATTGTGTTTTATTACTATATTGATTTATACTTATATATACTTGACACTGGCGAAATCACTTCATTGTGGAAACGCCATATCCCCGCGGTAGTAGCTGTTCAAGTCGCCGCGGGGCAAAGAAAAAGTTCATTATTACAGTGAACTATAGCGCTTAACATTTTCGTGACTGTATATTGAGCGGCACGAGGTATAAAAAACAAATTTACATGAAAAGTAAGCTAAAACAAAACAGACAAAGAATGCGAAAGTAATGCAGCACAATACGGCTAAAGTACAAGTTTGTTTTCCATTTAACTTTTCGCAACTACATAGATACCGTAGGGATTTGAAATAAATATAACGGAATACAATTTGGGGTCTTAGTATCATGAATAGGTTCTCAATAGCATAGTTACGTATGTAAGACAATTTTCAAGTTCCTAAAGTATTGTTGTAATGCTGATTCATTCTCATAAAATAAAAACAATGTTTCATAATTTGAAGTTGTGTAGATTTTTACCATTGGTAATAGCCGCATAAAAACGTTAAGAGCTTTACAGCTGTTACTATGGGACTTTGCCGTTCAATGAATTCTTTTTCTCAATATATACATATTATTTTAGAGCATTTAACCCTAGCTTCCTCTTCGTATAAACCTAATACGCAATATCATCATTATCAAATCAATTTCAATATTGCTGTAAGAGGGTCGTTAATACGTGCGTTTACCTTACCGTTTTTCACCAGCGGGCCTAGTATGGAAGCGTTTATCGCGTGGCAAAATGTGGGTAAAGCATCTGTCACTCTCGTACGTGTCAAAAAGTGACGGATGTTTTATCCAGGATTATGGATATTTAACTAGGGGCACGGAGGCCATTTGCAACGTCAAAAGATGGCGGATGTTTACTTTGTTTTATTTTTTATTTTTTTGTATTTAGGTGTTCAAAGTTCTTTTTTGTTAGTGATTTGTACTTTTAATGCCTTTGTGATAGAAGACTTGGACTTATTTCGTGTATCCTGGCATCTTACTTCTCGTTTCAAGTGGACTCGCAGTGGTACAGAGGTTAAAACTATCTTGGCCTCCGTCCTACATATCACCGTGCAACGTTGCCACCAATCTTCCTAGAGAAGATTGGATTGTGTTTTATTACTATATTGATTTATACTTATATGTATATACTTGACACTGGCGAAATCACTTCATAGTGGAAACGCCATATTCCCGCGGTAGTAGCTGTTCAAGTCGCCGCGGGGCGAAGAAAAAAAAACTAGGGGCACAGCATTAGAAGAGTAAGTACGTTTAATGTAATTTTGATGTGAAGTACAAATAAATTTAGCTACATGAAAGGTTTCATTTCGATACCCCGACCGTCCACACAAATCTTTTTCAAATTCTGAAAAGTCATCACTCGTAAAGCGGTTTCGGGTACTTTGACGGACCGAATTTGCTTACTCATTAAGCTGAGTCAGCCTTAAGCTGAAAAGCGGGTAGAGTATATTCATCAGGATTAACCCTGACTTGCCCGAATATTAACCCTTAATTTGGCTAATCTCAAAAAAATATGAATTCAAATCTCATTTATTAATTTTAAAAATACCTAAAACGAGAGTTGGAGAGCGATTGCCAAACTATAATTATTTATACTACAGCGGGTCTATACCCTGTCTATTTAACAGAGTTAACAAAGCGTTGTCTCTGTTGCACTTTTGTATGAAAATGAAAGGGACAAGAAACTGCCAGTGGGCGTCAACAAACGCACGTCGATGGCGGGCTCGGCTTACATGCCGCCTGATTGTTAAAATATTCGTAATATTTCTCGTTATTTTTGTTTGTAGTTAGAGGCACCTCAAATAATTAACTTACTGATAACATGACATTATCATGTCATGTTAATTCATCTATAAATCCTAATTATGTATTTTAACGGGAAACAGTCCAATAAACGAGCCAGGTAAAAAATTGTAACCAAAGATAAGCACTTGAACGCGTCCGCACCGTACGAGCGACAGATGTTGACTAAACTTTGACAGGCATGTAAACCTACCTTGTGCCTGTGCATCGTCCTTATCGCTGACCAATTACGTGCATTCTCTGTTTTCTAGTATTAACTCTGTTAAATAGACAAGGTATAGTATGGCCGCGTCTATATCGCGTGTCAAATGTGGATAAAGCAACCGTCATTGTCGTACTTACTCGTACTTATGTGACAGAAGGTGACGGATACGTTATCCACACTTTGTCACGCGAACGCAGCCATATTAGGCCCCCTGGGGCTCTATTCTACTCGGTAACACAATACTGCGCGGTATAAAATCGTTCATTGAATACAAAACGGACACATTCCAAAATCAATCAGTGTTACATTTTAAAATTAGAAGCTGTTCGTATAAGATTTTCAATGGAAGTCAAAATAATTTTGGAATGTGTCCGTTTTATATTCAATGAGCGAAATGTCAACTTGGCGGTGCCCCTAGCATTGCCGATGTTAATCTGCCCGTTTGCCTTTTATAGCTATAAAGAAGTAACGTGGCGAGCGATTCTCGATAGCCGTCAAAACGTATTGAATTGGCATAAACTCGAAGAGACGATTGTTTCCTATTGTGTCCTATTCCTGATTCAACATATTTATTCTTGTTTTGACACATTCTTATTTCGTCGTTTTCCGTGTTCGACATAATTTTGTTTGGACACATTACGTTTTCGTAATAATTTATCTATATATATAAAAGGCAAACCGGACTGAGTTCAATATCAACGCACAGCCGAAACTAATGTACCTAGAAACTTGAAATTTGGCACAGGGGTTCCTTTCATGATGTAAGTAAGCTCTAAGAAAGGATTTTCAGAAATTCAACCCCCAAGGGGTTAAAACAGGGAGAGTAGCGGGAAACTAATTCGACGCGTACGAAGTCGCAGGCGTCCTCTAGTGATTACATACTAATAATTTCAATCTGTGACGAATATATGTATATTTATGAAGACCGCATTAAAATCCGTTGCGTAGTTTCATAGAACTAAGCGTACATACATAAAGAGGGACAGACGGCGGTAAGCGACTTTGCTTTATACTATATAAAGACTATAATGGTCTGAGATCCGAATAGGAGAGGATTTGCACCGGGTTGCCAATTCGATGAAAAGTATTTTATATGAAATTTAATTCGCTAAATAATATGTGGCAAATAGGTAGGTTGAAAAATTACAAAATTAGCTTTGTTTTCAAAAATTGCAATTGCTTGTTTATTAGACTTCATACTTTCGATTAATTTGTCTACGAATAGGGTGACCTCATAATAGGTTTCCCTTAGTCGCCTCTCACGACACCCACGAAGAGCTGGGGTGGTGCTCGGCTGGCACCAACACAGCATAAATAAACCGGAGGATGGGCAGCGTCCTCAGCGGACTACATGGTATAACTGCGGTCGCCAACCCGCCTGCCAACCGTGGCGACTACGGCATTTTTCCCCCCAACGGTTCTAAATCAAAAGCCATGAAGGATTGCGGGAGCGCGGATGCGAAAAGCACAAGACCGGTCTGAGTGGAGAGCCTTGGGGGAGGCCTATGTCCAGCAGTAGCCGTCTCTCGGCTGACATGATGATAGTAGGTACAAGGTAACCCTATTCGTAGACTCGTAATAAACCTACTTAAGTCTCAAACCTTCTTAAATAGTTATAATAATATATATTTTACTCTCAGCAACCCCTCAAACTTCCAACAAAGTGAGATCCGGCTTATTCAACGCGACTTACGCGACCTATTTCGAGAAACATACAATCGATATGTGGATATATCGCGATCGCGAACGGATATATTTTCGCGTCGTATCTGACTTTAGTGAATATCGACATGATATTGATAGACTGGTAAATTTAGCAATTTTAAGAAAGTGTTTAAGCTTTGTAGTGTTTGTGTTTGTCTTTGTGTTCGAATAATTATGTGTGTGTAATATTCCGTGGATTCACCAGATGGTTCCAAGGAAAGACCAGCGCTAGCTTAAATGCCAGCATTACGCTGAGTTGGGACCATTTCGAAACTACATTCTTCTTGTGCGTATTTCTCTGTTCTTTGTTGTTTTTTGTCACGAATAAATGTTTTACTTTCTTTTTCCTTTCAAATGGTACGTAATATATTAAAGTAAAGACCCCTTAAGCGCGCCACAAAACCTCGTAACAATTTATTTCTACAACTTCATAAGGGAACGGTTTCGGAACGGTCAATGTCGCGAAATGAAACTCCAAAGTAGATGATCTTTTTAGTATCTTGTCGCAATAACGTATCAAAGTAACAAAGTAACAGTGGTTTCAATTTAGCATATCAATAGCCGCGACAAGGTAACAAAATGCACCGCAACTTCCAACTTCTACCTTTACTTTCCTTAAATAGTAGTAATTTTTTACTAGTTATCAAAGTTAAAGAATGAAAAAAATCGCACCTAGAGAACGCCAGCGACTTTGTACGCGTAGAATTAGTATCCTGATACTCTGATTTTAACCCCTTAGGGGATGAATTAGGATATTCAAGGAAAATACCCTACGGATTTCAAGTCCCTGGGTCCAAGTTTCGGCTGTACGCTGATCGATCAGTCAGCTAGTCAGTTTCTTCTTTTATACATATAATATAATACAGGGTAACTTCAAATTGGTAATACACATCACTTTTCTAAGAAAACTAGTAATTAATGTCCTAAGGTGTGGTCACCCTACTACTACTAATTGTAACTCATTGTTCTAATTTATACAATGGTAGGGTAACTGCATTAAACCAAAAAAAATGGGATAAATTCAAACTAATATTTTTTACTTTTCATTAAATTAACTGCATGAGACTTAGGAGTGTTTTGTTTAGGGAAGATGTGTGCAAAACATTGATTTAGTATTACGAAGTCAACCGGTATAAAACCCTCTTTATAATAATATATATAGATGACGGTACGAGCATGAAGTGTAAGCAAAGTACATATGCTTATGTTTGACTCTCGCCGACGTTCGTACGATTAATCAAACGGCTCTGAAAATCAGCGCCGACCTATTTGCTCAAATTTCGTGTCGATGGTTATCTACATTATTTATTTGTGTTATCTGCTTTAAATGGAAGCCAAATAAGTGTTTGAGTGAACTAAAATGCTTGTAACGCGAAGTTTATTGTACAATGGCAGTCGCGTGACTTCATCCGCGTAGAAAAATCAAATAAGTCTACAAGTATGTCTCTTAGTGATCACTTATAGTCCATTCCAACTGACTTGTCTTACAACAAACACTTTTATAACCTTAAAATACATAGTTTTTGGCTAAAACGGCCGTTTTCTGATGAATAAAGCAATAAGTGACCACATTTTGGACACACCATTTCCTGATTTTACATCATAGATGGTTTTTATCATGATAAAGTTGTTATTATAGGCAAAAAAGGAGCAAAATGAGGTTATAAAAGTGTTTACCAAATAAGATAAGTCAGTTGGTATGGACCTTATAGCAGCTAATAATAATTTACAAAATCGTGCTTTCGGAAATCATTGGAATCATTGTTCGTGTCTGCGCGAACGAAGATTCACGACACGGCATATAAATTGTGTTCTAAGTGCTGTACTGACGTTTTTTTTTTTAAGAAAGTTCAATCAGAACCACCTAGAACCACTAGGTTTCATGAAAATTCGTTACAAAAGCGAGCCCTTTTACCGAAAATTTTAAAGAAACTTCAAGGAGTTAATATGTAAATTGCGGCGGCAGGGTGTTTACATTTCAGCCCAGACGAGACTAGATAATGTTTTTCACGCAACTGCTCGGAAATGTGGTGAAAGATAGGTTAAAAAATGAGCGAATGTTCTTAAGTAAGTAAACTATTGATTTCACGAAAACACAATCATTTGAAAATAATTAACTAGTTAATAGTAGTACGACTAATAATTTGTTAAGTAATTTATCTGTTTTCTTGTAATGTACCTACTCACTACTCTTTCTACTGCGAGGACAACTTAAAGCAACCCCATATGGAATAATAAGTCTACTGTGTCACAGTGACAACGTCACATTCAAGTCGTAAGAAGTGCCAAAGAAGGAGGCCATTTGCAACGTCAAAAGATGGCGGATGTGTAATTTGTTTTAGTTTTTATTTTTGTGTATTTAGGTGTTCAAAGTTCTTTTTTGTTAGTGATTTGTACTTTTAATGCCTTTGTGTTGCACAGTGATAGAAGGGGGTCCGTTCATTTGACCAAAAGTACGTTTGACAAACGTATCATTTTACAAACTTTCATTTCGCAAAAACGTGTTTGTGCTTAAACCATTACATATTGCACAGGTTAAATCAGCTTATTAAATAAGTTAGGTTAGGTTACAATATCGACCAAAAACACTTGAAAATAATACGGCGGGAAGTATCACTTTGTGAAATGAAAGTTTGTAAAATGATACGTTTGTCAAATGATGATTTGGTCAAACATTAGTGAACCTGATAGAAGACTTAAGACTTATTTCGTGTATCTGGCATCTTACTTCTCGTTTCAAGTGGACTCGCAGTGGTACAGAGGTTAAAACTATCTTGGCCTCTGTCCTACATATCACTGTACAACGTTGCCACCAATCTTCCTAGAGAAGATTGGATTGTGTTTTATTCCTATATTGATTTATACTTATATATACTTGACACTGGCGAAATCACTTCATAGTGGAATCTGTTCAAAGAAAAAAAAAGTGCCAAAGAAATTGTGTTATAATGTCACTGAAACAACGTTCTATGGTGGGTCAGAGTTCCAATGAGCTGATAGCACATTTACTGAATCAATAATACACACAAGTAAGGTAGTCGCGGATTATAAACGTTTTACGACGAGAGCAGTTACCGAATTTGAGTAAACTTGACACAGTTACTCTCATTAACACATTCGGTGCCCAAAGTCGACATAGAGTGTCAAACACATATACAAATGACGACTATCGGCACCGATATAAATTTAACAGTAAAACAAATCTTGTAATGAGCGTATCTATCCAGGCTTTTGCTTAGACGGCAAAGTTTTGTAAAGGGAAAGTTTGGAAGCGGGTATTAATATACGGATGAGTATAATATATTGGAAGGCGAGGGATGGGACAGACTCTCGTAGTTTGTTTCTTGTTTATTCATAGTTTAAATGGCTCGAAGTATAAGTTTACGTAAGTCGAGCACGAACTTTATCCTTCTATCGATTAGGCAACGTTAACGTATAGCGTTGTTTATTTTTTTATGGCGATTCGAACGACGCCTGTTCAACAACTGGACAGTTAGTACTGTTTTAGGACATCGTTAAACTGATGATGATTATGATTTAACTATTAAAATGTTTCAGAACAGAATGAGAGTACCCAATGGGGTTTCACTTTGGAAACATCTACGTATCTCAGGAACCATCCGACCATGATTTATAAGAAGATCTAACACAAATTTAACAAGGCGCAAACTAAGCAATAGGCTTGTACTATGTGTACTAAGCAATGATATACATTCACCGGCGAAAATACATCTCGTGTTCATACAAAAAACTGAATTAATCTCGATGAAGTTAGTAGTGTATTGGTGCTAATTAACCTAGGTCCAAAATGACCACCAATTATTATTTTTTCCAAAGAAACCCAAAAGGTCCATAAATTACCTGTTCAAATTTATGGATCTTTTGGGGCCCTGTGGAAAGAAAAAAGCCTTACTCTTGGTAACAAACCTAACTCAGCAGTCAGTCATTTTTTAAACATATTTCATAATACACAAATAACATGCGTAGTTCAGCAGGAAAACATGCCCAAAAATCTTGGGAGAAGATAGAGGGAGAGAGAAAAATAAGACACGTACTTTTGTATATACCAAATAAAAGTTTCGATATGTTTTCCTACATCAACGGTGTCCCCTAGACAAGCTGTATGTTTAAATTAACTTAAATTTAAAAGTGAACTAATCATTATTAGGTCTTTAGTAATAAGAATTATTTTATATTGCATGCTAGATACTAGCAGATAGTAACAGAGCAATACATTTTATGTACAACCTTGAAATGGCGATACTACCCTGAATTAAGACATATCATAGGCTGCCATTTATCCCAAATAAATAACTGTTCCTGTGAAAGCGCATTATTCTACGTGGGCGAAGTCGCGTGTAGAAGCCAGTCCAAATACAAAGCTAAATACAGCACGTTCCAAGAAGGCCTTGGCTTTTTCCTCGTTAAAGAATAAAGTTTTTCACCAGAATTTCTTTGTAGGGACAACGTTTCGGGTCGTTGATATATTTTACCCGTAATACAAGACGACTATGTCTACAAACTGTAGGTTTCTATGTTGCTATGTTTTGTCCCCCTTTATTGCTTTTTCATCTTATCTTTGTACACATAGGCTCTTTAGAAAACTTTCTATCCTGTAGGATCTTTTGTACGATTACTCCTCTGTCCTTGGTTGTATGAATGGACAAGATTTTCATGATGTTTTTCTTTCATCGCAGCAAAGCAGAACATCGAGTTAGAAAACTTCTTTTGTACTTGACAACAGCTCGAGTTCGAACTCGTTACCTAACGATCACGAGTTCACAAGTCGTTTAACAATGAGCAGCAGCGTCAGCTCTACGAGGAATGTATCCTGCGGAAATGTTTTAGGACTGGAAAGCGAAGTTTCCAAAAGGTGGAAGGACTAAATGCGGGCAAATTTTTGAGCAGCGACTGTTCGGAAAACAGGCGAATTGTAGAAAAAAGTTATCGATGTAGCCCAAAGCATAAGCAAGCTGAAGTGGCAGAAACGAGAACCGCTGGGGTAGACGTTCAGATACCACGCCTTGGCAGATGTAAGTGATGGACGGCCTCCAGCTAAGTGGAGCGATGACACACGGAAAGTGGCTGGAAATTGACAACAAAGACCGCGCTCACTGGCATGCCATGGGAGAGGCCTATGTCCAGCAGTGGACGGAAGTAGGCTGATGATGATGTTGATGATGTGAAGGAAAGTCAAAACCAACCCCAATATTTACAAGATGCCTTACTTACTTACTTATGGGTTAGATTTGTGTGACTATAATTGTCTTTTGTTTTTCAGCGGCAACTGATGATTTCCCTTTAAATGTCTGTTGGACTTCTAAATACACAAAAATATCTATAATTCAACGTGTTTAATATTTAAATTTTAAGTTTTTGGTACTAAAAGTAGGCCCAAATCAATATTTTAATATCGCGGCTCCGATACACTTACACGTAAGAGGATTACATTACATAACACCTTTACGAAACGCCGCTCACCTAAAATAACAAGGATTTTACAAATGACATTACTTCTACCCAAACCCTTTTTCGAGTGTTCGGTTCTCGAAAATCGACTCTCAAAAATGGCGGATAACGGTGGCCCAAAAATAAATAATAATAATGAGCAACGCTGACGCTACGAGAAACATTTTTAAACATTAATAACGATAACTTCAGATCTTAAACGGTCCGAGATAATTTGCCTTTGAAGCCTTTCGTACAATACAACGCTGTAAGCATGCAATTTCCGCTTCGACTCCGGAGATCATAAGGTCGCCATGTAATTTTCCCGTTTTGAGGGTATTCCCGTTTACGCAGATACTTGTGGGATGTTGTTGATGAAAGGCAGATATCTGTATTTTGAAAATCACGGGTTGAATACTTAGGAATTCAAAATAGCATTGGCGGTTGTATTTTGAACATCACACAGAAATTATAAAAATATAGATCATAGGCGTCGGAAAAATAGCATTGAAATTTGTATTGGATAAATATTTTGATATAAATTATATCAAAATAAGCGTGTTTTAACTTTGGTACAAAATTAAGCATAAAGCGTATTGTTTAAAAGATACTTAATTAAAATATGAGATCATTTAGCATTATATTATACCGACCAAAAAGAAAATATTTCTACCTACTACAGTACATTATAACGACCTACTAACATATTCTCAATAGCCTATATCTTGACTCCTTTCAAACCGTCGCCGCATCAAAATGCCAAGGTTCATGTAAATGGCATTGTCAGGTCTTTAGGTCATTTAACTTACCCTTTCTAAAAACCAATAACCAATATGTTCTAACAGACTCATTGAATTCAATATCGTATCTATGCAAAGTTATAAATAGTACATTGTTGTAGAGGTTAGAAAGTAAGCAATAGATGGACGAGTTAGTTCGAGGGCCGACGCGTAGCGGAGGCCCTCGAAAGTACGAGTCCATCTATTGCACTTTCGGCCGAGGCTTAACACAGTGCTTTTCACGACTACTGCGAGGAAATAAAAAAAAATCTTATAAGGCGTTTTTTAAACTGACGACTCTCACCGTGACAAAAACTTTATTTCAGATAGTTAAAAGCAGACATATATGGCTGTATGGAATCTGATTCCTTTGCCTATCCGTGAAGGGATGAATATTATTAAAAAAATAAAACGACTTCACATTGGCCAATTTAATTTCATATGCAGCACAAAGTGTGTTCTGATTGGTCGAATTAGTGATCAGCGGACCGATGTTATTGGTCAATGGAACAGACCAACAATGTTAACATAGTTGGTCTGTTTAAATTCATAGTAGGCCTGCTCATTCAATGTACAACTATCGATTGTTTTGGGGACCAAGAACAGACCATCTTTCGCCACATTTCCGAGCAGTGGCGTGAAAAGATATAAAACTCCCGGTATAATAGCGATCTGATCTTTGAGAGCTATATGTCTTAAACGGCCCAGCCACCAGCACCCCACACTATGGGGTAGACGGGAAAAAAATACATCCCCACGTTTCGCGTAGGGGAGGTACACAAAAAATTTTTTTTTCAATTTTTAATTTTACCACTTTGTTGGCGTGACTGATATTTATATTCATGTTAAATTACAGCTTTCTAGTACTAAGAGTCTCTGAGCTAGGCTGCGGACGGACGGACATGGCGAAACTAAGGGTTCCTAGTTTGACTACGGAACCCTAAGAAACCGCGTCTCGGTCCATCGTTTGGGAGTTACGAAACCACAGCCATACACACATATAACTAAAGAGACACGCATAGTCGCATAGACAGATACCTACATACGTTAAACTTATAATGTATCTTTTCGCATAAAATCTTTTGGACGAAAACTGTTTTTACGATAGAAACAGTTTTATTTTAATTATTATAAAAAACTAACCTCACCTAATCTACAAAGTAGATGTTTATTAAAATCTGCAATTTCAGCCTAAAAGGATGTTATGCGAAAACATACATGATGCGAAAAAAAAATGCGTTTCAAAGGGATCCCATTTTATAACACCCCTATTTTTGTCGGGGGTTAAAAAGAGGAGCCAACCCACCGAACATAAGGTTTCTTGCTAGGTTCGTACTACGAATGAAATTAAGGGCTCTGTTCTACTCGGTAAAACCTATTTGCTTTAGACATGTTATCGTATTGTCAACGTTATGATACTTCATTAGGGTCTCCCCAGACCCATCGACGCGGAATCGCCTTCGGCCGGTAAGCGAAAACGACGTCGTTCCGTTCGCAACGCCGAATCGAGCCGATGCGATCCGAGCCGAGCGACGTCGTTTTCGCTCTTATTGCATGGACATAAAACGTTTTCTCACCAGCTCAAGCCGACTCCGCGTCGATAGGTCTGGGGAGACCCTTACTTGACAGTAATGGCGGCGGAGTTGAAAAATACGAAGTGTCAAAACAAATAGGTTTTACCAACTGACGAGTAGCAGACATCAGTTAGTCATCGAATCTATACATATTGAAATATAGGTTGAAATTATTAACTACTGCCATGAATTACCAATATTACCATGTTCGGCTTGACATACGAGGCACACCGCCCCGTCCCACCCCGCCCCGCGGGACCTAATGGGTGTGTAATTAACTAAATTAGACAGTCTCGTCAAACCAGGAATGGCTTCTGTAACGAGAGGGCAAGATTTACCGGAGAAATGATATTACTTGTGATATAAGTACAATATTACTGCTGATTATACAATGTTAAGTCAAGCACCATCAGGTACATACAATGATTGTTCACTTAAAGTCCTGTTATGCTTTAAGAATAGAAATAATAAGAGAGAAATAAGTTGTTGACGTATGGATAGGGAAAGAAAAGAAAGACAGCGATGAAAACAAAAACGAACGACTTGAAGATGGTAACGGAGAAACGATTTAGATACTCAGTATACCTAACTGATGCTATAGAGCGTAGAAGAGAAAAGAAGAAAGGTTTTTATGATCATTCTGGAAGGAAAGGGACGAGATGTGAAATGAGCCTAGGCGTTAAAACTTGGCCAAATAAATGAGAAAGAAGGGAAGGGTAGGAGTAAAGATTAAAAAATAAAGATGGGCAGAATATTTCCTATTAGGAAACATATTGCAGAGGGAAAGTTTAAAAAAAATAAAATATTTCCAAACATAATTTTCAATTTGTGTTCACCGGAACTTCGGAAGGTAATGAGGCTTTCTGTGTATAGAAAGAATTGCCAATTTACTCACCGGCAAGAGCGTAGCTCTCGAGTTAAATGCAATAATCGGCGGTACTCCTCAAAACCGCGCGCAAGTTCCTCTCACTCCACTGCGACCTCACCTCATTAGCGTTAAGCACTGGTCTGCGCACTTTTGTAATAATTTTATTTGTGCTAGTTCTATTAATTATTATTTGTTACTTTATTATAACTTATAACTTACTTTAAAGTATTATTGGGTATTTTGATTGAAAAAATGACCTTCTGCTGGAGTTTCTTGCGGCGCTTCTACTCGACAATGGTCTTGTCCGAAGCGCTAGTAATAGATTCACTCCAAGTTACCGACTTGTAAAAGAGCCCTCATGTGGCCAATTTATTCAATATTTTGATTTTTTTGGATCCATAATATAGCATGAATTTCAATAATATTGTACGTAAATAATGACTCCATTCACAAAGTTTACTCGTTCCTTTGTTTAACGAAAATTACCCATAATAATATAATTAGGTATACCAAGTATGATTAATATTCGGTTTACTATCATTTGCTAAAAAATGTGTCACAAACCGATTCATTTCACAAACATTATTTTGCGTAAACTGTAAATATTTTAGCAAAAACGTTTAACAAAATGATGTTTGTGAAATGAATCAGATAGTGAAATGTTGATTAGCAAGTGATTGAAGTGAATGATGGAAGAAAGTTAACGTTGTCTCAATTGAACCCTCAAGCGGATTGTGAATCGCCGATAAAATCGCGAAGCTGTCAAAAAAAAAACACATAAAATTAGCATCCGGGGGATACGTTTCTCATTTTGTATGGAATTTTTTAGCTTTAAAATCCTCTTAACCATGTACAGTCGGCCAAAAATGTGGTATATCACCCTACGGTTGAAGTCCATTTGCACGTCATGATACCACAAGTTCGATTTTCCCTTGCAATAATATTATGACAGTGACAAGTGTCAACCTTAGCGATAACTAGATCTCACATATTTTGATAGACCACTTTCTTGGCCGTTCGTACAATATTTTTATCCCTAATACAATTGCCCGTTAAGCGATGTACATACTAATAAATTCAAAACAGAATGAATAAAGCCGTCCTATTTACATTTCATTCCTTTCATGCTTTTGAGCGTTTCTATACCACACAGGAACTCTTAATTGTACCCAAAGAATACAGTATATATTTGCAAATTTATTATAATATCAGATTTAACTTTACCGCGTTGTTAATAAAGTGCTATTTACAATAAGACCCCAATAGAAGTTGCCTGGTTTAGTATTTCACTAAACCCTTATAAATGCGTGGCTAAAGTCCCGCCATCCAGGGCTTTACAATATTTGATTGATACGGGTTCGCCGTATTATTAGCCAGCTCTAACAATATTATGAATAACTCTAGAGCTATGAAATGAGGTCACTCTACCTACAAATACACTTTCATTTTGACCAGTGAAGGTTCGGTGGAGTGCCATGTAAATTTCATGCAAATTTGACCCGATATCGTGTCATTAGCTTCAAGTATTCAGATTCACTGCCACCAACGGCTAATTGCATATTATTTTGACCCACTTGCGTGTCAATGGCGCTTGATGTATAAACGGGACGCTATTCAGCTAAGCAATTCGTTATAGCGACTCCAGGAAAGTTGGCGCCACGCCGCGAAACCACCCCAATTCAAGAAGGCATTATAACCCTAGAAAATTTATATCTTACAAATTAAAAGGAACTTTATGACACTTGGATGGTGGTTACGATCTTTTTATCTTTAATATTAAACGAATAACACGGTAACAATTATTAGAACAGAGTAAATGCCACTCGAAAATACTCGAAATAAGGTCTCTTTTAACGAAAACAGAGACATTTGTTGTAGTGCCTTTTTCTTTCAAGCGCCTAGTTTGTTTACGCTTACATAAAACTAGATGCCTTAATTCCGTTCCTGTCAAAAGTATTTTAATAAGAAAACCTTTATACGTAAATCATTAGGGAGTTGCGGTTTTTACAAGGTTTTCTTCAACTTACTTTGTATGTTTTTACGACGCATTAGCCTAGTTGACCCTAAGCTAGTGGTCCGGGCGTGAGTATTTGTTTCTGAGTCTCAGGCTTGTTTTACACGTATCACAACCACAAAAATATATGGTTTCCACTGACGGCAAAATGTGGTCCGTGTGACAGTGAATAGAATTATTTATTTTCATATGGCAGCACGCGTTTTGTGGCTGCGATGTGGTGTGGTTGTGGTACGTGTGAAACAAGCCTTAGGTGTTTTCTATGTATGTATGTACGTTATTTCAATTATGTTTATCGTAGGCTAGTACACATACCCGTCGTACAAGCCTAGAGCTTAAATAGTTTGGAACTAGGTCAATTTTCTATTTTTCTAGCACTTGCTGGCATCTGATTAAGCTGGGCATATTTATGTTCGGTGACAATGCAAAGATATGGCGCCACGGCGCAAGACTAATGATAAAGTTAGTCGCAAGATGGCAGCAGGATCTGCGCTCTGCGGTCCCGAACGTTAATGTAGGATTCATTTCAAGAAAAAAAACTAAGTTGTCAATGCCAAGTAATTTCTAACTTATAGGAAACTCAACCTTATTGCTGTGGAATATCAGATTGACTTTACCTAAGATGGGTGACAAATTCTTCGACTGTAGGTACATGCTACATACACTGATTCAAAAACAAGATCAAAGCGATTCAACAATGTTGATTAGGGTTGTTTGATAGCGTGTTAAAAAGTGAATTGTAATAAAGCCTAAATTCGAGCAAAAGCGATTATTTAACCCAAAGATAATTTTACGAGCACGTGGAACAAGAATATAGACTCGTATCCTATTTTTAAATCCCAGGCAGAAAATGGAGTTTTAAATTATTTTGGGCTTTATAATTGGGATGTTTGTTAAATTATGGACCCTTTCGGCTCACCGGGAGATTAATTAGACGTGGGGGTTGAAAATGCGTTACGTATATTCTTAAATAACCACGATTACATAATAGTATTGAAGAGTTACTACGGAATCTTATATCACAGCCTAAAAACCGAACAATGTTAATATTACGGGGCAAAAAATATATGTAGCGGACTCAATTCTACAAAAAATTCTGCCATATTTGTTTCCTTGAATTGGTGAACTTTTATTCAACATACCTATAGTGTTAGTTAACTATACAAACGTTGTACGCAGAAAAGTATTGAAGTCGTTATAATTATAACTCTGGGCTTAGACAACTTGCATTCTACAGTACCAATGGACTTTGGAAAACTGAAAAAACACGTATGGAACCGTCATAAAGCCCTAAAAGCGACCGTCACCTGACGTAAATCTTATAAATTGTAGACGGTGGTAACTTTCGCAGAATGCATCTTGCTAGCATGGCAAATTAAATTTTCGTAAGTTATCAAATGTACGTCAGTCAATGCGATAAACCGAGAAAGTAAACGTTACGCGAACGTCAACTTTTTGCAAACAAAAAAAAAGTTCCGTCCATTTGCTTTCGTGGGGCAATATCAAGGTAAAAGCGGTATAACATTCTTAATCCATGAAACTGGGTTCCGTAAATTACGTAACTCTTGTGGGGCGCATTTTCAGGGATTGGAAACGGTCTACCATTTTAGTGATGAGCAAACAGTGTTAAAACAGAGCGGTGTCTTGTCGTGGGTTTGATTCCCTGTATTGTCAAACAAATGTTTGTGTGATGAGCGCGAGTAGTTCATGAAGCTTGGATGTTTTCTATCCCTCTTACTAATAAACGTTGAGTAACGGTGGTATAGCTATACAATGTTTTGACCTTATCTGTCATTGTGACATTTTAATTTGAGAGATAAGGACAAAACATTGTATAGCTATACCACCGTTACTCAGCGTTTATTCGTAAGGTGGTATGTGTTTAAGTACAGTCGCACGTCAAATAATATGCACAGTAAAATTACCAAAAATATAAACATGACTCTGCTGCAATTGAATAAGGGTGTTATATATGTATCTGATAGCTTGTTAATGTATATATATTTATGGACGTGACCGTACCTATGTATTACTCTATGTACAGTTGAGTTCATAAATATGTATACACTTTAGTACCTTGTCACTTTAATTGGTATGATAAATCGTATATGGCATTTAATATGACTTTAAATAGACAAGGTACTACAGTGTATACATATTTATGAACTCGACTGTAAGTATGTTTATCATTGTCTAGTATCCAAAGTACAAGCCTAGAACTGTAGAGCTTAGTTTGAGACTAAACCTTGATTTTTAATTCCATAGAATTCTGACGTTTCTGGGTCTTGATTAATTGATTGATGATTCTGATCATTGTTATTACAAATCTTTGGACGTTTTTTAACCTCAATTTTTCTTTGTTACAATGTTAAATCATGTTAAATACAATTGAAAATCAAAAAAAGTCAGAACGTGACAGCGAAAGAGTTCTACGCAATTAAAAATCAAGGTTTAGGTTAATCTGTGTCAGGTTGTGCCCTTATATTTATTTAATAACCATCGGCATTAGTAAAGAGGACATGCAAAAGAACAAGCGTGATAAAATTCCATTCGTTGAGATAACTTGGTAAATAATCGGTAACATGGTTCGTAACGGTACGAATTCAGTTCCAATTAAGTATCGGACAAAAATGCATAGAATAATTTACGTTACCCCGGAATATTTATTGAATTTCCAAGCAAGCTGCGGTTAACCTGCTGAATTATATACATTATTAATCACGGCTGCTTATATAATATCGATGTTATTCCTAATAGGAATAAACGGGAAGTATTCCAGGTTAATCAAATCAAGTTTTTTTTTTATGGTATAGGAGGCAAACGAGCAGACGGGTCGCCTGATGGAAAACGATTACCGTGACCCATAGACACCTGCAGCACCAGAGGAGTCACAGGTGCGTTGCCGGCCTTTCAAATGAGAGTACGCTCTTTTCTTGAAGGTTTGAAGGTCGTAACGGTCCGGAAATACCGCAGGCGACAGACCATTCCACAGTTTAGTTGTGCGAGGCAGGAAACTCCGAGTGAAACGCACAGTTGTGGACTGCCAACCATCTAAATGATGGTGGTGGAATTTCTGTCGCGTAGGACGAAGGCGGAAGGATGCGGCAGGAATTAATCCGAACAGCTCCTCGGAGCATTCCCCGTTGTACAAGCGATAGAGAATGCAGAGTGAGGCTGCATCTCTAGGGGTTTATAGGAGCTAGGATTTTTTTTTTTTTTTTTTGGTAATCGCCTGAGGGGCCAAAGACAAAAGTCCTTGCTTTTGTTTGCTTAAGAAAAAGGGGCAGAGGTGAAAATCCCTTCCGGAGACCTGGGAATGGAGGGCCCAGGTACTGCCGGGCTCGCACCGGCTAAAAACACCAATGCCCCTATTACCAACTAGAATTTAGACTCCCGCGGATACTACCCCAGCCAGTGCTGAAAGGCCGGAGGAGAAAATCGTTCCTCCGTTTACTTATCCGCGGGGTTAGGGGGGATAGGAATAGGGGTTGGGATGGGGGGGAGACTTATAGCTATGTGAGTCGCGGAGTGGAATTCCTGACGCATGCATGCTTACAGAGGAGCTAGGATTAATGCAACCTCCTAACAACCTTTCAGGTGCGGTTAAAGTCTGTTAGACTAGCACTTTCACTATGAGCAGCCCGCTAGGCGGGTTGTCTGATCCGTACGCAGTGTTCACTGTACCGGAAAAATGCTGGAATCTCTTATCAGCGTAGCGCTGGGCAGCAAATGTGCCCGCGTATAAACTACAAGCAAATACGACCGTATGAGAGTGAGGAAGAAGTACAATACCGAAGGTTGTTTTGTGTGCTATTGCATGGCTATTGCCTAAAGGATGATTTCCACCAAACGGCTCGCATCGCATCGGATCGGAAAGGATACGTACGGATGCCGCGGCAGCCGTACGGCTCTATTGAAATTATTATTGTCTATTTATGACGGAGCCGATCGCGCGTCGCGGCATACTTACGGCGACGTACGCGTGTCGCGGAAGACGCCCGCGGTCGAGCTGTTGTGCGCAACTTGCTAATGTAGACTTAAAAACAGTACACATATGATTCAGTATCGTTTAAAGACTATAAAATTATTTCCGATCCGATCCGATGCGGGCCGTTTGGTGGAAATATTACTTAATACAACGAGTATAAGAGAAGCATTCATACGGAAAGACATATAAATGAAGAAGATGTAATCTCCACTTTCTATCTCACTCCGCGATTACGATCTCTCAAGGCCGATTTTGATTGACAGCACTGGTGCTAAACAATAGAGTGAATTGTTGTTTTTAACTATTTTATTGCGTTTGTGTTTTTGTGTTTTCATAGCAACCATAGCAAACAATATTCCCCCACCAATAAGACTTTTTACATCAAAGTACTCGTTTAAAAAAGATTATAGGGATTTATTACTACAAAAACAGACCATTGATATACCTAGCGGTTACTTGGTATCGGATTTTGCTGTTTAATGCTCTGCACGCCAGACATAATTATGTAGGTATATACTCACACGTTTGGCAAAGAAACACACACACACGCATGCACACATACACATTATATCACACCTAAATCCACGCACAGGCACCCAAACGCATGACAGTATGTATAAACAAAATTAACTATTTTTCAACACACTTGCTCAAAACGACCTTTTTATTCCACCGATTTTTGGCTCATAAACCTAGATATTAAACACGCGTGCTTTTTCAGTATATTACGCACAAGTGCCTTTAGTTTATTAACCCAAACCATTTACATTTGTAGCCTAGTACCAAGTTGTAAGTACGAAGAAGAAGCGATATAATTTAGTCGGGTTATACCTTTTTTTTTCTTAGCAACAAACAGTTTTTATGCGGCAAATAACATTATCTACATATTTATTTCAATAAATTGGTGAAATCAGCTTTATTACTAAAAAATAACTCAATTTCATTAAAATCATTTAAATTTTTCTGTAATTTGTATTTTAAACATGAATTGTTACATTTTAAATTTGGCTGTTGGCCGATCTCGTTCGCGCCTTAGCCTTGAGCGCGCATCGGTATCGCGGCAAGAAAAAAAAACAACGCGCCAGCCGCCATTTTTCGTAAATAATTGACGGCTGTGACGAAGATAGTTTGGATTAATTATTGTGAAGTTTAATATTAACGAAAATGTCTTCTTTAAGTAAAGAAAATGAAGAAATTGTAATTGTACCAACTGTTTTAATAATTAATTAAAATTTGACTAAATGAAGTCTTGTTTTTTTTTCGCAAGTGTGTTGAAAAACGTCGTATGTAACACGTGTGCCTGTGACCATAATATACGCGGCTTTCTTGTGGCGCACTCGCTACCGCTCGTGCGCACACAATAGCGCCTTGTATACAATGGTCAACTTAGCACACTTGTATCATAATGTACTATTATTTTCTTGTACTTTTTTGCTTGTTGTTGCTCTGTCGTTCCTCGGGGTTGTGGCAGAATACCAGTGTTAAGCGCTGAACCATTACCCTTTTGCCCTGCTGCAGCGCACACATTCTTTTGGCAATTTTTTGTGCAATGTTAGTGTCACTCTGCTTAATTTTTTTATTTTTATTTATAATTTTTGTCAATTGTAATGAGTGTTTTGTAGTACGCAAATAAACTTTTTATCTTTCTATCATAGGTTTCGTAGATATATTATTTGTGATCAGAATTGCTGTAAGTATTTTAGACTGCAAAAGCCACTCTGCACGAAAAGATTACTTCTCAAGATAAGCCGCCTTAATAAGACACTCAATTACAGCGTCTTTGTCTGCTAAAGGTGATATGTGACTTGGTCGTGTTTTACGTATTGCTATCTCATAGGGTGTACGCGACTACTCTGTCTATGGCTATTGCACCGTAGGCGCTACGCCCGGGACGGGAGGTCTGGCGTAGCACATCCCCGTAGCGTAGCAAGATTATACCGCGTTAATAACTGTGTACCATAACAGTGGAATAAAACAATAATATATTAGTTTCTTTAGTATTCGTTTAGAGGCGGAAGGACCTTGTTCAGGGACCGCCCGGATAGGTAGACCCTTACTCTAACCTTCCGCCGAGCAGCCGTTCGCATTGCGTTTCGATGCGGGGGCAAGACGTCCGGAGAAATAACTAGCATAGACGCATTTCAACTAAGTTGGTTGGCAACGCATTTGTGGTCTTAAGATTGTCATCGTAAGATTTCAAATGTCTATGAATTTCCATGTGAACTTACCAACAGGTGCCGCGTCTGCATGTTCATCATATAATGCTAGGTTAAGTATTATCATGTCACAAGCTCATCAGTATATAATCACCAATAATATTATGAAGAAGAAATATTTGTATTTTTATACGCAAAGACTAGGCACTGGACCGATTATAAACATTATTTCACCATTAGAATGCTACATTATACCTGAGTAACATAGTCTATGTTTTATTTTTTTGCGGGGACGGAATCACGAGCAACATCATCATCATCATCATCAGCCCGGGGACGTCCACTGCTGGACAAAGGCTTCCCCCAAAGAGCCCCACAAGTCACGGTCTTGAGCCACTTGCATCCAGCGACTCCCCGCGATCCTAACCAGGTCGTCAGACCACCGGGTGGGAGGCCGTCCAACACTCCGTCCACCGGTGCGGGGCCGCCACTCGAGAACTTTTCTTCCCCAACGGTTATCAGTTCTCCGAGCTATGTGGCGAGCAACACCTACAAGTAATATGTTAGAAACTGACTTGACTGTTGGTTTTCTAGCGGCGCGTCTCAACATTGTACTTTTGGGAATCTCTGGTAGTTTTTTGACTTGTACAGTCAAATAATTAAACTGGTCACAAGTCTAGTTCCAAAGTAAATCTGAAATTCTAAAGCAATAAGGTTGAGTTTCCTATCAATTACAAATGACTTGGCATCTCTTATGACAATGACATCTTCAAGCAGATTTTCGTTGTATTGTGTAACAAAATAACGTCCGTCCGTGACCTTACAAGTACCTACGCGTCTACTTACTGAATAAACATACTTCATCTTTATTATCTGTGTGACTGTGTCTGTGTGTTGGTTGTCTATATACCTATCACACAAGATGGCGCTGATCCTTAAGTTAATTGCGCTACTCAAGCGAGCAAACAGCCTTACAAAAGCCATTGAGATTCCTAAGTCAACAGCAGCCGGAAGCCAGGCTAACGAGCAATCGGTGTGGGCGCGTACGGCTGCCAACAAGACGCCGTAAAGGGTTCGTCAGATCGAGCTTGACGACAGCTTGGCGTGATATCTAAATGATATTAAAATCTTTTTTTTATACCTTAGAGAGGTAACCATTATTTTATCGATACACCTTTTAACGACCATATTATTAAGCAGAATTTTCATTTTATCGAGAGGCATTTCTCGCATGAATTTTTTTTTTGGTTACCATCGATAAAGTGAAATTTGATAAAATTATGGGTAAGAGAAACCGAACAAACACACAGGACCACCTTTGCATACCTAACAACAATCTAAGAGCCGTAGTATTAAACTGAACTTGACGGTAATGCTCGTCTCAAGATGCGTCAGAAATGACAGATTACTATGGCTTGACATTTACTTTGACGTATCTTGTGACCGACATCTCGATTAAGATGAGTTTATTAATATGATATGACCCTAAGACCACTAAAGCGTTGGCAACCCTGAGGACTAAGATGGATCCGGACAGACCCTGCACAAGTTCCTACAATCACTAAAACTGCTTAAAAAATATTCGTTTCCTTGTTTATAAGAATTTAGACACATTAGAATTTAGGCGCAGGCGAAATTAGTTTTAAGAACAAGATAGAAAAGAGGTGTAAAAGTTTCTTACGGTGTTTGGTTATTAATTTTAACTCCTTCAGTTAGTCAGGCGGTTAGTCATCGCCAACACATACAAAATATCGTCCCAAAGAAATTAAACAAAGAATAAAACATGCGACCAAACAAAACAGTAAAAAGTTTGTTTAAACCTCTTTCATATTACTTTGTAAACGGAAAAGTCAATTTCCGCGGGAACAGACAGGCCAACAAGAAACAACAGAGTCAAAAACACATAACTCCAAATTGGAAACCGGCTACTTGCAGCTTTATGTTTTAACGCGTAAAGTTGTGACTGGTAGGGCTCGATGTTGGGGTTGTGTTATTATGGTTTTGAAGTATACAACGATGAAAATGTTACGCTTCAGAAATACACCCGTTTTGTAGCTTTGTTTAATTATTGCAAGCGAACACACATTGTTTAATTATCACAAACACTTTAAATTTCATAAGTAGTCATTTTTGACCCCCGACAAATGAGTTTTGGGAGACTTGTAATTAAAACTATCTGGTTATTGAAACTGACTTATATAACTCCCTCTAGGATCACTGTTATGAACAAAAGGCGTGTTAGTGTGTTTAGTATAGAAGAACAATACCTATCGCGCCTGTCTTTGTTCAAACAAAGGCAAAGAGTTACAATTAGAAATAAGTAATAACAACTTAATGAACATGATAAACAATAGGCGGTCTTATCGTTGCATAGCGATCTCTTCCAGATATACTTAAAAATAGAAGAGTCGTCCAAAAAAGCATATAAAGCGGTAAAGCCGTAAAGCTGCATCGAACACGCTCTAGCATCTTGTCATGTCTCATTTATTCCTAAGCAAAATAATCTACATAAAAAACCCAAATAATTCCATTAACAATTATTTCTACAAAGTAAAATATGCTGAAAGAAAATTGTGAAAAGAACCGTGAAATAAGAGCCGATTTAACAAGTTTTTTTTACTAATAAAGTGGATTTCAGCGTACTTTTAGTTGAAAGAGTTGGCTTTGAAATTTAGCCGCGAAGTTTTTTCGTTCGTGCTCATTAGGAGGGATCGTGACGGTATGATGAGGGTTTTCTACTTTTGTGTTTATTCGCGTTTAAAGTGTTAATGTTTTTTAAGAGATGATAATGATAAAAGTTGGTTTTAGAAGTTTCGGTTTTTCGCAGGCTGTTCTTTTTGTACCGTCATCATTTCTTTATAGAGACCAAACCAACAGGTCAAGTGCGAATCGGACTCGTGCACTGAGGCAAGGGCTCCTTACTACCCGACTCACACTTGGCCGGTGTTTATTTTTTGTTGGTTTTCTGTTTTGCACTTTAATCACACCAATTTTGACGCTTTTACTATTTAACTTATCTTACTACTATTGCAAAAGTTTGGATGTTTGTTACTATATCACGCCAGAACGACTAAACGGATCTAGATGAAATTTGAGTTGGAGATTAATCCCGAAATAAATCACTATTCCCGTGTAAAAAAAACAAATTCGAAATTCAAAAATTTACCGTCTTAACAACAATACTTATGAAAGAATACTATTGTTTTACCTAGTCAGTCAGGTTATAAATCGCCAGTGCTTCGTATAAGTTTTATTACGCTTGACTACAATCTCTAAAAAAGAAAACCCAACGTTATGGAACCCGTCTCATACCGACGAAAACCTTTATTTCGATACATAATAACACTATTCAATATAGCTGTTACCCTGGCTGTACACAATGCGGTAATCGTTGGTATATTATATACAAGCTTACGTCAATACGGCTGTTGCATATAAATACTATGTACACTATGTTATGTCCCGAGTGTCGGGATTGGGGAATACTAATTGAGTTATAGACCGGGAGGCCACTGCAAAATGGTAACCCACCTTTAGTCCAAACTTTCGTTTCCGACTGTTTAATTTATCTTAATTTTCATTAGTATGATTTATTTCTGAAACCATTCACTTTTTAGAGTTGTTATAAAACAAAACTAACCTAATCTATAGGCACTATGTAATGGGAATTATAACGTCGTACTTGCGAATTTATAGCCTCGCGGCGCATCTTAGTGCGTTTTGTGGACAGAATAAAAACTATTGAAAGACACGAATAAAATAAAGTTGAATCGAGCTTACGATTACTCTTAGTAAATCGAGAGTATTAATAGTACCTAGCTATTCGGTTGTCTATCGCTGTCACACGCTCTCCCGGCATCTGTCAGTAACAGTCTGTAGGTATATTTCGCTCATCCAACTGAATAATGACGCAAACCAAGAAGGACATTTTCCCGTAAAGCGTACTAAAATATCTTATTTGACACTTTTACTTACTAACAAACTTTTAGTTTTGATAATGCAAAATAATGCGTTGTAAAAGATATAAAAACGACGAAGAAATCATGACAACCTTACGTCTTTTTTTACACGAGAGTGTTAAGTTTTTTTGATAAAACTAAGACGGAATTGCACAAATGAGTCATTATATCACCAATACCAGTGGTATTTGTCATCACTTTACATTCACGTCTATGTATCTTCGATCCACGCGGGGCTTTAGCCATAACTGACATACAGAGTAGCACACGATTTAATTCCCCATAGCAACAAAGGAAACGTCTCTCGGGTGGAACCAGCCGGTTAATTGTATCTTCTACTCAATTCCGTATAGCTCTAAGGCGAATCAACGTTAAACCCGCACACATCGAGCTCAGTCGAAGCAAAAGCAAATATAATTCTGATAATACATCCCTTTAACATTTGATTGATACGTTAGAGATTAACCGTGACAGATCCTTTTAAACCCCGGTTAAAAAAAAGAGGGGTGTTGTAAGTTTCACGTGCGTTTGTTTTATTACGTAAACGAGCGCACAGACCACATGATAATAAGTGATATTTGTGACACATAGACATTTACATTCTCAATATTACGATCTAAAGAATGCAATCCTTCGATCGCAAATGCGTTGCGAACCCTGAGGAATAAGATGGATGGTTGTCTTATCCTCACTTATTCACACCACACATAACAATGCGAATACAGTTGTTTGGTTAAAGAACGACCGGACCTTGCACAAGGTCCTAACCACCACTACAATGTGTATCTGAAATACTGTGTGTATGTCTATGGCAATGTAGCCCGGATAGACCAAATGGGACGCGTTTTTTATTGAATCGGAAGGTTCCTGGCTTGGATTCATGAAATTCGGTTGAGCCCTATGAAAGATATCACCTGTAAAACTACGGGTCGCCGTTATATCGAAGGTTTTTTTAATATGTTTAGTCGTCATTTTTATGGCGGGTCATCCTGCAGTGGGATCCCGGATTATTTACAAACGTGAAACGCTAACAGTTTGGTTTGTTTGTAACGAGTATTTTGATGACATGATTCAATTAAGCCCCTGCGCTCAATTGTTTGGCAGAAGGACAAATGCCATTATTCGCATAGCAGAACTGGGATTGTTCATATCTTTACAAGTACTTTAATTCGAAAACCATTTCGAGGAATAAGGTTTTTAAGCCGTTCACGTTATTAAGTTTTTGAAATGTTTATCTATTAGGTATTTCGACAACAGTGTATTTAACCTTTGTTTGACTTTCCTTTTCGGCTTGAAGCCCTCCTAGCTGTATCTTAAGGGTGTGGTGAAACCGCTTGAAATAGTATGTTTTAATGCACTATTACAATCACTTTTTATTATTAGATATCATTTAATTGTTGTTATTTACTAGAAAATGCCATTCCTAATTTAAAATAATCATGTCATCAATAAAATGTCTGCTAAATAAATAAAGATATTAAAACAAAACTATACTTATTCTTTTGATTTAGAATGTAAAAACCGTGACTTATTTTTTTTGGTCTACGCCAATTGGCACGTAGGGTTAGGGTTATGTCACCATTACCACAAACGTAAAAAACGGCATATCTCCAAAAACCAAAAGCATGGTGCTATCTTAAGTGATTTTTATACTTCCTCTCCTTCTTTATTGTTTAAATTTGATATCTGTGTTGCCATTATTATTATTATTATTGGGAGCGGGGGCAGTTCCAAACTAAGCACTAGCTTTGTACTATGGGTACTAGACAACAATATAAATATCAAACTCAGAAACAAATACTCGTGCTCATCACACAAATATTTGCCCTTACCAAGTACCGAACCTGTGACCACTAGCTTCGTAAGCTAACAACTACGCTACCGCGTCGTTATGATGTTACATCTTATTTCTGTTTAGATTTCTTATCCTCACCGAATAAATGTTTCTATTCCTATTCTATAAAACGTCTTAAGGAACATTCATGTGTCTGAACCTTCGACCTTCATCAGGTTATCGGCCCAGTTTCCGACGGTATGCCTATACCGGTCGCTCTTCCGGCACAGAGCCGCCGGCTATGCCTACTAGTATATCCGCCCACCGCCACCTAAATTTATCTTCAGAGCTTCTCCGGTTATTTCAAGATTTCAGCTAACTTCGTCAGCCCCGCCCACTTACTTAACTTAGTTATTCTAACGGCTTCGCGGTTGGTTTTATTTTGCGCTGAGTAGCTTATCTGTTTTTTTTTACGAGAAGCGCAAGCGTTGCTCCCCGATTTCGTCAGAAGGGTTAATGTTTTTCGAGTGTAGGTATATGTATGTCTATTTCTTTGGTACGCTCTGTTGCTTAAACGGCTTCATGAATTTTAACAGGTAAAGTGTCGTTAGATCCGTCTTGATTGTGGAAGTGATATAGGCTAAATTTTTTATCAAAGTAATACGATGTCTATTTTCAAAAATGCCGGCTTTTTAAGCTTGCTTTTTATTATTAATAAATAAATATTAAATAGAGTATAACAGCTCATTCTTCAATTTTTAACAATATTTGCAATATCTTATGCATCCTAAATTAATTTGTGAAATGTACTGATGATATTTCAAATGCAATGTATATTGTTTCTTTATAAATTACTATGACTTTGACTAATAAAAAGCAGCTACTTTTAGCTCCTAGCATTGCTATTGTTTATAAACGACGGTGTCCACTCACCACCAAGCTTCTCGTTTACTTGTAAGTTATTTGGTAATTCTCTCCTAACTTCCTGAGCCCTGCCGACTGTTACGTTAATTTACTTATTCTTACCTACTTACTGTTTTCTCTTTTGTTTTTTATTGAAACTTGGAAGCTTTTAATGAAGCACGTAGAGGTACTGGATGTTTTTGTACTCTAAAGTTATCGTTGGTTAAATAAACTATAGCTACCTAATCATTAAAGTTAAGAAGTTCCTATCTGAGCTTAAAGGGGTACAAACGATATAAGAAGACGAGTTAACGCTTAATAAACGCTGTAAACAGATACAACGTGTATTTCACTAGTTTATAATACTATAAGTACCAATTTCACTAAACTATGTTAAATTTAATCGACTGTTAGTTTATACATTTTGACAGCTGCTAAACGCTGTAATCGTCTGTTAGGTGGATAACATCGTTTGGTGAAATTGGTATTAAGAAGCTAAAGCGTGACATTATTTTATTCAACCTTGGAATATAATAGGATCTTTTTACGACGGTATATCAATTAGTAATCATAGATGCATTCCATCTTAATCCTCAGGGTTGGCAACGCATTTGCAGTCTTAGGCTTGCAGTCTTGTGAATGCGAATGTCTATGGGTCACAGTTTCCACTTACCATCAGGTGGCCTGTGCGCTCGTTACCTTCCCTATGACATAAAAAAAAAATGTTTGATTATTCGACTACTGCCGGTAGCTTTCATTTGAATACCCTGATGTTGCTTCCTCTTTAATTGTTTGGTCATTTTCGGAACCCCATCTTTTGTTGTACCTCTATATTTAGCTATCTGACAGTTATAAAACATTAAAAATCAATAAGTATCTACCTTCCAATTTTTAAGGAGGTTGAGGTTAATGAAAACTTAATTGTTACTCTAATTGCTACATATAAAATTATACTTAAAACCTCATCAGCTAAAGTAATTATCCACGTCAATCAAATATTGATTGTTTCAGCTAATACCACCTTATTCATAAACTTACTATAAATCTATTTTAGTCATAGTATAATTTTTCCCTTTCTGTGAAACTCAAATGTCATAATGACAGATAAGGACAGGGCATTCAAGCAAACGTTAGTTATTGCGCGTTTATGAATAAGATGGTGGTGGAACCTCATCATCATCATCATGTCAGCCGAAAGACGTCCACTGCTGGAGATAGGCCTCCCCCAAGGCTTTCCACTCAGACCGGTCTTGTGCTTTTCGCATCCACCGCGGTCCCGCGATCCTGAGGAGGTCGTCACTCCATCTTGTTGGAGGCCTACCTACAGCTCGTCTTCCGGTCCGCGGACGCCACTCCTACCTCATTAGCACACAATAACTAGTTACAATTTAGAATGCAAAGTGGAACTCCTCGACAAAGGTATCAGCACTGTTGACATGCTGCTGACGAATTGCTTTATTGTTGACCTAGTAAGGTAATGAATTGACGCACCATTTGCCAAATTGGGCATCATATGGCACATACTCAATTGACTGGCTTTAACAGGTTATGATTTCACAACTATGTTGAATCCGTTCACTGCCGGAAACGCATATCGAATTGTAGACTTACCCAGTGCCTTGAACGTGTACCTACGTGCGTTATAACAGGGCTCAATTGTCTCTGAATACGGCGGCACGTGCTCCGTATACCCATGTTCTATTAAAATTAGAGAGCACTACGGTCCCGATCATTATGATCACACTGTCGCATAATAACACCATTATCATTCAATCATCAAAGCAAGGCTAGATTGAAACGCGCACCGGCGAAAATCCATTTATTCAGGCGTCGCGCGAACATTTTTTGTTAATTGTAATGTAAAAGCGTTACGTTAACAAATTTATTTAATTAACGAAAGCCTCTCTTTCAGCCTATTCGCTTAGATTAAACCAGTTTTGTCGATAAGTCGATGTAATTAATGGATTCATGGGCTCGCCCGAAATATCAGTATTCTGTGTCGGATCGAGCTGTAACAAATCCGGGTGGTAGATAATAAGTCTATTTAACTTTGCAAATGAAATTTGTGTACGTTTATTCAACTAACTTTCCCAGTCTTGTTTTAGCTAATTTGAAATTTAGAAGTTTTATATACGACTGAGTTTCATCTTGCATTTGCATATAATAGGCCGTTATGGTCTTGTCAAACCTGACAAGATACAGCAGTGAAAGGGACAGATATATATGACTTCTTTAGCTCTATCCCTTTTTCTATCTTTAACTTGACATGTTTTAACACCTTATATGTAATACGGTCTCACGGCTTCTATGCTACTTTATGACCTCTCTCCAAACTATAATGGTATTTTACTACACTCTCAAGCCTTTACTGTCAAGTAAATAAAAGCTACAATGACTTTAGCAATATGGCTGTTAAAAACAAAGTGGAACATGAGCCTTAAACCTTTTTTCTTAGCTTGTTTATAAGAGTATTAAGAGTGATCGTAGCGTTAACCATATGATAACGACATAGGTACATTGAAATAAAGAAATATAGGCTCTGAAACATTGCTATATCCGAAGATAATTGTAAATTTATTCAACTATAAACTGTTCCCGTAAAAAGGAGATAACCTGAAGTGTCAGGATCCGGCGGTCGGTGCCGCTGCCTGCCATTCCACCAGCACCCACAACAAGGCATCTCTGCTTCCTCACTTAAGCACTGCTCATTCCTCCTCAATTTAAAAAAACACGACATCAAAACCGTTTCTCATATCCTTATCTCAACTTTAGAATGTTTTTACGAGAATTTGTAGATACCTGCTTTGATAATGTGACACAAAAAATATTTGATGCGCGTGAAAAGTTTTTTGTTTTATAAACCATGACACTGGCATAAAATCTTTTTTAATAATTTATACGCACATAAATGCCGCAAGCATGGGCATTTCTTATAGGTGATTTGGATTCATATCACTGCGGAAACTTGTCGTGAGTCCGTTGTCTCGAGACAGGCGGGACGCGGCCGCCCGCCGCCGCGCTCTGCGCTCTACTGCGGTTGAATGATGGGGGTTCCTATTTTCAATGTCATGTATCTTCACGCTGTCTTGTTATTTTCCTTCTTTACGGAACAAATACTCGACAATTTATATCCCTTAATGGTCATAATTTGTGGTCTATCTACCTATTTGTCTTACGGTTCCGGCGTTGTTTGGGAAAGATTTACTCAGAAGAGTTTCCTCTGATGTATATCACATTGAAGTAACTGCCTTACCGAGAAATATAGCTGAGTGTCAGAGACAGGGTTGTAATTAAAAATTCCCAACATAATACGGAATATTCATCACATTGTTCACAGCTACAATAAAAGCTGATTCATGTAACAAATCGTTTTTTTGAATAGCTATAAAAATGAAGATATAAGCCAACAAAGATTGGTTCCTATATCTTTCTAGCGAAACTAATTAGCAGTATTAAAATGCTTGTATCATCCGTATTTCTAGGCCGGTTTTAATTTTACTTTTGGTGATCTCTTTTACGTTATTTTCATATTTTGTTGAAAAATGCTATTTCGTCGATGATACTGCAATTCCGCGTAACGAACAAATTAAATATGGTCCAAAATACACCTTAGCAAGTACTACAGTAAGGTATATTTTTTAACTTAATGTCTTTGTTAGTTATGCGGAATTGCAGTATCACCGACGATTTAGAAAATCCATGCATATTCCCTATTACGGCCTCATCTTTTAGAGCTGACAACTCTAACGGCCCAAAAAAATTTAATCAAACCTAATTAAGAACCACTCCAGTAAAGCTAGCTTTCTAGTTTATAAAAAATCGGGTCTGAATCAGCTTATCCATCAAACTCCCTCTTTTTCCGTCGAGGGTTAAACAACCTAAAACTTGTCGACGTCAATCAACGTTCCAACAAATTGAGTCCACTTAAATTGAGAATCCTTCAGTAAAATCCCCAAGACATACTCGACTTTCGTAATCCAGTTTCCAACAGACAAGTAATCGTAATATTGCGTCGATTTTCATTTGGTTTGAATTATACAAGAAATATTTACGTAAAACGCTGAGCTTGGTAATTTTATTCTGAATTGTTTAAAGAACGCTTCTCCCGTTGTTCGACTTGTATTCTTTGTAGGTTTTTTTAAGACCGTATTTATATATTCTATAAATATTTGATAGGTCCATAAAATGTTATAGCATTTGTGAGGGTAGGAGTTCCATTGACGTAAGGTAAGATTATCCGAATAGTCAGTGGGGGAGTAGTGAGTAGGCGATGGGGGGGGGGGGATAGGGGGAGACGACGCTCACTTGAGGGCCTGGGAAGTGCGCTGTTTTATAAACAGTGTCAGGGGCAAACCTTTTTTTAGAATTTGAAAGTGCAGTCTAAGGTGGAGTGCATTCGAGATGAGCTGAGCGAAGTTGTTTGCTGACAAGATAAAAGATTGTAGAGTCTTTAAGAACTATTTCAGGTCCGTTTTTAGACGAGTTCCTGTCTAGGTAGACTACCGTTTGTATTTTTGGTACAGTCAAGGAAATGTATTCGCGTACCTTTTTGACGCTTATTGTCATTGTGACAAGAGTGAAAAAGGTACGCGAATACATTTCCTTGACCGTACCCACCTATCTGAACAGGGTCGGAAGAGGACGCCCTAGGAGTAGCCCTTTTTGGAATCAAATAGGAGGAATACTGGAAAAACTTGATGGGAATCTTAAATACCCGAAAGCGACGTGCACGCATGACTCGATGTATGAATGTGGAAGAAGCGAAAGAGATTTATCAGGATCGTAGCAGGTGGAAGGAAGTGGTCTCAGCTTACCCCTCTGGGAAACAGCCTTGATATCATGTATGTACGTACCTATCTGATCAGACGCCTAGCCAAAATGCAAACGCTGCCAACGTTTCGGTTTTCTATTGACTAGAAATGTATGGACGTAAGCGGCCGACGCGATCTGTCATCAGCTAACGTGAAACGATTTTAGTCGATTCTCGAAAAACTCTAATACAGCGTAATGCTGAGTGCATCTTGAATCGACTAATGAGGTATCGTAAGGTTCGTTCTAGCGCGAGTGGCACAAGGTACTTTGGCATGGTGATTTTTAAAATATACTTTTGCATGTTTATCATCATAATTATACTTATGACAATATTAAAACGTACCTACGTAGGGTTTTCATACCATTTTTTTTTTATTATCGGCCCCACAGACAGTCCGAGGGGACCGCAGCTGTATGTTATAATTAGTCTTTCCCTCCCGGCCCTCTGACCCCGTCAGTTCAACAGTTAGTCTATGCGGCCTATAGACTTGTTTGATCCGATATTCCGACGTAGCCTATGTCTAGCAGTGAGTATGTTTTCGGGCTTCCAGCTGACATGATGAACATTAATAATGATACCTGGAAGACCGAGCGGCGCTCGCGTTGAAAACGCATTTTCCCGAAGACGAATAATTGATAGATCGATTTTTCGCTCCAGTAAACCCCCATACTGCGACTATCATCGAACTCGTTACACACATATACCTATATAGATATATGTACCCGCCCTTGCTTTGCTTCAGTTTATGTGCGTTTTCTGTACACCCTTACATAAACGAATTTTAAGTACTTACATTAAAACATTCCGTGAAAACATATCGAACTGATGGTAGAAAGCCACATCTAAATCCATTGCGTGTTTTGAGAGGAGTTAACGAAAATACAAACAGACAGACAGACGTGGAAAGCGATTTAATTTTATACTATGTGAGAAATAAGGGAAGTATATGATAAAAAGAAGTTTGTGCAATTTGATGACCGCTTATCTATATGAAAGTGATGCCAGTCAACATTTTAAAAGAAATATTAAAAACATGCGTACATGATTTTAGATTTATTATTTTCGCCTTCGTTTTTTAACACAGACGAGAGAGATTTAATAAATCCCAAGCGGTATTCAAAGCGAAAAATATTCAGCTTTTAATATCGCTATATTTCTTGTCGCGTGGATGATCGGGCGAATTCCAATAAATGCTTATCGATGCATAAAATGCTTAAGATGATAAATGCATGATTTTTATCCTGTGACGGGAATATAAAATGAGATGTGTGGGAAGATATCGGACCATCTTTTAGCTAGAAATAAATAAGATATCAATATTTATACTACACGTGAAGTTCAAAGCGTCTGGATCGAAAATAGGTTTACCTTAGTACTTTATTTATCATTCTTAAATTTTCCTTTCTTGCTAGCAAAAGACAACGATATAGAAACCAGTATTGTTTTTCATTTTGGAATATCTATCTTTTAGGCTGCGTTTCCACCAGAGATGTGCGAGGATGCGTTGCGAGGGATGTGTTTGTATAAACCAATAGAAACGCTTCATTTACCTATCCTCGCTTAGCTTAGCTCTGGTGGAAGCGTTTCTATTGGTTAATGACAAACACATCCCTCGCAACGCATCCTCGCACATCTCTGGTGGAAACAGCCTTAACCTAGCACCAAGCAGCTCGTTCACATTGTTGATAAGACAACCAGTGAAGTTACTACGCCTACACAGTTAGTTAAGTTGGGTTTTCTGTGAGAGTGTCATCTCACAGAAGGAGGTGGCGGAGCGGGAACGCGAAGACGATGTCGACGCACCCCCGCTCCGGCGCAGGCGGAGGGGGCAAAGGCGACGGCAGTTTGTCGAAAACCTAGGCTCCCAGTAGGACTTGTGGGTTAGGGGACCTGTATGGTCCTACTCTGGCACAGGTGCCCTAGCTCATACTGGGGTAGCTGAGGGGCGCCCAATGGTAGAATCATTAGCAGCCCATGGCGCCCCCCGACATCAGCCTATGAAGTGCTAACGCCGCTGGGGTTTTAGTGGGTATTCCGGCCACTATTGGTTAGTGAGTCCCACATAACTATCCCGGGTCGCCCTCGACCTGGATGGTATGCGTAAATGCTTTTCCCCTGATAGACCCTGGTTTTCGTCTGATAGACCGTGGCCTGAAAACTATGGCAAGTTACTGGACTTTTTGATAATCTGGTATGTGATTGAGCTAACTCTAAAACACGCAAATGATATTTCAGCCCACTGAAAACGCTTCCAAAGCACCAAAAATCAGGATTGAAAATAGGACCGATAAGAAAAAATTAGGGATGAAAAAACGATCCATCAAGTTGTCGTCTTCGGAAAATTTCGTCAACCAGAGCGACGCTCGGTATTCCAGGTATCATTATTAATCATCACCATGAAAGCCTAAACACAAGCTCACTGCTGGACATAGGCTACGTCTACGTCGGACCCGGATCAAACAAGTCTATGGGCCCCATAGACGAACAGTTGGACTGACAGACCAGAGGGCCGAGAGAGATCGTTTTGTAATCTACTGGCGTAACAATATTTGTGTCTAATTTCTTACAGATTCAAATGTTTCTCCTTCACTGTAAAAATACCGCCAGGCGCGCCAGCTACTTCGAGAAGCTTGCTTAGGTTAGGTTAGGTTAGCAAAAAGTAAAGATTTGGTTTTTAATCGTCACTCAGACGCTTTGTTTTAGATAATTAATAATAATTCTCAAAATCATACAATCTTATGACCTCAACAAATTTTCTTCAAGCCTGTTTGTACTTAAAGGATCGTATTAAGTGTAATTATTTATTATTAAACTTAATATAAAAGTAATGATCAAACGACGCATGAATAAGTCATTAAAAAAACTCACTTGATCTTTAACAATAAGGACGTGATTGTGAATTCATAATGGTAAATTAAATTGGTTTGTTTAGTGTTTACATCTTTGCATATTTCAATTGCCACCGACAGCTCACAAAGCACACGTCACAAGCAGTTTAGCTTTATATACACTCAGGAGCAAAAATAACGGGTCAGAGTGCGTTTTTCATACTAAAGAGGTTATTTCGAAGCCTTGGTTCCTCGCCAGGGAACGCTTTTAGTGAAATCTGATGATGAATAGCTTCGATACAGGACTTCCAGAGTGCCTAGGATACCCAACTGAATGAATCTGCGTTTAACGCCGGAATAGTGCATGTTCAGAAAAACATCTAAAATGGCAATAAAATGTAATGAAATCCAAGTGCTGACCCAAACTCCCCCGCTGTGGTGTTAACTGATTGTGCGATCAGTTAGGTATCTTAAGAACTTTTGACCTCCTCTATTGAACCTCGCAGTATCCACCATTAAAACTCACTCAAAACAACCCCTGGCGAGGAACCAAGGCTTCGAAATAGTCTCGTTTGTAAAACGCACTCTGACCCGGTATTTTTGCTCCTGAGTGTATGTGGTATATAGGTAGGTAGTGTTAATAAGAAAATCGAGTAGCGCTTTGACTTCAAACGTTGGCAGAGCTCCAAAACATATACACTTTCAACAGCTCTTCATTGGCTCCATTAAGATGAAGAATGTCGCACATTATTCTATAGAGAAATCTCCTTTAATTTGTTATAGGTAGTGTCCTGTGGGGTTAGCAAAGACGTAACATGTTAATAATTAATAATAATATGTGCTTAATTAATACTGAGCCTGATATGTTTACTGCACACCTGGGCATATCTGGGCTTCCATCTCGACTGGATGACTTGGAAGAACCACATAAAAAAAGAAGCGCGACTAGATTAACTTTACGTTCAAAAACCTACTTTGGCTACTTGGAAGACAGTCCACCTTATAAACTGAGGGTGTACTGCTCTGTCATCAAACGCATCTGGAATTACGGAATTCAGCTGTGGTCATCTGCCAGCAAGAGTAACATTCTATGTAAACAATATATCTGGTGCACCTTGGTACGCTCGCAACACAGAAATACACAATTACCTAGAAATGTCAACTGTAGAAGAAGAAGCAAAGCGTTATCCAACGAACAACAAAGTCCGATTGACCACTAATCCAAACCCACACCACACGCTACTACAGACAAATCCAGTTAAGAGACTAAAAAGAGCCAATGTGCTGCCTGACTGAGGCGAGCTGGGGCAGTGGCCCTGACTCTCCAAACCCCCGTGAACTCCAACCCACATGATCATAGTCTAGGACACTGAGAGTAGAAATATAAAATAGAAAAAAAAAAACAAGGAACGAAACGTCATCATCAAAAGCGCTGGGATGAGGTAGATGGAGATACTTAGAAAAGAAGAAGATGGTTTGTCAAATAATAAATAAAACAAGGGTTCCACTTCATTATTTAATACGGAACCCTAAAAACCAGTACACGTGTTGAGTTTTGACCTGTAATATAATTCAGAAGACGCGCGTGCCCTGAATGCAAGCTTACCCTCCACAGCTTTATCTGAGGTCGCCGTTCCACTCCGTGATGGAAGAACTTTTAAAATTTAGCTTTGAGACTGTATTCTATATCTCAGGGGGGTTATTATAACATGGCTATGCAGTTCATTTTACGGTGAGCGTAAAGGACGGAGCTATAGCCGTTGCATAACTCTGTCCTTTTCTCACAGCGTAAGATAAATTGCACAGATACGTCATAATAACCCCTGGATGATTTAGGGGTCGCGTTTTATTTTGTGTCATCGTATACGGAAAAATTACAATTGGGATAGAATAAAAAATAATTCGTTTTACAGAACCCTTTTTTTTTGGAAGTACAGTGTTACCCCTTTCCTAATAGCAATCGTTAATCTTCGTTTTTCTATGACGCACGAGTGACAAATATAGGTAATGTCAGTGGTGAGTGCAAGCGTGATCGCGTGTACAAAGGCGATCTTATTCCTTTATGGGATCTTTTCCAGCTAACCTTGTACCTATTTGATCAGTTCAGATCAGGCGGCAAATATTTTAGTATTTTGTTTCTGAGTCTTGGATATTTTCTATGTATTTAAATAATATATGATATAACACATGATATAACAAGAATTTTAATCGTTGTAAAGTACCCACAGTACAAGCCTCAAGGTTAATTATAGAGAGATTTACCTTGAGGCCTTATTCCACATTGTTTTGACACCATTGTTATTGTATTGTTTTTAACTCTGTCGCCATTAACTTAATAAGAGCTGGTCTTTTTCTTTATTAATTAATAAAGAAAAAAACCGGGGAAGAGCATGTTGGAACATGCTCAGTGTAGGGTTTCGAAGCCATTACTACTTAAGCCGCGTTCACATTTGTCTGACGTGTTGTGTTGTGATGCTCTCTGTCGTGATCGCTACTGTTTACATTTATCTGACGTGTTATGAGGCATTTTTTTATCAGTTCCGTCTTGGCTCTCGTTATCCATACTTCACGTGCGGCTCTGACGCGTCACAACACAGCACAGGCACGTGCACATGCCATCACAACACACTGCGTCAGATAAATGTGAACGCAACCATATTAAATGTATGAAACCGATACTGTTCTGACGCATCACGACACAACACGTCAGACAAATGTGAACCCGGCTTTACTGCCTTGCCATTGGAAAACTATTATCCCCATACATCAACATAGGTCGCAAATAAGTTTTCGGTAGGTATAAACATTTAAACCGTTTGTAACTCAAGAACCAATGCAGTCTACTAAGTCGTGATAGTTTTCCTTATAAATTCATCATATGTGCTTTCAGATAAGATATTTTTTAGATTTTTAGTATTTGTAGTTTTGGCTGTAGTGGGGGGGGACACTTGACTTTAAGAAAAATTAGCCCTTATAGCTTAATATTTCCTAAACGGATCCTTAAATCGATTTTTTTTCGTCTAACCCGCAATCTTTTTGAAAGACCTGTCCAACGACATCACACAATATGGGGAAGACGAGAAAAAAAAAACATCGCTACGTTACAATACACCAAAAAAAATTTTTTTCTACATTTTATTTTACAACTTTCTTGGCGTGACTAATATGTATATTCATGCCAAATTACAGCTTTCTAGTACTAAGAGTCTCTGAGCTAAGCTGCGGACGGACGGACGGACATGACGAAACTATAAGGATTCCTAGTCTGACTACGGAACCCTAAAAAACAGTGAAGAATAAGGCACCTGATATTTTTTTACTCATTACTCTGAAAGTATCCACAGAGTAATTAATTTAAACGTTTATTAAAAAAAAAAAAAAACTGTACCTGCTAAAAATGTACATCCTATCTAATTATGTAGACGACTTAATACGAATAAAAAAACACTACGTAAAATCGCTTGCAGAATATTTGCATTTATATTGAACCCTGATGGCCGTGGCACGCCAATGATACGCCACGGTATTTATCTTTTTTTGTATCACAATTTACTCGAAATCGTATCCTTTTCAGAAGGGTTTTTGAACCATTTTGCAGTTGCGATCTGTGGATCTATTTTAAAGTTAATATCAAAAATCCCACAGATCTTATTAAAGCTCATGTAGGATTCTTCAACACTGAAGGTCGTGTTTCACCGGCGAATTTTAATTCCCATCTCGCCTCCTCTCGCCTTGTCTTGTCTCGCCGGTGGAAAAGGACCTTGAGACCTTGTAACTAAAACCGTTACAAAAAGCGTCTCGCTTCTTTGAATACCCAGAAAGACCTATTTATCTTTAGCAGTAAAACCGTCAAAGTATGAAAGTCAACCGGTACAAAAATTGTGGCCATCAGGCATATTTTTGTGCAACAGATTAAATAAAATGTATGAATAAAATTGTAATTCCACGGTGATTCTAGAGTATGACCAGCGGGTGGTGACACAAGCATTTTTCTCAAACTCTTCATATGGCATAAATTTTACCTACGAAACAAACTGTCCATTATGAGTACCTACCTATCGAGTCGCTATGCATTTCGTGTTACTAGCTAGTGATATTTGAATTTGCCGCCTTTTTGTATCACCATTCGCTGGTCGGAGTCTAGCTCTAATGTCTCGTTTGCACGCACCGGAAACTTTTGTGTTGCCACATGTTGTACTTGTTATACACGTTCACAAAAGCAACGAGGTGCGTTATGTGCCGCGACACTCGACAATATACATAACACGTTGGCTTGTATCGGCACAAACAAAGCGGCTTCAGCCACTTGTCCCACTGACGGTGAGGAAGCGATAAGCTATTTTCTCGCTCAGGAAACGAACAAAAGATATACCTAGATCCTGTGTCAGTGAAAGAGACACATATATTTTTTAGCCGATGGTAGTAGATACCGCCTTCGGTCTAATGCTAACCTTTCCATTACCGTTCCGTCCAACAAGACTCGTAACTATACTAAATCTTTCACGGTACACTCTGCCCAATTATGGATTGGGCTTCCACCGTGCTTGAGGCATTCTAGATCTGTAGGCTCATTTAAGGAAAGATTAAAGAAGCTGTGATGCATTGACGGCCGCAATGTATGCCTAATATTCGTCACAAAATTGACAAAGTGAAAGTTCCTTAATTTCAGTCCTAAATGTTTGGGGTTCACGTTTTAGAGAAAACTCCCCTAGGAAGATGGGATTCTGCAAATACGCCCTAAGGTGGAATTATGAACTGCTAGAACCTAGAATGATTGCAAACCAGGTGGTGAACAAACAGACTATTAGGACTACGTGCCAGGTTTTGTCAGTTCATACGACCTCTGTAAGCACATTAACATTTTGAGGCTGCCAACGCATTCCAGAAGGACACAACTGATGAAAACAAGCGCCGCAAGAAACTTAACAGTCACTCTTTGCGGTATGTAGATACGAACCAAACAGAGTGACGCATTTCAGCAGTTTTAATTTAGCACATTAAGTCTTTTATATTATAAAATTACAATTTCGCCATCCCACAACGGCAATATCAATCAGAAGCATATAAGTGACGCCTAATGCCAGTTCAAACATGTAGTATGTGTACAATTACTGAGATTTCCTTGAATTACCGACACTCATTAGATTTTAAGCATGTGTTACATAGGTTAGGTTAGACCTGTGGGGGGTCTATCACCTGCAGTAAAAGGTCCTGAACTCTTGAGCTGGAAGGCCCCTGCTGTGTTCCAGGATGCCTTCAGCGGAGTAGGCGAGGGGCCTTGTAAAAGCCCCCCCCCCCTGGAAGCGAGCCAAAAGCGCATCCGCTATTGGGGGGCTACGTTTTGGGCGCTATAGCGATCCCGTAGCCCCCCCCCCCCCCCCTAAAGCGATTGGCGCAACACCTCGGGGGTTTTATCCGTCGCACCGTCCGTTGCGTCGTTGTAAGTCGGACATAATCGGGGCAGCCCAGGGGGCTGGCATAGTCGGGGCGTATGCATAGTCATTTCCCAAGGGACAAAAAAAACTTTAACTACCATAAAATTAAAGCGGCGAAGTAAAACATTCTATGAAATGTGTGTTGGTGATTCAACTAAAAATATTTCTACTCCTACCTGTAGCAGAGCCCGCATTCTCCAGCGTTTTCCTCGGGCTCAGCTGAACTACGGTAGTTGCTGAAGACTCCATCTTGGCAGCATCAGCGACTTCAGGAGGCGGCAGCGTGATCTTCATAAACGGGGTAGGAGTGGCTGGCAGTGACATAGGGGAAGATAACCTTAAAGGTGATGTAGGGGTTCCTAAATTTGATGGCAGAGACAATTTAGACTCCGAAGAGAGTAAGGACTTTGATATGATGTGGGGGGTGTCCGTGGGTTCGGGAGTGCAGAGGACGGTTGGCAAGGATATGAGGGAGCCGTTTCTTGTTCGGGTTCCATCGTCTTCTGGCGGGTCAGCCATGTTCTGTCTATAAAGAAACGGGTCATTTAGTATCAAGAATTAAAACACGTAATCTAAGATTGTGTTAATCAAGTGATAATTGACATGCTCGTTTTAAAACACGTTAAAGTAAATGTCAAGTAATTTAAAACTGTTCTTTTTGACGCATAAGAGAATGAGGATCTCACTCGAGATCAGTTTTTAATGTTGCTTTATGTTTTGGAATACCATTATTACCGATATAAAAATGTCTTTTTTATGGCATGAAGGTCATTGACGTATTATAGTATTTCTTCTAACTAGGCCGCCATTACTGTCAACTATTTAAACGTCGACAATAAGATGACACGTCAAAAGAAATAATGTTTTACCGTGTTGACTCTCAGCCTGAGGGTAAGTGGCATTTGTGACCCATAGATATTTGCATTCTCATTACAATAATCTTAAGACTGCATCAATGCAAGAATGGAATCTTAATCCTTATCCTAGTAATTTCACTGGTTTTTTTCTCCCCACACCTGTAGGTACACAACAATGCGAACACTCCAGCTTGGCGGTAGGTTGAAGGATAACATGTTGGTAGTGATCCAGACGGACCCTGCATAATTTCCAACAGATCAGTCGAAAAACGTCTACTGCTGGAATTCTAAGCCTTTTGGAATGCCTCTATGCTAGTAATTTCGTTGGCATCCTCACACAATGCGAACACTGCTGCTAGGCGGTAGGTTAAAAGATAAGATGTTGGTAGCGATCTAGACAGACCTTGCACAAGGTCCTAACACCACTTAAAAATCTTAAAATAACTTTTCATCACACTTGCTCGTAATCGTAAATAGTGTCCTAACATGCTAGAAAAATCGACCGTAAATCCAAAATAATACCCGCGGGCCTTTTTTTTACCATTAGCCCTATCGTACGTAAAAGCTTTTTTTTTTAAATATAATGCGTGGACTCAAACTATCATTATACGTCAGGACCCCAATTCTTGTGCCATAAGATATGAAATTTCATTCGAGATGAAAAGTCAGTTGCATACAATTTTCTAAAAATCTCGCATATAAACTATTGATCTCGACTGTCCCCAGAATCGGACTCCTGAACACGTTTCACATTATCTGTGGTAAGTCATAGAAAATGATGTAGTCTGTCGAAGTGCCGATAATTATAATTTACAATTTACCTACTGATAAAAATTGTGCGATTCAAAGAAAATAATTAAATAAGTTAAAAATATGATATTTTTTCTGATTTTATTTTTTTCCTCGCAATTGTGATGAAAAACATTGTATGTTACACGGGTGGTAAAGGAATTACAAAGCTCGAGTCATTAAAGCCCTCAGCCTTCGGCTTCGGGCTTCTAACAAACTCTCGTTTGTAATTCTGCCTTTACCACCCTTAATACACAATGCACTATTAATACATTTGTAAAAAAATACATTTTCGTATTACAAAATAATCTTCGTCGACGAAGCCGCGGCAATCAGTTACTAGCGAATAACTCCAACGTACTTTTACAAGTTCAAACGAAATCCAATTTCACTCCTCAAACTTTGCTGAGTCGTGTCAAGTCAAGAGTCAGACGAGTTCATTCTGAGTTGCCCTCAACTGACGTATTTAAACGCAATTACAGCAACTCATAAAATACCCAAACTTTATCGAACACTTTATAATTTTATGTTTTCTCGAAATCATAAATAACTTGCGAAATTAGGATCGAAGAGCAAACTTGAGATCTTAATTTGCAAAAGATTTACAGCTGTTTAAATCGAAAAGGGATCTTAGAGTGGTTGAATTTTACGCTTCGTTTGAAAGCCATATCAAAAACGGCGTAACAGCCAGTGGCAGTAAGGTTCCTTTTGTGAGGTTGTATCTACACTCAGGAGCGATGACAACGGGTCACTTTCTAAAGGTAATTCAATACAAAGTGACCCGTTTTTCACTATATGTTTGCGCCGCGCCACTTTGACCTATATTAAATATTCAAACGGTCGGAGCACTAAATCAAAGTAAACCCTGAGATTTACAATGTCACAAGCATAAGTGATCTCTTCGTGCCTCTCTTAGATAGGTCGTAAGCAGGGGTCGTACTTTTGATGCCGATGACGTCACAATGATGAAATTTTACACACAGATGCTCTGCTTTCATTTGGCAGGTGTTTAGGTATGTATTAACTGGCACAAATGAAAAAAAGGAAGCGGTAAAAGGATTATAGTTAAATACAGCATTTCGTTCATTACAGCAGCAAAACAGGTTCTTTTAAATGATAATGTTACTCGATGACTTTTGCCACAGTCCTTCTCAAACAAATGAAAAAAAAAGTTTGGCTGAAGAAAATTACAACTTATGGGTTCCCGGTGGGACCCAACCTAGGCGGAGCCTGTATCTTGGGACCCGGTGAGACGATTCACAGTATTATTAGACGTAAGCGGTTAAGACTGATTTAGGTAAAATAAACATAGCAAAAGCAAGAAACAAAGCACATTACATTTGTATGTGAGTGTCAATTGTTGGTAGATGCATGTGTGTGTGTGAATGCGCGTAGGTGTATGTGTTATGTCAGAATAAGACAACGTTAATAGCCACTCTTTTAGGATAAGAGTGATAGAAATAGTTTCATTTATGTTTCAGATATGAAGTAGGTTTTTTTTTTTAAGTGTCTATAGACTAATGGTTAATCATTACAAAAAAAAACATTCATAACCACACTCTTTGTGGAGTGACGTCATTTTTGTGCCAACGGCATGAAAAGTAATGGCCCTGGTCGTAAGATAGGCAGAAGCTATGTAAAAACATTTTTACTAATCAATCAATCAATCAATCAATATCAGGGGACGATGTCACACCAATTGACCTAGTCCCAAACTAAGCTCTAGGCTTGTACTATGGGTACTAGACAACGATATAAATACTTATATAGAGAAATATATACTTAAATACATAGAAAACATCCATGACTCGGGAACAAATATCCGCGCTCATCACACAAATATCTGCCCTTACCGGGATTTGAACCCAGGACCGCTAGCTTCGTAGGCAGGGTCACTACCAACTAGGCCAGCGCGTCGTCAAAATTAGTCAATGTTAGTTAGGTATGCATAATGTTTTTTTGTCATAATGTTGTATGCCTAACGACCATACTTAGTGTGTGATACTTTACTTACCAACTTGTACGATTATTGTTACCTATGTTTTACTTATAAATAAATTGATTGATTGTAATGCTTGGAGACCCGACGTTTGAAGGCCTGTAACTTATGAATTATGAAGAATGTGAGGCAAACATTGGAATTGCGTCACAGTTAAGTACATTATTTTCTTTTGGAATGAAAGAAATGTATGTTTTGAAACCCGCTGTACACTTAAATGATATACTTAGTTTGTTAATTTTTAGTAAGGTTAAGCTTTTAATCATTGATGTTGAGGTGTTTTTAACCTATGCCTATTTAAATAAAAACAATTGTTCCGCTTTAAAGCCGAGTGCGATTGAGAGTGCGTTAGGCAATAGCCCCTCAGGTTAGGGTTTGAGAAAGGGACAGAGCTATACATATAACTGCTATAGCTCTGTCCCTTTCCCTCCACCTAGACTGAACTGTGTGTCTAGGTGTCACAGTGACATTGTAAGACCATTTGTTTTTCAATCGTAACGTCACTGTGACACAGTTCTATGGAGGGCCAGGGTTTCATTGAGCTAATAGTACAAATAGACTTTTTCAGCATTCACAATTTATAATGTTACACCTACGAGTGAGTGTGTTTGAATAAGTAAGTAGTAAGTAAGTACACTCAGGAGCAAAAAACACGGGTCAGAATCAGAATTCACTAAAAGCATTCCCTGGCGAGGAACCAAGGCTTCGAAATAGTCTCGTTTGTATGAAAAACGCACTCTGACGCGGTATTTTTGCTCCTGAGTGTATGTTTGTTATCTACTTGACGCTGCAACGGATAGACGGATTTGAATGAAATTTAGAATGGATATGGTTAATACCCTGAATTAACATTAAAAATTCAAGACTCAAACAGTACTTGTGCTTATCACACATTTAACGTCACAAACGCTTTGTTAAGAGGAATGTGAAACTGCAAAGTTCAGTACAAAACGCCATAGCATTTCCCTCTAAAACCTACACTCTTTCCCCTAAAATGAGTCAGGACTCACTTTCTATACTTACATGCGAGGTATTTAAAAATACGTGATTAATTATTTAAGTTCCTGAAAGGCGTCGCCAAGTGTGTACAGTCAGCGTCATCCAAAGTAGCCAAATAGTACGTTACACGTCATTATTACCGTAGTAACAAGGGCGTGTAACGAACTATTTGGCTACTTTGGATGCTACCAACTATATGACGCTGACTGTACCAGTGCATTTTTTATGTAAAGTTAAAGAAACAAGTGTAGTGTAGGTACTCATGAAAAACGAAACGTCTGTACGTTTTCCTTCCCAAGAAAGAAACAAATGAGAAAAAAAAATAACGCATACAAACCTGCTTTTACATAATAAGTACCTAATATTAAAAAATCGTGGAAATCAGCCTTGATTTAGGAGGTGAGACACGTTATCGCCCAGCAGTTACAAAACATTGATAGCTATGTAACTTAAACGTCTTAAAATATATCTTCTGGTAAAATTAATCTCTTAAGACAAGCTCAGTAGTCGTTAGCGATCGGCGGTAATAACGATTATGCCAGCCATTACAGGTTAATTAGAACAATGGAGAACAAACCGTTGACCGTGACAAACCGGCGTAATGGGTGTTTCCACCGGCCGATGTTGATATTATCGGCAATAACATAATTACTAAAGGAAAGGTTATTAAAACATAGAAATAAATAACAGGGGACAATGTCACACCGATTGGCCTACTCCCAAACTAAGCTCTAGGCTTGTACTATGGGTACTAGACAAGGATCAACTTACATATATAAGAAATACATACTTTATAGAAGACTTCCATGACTCATGAACCAAATAGTCACGCTCATCACACAAATATCTACCCTCACATATATTTGAACCCAGTAGGCCTAGTATGGTTGCATTTATCGCCAGACAAAGTTCCGTCACCTTCTGACACGTAAATAAGTACGAGAGGGACGGATGCCATATCTACATTTGACACGCGATATAGACGCAGCCTATGCAGCCATACTAGGCCCACATGTAATTTTCTTTCATACAAATTAAGCTCCGGGCGACAACGTTTCGTGTTCTCTAAATCAAATCAGATTTCCACGATTTTTGAATATGAACATATAATTATAGGTGAAAAACTTAGTAAAGGACCCTTTGCATGTAGTTGTGCACAAAACTAATATGAAATTTACGTCAACTTTCAAATATAGAATGTCAAATGGTCTATACAGATGTGTTACAACTACATGCAACTGGTGATTCACTTAAGTTTTTCATCTTTAGTTATTTTGAAATTTTGAAGAACTAGGTAGAATTGAACGTTTTTACTTCAACGTTTTACTTTTTTTCTTTTCATTTGTTTCTAAGACACCCCAATGAATAGGAAAATGTACCTACAGATCTAGTGTTTCATACCATGTAGGTATAACGGAGTGGTACGCATTTTGTATGGAAATTTTTAACTTCTTAATCCTTTTATACAAAACACGATATTGTTTGATTAATCACTGTATCTGTGTGTATGTAAGTAGACTTCTTTGTTGCCCTTAGAGAGGCTAAACGAATGGCCTAATTTCTACGGACGAGATGTAACATCTCAGATCTGATTTTAAGAGGTATGGTGATATAATAAAATAATAATATAATTGAACGGACTCAACGGACCAGCACTGGCTTTAACAGCCGGCACATGCTGAGTCGGGACCGTTTCACAACTGTTAAACTTCGTGTACCTTTTTTTTCACTTTATTTGTGTGTTGTTTTGAATAAATGTTTTTCACTTCTCATGCTCGTAAAGTCCTTCTTTATGCTGGGTATAGGCTGCATAAAATCGCATTTTATGCACTAGTGCATAAAGTAATTTCTTCTTTTAAGACTAAGGCAATCAGGCCTTACAGCCTTCACACAATACACCTTCATTTAATTGATATATTTTTATGACATTTTGGTTACATCTTAATTTAATTAAGACATTTGTATAACTATCTAAATACAAATATACGAATAATACCTACGGCGTGCATTTACGGTAAAAAAATACAACGCAAATATTTATAATAACTTGGCATTAAGCATCAGACCATAGTCAAACCTGTCAAACGTCACATAGGTAGTCGAAAATAAAAAAAAAAAGTAAGAAGGTAATCAGGCCTTACAGCCATGCGCAAACATAACATTTTAATTACTTACATTAAATATAAAAAAAACATAAATTATCCTGTAAGTATGTGCTTCTTGTTTTATTTCCTTGCAATCGAAGTGAAAAGCAGAGTGTAAAATTCGAGCATAAAACCCATTTTACCCTCGACGTGACTATCCACATCTTGGGTAAAATGGCTCGTTTTATGCGCTTGTTGTACAATCTACTATTATCTATTTATTCTAGATGTTATATTATGCTATCATTGTGTTATAAGGCTCAAAATAGGGTCAAATGGAAATAACTCCATCGACCACAAATTAGCTCTCAATTGAATGTTGATGGATGATTGATGAAATATTGATCAATGTGTCTGAGAAAATAACATCGTACCCTATTGTTTTTAATATTTGTTCTGTGTTTTTTCACGTCCTTTCTTCCTGCTTCAGGCAATGCCAATATAGCATGCACAAATACTGTATATTGAAAGAAACATAAAAGCCTCACATGACATGATCATAGTGTTTAATGGAACACCTTTTAATAATAACCTTTAACAGAATGGCTGAAATAGGCGATTACGGATAAAATAAGAAAAAAACTGGAAGTGATAATTACTAATTATTTCGATAATTAGACAAATGGTGAGGGGGAAGTCTCCGGGCCACGACGGCCTCAGTATCGAACATCTGAAGCACGCCGGAGTACATCTCCCCAGGGTGTTAACGATGTTCTTTAATTTATGTTTGACGCATGGTTATTTGCCTAAGGATCTTATGTATACAATAGTAGTACCGATTGTGAAAAACAAAACTGGAGATGTCTCTGACTTGTCCAATTATAGGCCTATATCGCTAGCCACGGTTGTGGCTAAGGTGCTTGACAGTCTGCTTGACGATATTCTGGGTAAGTGCATCGACCTTCATGACATGCAATTCGGTTTCAGGCCTGGCTTATCCACAGATAGCGCGATTCTTTGCCTCAAGCAGACTGTACAGTATTATACAGAACGAGAAACACCGGTGTATGCCTGTTTTTTGGACCTGTCGAAGGCGTTTGATAGAGTGTCCTATGACGTAATGTGGCGAAAATTACAAAATGAGACGAAAGTGCCGCATGCTATAACATCATTGCTTAGGTACTGGTACGGTAAACAAATGAACAGTGTTAAATGGGCGGGAGCCTCCTCGGACGTGTATAGGATGGAGTGCGGGGTGAGGCAAGGGGGGTTAACCTCACCAAAGCTCTTCAACCTATACATGAACCAACTGATTGGGGAACTCGGCAGCAGCAGAGTCGGCTGTCACGTGGGTGGTACTTGTGTCAACAATATCAGTTACGCTGACGACATGGTGCTGCTGAGTCCCTCTATCGGCGCCCTGCTTAAACTCCTGCGCATTTGTGAGTCGTATGTGGAGGCCCACGGGCTCAGGTACAATGTGGCAAAGAGTGAGATCTTGCAGTTTAAGGCTGGCAGCAAGTTATATAGGATGCCACCCGTCAGTCTCTGTGGGATCCCTCTAAAGAGGGTGAATAAATTTAAGTACCTGGGTCATTGGGTGACGGATACGATGTCTGATGATGAGGATATTGAAAGAGAACGCAGGGCGTTGTGTGTGCGGTGCAATATGCTGGCTCGCAGATTTCGACATTGTAGTGGGGAAGTCAAAATAGCATTATTTAAATCATTTTGCCAGACCTTCTACACTTGCAGTCTGTGGGTTAAGTATACGCGGCGTGCATACAGCGCTCTGCGCGTTCAGTATAACGATGCGTTTCGGTTGCTGTTCGGGCTGCCGCTATGTTCGCCGAGGCGCAGGTTGATAGCTTCCACTCAATTATCAGGAAGCGATGTGCTTCCCTTTTAAATAGGGTTCGCTCCAGCCCGAATAGCGTCCTGAGCACTCTGGCCCAGCGCTGGGACTCGCCCCTGCTGCAGCACTGGGTAAGCCTGCACGTTCCAGCAGCGGCGATGCCCCGTCGCTTTTGATGTGAGGGTTTTTTTTTTTTTGTTGTTTTTTGTGTTTTGTTTTACCTAACCTTAGAATTAAGTTTTTATTTTTGTATGTGTTGCCTACTAACAAACTATGGATTATGTCCGAAATAAATGTTTTTGATTTGATTTGATTTGATAAGTGGGTGTCGTGCCGTATCAGGGTACCAAAGACAAAGCAGAGGATAAAATATAATCGAAATTACTCCCCTGACGCGAGCGTAACTCAAGTTGAAAAGGCAAGCAAACGTTCCACCGTTCCACCGTTCAAGTTATATACTTGTCGTATTAATCATGATTCGCGCCATTTGGTTCTTCCGGTTGGAACGCCAGCGCCCTCTAGGGCGTTCGACGGAGTCTACTTAAGGGCGAGCTGGGGCGGCGGAGGTTTCTTACCTGCTGAGCCGTCGCATAGACCACATCCAGCTGTAGAAACCGTCCCGCGTTCCTACCTTGTGCATTTACTTGATTGTAATACCTACCTACGTTATTATACGAGTTCTCTGCAAAACCTTTTTATATTCTCCAACACTACCCACGTAGCGCCCACAGTATGTCAGAGGGATCTGAGCCCCCTGATCTTCACCCGTCATCAGAAGTGGGATCGGTGTTGGTTAATACGACGCAACATGAAGATCGTTGGCGTACCCTATTTGAAGCACAGAACGCCAACATGCGAGCGCTTATTGAAGCCCTTCAAGCACCGAAGACATCTTTTCAAGTTGAGTTGCCCGAGTTCGACCCTGAGAAGACTGATACTGATGCCAGATCATGGTGTGCGACTGCCGATTTATGTTTCGCCGAAAAACCTCTTCACGGCGGACAACTTGTTGTGGCAATTAGCAAGGCGTTAAAAGGTATCGCTTCGACCTGGTTGGCGCAAGTGGCATACCAGGGTATGACATGGCCTGAGTTTAAAACCCTATTTACGACCAGATTTGTTTCCACGGAGACTTTGGCAGGTACCCTCATAAACCTGAATAGTGACAAACCAAACGAAAAAGAAACTTTGGTGGCATACGCGAGTCGTTTGATGACGTCACTATCTAATCGCTGGAAGGACGCGAGCAAGGAACAATTGACTGTTGCGCTCGTTCTGTCACACATATCACAGTTTGACACGAGGCTGCAACGGTTGGCTTTTACTACCGACATCACAACAAGGGATAAACTACAGCAAGAATTACACGCCTTTACACATCTAAAACGCAAATCGAGTGCATTAGGCGAATCCCCGAGTGCCAGTGACAGCAAGCGACCCAGGATTGCAACTACCGTCAAGTGCTTTTTGTGTGGCAAGCCGGGTCACAAACGTTCTGAATGTAAAAGCAAGTATAAAGACATCCGCGGTCCATCTGCGTTCTCATCATCATCAAGCGAAGCTCGACAGTCTGCGGCGAAGCCCCTGCAATGCTTCAAGTGTGGGAAGCCTGGCCACATCGCGAAACACTGCATGACCGGCGTTGCCCGAGCGAACGGCGCGGGTAGCGCGGGCGCAGCGCATACCGAGCGGCGAGTGGACATCTGCGTCGTGCAACCTCCTACGGGGACCTTGGAGCATAACGGTGAGCTGTATTGTTTTTATTACGATTCTGGTGCCGAATGCTCGTTGGTTAAAGAGAAACTAGCTGCTAAATTAAGTGGTAAACGATTTCATAATGTTGTGTCTATGGTAGGAATAGGACAGACGCGAGTATTTAGTACAGAACAGATTGTATGTAATGTGATGATTAACAACTACCCTCTTGAAATTTTATTTCATGTGTTACCGGATAATTGTTTACAAAACGAGATTATGATAGGCCGAGAGATTTTAAATCAAGGCTTTTCGGTTAACATGACAGCGACTGATTTCTCTTTAGCCAAGAAAGTTGCAGTCAATAATGTAAATACAGTGTGCAACTTTAATAAACCTGATTTAAATTCTGTCAATACGGACGCAGTGAGTACAAATAAAGACGAACTTTTACGTGTTTTAGAGCCGTTTTCGGATTTTTTTATTACGGGTATGCCCACTTCACGTGTAACCACCGGCGAGTTAAAAATAAGGTTAATTGATCCTAATCACACGGTGCAAAGGCGACCGTATAGAGTGTCGGCCGAGGAACGTGGGGTGATTCGCGATCGAGTACAAGAGTTATTAGACGCAAACATTATAAGGCCTAGTTGTTCCCCATTTGCAAGCCCCGCGCTTTTAGTGAAGAAACAGGATGGATCGGACCGAATGTGCATTGACTACCGCGAGCTCAATAGCAACACACTCCCCGACCGCTACCCGCTCCCTCTTATTTCTGACCAAATTGCTCGTCTCAATGGCGCTAATTACTTCACAAAGCTGGACTGCGCAAGCGGATTCCATTTGATCCCGGTGCACGAGTCTTCAATAGAGAGTACCGCTTTTGTCACTCCAGAGGGTCAGTACGAGTTTTTGACAATGCCTTTTGGACTACGAAACGCTATTTCAGTTTTTCAGCGAGCTATAATTAACGCTTTAGGCTCCTTGGCTAATGATTACGTCATAGTGTATGTCGATGACATACTCATTGTCTCCCCCGATGTAGATTCTGGATTGGAAAGGCTTAGAACTGTGCTAGACACTTTGACGAAGGCTGGTTTTTCTTTGAATCTCAAGAAATGTTCTTTCCTTAAAACCAAGGTTGAGTTTCTGGGATTTGAGGTAGAAGCTGGCCAGATCAGGCCTAATCGTAAAAAGATTGAGGCTTTAACAGCATTGCCCCCTCCACAGACAGTGTCTCAATTGCGCCAATTTATTGGCTTGGCTTCATATTTTCGCCAATTTGTGAAAGATTTCTCTCGCATTATGGCCCCCCTGTATCGACTGACATCACTTAAAGGTGATTTATCCTGGACGGCTGAACATGAAACGATTCGTCAGACCATTATAAGTACTTTGACTAGCGACCCCATTTTGACCATATTCGATCCAAAATACCCAGTAGAACTCCACGCTGACGCAAGCAGTCTGGGCTATGGGTCAATCCTTTTCCAGCTGATCAATGGCAAACGTCATGTCGTAGCGTACTATAGTAAGCGCACTTCCCCTGCAGAGAGTAAGTACCACTCCTACGAGTTGGAGACACTAGCCGTAGTGAACTCGGTACGACATTTTCGACAATACCTTCACGGTAGACATTTCACTGTGTACACAGATTGCAATTCACTCAAGTCATCCAAAACCAAGGTAGAATTGACTCCAAGAGCGTATAGGTGGTGGGCTTATTTACAGTCATTCGACTTTGACATTACATACAGAGAAGGCAAACGTATGGCCCACGTAGATTTCCTGTCCCGCAATCCAGCTCCATCTGAGTGTAAACTTCCCTCCCCGAATGTCGAACACAAGCGCGTCGATGTCACGACACTTGCCGCCAACTGGCTTCAAGCCGAGCAGCAACGCGACGAAGAAGTGACAAAGATTATTTCAGACCTACAAAATGACCAAATGACTGAGCAAATGGCTAAGACATACGTGTTGCGTTCCGGTATTTTACATCGTAAAATCCAACGCAACGGCCGGTCCAAATCCTTACCCTATTTACCTCGCGCTTTAAGATGGTCCGTAATTAATAACTTTCACGACTCTCTAGTGCATCTCGGAGCTGACAAAACACGCGAAAAATTGTTTGATTATTATTGGTTTCCTAGGCTGTCTCAATACGTAAAGAAATTTGTAGACAATTGCGTAACGTGTAAGGTAGCTAAGTCACACTCGGGAAAAATTCAAGCCGAATTGCACCCGATACCAAAAGTCAACATACCATGGCACACTGTGCATATAGACGCGACGGGTAAATTAAGCGGCAAAAATGATCACAAAGAGTACGTGTTTGTTTTGATAGACGCGTTTACTAAATATGTGTTACTGTTTCATACACAAAATATTGACTCAAAAAATAGTATTCGTGCTGTAACTCAGAGCGTAGCGCTTTTTGGGGCTCCCACACGCATCATTGCCGACCAGGGTAGGTGTTTTGCGAGTAAAGAGTTTCGTAGTTTTTGTGACAGTAAAAATATAAACTTGCACCTGATAGCAACCGGCTCCTCACGTGCGAATGGACAAGTCGAACGTATAATGAGTGTTTTAAAATCCATGTTGACGGCTGTCGAGGTCAGTGACAATAAATCGTGGCAGGACGGTTTAGGTGAGGTTCAGCTCGCAATTAATTGTACAATGAATCGCATTACTAAAGCGTCACCACTTGAGCTTTTAATAGGCAGAGTAGCTAGACCGTTGTCTTTAATGTGTAACGATAATGACGATACCCAGGTAAATCTGGAGGAAGTGCGAGAAATAGCGTCTAGCAGTATTCAAAACGCGGCAGCATATGATAAAGCACGGTTTGACAGCACTAAGGCGGCAATTAAACGGTTTTCGGTCGGTGATTTCGTGTTATTACAGAATGAGGAACGTAATCAGACTAAATTAGACCCGAAGTATAAGGGCCCCTTTAAAGTGACCGAGGTCTTAGATGGCGACCGTTATACACTAAAAGCATTAAATTGCAATAGATCGTACAAGTATGCACACGATAGGCTAAGGCTTATGCCAGTAGGTCATGTACCACTTGAAATTGATGTGTTAAACGATGTAAGCGGTATTGACGAGTAATCTTGTGTGAGGTAGTTGAGTAAACAAGCTATTGGCCGTACTGAAGTTCGACCGTACCAGTAGTTGTTTCATAGCCGTAGCCCAGTGGAAATCGGTGTCTCTTGGGGAAACTCAAGTAGTCCGTGGGTGCGCGGTGCGTGATTAGCTCTGGCGGAGGTCGTGGCCTGTGAGGCCGTACTTAGTGTGAAGCACGACATTGTGTGGCGGTTATCCATGGGTAGGATAGACTGTTCAGCCAGTGGTGGTTGTGGCAATAGTGTATTTACTCAAGTGTTTTAATCATGTAAAATAGTTGATAAACAATGATGGTGGTACATGGCTCTGGTTGTAGTTTAGTATTGTTGTTTATTTTTATGAATTAGAATGTACAAAAGTTTAGTTTTACTTAGTTAGTAAGGTACATTCTGCTGGTTGTAAAATAATAATAATAATAAACAAGATTTAATGTGAAATATTTCTTTATAAAAAAAATAAGGACTGTCCATCAGTAGTTGGTCAGAACGGCCGAGTCGGAGTTGATGCTTTAGATGGTTAATGCTATTGTTTCAGAGTAACACACCAGGAGGTGTGCCAGCAGGATGGCCGTGTCGTATTAATCATGATTCGCGCCATTTGGTTCTTCCGGTTGGAACGCCAGCGCCCTCTAGGGCGTTCGACGGAGTCTACTTAAGGGCGAGCTGGGGCGGCGGAGGTTTCTTACCTGCTGAGCCGTCGCATAGACCACATCCAGCTGTAGAAACCGTCCCGCGTTCCTACCTTGTGCATTTACTTGATTGTAATACCTACCTACGTTATTATACGAGTTCTCTGCAAAACCTTTTTATATTCTCCAACACTACCCACGTAGCGCCCACAGTATGTCAGAGGGATCTGAGCCCCCTGATCTTCACCCGTCATACTTTTCATCGAAGATACACTTTCTTTGTTTTTTTTTTTTAATTATCTTTAGCCTATATTTTTTCATGGTCTTAAACATAATAATTAAACCAGTAGGAAACTAGCAATTTTTTTAAAAAAGAAATCTATGTAGAAGTTTATGTGTTGGGTTTAGTAACTTTTCAGAACTTTGGACGTTAATTTCTCCCAACAGGTTGAGTTTGGGCAGCTAAAAAAAATACGTGTCTGTTATTTTAGACTACTCGCTAACATAAAGCAAATTAAAAAAAAAACGGAGTCGGACAGTTGGGTACCTTTCCTTGTTAGTCTTGTTAAAAACATTTTTTTATGTACAAATCGAATTTACGTCAAGGCAAGTAATAATGAAATAAAAGAAAATTTTAAACATCTGTATTTACCACTAAAGAAAAAGAAAAGAAGACGCACACAACCAAGTTCAGTTGGCATGGTAAGTAAGAGAAATAATTTAAAAATAAACCGCGACAGAAAATGCTGTCCTGTGTGCATCGAGCAACACGGAAGGGAGTAGGCATTCGCACCATTTCTCCTCTCTCAAAATACAAGCCCAAGCGGGCATGCGCGTCTCATAAAGCTAGTTGTCACTCGGATTGTCAACTAGACAGAGTAAAGTCGCGCAAGCGAACGTTACCTACACTTTACCAACATTGAGTGCACATTGATCCGCTCGCCCGTACAAAATTCGGATCTGTTAGGCAACAAATCCGACTTCTCGCCGCTCAACCCTATCGTGTAAATGTGTGAATTGTGACTCGTTCGTACAGAATTGCTCGAGGTGTCTGTGTCGGTGTTTTAATGTATTAGTGTCATCATTACAGTTTTTTTTTGTTTGTAGGTGTGCAGAGCTTCATTTGTTTTCCCCCCGCAAGAAATGACAGAACTATTTGACTATAATATTCATAGCTAAGGCGACTTCCGCTAGGAAGGCCGTGTTGCTCGATGCCTGTGTGTCTGTAATCGTCTACAGGGCCTCTTTTCCTAATCGTAATGTTTTTAACTTTAAAGGTCTTTGAAAAGGTCGTTAATGTCTAAAGCGTATTATAGGGTCGAGGACTATCTAACAGACAAAAATGCATGGCCTACACCCGAAACTTAGTCAATAGTAATTTGTTCAAATGCAAAGGCTTTATCCTGCTTTTTCTTGTCTGGGGGACACCGTTGATGCAGGAAAACATATCGAAACTTTTATGTGGTCATCTTGCACCATCTCATATACACATATATAAGTAGGTAGTTGTAGTTATTTTATTTTATTCTTTTCTATCTTTCTCTCCCGTAAGATTTTTGGCATGTTTTCCTGCTGAACTACTGTTATTTGTTATTCTTATTATATTTTATTTAATACTTGTAGCTTTATATAATGCTAGATTAAGTTGTACATACCATTGTAATATGCAATATGAAATAAGTTTAAAAAATGACTGACTGCTGAGTTTCTTGCGGCGTTTCTTCTCAGCAGTGGTCTCCTCTTGGGAAGCGCTGGTAGTATCTTGACGTGTAAAAGTGCCCGAGCGGCCTACTTACTGAATAAATTTCTTCTTTTTATCTTTTTTAAAGTTATCATAACGTTGACAATACGATAACATGTAAAAAGCAAACTCGTTTTACCCTAGGTTCTATTCCACTTTGTTTTCAATTATATCTTTATCGTACTATAAACGGTTTTGGTATCGTTAACTTATTCATTCGGCAGTCAAGGTGACCGTATCGTAAAGTGATATTGATAACAAAACGGGCTCAGATTTTTTTACAATGAACTAGGTATTGTTACAAGAGTAAAAATTAAACCTTGTGCATAACCACAGATAAAAAACGACTATTGTGTTATGTCATATCTATAAGGCCTGTATCTTGTTGATATTTGTCATTAAACTGTCAATTAAGCAATCAATTAATTGTTAATTAAAATAAAATATAATATTTTCGGCTAAATTAAGTCCTCTAATATCAAAAGATGTTTATAAAAGTAAAAGCCAAGACCTCAGAAATACTCTGCAATACATGAAAACGTTCCGTTCCAAAAGATTTAGTGCGTGTTTAGTAAAGTCTAGAATACGTTTTTAAGAAAAAGAACTAATATTCAGTAAGAATAAAAAAGAGCCATTTTCAAGTAATTTAGTTCTAGGACAATGAAAATATTATAATATATTTGTACGGTGTGTGTGTGGTTTGAAATTCTTGAAGTTTCTGCAGCTCAAAGCTCAAACCCCTGCCAGTTTGCATTAAGTAAATTATTTGTGTTGTTTACCGTATTTCTCTATCCAAGGTTGTCTGGAAGATAATACATAGTTAGTGATAGGACAGGCTGTTTGTATACTTAAATTGTTTAATTAATACGTAGCTCCTTGTCTCTTTTCCCGACTGCGGCGAAGCCCAAAAGGAGGGTAATGTGTTTGACCTGTATTATGTATGAATGAATTATATGTATGAAATGTATGTCCGTTGCTATGTCCCCTCGTAACTACTCAACGGGTCAACGATTTTAATAACTGATACGTCATTCATTAGATTAGTGTTCATGGCGCGAGTGTCACTGGGAGCATAAAATAAAATAAATCATTTTTCAATCGGATTTTGTTTTTAACGACAGTATCAAAACATGCAATCTGGTATTTAAAGGTTGCTTTTTATTTGGTTATTGTTCTTGCGGTCATCAGTAGAGTACATCTCAGATAACATCCAATTATTATTTTATTTTAAAAAACGGTCTGACATTGTCGCTCAGCCTTGACTAACCAAGAAATAATAATACTGAATCATAACTAACCTACAAATTAAAAGTCGATAGACTGAAGAAGTACCAACTTTACTGTTATATTTATATATTTTTCAAGTTTATTATGAATACTTATTTATTATAACAGTTTATTGTATATAAATATCTATTAATTTATCAATACTTATAGCAACTAATTACTTCTCAATCTGAAAAAACTGGAAAATATTATTTAAAGGGACAAGTTCCCTTTTGTACATTCTTGCTGTTTAAATATCTATTTTTAGAATTATTATCTGTTTTGTTTGTATAAGGTATTTACATACATACCTACATATGTACATACTGGCGACAAGAAGCAAACATGGTGTAATAAAATTGCATTTCATATTTAAATGCAGACACTTAAACATAAACTTAAAATCGTGTCGACTTTGTATCGAAATCACCAGCTATAAGAAACAAGCTGTATCATTCATGAATCATAACATGCTTTAGTATCAGCTTGAAATATTGAATACTTGGACAAAAGCGTAGATTGTGAATAGCCGTCAGAGTTCTTTATTACATACAAAAGTGTTCAACATACTGCGACCGGCAGGCCGGTTGCCAGACAGAGACAGCAAGCATCACAAATGACGTAATCGAGTAGTGTAGGCAGGCGAAGGCGAACTAACAAGTCCACCACTCGAACAGTCTCGTTCCGCGCACTGTCCACTCCGCGCTAACCGAGCGTCGCAGGGCTCTACGTTCACTTCGCACCAAAGTGTTTCCAATTAGCAATGTTTAATTAAAAACTTTAACAACTCTGTTTAATCAATCGCGTTAAATGTGCGCTTAAATATAAATATAACCCAGTGTAAACATGAGTACACCAGAGATTAAACCGATCGCGTTAAAACTAAGAGTGATCCATGTCGTAAGGTTGATCCTCTCAAGTATATTCAGGGTATTATGCACTTTGTACTATGGGAGGAAAGGCGAGAAGCTACCGCCGATTACAGCCGACATCCTTAAGCTGCCTGCGGTTGAGGTCGCAAGCAAAATCAGGAACAAAGAGGTAAGAGTGGATTAAAAACTTTTAAATGGAACTTTTTTTGTAACCAGCCAGTTGGATAGTAAAACATTCCATGTTTGAATTTTGACGTTAATTCCTTATTGGTTCTGCAATAAAATTAACCTTTCCGATAACGTTTTAATTACCTGTTTTGTTGTTAATTTCGTTAAATGTATATTTATTCATTTAATCTTTATCGCACAAAATAATTACTCCTAATAAACAAAAGGCGAACTTAATGCCGTAAGGCATTCTCTACCAGTTACCCTTTAGGCAAAGCAGAGATTGTAGTGGCGGTGCAACATAGGATCTCACTATACTAGGGTATACCTGTACAGAACTAAATGCTAACGGTATGAATTAAATAAATTAATGAAAACTGTTTTTTATCGCGTAAAGATAAGATTAGTAATGCAAACTCACATGCCGGTATCGGTATACTTACCTATACGGTGCTAACAATATAGAAAATAACAGTCATCTGAAAACTATTCACGTTATCTTGTACTAAAGAGTTTTCTAGTAAATGAATAGTTTACCTTCTGTAAGCGTCATTAATCTAAGAATTCCATGTGGCATACCTACGTACAAACAACTTTCTTGTTAATGTCAAGGTCGCTAAAGCGTGTTTAGCTTAGTTAATGGCCAGTGTGTTTAGAACTTTGTTATCGTTATTATTATACTTAGTCTTCCTCATCATTCTATATTATTATGACAACTAACGTTTCCAGTGTTTTAGTTAGTTGTTTTTACTTCAATCACGTTCCCGTATCCGTACACAGATGCGCGGTGCAGTGCCGTGGTGTTGTGAACAGACCCTTACCTTCCGTTTGTCGTGATACAACGTTCTACCTAATTAGTGACTATTGTGACATTGTGAGACTGTGATTGATACTTGATTGCATCACTATTTCGCTTCAACATCATTACTCATGTCAGTATAAGTACAGTACTTATATCATTATCACTTCACTATCACAAACTGGATGAGAAAACCACAAGTCCGGTCTGAGTGGAGAGCCTTGGGGAGGCCTATATCCAGCAGTGGAACTCTTTCGACATGTGCGCATGTGTGTGTATCACAAACCATTTTACAATAAAGCAAGAACCCTGACCGCGACTGCCTGTAACGCGGTTTTTGGTGTCAGTTCACTTTGCAATATTTGCCTAATATAGATCTTACATCTTGAGAGATGACATACCGAATGAAAGAGATGCAACGGGATTATTTGTCGAACGACAGCGTGCCTTATCGTCTAGCTAAAGGCGGCGTCCGATGTTAGCGACCGCGACCGACTGGCGACACTGGCGACGGCGACAGGCGCCCGCTGGGTCAAAGTATTTACAGGGACCGTGGCCAAGATGCGATACGATTTTCTTTTCTATCACTGAATGTATAGGTAGGATGACAGTTGACCACGTGGTTTATTACAACGCACGAGAATGGCATCCCATACATTGAGTGAAGAAAAGAAAAGCGTTAGTAATGTTTGCATCTTGGACCTCAGACAAATAATTCATCTGCGGCCCTTTAGGAACTCGAGTGTCGCCACACGAGCGTTGCCGGTGCGTTGCGTCGATGTGTGTTGTACCCGATTGTTGATAAAATAACTAAGTACCTACCTACAACTACCTACTAATATTATAAACGTAAAAGTATTTAAAGATGTTTAGATGTTTGTGTAAACATCAGGTAAGAGTGCGGAAATGGATCTGGAAAAAATTCGGCACACAAATAGAATATGGGATCCGTTTGAAACGCATAAAACTTTTAGTCATAATTAATAATTTCGCATTGAACACCCTTAAGGCTGACGTTTCAGAATTTAATAAACTTCTATTATGTAGATAAGGTTGGGTAGATTCGATTTTTAAAATAATTAAAATAAAACCGTTTCTATTGTAAAAACTGTTTTAGGCCAAACAATTTTATACGTAAAGATTCGTTATGCGTATGAAAATTATGCCATCCAATAGGGGTTCCCTATCTCTATTCTGGAATAAAACGCATATTGGCCTTTAAAAATATAAAGAAAAGCAGTAACGGATCAGGGGCAAAAGGTAGGATCCATTAACATCTTGCAGCTTAGACTTATATTTATAGTCGACAACGAATTTTCAAACGAAGCGCTTTGCATCACCTTTATAATGCATACTGCAAAAGAGTGGAATGCGCTTCCGGCGTCTGTATTTCCGAGTGCATACAATCTGAACCCAATTAAAGCCAGGGTGAATAGGCATCATCTGGATGAGCTCGCTCGCTCGGCAAGAAGAGGTGAAAGTAAACCCATCTATACTAATCTAAATAAATAAAAATGAATCGCTAAATGAGTTGCTAAGCGCAAAACTCGAGAACGGCTGAACCGATTTGGCTCATTTCTCTTTTATTGCATTCGTTGTTGTCAGGGCAAGGTTTGTATGAAAGAAAACATAGAAAAAACCACCGGGAATGTCGGAAATTTGCAGCGGGGCGAAGCCGCTGGCGGGCCGCTAGTAATAATCTCTGTAAGGGATAATCTCTGGATCTAATGAACCGATTTAGAAAATTCTTTTACCAATAGTAGGCCACGTTATTTTTAAGTGTCATAGGTAGACCCCGTTATCTTGTCGCATTGTCATTCGTTTTCAGTAGAGCGTGAATGTGTTTTTTATCGACTATCTAAATGTCGATACTGTATGGCACTGATAATTTCAAAGAAGAGTCACTAGTCTCTATTACTTTTGTATAAAAATATATCCTACAAATATTATAAACGTGAAAGTTTGTCAGTATGTATCCGGATGTTTGTTACTCTTCCACGCAAAAACTAACGGACGGATTTTGGTGAAATTTGGAATGCAGACAGCTTATGCCTTGGATTAACACATAGGCTACCTTTCATGTATATGTAACTTAAAAGGCGAAAATTCAATTGCATTATATAAATATCGATATCAAAAGGTCGATGAAAAAAAATTCACGCTCTACTGAAAAAAAAATTCAGTGCGACAAGATAACGGAGTCTAGTCATAGGCTATATTATCCCAAAAAAGAAACTTGTACCGTTAACTGTTGCAACTTTTCATAACCTTCCTCACTTCCCTTTTGTTATCATATATCTCGCATGTCTCTGCTATGATATTATTAGAACTGGAAACACTATAGTTACACAGGTTTTATAGTCAACACGAATAGTATGATTGTTGCCATGCATATGATAGTAGGTTGTCAACATTAAGCCCGTTTGAAATGACAAATGGATTTGTTATTCAAAGTGACAGGGTACTAAATTTATATGTATATTATTGTAGTAGGTCTATTTGGTGCTAACCGAAAACCAGCGCTATGGTCCCCCGACCACAGCATTATGCTGAGTTGGAACCTTTTTGGCACCACAATTCATGCATTCCGTCATTTCGGGTAATTTTCTTAATGCTGTTTATATTAATTTTTTTGTGTCAAATCAATTAATATTCTATTCATATACCTATATATATATATATATATATATATATATATATATATATATATATATATATATATATATATATATATATATATATATATATATATATATATATACCTTATTCAATTCTATTCTATTTAACATGGAAAATATAGTAGATAAATACAACGTAAGTAAATTTTATTTTACTTTTGTTACGTTATAAACTTATGGAAGCCTTTGACTTAGGTACGATTCATTGCGTTTCATTCTTGTTTTAAGCCTTCAATTTTAATCAAAGATCTGCAACGTATTAAATATATCTGAATATCTATACGAATTCAACATATAATTACGAAACAGATGCAAGACAGGCTGACCATTAAAACCACATGGTAGGTACTCTAGTTAATCTGCACGGGTAGCACAAGTTGTATTTTCTCGCTTGGCGTTCAGAGCGTCTCTATTGTTACTGACTAGATAGAAAAGGAGATCCGAGCGATAAACAAGTCGCCGGCAACTTGTGCTATTCGTGCTGGGAGTCTAACTAAACTAGATGAACACAATAGCTCGTGGACTCGAACAATTCGGTAAATTTCCATGGCAATATTATTGTTAACTAATCGACCCACAGTCGTTACCTACAAGTGAAGATAGCATCGCCGTTAAACTCATTAATGTGTCACAACACAATTAATAATTAATTAAGATGATTCTGAGGTTGAAAAGTTCCATACAAATAGCTGTATGTAATGTTTCTCTCCCCTTAAATCATGGTCGATTATTACTTTGCTTTTTGCTTTTCAAATTTTTCTTGGAACAAAAAACAAAAGAACACCTATAGAAGACCATAATAACAGCAACATATTCAAAAATCGAGGGAATTGGATTTGATTGAAAAAAAAAGATAGTTACATTAGTTAAACGTCGGTTCACAATCCCCTTAAAAGCTATATTAACGTTTGTTCGAGTGTCGCTTCGATTTGGGAAATAATATCAAGACTTTATCTTCTGGTATTGCACAATATTGTAAAGACAAAAAAGTTGGAACCTGCTAAAATATCCCTAATTACTATTAGCGATGTAGTGTATAATCGTACGACATCGTATTTTTTCGGATAAGCCCGTATCTGTCTTGCTTTCTCAATTAAGTAACTTATCGATGTGTATTAAAGCTGTCTGAGAAAGGAAGATAAACACGATTTTTTTCTGATCAACAACGATGTTGTTGGTGCAAGTTAGTATACTCATCCTTAGGTCGCCAAAAAGGGTTTAACTCGGTGTCAGCTAGTCCTATATTATTCTCAAGCAGCAACATTAGGCAGCCATGTTTGAACAATAATTTTGATCATACGCTAAACCGCGGGCTCTCAATAATCCACTAAATGAAATCACAAAGAGGACACTAAGCCTTTTATCAATCAAATAAAGTGACCGTCTCCGCACCGACGGCCTAAGAAAATATTGACTTTCATCCAGTCTGCGTCCCTTAATACTGGTTACAGCTTACAAGTAATGTATTCAATTCACTGCTTTATACCCATTAAAAATGTTGAACATATTTAGAATCTTGTCATTGCGAATGTCATTGTCATTGTCATGTGTGTCGTTTGATGTTCTGTTTCAACTTTACTATGACAACGCACTAAAGTGCTTAACATTTTCGTTGGGGTAATGTACATTGACGGCTGTTGTCATTTTGAATGGCGGGGCGCGCTTTTGTACGTATATTGAAAATAATATTAACGAAAACTTTGCCACAGTCCCGTGGAGCTTTGTCCATGGCTGACGTAATCACAGATGTAGGTATTTTATTTAATTCTTACCTATTCAATCTTTCGAATTTAACTATTTGAAAAGATTCGCCTTTTCAGATTTGCCCAAAAAATCTTCGATTGGAGAAATTCTGCGGCGTTAGGTAGATTTGCTCATTTGGGGACGTACGGGATTTTGAGCTCGTCCATTTTGCTACATTTTTTTGTGTAATGACTAAGTCGTACTTGCCTAAAACACCAAATTAGCTCCTCTATGTTCTGACTTTATAAAATCCAGCACAATTGGCAAATATCACTCCATGTATCGGTCAACATTAACAAAAAAAACTGTTTTGGGAACCTTCGTAGGCTCCACATATTTCATGTTTTCTTCATTGGTGTTTTTGAAATAATAATTCCCTTGCCATTCATTTCCGTCTACTGTGAAATTTGATTCGTTGTTCATTACGCACAAGACGTCGTTTTTAGCGTGCAAAGTATTTTTAACCAAATTGCGAATCCGGATTTTTTAGATAAATTTTCGATTTTCTGACACGGTTGTCTTGACTTTTCTTGATTGTGTTTCAATAACCATGTCTTTAAGAGAGTTTTAAATGAATTTGCCGCGCATTTGAATTTTCTTTAGAGCTCTTTATGATTTTGCGATAAGGCATGGCGGGCGGTAATTTTCTTTAATAAAACGACTCCTCTGAGTCGACTGGCTTGAACTGGATAGTCTTTCTATAGGCTTTCTTGTATTCGTTTTTCTGAGTGAGTGGGACGCTAAAATACTACAAACTGTGCTTTGACTCTAAACCTTTTGTGTAAAATGCTACACGACCTTCGCATTTGACTAGAGGGGATGTGTATAAAAGAAATTACAAACGGTTTCGATTTTTTCTCGATTTGTCTTAATCATTGTTAAAAAAACGAGAAAAAAATCGAATCGAAATTATTTAAAGATGAGTTGGTAAACAAAATATTTTTGTACTTGTTGAAGGAATTTAATATTTTAAACAGAGGGTATAACTTTCTCCAGATTTCATTCCGCACACGTTATTTGCCTACCCAACTAACGTTTGCATATTCTGTTATAAGCGTTATAGTTTCGAGTGGTATGTAATTTGTCTATTAAACAAGCAGTTGTATTTTGTTTTAAAGTTCGTTTTTGTTTTTTTTAGTAATTGACAAGATTTCATATTTTCAAGACTTTAATTTTATTCGTTTTATAGATACTGTTTGGAAGGAGGAAGACACTAATAGTTTTAAATTTTCTCTAGAATGAATAATTAAGATGTACTTATTCTAAAAGGGCGTAACTTCATTTCTACGACACAATGGACATATTACGTAAGTCCAATTTGTATTTAAAAAAAACTTTTTAATAATGGCGGTCAACCGGTAATTCTCTAAGTATCTATCCATCTGTCAATAGTGTCAATGTCAAATTTGAAGTATGACAGCTTTTTTTCTCGTGAAAAAGGCAATGGTATTATATCTATTCAGGCATAGTATTGGTAAAACTGATATTTTCTTAACTTACTTGTAATTTTGTAAATCAAGAAAAATAAATCTAAATAAATATTTTGCCGTGTTCAGGAGGCAAAACCCTTTCGATTCGTATAGTAATTTGCAGGTGTCACCAAAATGAAATGTTGTCAATTATATACTCGACGGATATTGTTCAGCCTACCTTTTTATTCGCCATAATATATTAAATTGGATATAAAACACTTTTTATCGAATTAACAGCCCGTCCTATTCTGATGCTTTACTACGAGGAAAAGATCCACCAATAGGAATACTTTATTTTCCTAGCCTTGCTCAGTGCAGCTCTCCTATTGGTGGATTTTTTCCACACCGCTCCGCCGCCTCGCTCAGCTCCAGTGGACAGGCTTAAACTTATAATTTTTTTTTTCTTAAATTTCAGATAACCAGCGTAGAAGTTCTAGAAGCATGTATTCAACGCATCAAGGATGTCAATCCTGCCCTCAACTGCTTCGTGCAAGACCGCTTCGAACTAGCCCTGGGGGAGGCTAAGAAGGCGGATGAGCTCATTAGAAGCGGTTCCAAGACTCCCTCGGAACTTGAGACTGAGATGCCGTTTTTGGGCGTACCTTTCACTACTAAAGACTGCATCGCCGTTAAAGGTAACGGTTATTTACAATTAAGATTGTATGTACAAACAGCAACACACTTAACTGTACATAGGTGGACCTTATTACTAAAGGCATAAGGTCTACCGATGGACAGTTAACAGTGTGGGCGATGGTACGTAATAATATAATATTAGACTTATAGTTATTTAATATACTCCGGTCTACAGTCGCTTGAAGCTGTAAAAAAATCAAACTTTTACATTAACGTAATAAAAGATACGGCCGTTTAAGCCGCAAAAAAACCTGTATTTCTAAATCCTCGAGGGAATCAGAATGTATAGGGTATTTCCCGTTGACCTAGAACTATGAAATTTGGCAAGTAGCACCGTCTTTTACTACAAGTATAGGGAAAAATCTGTACATTTTTAACAAAATCACAAAAAAACAGAGTCTGTATGCAAGGAACGGCAGGCCAAATTTAGAATCGAGTTAACCGTGTCATGTGCGGAACCCACGGTGGGCGAGTTTGACCTGCCCGGTCCGGTTTATAATTTAATAACGTTTTGGGAACAGGTGAAAGGATCTTTTTTTAATTTTGCGACTTTAGGGCAGAAAAATCGGCTAAGTGCGAGCCGGCCTAGTCTCCTGAAGATCAAGTGAAAAAGGGTGTAAGTCTGGTTTACTCCGTTTATGTATAAACCCTTTTCCACCAAGAGGTAAGTCGACTTGTACCCTTTTTCACTAGGTCCCCAGATCTGCCCCCGTAACTGTTTTTTTACATAATACGGCCATTGAATTGAATATCCACTTCAAAGGAGTATAACTGGAATTTCTATTGTTTTCATGGATGAAAATTAAATTAGAAAATTGACTGTATTGCATTCACAACACAATTGGTTCATATTCCATAAGCAAATATGTTGTACGGTGTGGCTTAGGAGTGTGGCTTAAAACAGTGATATGGAATAGACAGCTATCAGCTAAAGCTCAATTCTTCTCCGATTCGGATTTTCGTTTATCCGCATACTCCTCCCAAACTATTAGAGATATCAGTATCAAATTTAGCTCGTAATACGACATCTAGCCATAGATGGTTTAGAAAAAATAAAATTTAAAATCGGACTTAACACGAAGGAATAATCACCGAAAATCTGTTCCCATAGACTCAATGAGAAAAATGGGAAAATTGCTTCGCACCATTTAGACCCGGGGACGACAAATGCACCTACTATATCTCTCTGGAATGTAAACCACATGGTTCTAATATAACAACACATATTTTGACAGGTTTGCATCATACCTCCGGAGTAGTTTTACGCAAGAACGTGATAGCCGAGAGAGACGCGGACACCATAAAGCTGTTACGAAACAACGGGGCCATCATTATGGGGCTGACCAACGTCCCGGAACTCTGCATGTGGTACGTACGCTTTACCATACATTAAATCAGCGTTTCTCAAAGTTTTTAGCCGACGGTACCCTTTTGGAGCAGGAAATATTTTACGGAACCCCGACCAGGGAAACCATAGAGGTTACTATGACATACTAAAGCAGTTCAGTTTCGGTTGAGAGAAAGGGACATATCGTAACTATCAAATTCGATGAGTTGCAAAATGTACCTTACTGACTTACATTGAGGTGTATTTTGCACCTTATTTATAGCCAGTTGTATAAAGGCCCGTTAGTAAATATGTCAGATCAAATTTTAGTAACTTCATACAAGTTTTGACATTCCTGACCGAAATTTGATTTAACAGATCTTTATAAAACCCAGCCTCAATGCGTTAGTTACGCGGTACTGCAGTACCAGTATCACACTGTGATACTGGTACTGCTGCTGGTGATAATCACAGACAATTTAGCAATTATATAGCTCTGTCTCCAGCACGAACTAAAGAATATTTCCTGTGACTTCATTGTATTAGAACAGAGACGTGTTTAACTTTTATTTTGTAACAGATATCAGTCCGATTGCCTTTCTTGCCCGTGGTACTACTCCGTGGCACAACTGACCAATGATTTCTATTTCAAAATCAAATTTAATAGAGTCGACGGAGTTCTGCTATCGCAGAGCTCCTATTTCTGGGTAGTTTGGCCCTCCGGGCCTGCTAAAGAACTAACATAACCTAAACCTACCTCCTATTAATGATACTAATATTGACCAGTAGTGCCAAATAGTTGTGCCACGGGGAATACACTTCCGATTGTAAGTCTGGCAGCGATTCTTAGCTGAACTACTATTGTCTTTAGGCTTATTTTGAGGCCTTACAGAGCCCGAAATATCCGCGGAGTACACTTTGAGAATAGCTGCATCAAATAGTTTACTTATAAATATTCGGGACATGCGCTATTATGGTTACCCTATTTCTTTACTCGACGATGTATCAAGGAATTTGAATGCTAAGGAGTTTGACATAATGGCAATGTTACGTATGGTATCAACCTTTTAAGCATTTGCCTTGATAGTTTCTACGTTGGAAACGGTGTTTGTAACGAAATAAACCTAGCTTATCGGATTAGCAGTTAAAAACCAATATCCTGAAATGTTACAATAAACATTTAAAGTCAATATATCGGCATGTCTAGCATATCGGTATTTCTATAATCCTGTTATGTGATTTAAACTGAGGCTCTATTCTATTCGGTAAAACCATATTGCCTTTGACGTAGAATAGATGCCCTGATTACAAGTAGGTATACAGGTGTTTTTTTAACTGGGACATTAAGGGGTAATCCGAAATCATAGGAGATCAGGTACACTGTCTTTGTAATAAGTCTATATTTTGTAATAAGTTAAAGAGTTTTTTGATCTCCAAATGTTTTTATAATTTGGAAGAGTTTTTTTCATTTCTAGAGTGAATAAATAATGTTAGCCTTTTATTATTTATTCATCTTTTTTATTATTATATTTTTTTTTTCTCTATAGACACGTAAGTATATTATTGTCTTGTTGCAGTGCCCTTGCAGGGTTTATGTTGAAGCTATCTACTGTATTTTTAAGACCTCTCTGTACAACATAAAGCAATAAATGAATATGACTATGACTATGAAACAATAGGTCTATTTTTTGTTAAAACTTTTTTTTGCAGTCATTTGTTTGGTCAGAACTGAGTCGATTTGCATATTATTTCGACAAATTTATTCATTTTACGGACAACTGACTCATGACCAAAAAAAGACCAAAAATTAGTACGCCAAACATTTTTCACAAAAAATACCTAATATTTGGTAAGACAGTTAACCTGTGACGCCCATGTTTTCGGATTATCCCTAAAAAAACAAAATAGCGGCTTGCTAACATGTTCTATTATTGTATTTCAATATTGCTTATCAGTTTATTTTAGTGCATTACGTAGTTATGTAGTTTACCGATGTTGTAAAACATGATTCATATTTCGCTACCACTTTTATTTTGTTGCCAAGCAAATAAATTGAATTGGCATTGTTTCCATGTCGTTAGCACGTATATGTTATAACTGGCGTTGAACTACAGTAACATTATGTAAAAAAAAACTTCTCCATATTTAAATATTGAACGCTTTTGACGTTATACAAACGTCGTCCTCACACGCCAATGTCAGCTGAAAACCACAGATAATGTCAACCTTACGTCACAACTACTCGGGACTATTTTCTATTGCATCTGTGACCACTAAAACGGTCGATGGCGTGGTAGGCACGACAATACACGACCACATAAGTGGTTCTTGGCGTTTAAAGGGTCAAGCAAGGCTTTTGTCGATGTAGTGTTAATGATGCAATATTTTCCACTTAACTCTAAGAGCTAAACTTTTAATAGCCATTTCAAGATTATATAAAAACTAACCTAACCTATAGGGTTCTTACACGATGGTACTGAAACAAATCATGAAAAATTTATACAATATTGGGTTGGCAAATGAAAAAGTTGGGAACCGATACATTTGGCAAACATATTCTTGCCAAACGGCAAGGCTCCGAAGATGTACACATATTTAGGAACTCCACTGTACCAGCCTAGAGTTTAGATCAAGACTAGGTCAATTTGTGTTAAATTGCTTCCTGATATTCTATATAATTGTGTATATTTGAAGGTGGGAGACGCACAACTACATACACGGGAGGACCAACAACCCATACAACACCACGAGGATAGTGGGGGGGTCGTCGGGGGGTGAAGGGTGCATTCAGGGCGCTGCTGGCAGTATATTTGGAGTCGGTATGTTCAGCAATTATTGAAGTATACACTCAATGGAGTGATCTATGTTTAATGGTGGTAGGCCATGTTAAATGTTTTGTTATGCTTGTCATCTGTAGAAAATGTGTATGCTTTGCAAAATATATTTTTATTATTTTCTATTAAATGACTAACGTGCAGGTATTTGCATCTTAGAGATATTTGATTCTGCAGAGATATAGACATAGAAACATATAAATACATAGAAATCATCCGAAGATTTTAAACAAGTCATCATGCACAATTATTTTGCCTTCTATTTCGGCTTGGTAGCTTTGTAGGTGCTCTGGAGCAAGCACCATACTGCATTGATTTATATACTCGTAAGTATGTATTTCACTTCTCAGGCTCTAAAATGACTCACAATTGGCTTGTATAGCCGGACTAAAGTGATGTATTTAATCTCTAGGGAATAAAACTACACTTTACTCCCTAGGGACTAAAGTACTTTTTCTTTTTAATTTACTTTGGAAACCCTTAAACTGCCAATCATCGCCTTTTTCAGTGATTGTATATGGATCATTTTTCTTGCAAAAAATATAAATTAATCGATTTAATTTCACGATTAATGATTACAAATATGAATCTATTTAAATATATAAGGGATAAAATCTATTTTATTAGGCATGGTCCAAATAGTTTTCAAGTTTGTATCTGTTGGCTAAATATGCAAGCATTTAAACATCACGGTGTTAATGAATGGAGGATTATCGCCATTTTCAGAGATTGTGTATGGACCATTTTTAGGCCGTGGAAATAACCTCAAAATGCCAACTGTGCAAAATTATTAAAAAAAAGATTTAATTTCGTGAAACACGATTAATGGTTACTAATATAAATATATTTAAATATATTAGGGATAGTTCTATTTTATTAGGCATGGTCCAAATAATTTTCATGTTTGTGTCTGTTGGCTAAATATGCAAGCATTTAAACATCACGTTGTTAATGAATGGAGGATTATCGCCATTTTCAGAGATTGTGTATGGACCATTTTTAGGCCGTGGAAATAACCTCAAAATGCCAACGGTGCAAAATTATTACAAAAAGAGTTTTTTTTTTCTCGCATTCGAAGTGAAAAGTAGAGTGTTTAACTCGAGACTAAAACGCCATAATGACACTCGAACTTTATCCACCCTCGCTTTGCTCGGGTGGATAAATATCTCGTGTCATAATGGCTTACTTTAGTCCCTTGTTGAACAATCTACTATATCATTGTCGTGTAGTCAAACCTAGGTCCCAGCCTTTATCGGGGATTATCTCGCTCAAACTCGCGTTGTCTCAGAAACAGGCTGGGACTTACTAAAGCTACAAGACAATTATATGGGTACATACTTATAGTATAAGTATATGTCTGAGATTTATTTATTATTCATGTATAATTAGCTCGATCCAGCGGTATTAATCGCCTATAATTGCTTCCTTTACGGTATCATTATGACCTATGAACAGGCTGAGGCGTTATATCGACCGGATACCTACCTTAGTTAACATTTAAACCCCACCTTGATTTAGAGTTCAAGAACGATTGCATATTGTGAAAGCATAGCGTTCTGCAGTCGTTATTACACAAAAACTTCCTAAAAAAACAAGTATGAACGAATTCTCTAGGTATTTAAAGCTGTTTGGTGCTACCTTAATGGTTTTTATTTATTTTATTTTACCGCTTATCCGGCGTGACTATATTAGTCATGCATGGATATACATATTGTAGGTATGTTTATGCAAAATAACATATTTCTTGAACTAAAACTCTCTGAGCTAAGCTCCGGACGGACGGACATGGCGAAACTGTAAGGCTTCCTAGTTTGACTACGGAACCCTAATAAAAAGCCCCGAATACGAGTACATACTTACTTAAATATGTATTTTGTGTGTACAATCGAACTCATAATTAGGTAGCTGCACATTTATGTACCCGGTCGCAATAACGTATTCAACTGAGAGTGGTTTCAATTGAGTATAAATAGCAGTGACAAGGTACTAAAATGTTCAGCTACTTACAAATGTTGATGTTATTCAAACCAAAACCGAGCTCCCATCTAAATTACAAAATGGATGGAACTGCTCGTCCCAATTTCGGTTAAAATATCCCTCTTGACTCCGCATTTCCACGTTGCGGCTTGCGGTTTCTGACTGTAATTTTACCAGTCAGCCATTTTACCTACGTCTCTCAAAGCAAAATGTACGTTATTCAAGCCATATTATTTTTAACTCGGGCTAAGTTCGAGGAAATAGTGTTTTTTAAAATTGTTTCGGAATTAAGTAAGCGTTCAATTGGGAGATATTCTCAAAGAAAATTGTTCATAATATTGTATTAAAATCAGTGCATTAATGCATTATTTTTCGTCATGTGGCTTGTTATTTTATATTTACTCATCGTAATAAAAATATTTGAAAGTTTACTTCACTTCAATCACGACAAACGTATGGCATGCATAGGTGTGTTATTTTGTGAAAGTGGCGACACTGGCATGTTTGATAAAAATTATCACAGCATTTCTAAAAAAGTCACCAATTAAAAAAAAATAACAGTCATTAATTTAAATGTAATTATATACATGTTTGATTATTGACAAAGGTTTACGCTTAATAGAACTTTCCACAAAATTATCTTTGATGAAAAATTACTGAAAATTTCAGTAACGTAGGTACTAAGAAAAATAAAGTGACGTAATTACCTACGCACGTCGTCATTGAGTAGCTCAAATGCTCATTGTTCTTATTTTCTCATTTTAAAGGTTACTGCCGGGGGTAAAAAAATACAAGGTCGTTAATAATACTCCCCGATTATTCTTCCAGGGTCAGACATCGGGGGCTCCATCCGAATGCCAGCCTACTTCAACGGTATTTTCGGACACAAACCATCCAGAAACATAGTCTCCAATGCAGGACAATATCCGCTGCCGAGTAATGACCTTATGAACTCCTACTTAGGTGCGTATATTTTATTTTTATAAGCTTTTATTTAACATCACTTGTAGGTATGTCCTGGAATTTTGCAAGTCGATTTTGAATCAGTTCTCGTTAATGGAATTGGCTGAAATTTGGAATACATGTGTAAACCCGATGACAATGCAATATTACGCTACCACCGAGCTGATCTGATGATAGAATCGGAAGTTGGCGACGGGGTATTTGCTGTACTTAATATCTATCCGCCGAGTTATGGATTTTTAGTTTCGTCTTGCTAAGCAGATGTCTGAGCGGAAAAAAATATACTCGGCACAAAAGCTGGTCACAAAAATCTTGACGGAACTTTTAACATTTAGCGCCAAACTCAAACAGTTCCATACTAAATGGAATAGTCCAGCGCGTTCGGGGCAACGAGTGAGAGTAACACGCAAGCGCGTTTTTCCTGCATCGATTATGGGATATATTACACCGTAGAGACTAATAAAGCATGTGATTCATGCTTTCAAAGTAACCAAGGCCTTTATTCTACTTTGTTTTAACAACATGACATGTAATTTCATGTCATTTTGTAAATGAGGCCGTATTGTTTAATAACAATAAGATTTCGACGGTACTAAGACTACTAAGATACCTAGTAGACAAAGTGGAATAGAGAGACAGCTCCATTATATACAGTATCTATTTACAAATAGATACTAGCCGTCCACACCTATTTGGTGGATAGGTATTTTATGGAACCACGGACTGATTAGCGCCTGTTTGTGTACCATGCATGTTCAATACCGTATTGCATCGGTTCGTACATACATATTCGACTGAGTAATACAATACCAAATACTAAATAATCGTTGAAAATCGTAACCGATGGTTAAATCTCGAGGGAATGTGTCTAAGGCCCGTATTAATAAACTGATACGTCAAAGTTAACGCCAAACTATAGAACACTGTCATTTTTGACGCATCTCGAGACAAGCATTAGAGTTGAGATCAGCTTATTAATATGAGCCTAAGATTCATTCCTATATTCTTGTTTTGACACATTCCTAGGTAAGAATAAATTCTTGAAAATAATAAGTAACGATACGATACCTAGGATTGATTTGATTCGTTGTATATAATGATAATGATTTATGCCAAAAACGGAATGTGCCGAAACAAGAATATGTCCAATCAGGAATACGAAGAAAAAGGAATCAATCAAATTTTCGATTCCTTTTTGAAATGTGTCGAATTTTAACAATTATGTAGTTGAGTTAACCACTGATCAAACAACAGGCCCTTAGTATTGAACATACGCGTACTTACATCAAAAACGTCCCGCGATAAATATTCTTACATTATCTTGATATTTACTTACCTATAATGTATCGCAACGCAGTACACTGCAAAATTTCAAAATAATGAAAGGGATCCAGGTATCTAGTCATTTTTGATGTGAGTATTTTTAATAATCCAAAGCTGATACGATTGTAGACACTATTTTAAAGTCAAATATTTTAACGAATGAAGTAATAAAAAAACTAACAGAATAGTTGTAAAAAAAATCAGGCCGCTATAAAGCTATAAACCGGGGTTACAAGCATAATAGGAACTCGTAACGAGCGCGGAAAGGGCTCGAGAAAGCATTGACACATCCGGTGCCTTTTCACTGCAAAACGAGTCGCCGGACGCGAACCGACTTCTGCGGAAACCACATAAATAACCCTAATAGTAATAACTAAGCCTATGTATGTATTATGCACTCAAATACTCGCCCACCCATTATTTTGTTCATACAATTGCTATCAACGTGACTGAAAAAATGACTGAATTAACCTAGGTCCAAAATAGCACACCATTTTTTTTTAAATGGCGTGTTTCTTTCGTCATGGACCCAAAAGATTCATAAATTTGAAGGTCGTACAAAACACATTAGGAAAGAGTTGCGTCCTGTTAAAATAATACTTGTTGGCAATTTTGTACCTAGGTTAATTAGCAAGAAAACACTACAAACTTCATCGCGATTAGTTCAGTGTTTTTGAAGTTACTCTCTAATTTAAGAAGTTATATTTGTTAGCAATCGTACGGAAAGACGGGTGGGCAAGTATTTTGCCGGCGAGTGTTTTACCCACTCTTGCAATACTCCGTAGAATTGGTTTTGATTATTTTGGGAACGGCGAAATATTCAGGGACAAAAAGTAATATGCAACTATATCTGGATCTGAAATAGAAAAGATATTTCGTCTTAAGTACCTATAACCCTTCAAAACATATTAGTTATAGGTACGTAATAGTCTTCTCAATGCCAAAGTGTAGACCTTTTCGACCTAAAACTTATTTCTTTCTAGAATGAAGTAACTGCAGGGGAAAGGCAGGACAACTCCCAAATTTTATATGCATATGTTTCAGGCCTCGGACCCATGACACGCCACGCGATTGATCTGAAACCACTTCTCAAGATAATGTCTGGCGATAATGCAGGCAAACTCAAGCTCGACCAAACTGTTGATGTTGGAAAACTAAAGGTCTACTACCAGCTAGAAAACAACGCCCCCGTGACGGACTCCGTCGACCCAGAGATCTTAGCAGCCTTAAAGAAAGTAGTGGAACACTTCAACACCCAGTACAAAATACTGGCTGAAGAGAAAAAGTTCCAGATGTTACAAAAGTCACTTCCCATCTGGATGACAACGATGAAAAATACTGAGCCGTTTGAAAAGTTAATAATGGGGAAGGAGGGAACATGCGCGATCGTTCTGGAACTGTTTAAGAATCTCATCGGATGCTCCAACAATACTTTTATTGGCCTCGTGACTGCGTTGATGGACCGTAATGGAGCGGCGGTTGGTAGTGAGAAATATAAACACTATGTTAAGTTACGTGATGACTTGGAGAAGGTTTTTGTGGAGATGCTCGGTGAGGATGGAGTGTTCTTGTATCCTACACATCCGACGCCAGCGCCTTACCACAACGAGCCTCTGGTCAAGGCTTTCAATTTCAGTTACACTGCTATTATAAATTGTCTGGGCTTCCCTGCCACCACGGTACCTTTGGGACTGAGCAGCGAGGGTCTGCCGATTGGAATACAGGTGGTGGCCAACCATAACAATGATAGACTGTGTTTAGCAGTGGCCGAGGAGTTGGAGAGAGCGTTTGGAGGATGGGTGGAACCACGACACTGACTTTAAAATTTGTGATTATTACCAAGGGCATTATAGTTATCAACAGCAATGAAACGATTATCTGTGCTCGCTTTTTGTGAAGTTATTGATCTACCGAACCTACTTATACAACATATTTATTGAAAATTGATTGTATTTTGAATAAATGTTTTTTTTATATGATTTGTTGTTTTATATCAAGGCTGGAGGTGTTGGTGTTAGCTTTTTTATCGAATGTAGGAAAATTAAACAGCTATACAATAGATATGTTTGGCTCAACCTTTGTATTTATGTTAAAAAGGGCAAAAAAAAATATTAAAAAAATATCACGTTTTTAAAACGGATGAATTAAATTTACGAATACTATTTGTAAGTAGGTACTTAACATATTTTTGCATTATCAATACGAGTATTATAATCTAGTCCAGAGCGGTCCAAAGTTTCAACACTTTATGGAATATTTATTTACTAAATAGACAGACAAGAAAGCGAGCTACTAAGGTTAAAAAATCAGATCAAAACACCAGTGGCGAAGCGTCACGTAAATAAATAGACAAGCCGGAGCAAAAAAAGATGTATGGCGTGTGTCGGTTTTACGTTTTGTTTGTATACCTACTCTATGCATAGGAATTTTTGGTAAAGCCGTAAATAATCGGCTTGTACGAACGCCTCGCGACTGCAAAACACTTGTATCCAGGTAGTGATGGAACCAGCAATGGACAAGGACCAAGGATGGACACTTGATCTTATTATAAATACAGAAGCTAAGGGTATCTCATTTGATTTGCAACATTAAATTCATGACCTTTGAATTAAGAGTTAACATCTGTCAGCTTAAGGTGTCCAACACTGGTGGTGCTATCAGTAATCAGTAACTAGTGTTTTCAATATACTAGCACAGGCAAGTACTAGCACTGCTGTTGCCTGTTTGGCGACAGAGTAAGCAGGCAAGTTAGTGTGGTCGACAGCAACAGAATCCTGAAGGATTTTGAAAAATATAGTAAGTACGTATAATTAGGTTGTAGTTAAGAAATTTGCAGACCCACATTTAAAATAGGTTGATGAGAAGTAACAATCCATCTAGGGAAATTTGGAAAGTGGTTAATGAGGAAATAGGCACAAAAACAAGGTCGCATGACTTTTGCCTCAAAGACCCTGTGACGCGGACAAATATTGAAGATGGTGACGTTCCTTATGTGCTCAATTCCCACTTTTTTAATGTAGTTAAACACTACGCTTGAGCATATGTCATTCAAAGTGACAAATCCCAGTGCCTACCCTAATCTCCCATAGGTATATAATGTTACGAATGGTCCGTTCTGCTACCGAGAAAAATGTATAACAGATAAATCGTAACAAAACGAACGCGCTACCTGCACCACCACCTGCGGGAGTTGGATGTGCCCGCGCTCGCGCTGCCCAGCGTCGCACGCGCGATATGTTAAATGAAGTGTTTAATTCCATCTTGAAATCACGCACCACAGCCGATACATATGACATATCGCCAAACATAGATAATTCTTTCTATATAGCCAGTAATCTACCTGAGTATATTACTAGTTTTAATAAATATTGTATTCGACACCGGTGTTTACAATGACGTGCTTAAGAGTAATAGGCTGTGTCCTGTCTTTAAGGGGAAGGGTGACAAATTAGACGTTAATTGTTATAAGCCAATAACGATAGTTCCCAATTTCTAAAATTATTGAATCCATCCTATAGTCTCACATAATGGACCACCTTGAAGGCAACGACTTGCTGACGGACCACAAATTCGCATACAGGCAAAATATGTCCACTACTGCTGCGGCAGGTATTCGACTGTATCTTTCCGGTATGACGATAAAAATAAGATGGCAGGTATATTTTGTGACCTATCCAAAGCCTTTGACGTAATAAACCACGAGCTGCTTTTGGATAAGTTGCACTATTATGACAGGACACCTCCCACCGTCTACTTACGTCATTTCTGTGCGACCGGAAGCAAGTTGTCAAATTGTCTGCGGGCGGCAAGAGACTCTAATCTGATGTTGGCATCGTGAGAATAGGGATCCCTCAAGGATCCGCCTTGAGTATATATGGAACTTGACTTGTAAATAAGATGGACTTTTAATTATGATTGTTATTATTATTTTGCTTTTTTGTTGATGCTCTTCGTATTTGTGTTGACTTTTACCTAATATTATTGTTCTGTGTTATAAAATAAAATGAGTAATAAAATCTGAATCTGAATCCATAGTGCTAAGTCGTCCACATTTCTATATCGTCCACAGCGCAAACTGAAGTTAGCCACACAATATTGAAGAAGTTGACAACACAATAGAAACGTGGACGAGTTAGCACTGTGGACTATATAGGAATGTGGACGAGTTAGGAAGGTGACAATATAGGAAAGTAGACAAGTTAGGAAGATGACAATATAGGAATGCCGACGAATTGGGATAGTGGGCCATATGGCATTGTGGACGGGTTAAGAACGTGACGAATTAGGACTGTGGACGAAGTCGCCCTGAGCCGAAATGACACATTCGATGAAACGTATGTCGATATTTCAAGGGGATCCCTAAAAAAATCCATACAAAATGCGATAAACCTAAACCGATTTTATGATTTTTCCTCTAGTCCCAGTAGTTCGGTTGATTAGTCCGGGGCCGAACTACTGCCACACTTTTCTTCCCATTAGTTCGGTTATGACGTCAAACCGAACTACTGAGAATTAAAACGACTCAAAAGTACGGTTAAGGATGCACACACATACACAGCACAGCTAAATAAAAAATCAAAGAGAGATTTATTTCATTACATTTTTAAATTAAAAAAAAAGGATAAGTAACTTCGTCGTATTAGATCGCTCACGCTTTAAAGGTTGAAACGGTTCTCTGCCTTTTGGTCGAAATACGTTTGGTCGAATGTATCGTTTCACAACTTTTTCATTTGCCAACCCGTATTATGCTAAATAATGTCAGCAGGCGGGCCCCGCCCACAGCTGTAGAAGCTTAAATCAACATGTTTATTTTATGGGTGGGTCCCGCCTGCGTTGACTATAAAATAAAGCCTAAACGTTGCAGTGCTGACATTATTTAGCATAATACGTTGCGGGTTTTTTGCTTTTCCGTCAAGAAAACGTTTTTGCAGTCGGGTTTTTTGCCTTTTTTATTATTATTTTAATTTTGACTTTTTAGTTAATTTTTAATATTAATAGGTACGAGCAAGTGCACGAAAGTGTTCAACTTGGAGCAGAAGGAATGGTATCTATGCCTTACAATCGTTCATACCTACTGTACCGACACTAATATATTTAAATCCCAAAAAAAAAGGGGACGATTTCCCGGGATTAAACGTAGCCTATGACACTCTCGCTGCGAAGACAAATCCAATGATACCTCATTTGTCAAAATAGTCCAAGCCGTTTTTACTGTAGCGGGGAACATAGAACTGGACATACATACATGACTGTGAAAAACATAACCCTCCTTTTGAGCTCCGCCGCAGTCGGGTAAAATATTCAAATAGTTAAGTTTGTAATTACAATCTAAATTGCAGTTTATAAACTAACCACGACCTATGTCGATGTATATTGTAGGTATAGGGACAATATTTTTTCAATGGCAAGTTAAGTTTGTCCCTCAATCCAAAATACAGATTTTTTGGCGTATCCGATTCGCACTTGGCCGGATTTTTTAATAATAAAAGTCGTTTGCACATCATTAACCGAACTACACACCACTTCCCAATAGTCCGGTTTGACGTCACAACCGAACTAATGGGAAGAAAAGTGTGGCAGTAGTTCGGCCCCGGACTAATCAACCGAACTACTGGGACTAGAGGTGATTTTTTAATGTGTTATAGATATTTTGAAAAACTAGGTATTAAAAAAAAAATCGTTTCAAAATTATCTTAATACAGAGAGGAAACAAGGTACAGCACAGTCAATCATTGTGGCACACAAACCGGCTAGCTATTGATATTTTAAACGACAAGAATTCAAGTTGAAAGGGTGATAAGAAATTATCACTCAAATATAATAAACAGTGTGGTGAGAGATAGGATGGATTAAAAATAAAATACTTATTGATAACTCAATTTAATCCATATTTAAAACATTAACTGCACATTAATTACATAACATAATAACGTTTTAAAATATTTCATGCTTTGTTAATAGCAAAAATATGTCATTAAGACAATAATAATTCTGCAACAAGATAAGTTATATCTTCAATTTGAATGCAAACACAAATCTATTATTAAGCAAGAATTAGAACAGTTAGGTACATTTAATAAATTCCAATACCATTTTAAGTTACTTATAAGAGGAAACAACAAGGTTGAATTACCATACAGAATTAGTTAAGTTAAGAGTTAATACAGAAACAGTCCATATGTAAATATTCACTTTGACCTACTAGTTGACTGGTTAAAAATGCCACTAGGCATTAAGTCCGCTTTCTCCACTGTCGCGCAATACATTTCAATAAACAAAAGTATTTTTAGTTCACTGAAAATCCTGTGAAATGTTTAATTCCAAACAGAATTAGCATGTCCTGAAATACAAATGGTCATTGCTTTGAAAAAACCTCATATCTCGTATTTCGTGACGTACGATTTTAAACTTAAATTTGAAGAAAATTAAGTTCAAACTGATACATCTCGAAATATCATATAGTAACGAAATAATGCTTGCATAGCATTGGTGTATGGAGAAACAAGATTAGGTATATTTTTATTTGATTTCCAACATTGATCCTAGTTTGTATGGGAATAACCTTGCTGCTTCCCTTTTCCTTTGATAAGAAAAGGCACTTCAAGTGGTCATCTTATAGCGTATCATTATTCCTGATGGTTTAACCTTTCCAACACCATTTTAAATACAAATACGTATCTCACATGACATAGCTCCTACTGAAAAGTAACTTAAATTTTATGATTATGTATATTCACCATTGGCAGAGAACCTACCCAATTGATTACATGCATTTCACTCTTAAAAAGTTTGTTAATTGCAGTAAAATGCATGGTTTGATTAAATCTCAAATTCGTGAATAGTGCACATGTGAGAGTGAAACGTCTCTACAGCTTCACATTTAAAGTAAAATTGACTACTTCAATAGGTACAAACAAAGATCACAATACCCTAATTTCGCTTTTATTCCTCTTTACGAGACAGATGTTGTATTATGTTGAGTATTTCTTTCCGCTTGGTGGTAGGGTAGAATTTGGTCATCATGTCACACGTGCTGATGTTGCCACACTTGTGGGCGCATTCCGCTAACTTCTCCGTGTTACAGATAACATGAACTCCACAGTCGTACCCATTGCTTTGTTGATGACATTCTTTGTCCACAAAGTTGATTACACCTACAACAAATAAATAAATTAGTGATGTGATGATCATAAATTGTTTATATCAAGAGTTTAAGCATGCACAAAATACATTCAATTGACTTTAATTGGATAATTCTCTACTAATTGGCAAAGTAAAACAGTTTATCTCATTTATAAATTTTATAAAAAACTCAAAGACTAGACCAACAATAAATTAAAATTAAAATATTAATATTGTTAACTTAATATATTTCCAGCCATAACTCTTATTATGGAAATTGGATATTGGACAAGACAGGACTTGAGATTAATAAATGAAAAAAGTATGACTGAGTATATGAATTTATTAGAGACTGAATTTTTATATAAAAGGAGATATTAGAAGCATAGTATGAAAGGGACATTATCTAAAAAGTTGTATAGGTTGCTAGGTAGTATAAGGGAGTAGTATCTTCTCTTTACGGCTTAACTGCTTTAAGCTAGTACAAAAGCAACAGTACATCTTTAGACATTGCATTGCATCTCCTACATGGAAGCCATTAATTAAAATAAACCAAAAGAGAAGAATAATATTTGGTACAACTTACCTGTGTCGGAAAAGTATGACATTAAATGGCTTGCAAACTCCCAGGCTACGTCATGATTGGTTCCAGCAGAAGAGTCCAAATGGTAAAAGCAGCATTCCGGCTTTGAGTATACGAGAAGACTCCAATGCGTACCCCCAGCAATATCCGGCAAGTTATTGTCATTGAGGGCAAAGAAAATATACATTCTGTTTGTCACGTCCAGAGGTTCCAAAAATGTATTTATTTCGGCCGTTTCTACCATCTTTATGCATTGTGTCACTTCGGGGGATACAAATAGTAACTCGTTGGCCGCACCGAATATAATTCTTTCGAGATATTCAAAGTAAAATGATATTACTCTGTCATTGAGCCAATGTGGCCCGTCTAGGAGATCAACATCTGACTTATGAAGAAGAATCTCATGAAAACTCAGCACAACAGATGCCTTAGCCATTTCTAATGCTTAAATTTACTTCTTCAGTAACACTTGAATGTCAAACCGATATCATCTGCTAATAAGGGAAACAAAACAAATGTAAAAAATACCGCAATAAGTATAGCGACTATGTACACAAATAAATGGTTTCTGAGATGAACAATTGGCCGCATTAATAACAAAAATAAAACCACGCAAATGTATTTATGACTTATAAAACGATTCACTTACCAATCAGTAGACCCTCAGATTGCCAAAAGTCATCGGGAAAATGTGCTGCTACACCACGGAGAATGTATCACCATGAAAAAATGTAATAGATACAACACTACGATATTAATGAAATAATTAGCGGATAATACATGTAATTTGTATTCTTGCACGGTTTGCTGGTATTCTAGCATAATATTTTGCTGCACTCACATTCGTCTTTTCTTTTTCTTCGTCCACTTAAATTGGTCTAGAGCATAAGGTAACCCCAAATTGTTTTAAATTTTAATTTAAGCAATACAACATCAACCTTATGAGTTTACAGGTAGCGATGATATTGCAATCCGTTTCTATTTAATAAAACTAAGGACAACCGCACATGTAGAACATAAGTCAACCTTGAAACTGACAGGTCAAGCGTTATAATTGCCATACGAATTAATAATATACAACTATAAAGGTGGATTCACATTAAAAACACAACACAGTCCAATTTTTAAGATTTATTTTAGTTCCACCTGTTGGGTGACGTGTCATAAAACTTTTTTTGCCGTTGTAGCTATCTTGCTACCTCATATAATAAATTCTATGTTGTTTCGATAGGCATAAAATAGCATTGGTCCCGGATGGTTACCACAACCACGAAGTACTCAGTGGTACCTAACCAACCATCCAGTTCGAAAATTGGGGAGCACCATCCCTTTCACTATTCTTCAAATCCTAATCGAGAGAAAGGGGTGGAGCTAAAGAAACGTCGATTTTTAATGTACTTACTAGTTAGTGCGCTTGCTTAGAATATTTTTTACTTTATAATGCTCCGACTACTATTTTGGACCTTAGCACAATGCAACACAAGGTCAGGTACCTATAGTCGACTGTAAAGCCTGATTTATATTGGTCGAGGACAGTGGCAAATAACAGTGCCAAGGACAGGAGTGGAAAAATAGAAAGTGATTCTATTCGGATCCACTGGCAAGGCAACATGACTCGCCACTGTCTGATCGGTTTACATGTGATTGGTCGAGACGGTTACATTCGTAATCTATGGTGACTTATGGTTGCATTTCTATCGCGTGTAATTCCTCATTGTTAAGCACGAATTAGGCTGGCAATATAAATTGTAGAAGTTGATTGCTCCTACTTTTAGGCTCTAGGGCATTAAACACGATTTTGCAATTTTTCTAATTTATGTGTTTTATTTAAAACAGTTATCCTCTTCTGCAATTTTTTATTGCTTTCATAGTCAAAATCTCACTTTAAGGAAGAACTTCAATCTCAAGGGTCAGCAAGGGTTTTCTTCTGTTAACTGGATTATGCGTTTACTTTGATGACTTGCTATCAAATTTCGTTCTCCTAAACATCAAAAAAAATTTGATCCCAGTACGTCATTGTTGATTTCCAGTTATTGCAACAAATTAGTAGATAAACCTATTATTTTGTCGGGTTATTTCCACCTGTTAGGTACCACCAGCAGAGATTTTTTTTCCCACCTGTTACCACTAAAACATTTGGTGATAACTACTGGGAAATAAATCCCAGTAGTTAGTGGTAACCGCTGGGAATTTTTATTCCCAGTAGTTACCAGTGGTAACAGGTGGGAAAAAAAATCCCAGCTGTTACCATTGGTAACAGGTGGGAATAACCCATTTTGTCGAATCGATGACGTGAAATCAAATTTCTTCTTCTTTTTCGGGATACGGTTGAACAGAAGTTGAACATTTTAGTAACTACCTTGTCTCAGATATCAGATTACTAAATTCCAACTACTCATAGTTACAGTCAACAGCATAAATAAGTGATCATTTATGTAGATACCTTGTCGCTTTCAATCATTTCACAATTTTGTATGATATTTCAAACACGACGTTAAAGTGACAAGATACATAAATTATCACTTACTTATGCTGTTGACTGTACTTTAATACGTTACTGCAGTAGCTAATCTGTTAAGTTTTGACACAAGGTTAGGGTCTCAAGCCTATTCCGCGTCGATAGGTCTGGGGAGACCCTAAGCCCTAAGCTAAGGCGTCATATTATCTCCGCTTACAGGTAACAACCAGGACCATACAAACAGTCAGATAAATGGATGGGAAAAAATATGTAATTTACAAAAGTGACCCTTTAAATTAGGAACCATGGTCATCATCATCTTCCCCTTATCCGAATCATTCGCGGTCGGCGTAGCACGTCTTTCTTCCAAACATCATATCAGCTGTCATCTCAGTATTCACTCCCTTGTTTTGACCTGAGTCCCTCTTTACATTCCATCCATATCTTCTTACCTTCCCGCTTCCACTTAACCCTCCACATATTTAAAACTCTCCTCGTCACACGATTTTATTCCTCCTCATGACATGCTCATACGATGACAATCTAGGGGTTTTTTTCTCTTGCTGGCACAAAGTTTATATATTTAGGGCAGGGACCGGACCCGCTTACCCTAACCCGGGGTTTTTAAAGGGTTTTTATAGCGCTGATTTTTATAAACCCGAACATTTCGGTAAGCGCTTAATCGGTTCACACATTAAACGGATAATCCATTCGATCGAGTTAATTTGGCTTACCGCTTACCAGTATCAAAACCTCCGAATGTGTTACCGCTTAAAATACCTTCAAGCAAATTTAGTTCTTTGACAAACTACGTACGACATATTATTGGACCGTTTAAAGAAACCTAAACTCGGGCGGCGCGCGCGCTTCAAAGCCGTGCCAATACCAATACACGTAATAATAGCGGCGCGCACGGCGCGCGGGAGGGGAGCGAAGGGGTTACCCTAACCCGAACGGTAAGCGCTTATTCAAATAAATATCAAACCCAACGACATTCGGTAAGCGGTTACAAAAGGGTTACGGTTAGGGTATCCCGGCTTAATAGGGCTATCTAATCGTTGGGTAAGCCGGTGAAGAGGTTACCGAAACGATTGGCTTACCGTATGAACGGGTAAGCCGTTCGAACGGCTTAAGCAAAGGAACGGGATTTCCGGTCCCTGATTTAGGGCGGAAAAAACGAACGTCGCAGAAAATTCTACTCAGTTTTCAAAAATAAAAGGAAGCCTCCTTTGCGTAGAATTTGAGATTTCCAATATTCAAAGTAGTGGCCGTCTATCTGGCTTTCGTTTTTTCCACATTTTATTCATTGACGTTCCAACTTCGGTTACATAAAGATAAAGGACCACATATAATAGTATTAAGAAAGTCAAAACTAAAAATTAAAGAACAAAATTTTATTATTAAAATAAATTAGTCATAATTTCATAGCACGGAACAAATACCAATAAAAAGCTAATCGTGATGTTTAATAATTTAATAACATTCAAATCACTCTCACAAATACCTAGACAATGACAACATTTTATGTTAACGAGGCGAAAATAAAGTTTAGTCTACGTGGTAATAACATTTATACTTAAAGTATGCGTATCTCACATAATTATTTTCTAGGTATGACATGGGTGTAGGTAACTATTGTGCAATAACATTGCAAATACATTAGTTAACGATACTGATTGGGCTAAGACTAAGAAGATTCCAGTAACATAATGGAACATCTTATTCTGTTGTAATTTTCTAGTTTAGTTTTCAATTACTTCGTAGAGGCCTTGAGGTACGCGATTAGGTCAGCCCGATCACCAGGTTTCTTCAGGCCTGCGAACACCATCTTAGTGCCAGGGATGTATTTCTTGGGGTTCTCGAGGTACTCGAAGAGAGTGTCCTCGTTCCAGGTGATACCTGTTAACAAAGATAACTCAGTTGAATAATATTGATAATTGATAAACCTATATAGTCTGGCAAAAAAGGATTTAATTATTTTCTCCATTCGCTGCTTGGAGTATAATTGGCAACATGAACCAATTTTTATCGAGTTCCACTTGTCATCACGTCAGTATTTTTTGGCAAGATAAAGGTAAAGATAAAGATAAATTTATTCGCAACAATACAATATTACATCAAAAACACACACAAATACAAAAAGAACTAGACAGAGATTTTTTTGCGAAACGGTCCAGACCCGACTGAGCGTTCGCCAGCCGTAAAGCCAGCAATGAGCTTCCGTTGGAACCGCTAGGTGAAGAGACGGAAAGTGACACACTTAACAAAAAAACAACATGAATTAAGAAACAACCATACATAACACCAGATTATATCGAACGACCAAAAGTTTGCATCCAGTTATTGCTGGCAACACCAAGGAAACGAAAAACAAAAAAACTATAGTCTATGGCTTAGTCAATGACGTCAATGTAAACAAAGCAATAGGTTACATAACAATACTAACAATTATGAATAAAAATGGTAGACATTAGAAATAAGGTAAATGTTTTGTTGGTTCTACATTTAGAAAAGCTAGTTAATATGATAAGATAAACCGAAATGACGTTGGAACTGAGGTCTACAGATGTTATGCAAACTCTATTTCACATTTATAACTACTCAAAAGTTCTCTGAGAGAAACCGCTCTTTAGCGATAAGACCACCTGTTGTTTACTTCTATTTTTAGTCTTCTTTAATATGTTGTGTTCCATAATGTATCGATAAAAAATGTACATCGGAAGTCGGTAAACGAGAAGTCCCTATGACAGCTCCAAAATGCTACGAAAATTGCGGCCTCTGTTTATTAGCAGTTCAATAACTAGTCGCTAGTCAGTGTTAGTTTCCTTGAAACAAAGATCAATCACAAAAGATATACAATTGATTTTTCTTTGTATTTATGACTGGCAATCGAATAAGGGGCTCCCAGTTGTCCACACCCTCGAAATTATTCCCAGCTGTTTGCACTTTCTAATTTGACTCAACTCTGTTAGTTTAATATCTACTTAATTATATTAATAAAAAATAACATGGTTGATTCAAATTAAAGAGAAGGATGTGGACAACTGGGAATAGCTCCGAATAAGAAATTGACGCCATGGCATTCACAATAGGTTCATATTCCACTGGAAAATTTATTCGTATAGTGGGCCTCAGGAGGTTAAAACTTTGAATGACATGCTTTTAAATGTGAATATCTACACATATGGCTTCATATTTGACCACATCCGTAATATCTGATAAAGGTTACCATCACATTACAGCCACAATCACTGTATGATACTTGATAAGAATATTCTGTGATAACGCGTGCGTTGTACTTAGTTAGTGATTTTGTATCTCCGCATACCTAACTAGAGATAACAAGCAGCACGTGTTACGTTCGATTTACAAGCTATTCATTTGTCTGACTAACGTCATCTCGTTTCGTTTTTATGGATCTTAAAAGGCTGACGCAATGTTTGCGCAGTGACACGTCTACTGCGTCACGTTACGGCGTGATATGTACCGTTACCATCATTTTTTCAATCTCTTCTTCCTCTGTGTCTGTGTGTTTCCTTCATCTTGTGTTCAGTTGCCTTTCCTTTTTTTTTGTTTGGTTTATCATGTCCGATTTTTGTACGTATTTTACTCCGTTTTAATAGTTCTAATTTAGTTTATTTCTTATTACCTTACTTGTTAATCAACTACTATTTATTATATTCTTTAATTAAACGCTGTCTCTTCGTTCGTTTGTCACGTTGGCGCCACTGAAAACCAGCGTCGCGGTCTATGCCGTGACATAGTGCTGAGTGGTGTCAATTTCGACGTCACAGAATCACCCATGGCAACATTATCTTACATTTTTCGTGTTTTTTTTCTTTCCTTCTTTATTGTCTTTGTTTCGATTTCTGTGTTGCCATCCTTTGTTCATGATGTTTTTCTCTGTTAGGTATATATTTTACTTTTTCTTTTTCCGTGTTCGTCGAATAAATATTTCTATTTCTATTTCTATTTTCTATTTTTACAATTATCGTACTCGCTAGCGAGTCGAATGCTGTCCCTCGCACTCTATAATAAGACTTGCGAGGGGCAGAGCTTCCACTCGCTAGCGGGTAAGGTTAAATGTTTTAAAGGTAAGCCATGTCATTACTTCTTGCCATTTCAACGTGTGTCGATTAGTTTCACGATCGTCGATCCTTTAAGAGGATTGTTAGTAGGAGGATCCGAATAGGAGACGATTTGCACCGGGCTGTTTATTCGATAAAAAGTATTTTATATCAAATTTGATATGCTAAATAATATATGGCCAATAGGTAGGCTGAAACATTTCAGTCCAGTAAATAATTAAATTAAATATTTAAAAATTCACTTTGTTTTATAAACATGTAATTGCTTGTTTACCTATTAGACAAACATAGGTTGACTCCTTTTTTCTCGACAAACTATTGGGTAGGCAGGTATAAACCGGTAAGTTGGTACTAATAATTTGCACCAAACCTAACGTTGACATATTCTATAGGCTTCATACTTTCGATTTGTGTGTAATTTGTCTACTAATTAATTTAGCTCAGAGTATTTCTCTCTGTAAATCAAGTCCGATAGGCACGATTAAGTTGTAGTTACTATAAAAAACTATTTTAGGTCTATACGTTTCCGTTTTTAATATTTTATATTTTTAATTATCCACAAGAAACCTTTTCTTGGAAAGGAAAACATACAGGGCCTCTAATCCCGAGACGGTAAAAAACACAATATCGTCTTTGATCTGTTATGGCATTGTTTTTTTCTTCTTCTTAATATCCCAGAGGGAAAGGCAAAGGACATTGATCCATACAGCCTAGTCATGGTTTTCATACTTTAAGATCCACTTTTAAGTAAGGCCGAAGCCAAGTCTTCAAAAGCGGTCTCTCTTTGTGATATGTAGGACTGAGGTCAAGATAGTTTTAACCTCTGTACCACTGCGAGTCCACTTGACACGAGAAGGAAGATGCCAGATAAGTACACGAAATAAGTCCAAGTCTTCTATCACTGTGCAACACAAAGGCTTAAAAAGGACAACTCACTAACGGAAAACAACTTTGAACACCTAAATACACAATCCTCCGTTATAGTATTGTTTTGACGTCAGTCGCCATTAGCCCACATTCACACGAGCGCTTTTTCAACGCGCGGTAAAAAAGCGTTTTTTAATATAAATGCGCAAATTTACACTCTATGGGTACCGCCCAAGATTGAAAATCGATAAAAAAGCAACGCGTTAAAAAATCGCTTACGTGTAAATGCATCCATAGAAATACTTTTGTTCTAAACCGACGTTTTTTTGACGCGTTTTGAAAAACCGGTCGTGCAAATGATGCCTTCATCATCATCATCATCATGTCAGCCGAAAGACGTCCACTGCTGGACGTAGGCCTCCCCCATGGCTTTCCACTCAGACCGGTCTTGTGCTTTTCGCATCCACCGCGGTGTTTCCACGAAGACGCGACTATAAGGCCCGCTTGCATATAAATGTTAACCCTAGGCTAACCTCGGGTTAACAGGTTAAGTGCAGTGTTCACCAAGAATTGAACAGGCGGTTAGCAGATTATCGGTGGTCAAATGTAATGTCAAATGTATTGGGTCATAGCAGATTAAGACTTAACCGGAGGCCATTTGCAACGTTAAAAGATGGCGAATGTGTGATTTGTGTTGGTTTTGTATTTTAGTGTATTTAGGTGTTCTAAGTACTTTTTTGATAGTCATTTGTCCTTTTTATGCCTTTGTGTTGCAGTGATCGAAGACTTTTGACTTATTTCGTGTATCTGTCATCTTTCTTCTAGTTTCAAGTGGACTCGCAGTGGTGCAGAGGTTAAAACTACCTTGACCTCTGTCCTACAAATCACCGTACAACGTTGCCCCCAATCTTCCTAGAGAAGATTGGATTGTATTTTATTGCTATATATTGATTTATACTTATAACGTATACTTGACTGGCGAAATCACTTCGTGGAAACGCCATATCCCCGCGGTAGTAGCTGTTGTCGCCGCGGGGCAAAGAAAAAGAAGAAGACCTAACAGTCTGTTAAATTGGTCGTTGAACTCGGCCCTTAATTTTTTAATTGACAGATTATCACGTTTCCTTCGTTTATTAAATATGTAGATAAAAAACCTGGATACCTATAGGTAATGAATGGCGCCCTTAAATTCGGAGCTGAAAATGGTTACCGTGCCCAGCGGAATTTTATGAAAACTAGATAAGTAGTTCGTAGTCCTCCCGGTTAAACCAGTTTTCTTGTTTTTTTTAAACCGGTCCTAATAGTATACACCATCGTTAAATTAATAACGCTCTCGGCTTGCGTACATACATACATACCTTCACGCCTGGTTGATAATTCAGTAAACACATTCTGCACAAATAGGCTAATATGTTTACCAGCGTATTAGTGACAGGTTGCAAGCCCATCGCCTAACAGTACTACAAGCCTTTATTCCCTTACGACATCCACGGGAAGACATAGAGTAGCACTATTCTAACCAGGCAACCACATAGGACCACATAGTTTTGCGTAAATAACAATATTTATATTCATATTGTGATAACAAAAAACAACAGGCGCTCTTAGGTATTAATTAGGCTGAAGCCATTGTGGATGGACCATTGAACATAAAACGAGTTTAGACTTAACTTATAGGTTAGAAAAAGACAGCATAATTGTGCTTCTTGCTCTAGATCAGGAGTTAAAGTATTTCAATTCTATAACTGTCAATTTTTCCATATGCAAGGCCTATAGTGGCAGGCAAGGCAAACTACTAGGAAAGGAGGGCTCAAAACCGGCAACATTTTCATTTTTTTTAATAAACTTTTGAATTGTGCATTGTTGATGCGTTCAGCATATTTTTAATAAAAGCCCGCGAAAGAAACTTTATTATTTATACCCAAGAAGTATGCTGATATCATAAAGGTTCATGGCGAAGAGTTTGAAACGCATTATATTCCACACGGTTTTAACGTTGGTTAGTTAGTACCTACGCCTACTATAGAAGAAGAAAGAAAGAAGAACATCATATCCCGAGAATTGCGTTTATCTGGTATAATCTAAACCCAAGTTATGAGGGTGAAAAAATCGGCGAAGCGCTTCGAGAAAAGGTAGGTGTCCTTGCGCCTCGGTTGCTTCGTCTTAGCAGGAAAGTCCAAGGTCTAATTTTTAACCAAATCCTGCAGTCTTCTTCTGCCTATTCAGTTAGGACCAATTTTTTTTCAATCTCCAGAGAAAGTATATGTCAGTTCTACAACAAGCTATACCTTTTTGTCTTGGACACCGTCACCAACCGCCGCTATCATCCCATGTTATAAAGTATAAAAATAGCCACTAGAAGAACAAATGTTTGATAATGAAGATTTATAGACTAATGTACTTTCGCATTCATAATATTTGTATGAAGAGTTAAAATCACACTAACGAGGAAAGATTCAAGTTTTTGTATATTTATTGGGGCTTCTAAACGGGCCATGTTTTGCTGCAATTTGTGGCCGGCAACTAGTGCTATCTTACTCTTACTTCGCATGTTAGAGCAAGATGCATATAGTTGTCGGCCACACATTGCCGTGAAAATGTTGCTCGTTTAGAAGCCCCCTAAGTTTGTAACAATTGCAACAAATAAACTCAAAAACTTCTTTCTTCTTCTTTCACAATTAAAATGCTACATTATCCCTAAGTAACATAGGCTGTTTAATTTTTCAGTGCGAACGGAGTCGCGGGCAACAGCAAGTTTGTATTATAAATGCGAAAGTAACTGGGTTTGTTAAGGTTTCACAGCGAAACAGGTAAACCGATTTTAATGGAATTTGGTGTGAACATAGCTTGAACCCGGAGACGGATATACAATACTATTTTATCATTCTCATGGAAAACAGGAGAGTTTCCGAGTAAGTAAAGATAAACTAATATTATAAAGAGAAAGATTTGTATTTAACTACTAGACTAATTCCACAAATTCTTACACCATTAGAACGTTTCATTATCCCTAACAAAGGCTACTTTTTATCCACGAATATCCAGAAATATACACGGTTCCCGAGAGATGACAAAAATACAAATTCTTCGCGGACGAAGTTGCTGGCAGAAGCTAGTGTTTAATTATTGACAATAGGAACTTTTTGAAAAGGTGCTCTGAAAAAAAATACATGCTCAGTGGATTTGTCTCAAAATCATCCAATAAAAAAAAAACTAATTTTACTAAGGAAATAAACCAATTTCTGCCTAGTGTTAAAAATAATATTTCTATCAGAACACCTTTTCGAAAAAAACAGTCCTGGCAATGAAAGATTGTGGATGGAAAAGTTGAAAGCAGAAAGTTTGACTTCGGAACTTTGCTTGGACTAGTTAGGAGATAAACATACTAAAAGTCCCCACCCCTCGCAGGTGAGCCCCAGCGGGAGCTAGGGCACAAAGAAGGTTCCTTTTATTTATTTGTTTCAATTAAAGCGCGGCAGCGTCGAACTCCCCCCCCCCCTACTAAACGCGAGGTGGCTCTCGATGGCTCCCGGTCTAAAACTACTGAAGACTAACTAAGAGTCAACTGTGCCTAATTTCAGGGCATAGTCCCAAGTGCAAGGTATCGTGCGGTAATACTCTAGCTAAAAACACTTTTTTTGAAAATCGACATTTTTCGGAGCTCATATCTAGACGATTGAAAATAGGTAAAAAATTAAAAGAAAGTTGTAGAGAATTTTATCAGTTTAATAATGCGATACAACATTTCCTATGACGCATCGTTTTCAAGATGTAAACAAAAAAAAACCAAAAAAACGTGACCTTCTTTGTGCCCTCAAACCCTAGGGTCAACTCTTACTTTAAGTATAAATAAATAAATAAATAAATATCAGGGGACAATGTCACACCAATTGACCTAGTCCCAAACTAAGCTCTAGGCTTGTGCTATGGGCACTAGACAACGATATAAATACTTATATAGAGAAATATATACTTAAATACATAGAAAACATCCATGACTCAGGAACAAATATTCGCGCTAATCACACAAACATCTGCACTTACCGGGATTTGAACCCAGGACCGCTAGCTTCGTAGGCAGGGTCACTACCAACTAGGCCAGCGTGTCGTCAAAGTATGTTTATCTCCTAACTAGCCCAAAAAAAGTTTCGAAGTCAAACTTCCTGCTATCAACTTTTCCATCCACACACAGAACTTTGATTACAGACAACGACAACCACTTCAAGTCGATCCAGCAGAAAACATCTCTCGGCTGACGAATATGAGTAGGTAATCAACATCTTGCAACACGATCATCTACAATACCTAAATTTATCAAGGACAAAAAAAATATGCAGAAACAAATATATCCCGTAAAACCGAAATAAGTGCAAACTAAAATAAATCGCACAGTTCCATCATGAAAATAAATAAGTTATAATTTTAAATAATTACACAACGGAATATATAAAAATATAAAAAATAAAGGATTTATTTGTCCACTGTTGAACAGTATTAGAATACAAATCATTATTTATTTTCTTACAGGTGCCGTTTGACAAAAAATCAATTGAATTGTTTTTTAGATATGACGAAGACACAACAAGTAAGTATTATGAAATAGCATTGCTGGCTGGATACTACACTTATTGGTACAGTCGAATACAAAGAGATGTATTCACGTTATTATCTTACTGCATTCAAATGGGTATTAGCAATTGGTCCAATAGTGGATGCAACCCTTTATAGTCAACTGTAATAATTGGATAATACTACAACGATTCCACAAAACCGAACAAATCTTATTCCATTTTAAATTCTCAAGTGCAATACTAAATTACTTCGTTGCGGCCTTTAAGTAAGCGATGAGGTCGGATCGCTCCTCGGGTTTCTTCAGGCCCGCGAATACCATCTTTGTTCCGGGCATATACTTCTTGGGGTTTTCGAGATATTCAAACAGGTTATCCTCAGTCCAGGAAATACCTTAATAAAGGCGGACCATTTCGTTAGTATAACTGTAGAGAACGGAGATCTAATCTCTCTCAAATGAGAAACTAAACTACTACTGGCTAAATACTTACTACTTTACGAGACGTCAACTATTTACTGCTTATGAGACATGACCCGCTGATAAAGAAGAAAAAGACAGCTGAAAGTTACAGTTACCGTCTGTAACGTCGCATGAACGTTACACACAAGAAAGACCAAACCTAGGGAAATATTTCGAATAAAAATATTGGACGAGCGTCCGTCTGTCGCGGTTGGGTTGCCGCAACTAGAGTGATGGCACCAGAAGGCCTACTTTGACAATCGAAGTTCGAAGTTATGTTAGCTCCATCGCTTTCTCTCGATTTAGTTTTGAGTGACGAGTGACATAGACTCTGCTCTCGAAGTTTCGAATTTAGTGGTTCGTGGTATCCATCCTGTTTTCTATTACCTCTGCAAGACTATGCTCCTCGCTCTCTGAGACACGGCTCTACTTGCGTAATTATTCGAGACATTTCGCATTAAATTTGTCCTTTGACTCGCGCCCAAAAAACCAACGAAACGGGTGATCATGATCATGACGAGTAACGTGACCACGCTACTCCCACCATGCCACTCGGCGAGTGTGTGGCATTGTTATATCAGACGTCCGAACGATCAGTGACGCCTCAAGGTCACGGCCGCAACTTACGACATACTTAGGAGCGATAGTTCGCCGAACGTACCTAGAATGACGTATGTGTCTTATAATTTGTTCGAAGTTTAAAGACGGGAATAAAATGAGGAATTGCACGCCTTTCAAATAGCTAACGCGCCGCTGCCGCCTCGGTGCGTTTGAGCTCTAGACACGAAGGAAAAAATGCCGACAAAACAGGATCAAACTAGTATAATAGTTTTACGACAAGAGCTGTGATTTTATAAGGTCAATGTTTTTTTTTCAATCTCATTGCAATTAATCTTTTCAAATATTTTGCCGACCAACTTCCTAGGTAAGTGGGCTACTGACACATATGCCGCAGGGGAAATATCGGAAATGGACGTTAACTGCCACCTTAATTGTGTGTTGGATGGGGTAGAAAATCGTGCCCAATATTGCAAAATTGTCTGGCGTGTAAGCATTAGAATTCTTATGTAAAATTTGAAAGATAAGAATCCACTGTAATTTCACCGACAGAATTTGGTGTAATGTCATATAATGAGGTCATAAGCTCCAAAGAGCAGACGCTATCTTGGGTACAATGGGGAAAACACCTGAATAGGCGAATGATAAATATCCAAGTTTCGGAAAATATCAGGATACCCAATTTGCCAAGTATTTTAATGTATTTATATACATACCTGCATATTCTTCTTAGCTACAGATAGATATCACAGACGACGAAAACTTAATACTACACATGATCGACTTTGACTTACATTGCTTATCTAAAACAAACACGTGGACGTCATGTGAAGTAATCAGTGATGATGAATGAAGCGAAGCGTGTAATCTGTTACTATCACTTGGCAGCTGATGTTGATCTTTCCTTAATTTAAGGCCAAAAATAGACTAATTGCCATGAAAAACAACCTAAACTGGCAAAGCATCACACCTTCTTGATAGTTGGGTTATGAATGATTAATTACTCATAAACATAATTTACCACTTCTAATTTCTAAATGTTAACTAATTTATGTAGTTAATAATTACTATTTTAATTACTTAGTTACCTAAATCTTAGGGTAGTGGAAAGTCTATGGTTTGAGGTCAAAATTACGTGAATTCTCTTTTGCTTGAGGCATGTCAGATAATTTTGAGCATAAAACTGGATAATTTTGTAATCGTTGGTGATTGTACCTACATTTTTAGTGACAGGTAACATTGTAAAAACATGTATAATTCAAATCATACCACATACTGCTAACTAGATGGTTATAACCAAAGATCGGGCAAGCTGGCATCATTACTTGCAATAATGTGGACATTAATTACTTTGCAATCTTCTTGAAATACTATCGAATATTCTTTAAATAAACTACGATATTAATAGAATAATCTGGATAGGATACAAGTAAAAATTAAAAGAAATCCACATATTGAGACATCCAATACTTAGAAGGAATTCCTATTACGCTACTAAAGTTTGCTCCAATTACATCAGTGGATTGCAAAAGGAGTTTCAGCTCATAAGTTCATTTTAGACGTGAAAGGGAATTAACTAACCACAGAAAAAAATAGGAAAATCTCCATAACAAGTATCAAGTATCTGCAATATTTATTTATTACTGCCTTGCATCAATTAACTTACTTTAATTTAATCTTTGGAGTCATGTCCACATTATTGTGAGTAATGACGACCACTTGTCCGATCTCTGGTTTTGACAAGTGACAACTATTAGAATATCATTATACTTCAAAAAATCTTTCAAGTACAAAAATCTTTTTTGTACTTAAAACAAATAAAAACATACCTTTTGACTTGTTGGCATCTGAGTATGAGAAGCCTGCTGCCTGTCCAGTCTTGCGGCCCATTAAGCCGCTAAGGTTGGGGCCTACTTTGTGTTTGCCACCGGATTCCACCTGCATTTCAAGATAATCACTTATTAGCACATACCTACTAAAATATATATGCAATCAACGAATCAAGTTTTTGAATATAGAATACTTTCCTCCTTGCTTATTCTAATGCAAGGTTAACTGGAAGACATCCTATATGGCGTAAGTTCGCCTATGTATATTAACTATATTGATGCAAACTTGTCTTGACTGTTTATGTGCTATATAACATTTTAAAAGTCAATTTAAATATTTAAAATACGTATATAATAATAGAGGTATAATATTTGAGGAGATACCTAACATGCTTCTTAGTTATCAATAGAAAGTGCTTAATGGGAGGTTTAAAAAAAGTATCGGTACATAGACTCCAATAAAGAGACGTACGAGAGTAACTTAAGTCACTTGCATCACGAAAATTAGTCATACATTTATACACTAACCTCATAGCATGGCAATTGGCAGTATCGGAAATTCAATAGATGAAGCAAATTCAACCCTCACTCGTCAGTAAACAGTCTCACTAACTTTTAAAGCTAATTGTTAAATTAAAAATTTCCACACAATACGCTTTAACATTTCTCGTTTCACAATTGTGGAATATCTTGTTAATATCATAAAATACTAGGAATGCATGTTTTCTTTTACAAAAAGAATCAGACAATAAAAAAATAAAAAATACGGAAACATACACACACATTTTTTCGTAATAACTACAACATGTTCAAAAATAGTGAAAAAGGGATTATGACTCAAGAGTTAAATTAGTATGGTGTTATTTTGAGAGCAACACAATTTAAGCATTGATTCACAATCCCCTTCAGTAACCATCGGCACCTATGCTACATAATGCATTTCATGATTTATTAATATGAATTACTAACAGTATGGCACTGTGCGCATCTCTGGACAAAGATCTTCTTGCCATTTTCAGCATTGCCAGCAGGAATACCCATCTTTTCTGTAAAGAGAAAACAAATGAAATCAGATAGTGTAGGTAAATAATATTTATTAATTTGTTACTGTTTTATTTTCTGATGAATCAATAGGTTTCAAATTTTAAACTTGGGCTTATATGCCCCGTGACACAATGCTAAGGCAAATCTAATGAAACCTTGTCCATCCGAATTGGGTAATCCATTCAAAATGATAGAAAAAAGTACAGGATAATCTACGCTATTTTTGTATGTTTGTTTTGACCGGCTACAAAAAATATTTTACCATTAGAACTGAGTAACATATGGCGTTTTATTTTTTATACACTGACAGAGTAGCGGGCAACAGCTAGAGGAATATAAACAGATTATAGACTGGAATTATTTCAGGCACCAATGTTATTATTATTGATTAAGCTTCACATGTCTTTTTTGGTTAAAATATAGTTTACCCTTAATATCTATTCACACTGGATTAAGCTAGTACTAAGTTCAAATAAAACTGAAGATTTCCTTTTCAAATAAATTAATTTTGAAAAAAAAAAGCAACTATATGCTTATTTGTATCAAATGATCATGAAGCACACTTTACATAACTGATTAGGTAATCGGTATTCCCCCAGATCGCTGTAAGGACAGGGAAAACTTGTGCACTTTGCAAGATAGCACCATAAGATGTGGATGACTCACTGTTGGGTGCAATTGCGGAATTGAATAGAATAAAGGGTTTCAAGTAACAGTAACCGAATTAGATAAGAGAAGCTAGTGCTACTTTACACAATTAGGTCAGGATCAATGTCACGTTTGGAAGTCCAAGGCAGTGTCGTAATATCTGACATTGTTACGTAAGTAGCCAGAGTACGTATTCGAGCAGAATTAGCAATAAGGCCACTAGTAATAACAATTACTTACAATATAAGAGTCATATAAAACCTCTTTGAATAGAAATCGTTAAGAACCAAGATTTTATATTTTATAGGTTAGCGGACCGATTCCCTGGCTCCCGCGCTATACTTACAATGTTATATACACAAAACACTTTTTTTAACAAACTATACGTGTGAATGACTTCGTCGTAATAAAAATAACAGTTTGTACTCACTTTTTGAATTTAAAGAAGTGAATTAAATGTAATGTCAACTAGACGTTCGTGTCGATTTTTCTCAACTGACTGACTGACCTTTGTGACTGACTTGACCAAACTCGTGGCGCTGTAGTCACCCGACTCGAGGGCAGCCGAGCGGAAACGAAGGTTGACGATGAGATATCTCTTTCTCTGTCTAGTTAATACTGCCAAATCTATATTATTATAAATCTATATTATGTCAGTGTTGCCAAATCTATATTAAATAGTTCACACTTTGTGGGCACCCACATTCACTCTAAATTCGCGGGTGCGAATCGCGCGTGAACTCTTCTTGGCTTCGCATTCGCAGTGTTCACAATTGTATTGTGTTTACAGTATAGTTCGCACGCTAGACGACGTAATTTTTATTAAAAGTAATAAAGAAATGGAGGAAACGAAGGTGGTGGCTAACGAGTCTTTATCGTAATAGAACAATGTTTGTAATATTTTGTCCAGCTTTGGTGGCATCGGGCTAATGTTTTTAAAAAGTTGCTCGCGAATGTGGAGCCTTGTTGCTCGTACTCGTCATACGATCTTCGTTTCCTCCATTTCTTTTTTACTTTTAAATGTAGACCTAGTTAAGCCGCAAAGACTTTATACCTTACTGCTAGACTGTGTAGCAAAAAAACGTTTAGCTAAAATGAGATCCATCATCATACACCTAGGGTAGCTATTTCTTTATAAACGGTAACTAGACATAAGCGGTCCTGGCGAGAGGCGAGACCGCGAGAGGGCTCCCGCTGGTAGTGTCCTTGTATGACGTCTTGCCAGCTCAACTAATCACCCATATGTGTATGTAGTATATATATAGTGTTTAATGGTTAGAATAGGGACACACTACTAACGGAAGCCCTTTTGCGCGGTTTTTGCGCCATACAGCACAGTCTAGTAGTAAGGTATAAAGTCTTTGTTACGTCGTCGAGCGCGCGAACTATACTGTGAACACTGCGATGTGGGGCCAAGAAGAGTTTACGCGCAATTCGCGCCCATGACAATAGGCAATTTCACATTGCACGTAAAAGATGTTTCCAGCATGCAAGCCGTTTAAAATTATCAATGCTCATAAAACCCGTTAAAACTACGATATTATTAAGCCGCTATCACGACATTAGCATCATTTTTGAGAAAAACATATTTCAGAATTGCAAAATTATTTGACTGCATTCCTCTTTTTTAGGGTTGGCAGCACCAAAAAGGTCAAGGTTCCACTTTTCAGCGACGGTGCCTTGTAAGATTCATAATATTACAATAGATGGCGCTCCAAGTACTGTTTTATAGCCTTTAAGTTTGTTCACCAAGTTATTTATTTGATAAAGTGACCTCGTCTCTTTGTAAACCAGAAATTAACTTGCTCTACGTATACATATAATAACTAGATACACTCGTTATTAATTACTTAAAATTGCAATTTGCAATTTAATACCCGTCCGCTTTGATGCAAAAGTTGAACAGTCTTTGATAAGTTTAAAATAGCAATAGCGTCGAAAAGATTTAGTTTGCGAGTATCGGAGCCTACGATCCTTGAAGTTATAATGGGAAAACTTCGTCAGCTTTTAAGCCGGTCATTATTGGATTTAGCGGAGAGGTAAGTCGTACACTTTTGTTTGCTTATCCTTTTCAAAGTTCTTACCGCTAAATCTTGTGCGCGCTGATACTAAATAATCCCACGAAATATTGTGAGTGGGATAGTTTATGAAGGAAAACAAATAAATGATGATAAATATGTACTTAATTAAATAAATTCCTTGTGTGTGAAAATATTTTTGTGATGACCGGCGAGTAGATAGGTATTTGTTTCAGAGTATTGGACGTTTCCTATGTAGGTACATGTATAAGTACACTCACCTGCAAAAATACCCGTCTAACCGTCTTTTGTCCATACAATTGCTAACAAACCTAAGTTCAAACCAGAGAGTACTAGCTGGCTTGTAGTGTTTTGTTGCTAATTAACCTAATTACCTCTTCGTAGTAAATTAAGAAGGGGAATGCGGGATCGAAATAAGGAGAGTCCAATAAATGAAGTTGCTTTATTTAGAATAAACTGTCCTTAGAAAACTCTACTCAAATCTCTACGTCTATCACTGACATCACCGTGGCCATCTTTAAACCCGAGACCCGGTCTTTCCTTTACCATTCATTCTATCCGTTAAGCACTCAACTTTTCACTTTGAATGCTAGGAAAAAAAACGACGTTACGACATTTTTTTTTTTGTTATTATAAAGTTTCTTACAAATTTATTAAGCGGTTGTTTTTTTTTTGTACAGTGCAGCCTCAAATGCTTGCATATTTAGCCAACAGATTCAAATTTGAAAACTACCTATTTTAAAACTAATGGGACCATGCATCATAAAAATAATTCATATAATAATATAATTAAATAGATTCATATTCGTAATCATTAATCGCGTTTCACGAAATAGTTTTCTTCTATCTACCCTATTACTAAGACTCCACTGTCCGTGGTAGAGATAGACACAACAGGGGCGCTTGAAATATTCACACAATATTTAGTTGAAAAATAATTGATTAAATTAAGTTAAAATATATGTTTAAGTTGGGCTCCCATAAAATAAACGTGATATTTATAGATAATGGTTCGTAAACCTTCGTGCGCGAGTCTCTCACACACGGTCGGTGTATTTTTTATTTTTGCACCGTTGTCATTTTAAGGTTATTTCCACGCCCTAAAAATTGTCTATGTCATTGTAAAAGTTGTACACTGACTTCAGCTAGTTAAAAATAAAAATAGGTATGCAAATAACTTTATCCTGAGTTACAGAATAAGATTCTCTTTCGATTACTAAGGTAAAATATTAGTTTTTACTACCGTACAAAAATGTTAAACAACACTTCAATTATGATTACACTTCTGACCACAAATAAAATTAACGAACCGATTTCTTCCACTGAAATTACATCCTATATCATTAGAACCTGAATAATCTGACTACCCGTCGGGCAGATTACCCCAGGCGTCTGACAAGGGTTGGTTTGGGAAATTGATTCGGTATAGCTTCAACTGCGATTAATCAGCTTTGCCACGCTTCAATGAGCAAGTATTCGTGGAATTTAGGTATAAATCGCCCTTAAGTCATAGAATTTATGACTTTATGACCACGTACCTGATTGACAAGTTTACTACACTACCGCACAGTAATCAAATAAATAAAAACAAGAACATATGGCACCCTCCTTAGCTCCAAAGTCAATCTGACATTCTACAACAATAAGGTTGAGTTTCCTGCTAAGTACATTTTTTTTTCTTTGCCCCGCGGCGACTTGAACAGCTACTACCGCGGGAATGTGGCGTTTCCACTATGAAGTGATTTCGCCAGTGTCAATTATATATAAGTATAAATCAATATAGTAATAAAACACAATCCAATCTTCTCTAGGAAGATTGGTGGCAACGTTGTACGGTGATATGTAGGACAGAGGCCAAGATAGTTTTAACCTCTGTACCACTGCGAGTCCACTTGAAACGAGAAGTAAGATGCCAGGATACACGAAATAAGTCCAAGTCTTCTATCATTGTGCAACACAAAGGCATTAAAAGTACAAATCACTAACAATAAAGAACTTTGAACACCTAAATACACAAAAATAAAAACTAAAACAAATTACACATCCGCCATCTTTTGACGTTGCAAATGGCCGACCTGCTAAGTACATGACTTGGTATTTCTAATGACATTGACATTGACTTCAAGCATATTTTCTTCAAAATTGGTCACAAATTAACGTTCGTGACCTTACCCTGAACAGGAACATTTCAATCATACGACATGTTTACTAATCGCACTTACTTTTACTTTGGCCACAAGCTTTAACTGTATTTGGACCAGTAAAAAAAATACCGTTTCGATCGTTTAGTCACATATTCCTATTATGGTGCAAGCATTGAATGTTTATCTTTTTTCGGCTAAACATACGGCTTCTTCTTTTCTGTGTAATGTCTAATTCTTGTTATTAATAACAGAAGATCCAACTGTATACAATTTCATTTTTTTTATAATTTTAAAGTAGGGATTTAGTTGAGTTGAAGCTTCCTCCCATAAAATAAATATTTAAGGGGGGGGGGGGGGCATACAACACACGTGATCTTTTTTCCTTTTTTTTGTAAATGTTGTATAGATATTGGTTAGGACCTTTCGTGCGCGAGTCCGACTCGTCAGCCACATAATTGATTTATTAAGTAATTGTTTTTTGCAAAACACTACGTTACTGGCCATTCATTCATACTGTTAGAAGACAAATTGAATTTGGAATAAACCGGCCATTTTGAGTGCGTAACGGTCGAATGTTGAAGTAATCGCGCGTGAAACGCGCTGCGGTCCGTTTCAGTCATTACCGGACGGTTACACGGCTTATTGGAGTCTGGGAGTGTATTTACTTCTATTCGCTTGTTAAAACTATTGTATTCAATCAACTCAACTGATGTCTGTTAGGGTTTGTAGCGTGGGTTTTAGCGGCCTGGGGCGCATGCAATTTTCCCCGTCTCCTTATTTAGGCCTTTAATACCTAGTACATTATTCCCTAAGCAGGGAAGTAGGCAATTGCGGGCCGAGTATTGGTTTAAACGGACGAGCTCGCGAGTAGTATCACTCTTTACCGCCTTTTTGTTTATGACATGGAGACGCAAGCTATTTAAAAAAAAAAACAAAAGCTATTCCAGACACAGATAAAAAAGTTATGTTTCGAATAAAATATGGATGGGTACTTATGCCCTCATCTTATTATGGTCCATTTCACTTCTTAAAAGGTTGCAAACTAGATAGTAATGAAATTTGTATGCAACATTGCGGGCTTGCGTAACGAGCACGCAATATATATATTTAATTTGAGAACTGTCCGTAAGCTATGTACTTCGCGTCTCAATATGTAGATAGTAATGTCAACATTTCCGTTATTTTTTTAGAAAAATCAGTTATACAGGGTGCCTCTAACTGTGGGGCTTTAAATGCATGGATCGTTTCTACTCCTGAAACTGAACTTCTTTTGTTCTGTAAAATGTTAAAAATATTTCCAACTTAAATTCTCATACTATATTATTTTTCTCATACAAGTTAAATGTAATTTTCAATGTACGCGATCCAATTATCTAAACTCAAGTTATTTTTTAATGTTGCAGAGAAAAAGTACAGTTTAGTACCGAGTAATAAGATCTTTGCATTTAAAGCCCCAAGGTCAGAGGCTCATTTAGATGTTATATCATGTATTATTTTTATTTATTGTGAAATTTGGCCCCGAAAAGTAGATCGTCTCCGGCTTTATAGGAGTCTCTGTTACTTATTGCTGCTCGGGCGCTAGTGTTGCGTCGATACGCGGCCCCGACTAAACCGGCTTAGCTGCTCTATCAGCCCTAGGCGGTTTGGCGTCGGCTTCTCGGACATATGTGATTTTTTTTTTATACTCATAGACATTTGTATTATTAAAACTACAATCTCAAGACTGTAATCCTAAGACTGCAAAAGCGTTGACAAACCTCTAGGTCCTCCTAGATGTACAATGAATAGAGGTACAATAGAAGTTACTCCATCGACAACACCATTACTCCTAAGTTAGTGAATTATTTCACGATTTTTCCAATTATCACCAAATAGCGCAGACCCTAAGGTACCATTAACTACCCCAATCTACCCGCGTCGCTAATTTATCATCTAGCTACAAACTAAATGCGCCTCTTTAACCCACAGTTAATTTATGCGAGCTTCCTTTAGTATCCACTTTAAATAATCTAGAACACAGAAAACCTCTTTATTTATCTTTAAACACCTATATGAGCACACTTTGTCTGAATATTATCATTGAAAAAATATATTTTATTCTTAACACTATTTAAAAAAGAGTATAAATCAAAGTTATTTCGTAAGTAATGGCTGTATCGAAGATTTTGTAGGAAATGGACTGCTACCGCCATCTTGTGTTCGAGTGCGGAGTAAAATAAAAGGGGTGAGATAACTAGCATGGAAGCTAGCCTTGTCTACACGTTAGATATTTGAGAAATTTTGAAATGTTAATTACAGCAAGATCAAAATTCATGTGAACAATGACATTATGACCAATAACAATTTATTACGAGGAACAACAGGCTTCTGAGAATAGCTCTGAAGTAAATAATGATGATGACACATATGACACACTGTATGCATTTACTAACTAAACAGAATCCGATTTTCCCAGTTCCGGTCCGTTGCACATGCCGTTCAATTCGACGCCCTATAGGTACAGCTGTAAACGAAACTCATAAACCGATCGCAACACACACGTTTTGCAACGTGCATGCATTGCATATGCATGACGAGGCGAGGTTTTTACTGCTATTGGATTCAGTGACATATGAGGTGTATTTCCTTTGTCATGATCTCGAGCTACTGGGTAGGTATCAACTTGAGTTGTAGCCTGTACTCCACACGCTTGATAAGGATGTATCAATAATCTGATCTCAAGTGAGGACCTGTTTCAGAAATGTCTTTGACGTATCTCTTGAATAGGGCATCTCACTCGAGTCTAGTGTCGACGCGCTGGCTTTGTTGGTAATGACACAGCGTATGAAGCTAGCGGTCCTGGGTTCGACTCTTTTCAACTCTTTATTGCACAAAATATTATTGTTAAAATATTGTTATTAAACTAATGTACAAAGGCGAACTTATTCCTAAATAAGATATCTTTCAGCTAACCCTTAAATAGATGAGTAAGGTTGGACAAAGCATGGGGTTGGACACATGCCTACATTTGTGTGATGAGCGCGAATATTTTGTTCCTGAGTCATGGAGGTTTTCTATTATTTTAGTGTTTATTTCTCTATATAAGTATTTATATCGTTGTCTACTACCCATAGTAGGTACAAGCCTAAGGTCTAACATGTAAACATACAATTGTCAATGTCAAAGTGACATTCCAGGTGTATACAATCTTGTTTTTCAATTAAAAAAATTAAATATATGAATTTTATTCAGCAAATATAAATACCGATACCTACATGCTTTTCAGTAAGATATTGGCTGGAAGACTTTTGGACACCAAAATGGAATTAAAAATATATTTTTTAAATGTATTCACTGTTAATTGGCGACGCTGTTGTAGTGTCTGAATCGTAATTTGTAATATTAATAATATATCTGTAACAATAAGAAACAAAAACTTAACAATAGAAAGCAACGATACCGTTGGATAAACGAAAAGAACCACATTCATTTGACAGATGTCAGAAAACGAATGCCGTATGTCCGTATTGTATCATGGTTTTTTTTTTTATCAATGACTGAACATTAGACAATAACATTACAATTATTATTATTGTTATAATTTACCATTGCATAAATTAAAACTCCTTATATTTTATTCACATAGTTACTGGATAAAAAAACGTACCTACATTTACTGTTTACCTAAGTGTAATATTTTTAACTCTGCACACAATATTATATAAATCTGATTATTATAATTTTTATTTTTATTTCAATGATTTTAAACTAACCAGCACTTAAATTTGGTTTTTATGACGGCAATCTGTTTCTTTACGGTTTTGAGCTAGAGTTCGATCACAGACTGTAGAGCTTGTTTGGGGCTAGGTCGATTGGTGTGACATCGTCCCCTGATATTTTTTTAATTATTTTATTAGATTTTATTAGGGTATGGAGAAGACATAACGAGCACACAGGCCGCACAGATCTGTGAGCCATACACATTTGCATTCTGAAGACCGCAATCTTAAGACTGCAATACTTTGCCAACCCTGAGGACTAAGATGGAATGTTTCTATGCTAGTCATTTCTCCGATGTTGTGTTATCCCCACACCGGAACACAACGCGAACACTGCTGCTTGACGGTAGGTTAAAGGATAAGATTGTTGTTAGGGATCCGGACGGACCTACCACCACTGATTGTGTAGTGTATCTTCTTTGTCATAGACTCGCTTTATAAGGCCGTATTTATAATCTGATCTCCAAGAAAATACCAGTCTCAGAAATTTGACATGCCTTGTGAAGGGCATCTCATTCGATATCAGGTAGGTGATACTCTGAAACATCTTAGTATCTCGTTTTAGACCTCGACGGAACTATATTAACCGGCGAGTTGAAGTTGTCCCGTTCGAGCATAAGAACAACGTTTAAGGGCGTGCATTGTCAGGTTACTTGCTTTACCCATCGCGTGAGTGAGCTCGTATCACTTCGCTATCTAGGTTGACCGTTCAATAGGGCGATTAGAGTGAGAATTACACCTCAGATTATTACTAGTAATACGGCTAAAAGCGTCTCAGTGTAAGGCTTGAGTGGACGCTCGAAGCGGGGCGTTTGGCGGGGCGTGCAGCGTGGCGTGCGAGCGTGAGATAGAGCGTCCAGCGACTGTCCTCAATGGACGCTCACCGCTCAACAGTTTTCTGACTACCGCTCTTCGCTTCGGTGGCCAAACATCTCGTGTCATTATAGCTTGTTTTCCGTCGTTTAACAATCTAATATAATAATTCACCATCCATATCCAGTGTTGTTGCTTTGCTATTTCTCTCCATATTTTATTTATATAATACTATAGTCTATTTTGCTATAAAACGTGAATGAACGCCAAAGTGATGGTTTATTTTCTATTTCATAATTTGTCCGCAAGACATGATGATGACGCTTTATCGGCTACAAATCACAAACAGGTTTGAACCTGCTCGCGACGGCCCGCTCGACGCTCCATTGCACGCAAACTACCCCGCTCTGCATTCGGTTTGAGCAGCGTCGACTCAGGACAGCAGTATGTATGAGTTTCATTTGTTTAACATGCACGCCGCATACCCCGCTCCACTGCCCGCCCGACTCGAGCGTCCACTGAGGCCTTAGCCTTAGACAAAAGCCGCTGCCTAAATTCCGAGCACTGACTTTAAGTTGCTTGCCTCTCTGTCCTTTATTTGCACTTTAGGGACTTTGTCGTGGCATGGGGACATTAGATAAGTCTTTAAAAATAACATCGATGATTTTTGGTTTTCCTTATTTGAGTTTTGCGGATCTGAAAGTCCTTAAAGATGTAAAAAATTGTTTTTCAATATAGATACATTGAAATTGTAGAAAAACATGATTATTTGGACAGTGTGGATAAAACATCCGTCATTTTTTGACACGTACATAAGTACGAGAGTGACGGATGCTTTATCCACATTTTGTCACGTGATAAACGCAACCGTATTAGGCTATCCCTATCAATATATTGAGACGTTTTTCTATTAAAAAATATTTTTGTTTCGTTTTCCTGTAGAACGTACGACCGAGCGAGCGCAGCCATACAAGCGGGCTCGCTCGACAGGTAAAGATACCTAATTAAGAATTACGCTCTTTGAAATAATGCCCGTACGCACTGACGGGATAACTTAAACTCGACGCAGATCCTGACGCAGGTTTCCGCTTCGGACGTAGGTTTAGGACTCTTTGTTTACCCACTTCAAACAACCAAAAAAGGAGGAGGATATCAATTCGACGCGTTTTTTAAGTTTCCGTACCTAATACTGAAAAAATGAAACCCTTATTTTATTATGCAACTGTAATAGTAGTTTATGCAACAGTTGTATAAGAGAGGTCAGAAAAGACGAGTGGTCAAGACGCCACGAGTATTTTTTGACTTAGTTATACACCGTTGCATACAATACTTTTTCTACGACTAGGTTTCAAATAAAATGCAAAATTAAATTAACAAAATTTTATTAATATACCTAGGTTAGAATACGAACGAACGAAGCACAGAACAACAAACGAGCGAGAAACATTCGAAAACAACAAAATATGTGTCTATGGTTAACTTTGTTTTTAAATTGATGTGCACTTGCCAGGTTACATATTTTTAAAAAAAGTTGCACAATCGATTTAACTTGTAAAATAGGGACTAAAAAACACCTAATGATTTGAGAAATGAATTCTTTTACCTGATTGGTCGATTTTAATATAGCTGCGTTCTGGTTGGTTGATACCAAATAAAATGTTTTTTTTAAAGAGTTAAATTAGTAAAAGAGTTTACATACCAAAAAGAACCTAACGTTCCGATTGACAGTCAATGTGTATTGTGATTGGTGGTTTAATTTGGTGAAGTATTTTGATTGGTCAAATTAACCTAGGTGTAAGCTTTGGCACCTAGGCATATCGTTTTGGCTCAAAAAAGCACAAGTGCTGTTAAGGGGAATAGACTAGATAGACTTTTCTACGGAATGTTCTGCGGACATATTATCTATATTCTTATATTAGTGTTCGTGACTATACATATATGTAAATGACAGATAAAAGTACAGGAGTAGGAAAAATAATGAATCTGGTTGCATTGTGTGTGTCACTAAAACGGAAAACCTAAATTGGTCCGGTCTCGACACGTACTTGGCCGTTGTTTTTCAAGTGCTACCCATTCCTCAAACATTCAAACAAATGCTAAAATAAAACACGAGTGGGTGCCAGCCAGCACAATCCCTGCTTGAAAGGTCCCGTAAGTCCGGTGAAAAGCCTCCACATAATAAAAGTGCTTAGCCACATGATGAATTTAAGTCGGACCCGACTTACGGCCTCTAAGCCCGCTTTACTGCCGGGCCCCTTAACTCGTAGATTACTTAAGTACACTCCGTAAATAATTTAATTCTCCAAACTCCGAGTTGTGCACTGATTGGTTACATTTACACCTGAGCTCCATACATCTTAATTTGGCAAAGGTTCGCGATCAAAAATTCAAAGCTAAAGGGATGAAAGGAAATTTATCGTATTAGGTACTGTGGTCGGGGCCTGATAACATGAATGGGTGGTAAATACTCTTTACGAACACTTTTTTTTTAATTCTCGGCACTCTAGCGCACCTGTTGTAACAGTTTTGTAAAATCAGCCATTGAAAAGAATGCCCTCGAATTGTGTAGTACCTTAAACATTTCTTCGGGCCTATGATATGATCGTGTTTATCGAATACTCGTGGATAAAACATCTGTCACTTGCTTAACCACTAAGTGCGAAAGTGATGGATTCTTTATTCACCGAGATACAAGCGACCATTATACGGGCCCTGAATAAACAACGATATTAACATAAAGTATAAAGTACTCTCTAGAAATTAGTCAACATTGAGCTTAAAATGTCTGAAACGCTCTAACGCCTATGTCAAAGTAATTGATTTATTAAGTAGTCAGTCAGTCAGTCATCATAATGCGCAAATAATAACAAATTGGAGACTTTACGACCCTTAAGTAACATTCGTATTCGCAAATAAAATTCTTTATCAAAATGCCAAGAATTTGAATAAATAAATTGTTGCCGACGCGGCGCCATTAAGGGTTTTAACTTCGGCTTTACGATCGGGATCGCCGATAATGGCGGGCTGTAAATTCACTTCGCCAATCTCTTTAATCTTACTTCTTTAATTGTTTAGAAACCTTCTAATATTATCCGAATGGCTTTATAATCCTCTTAACGGCGCCTATTGAATTCCCTATTAGCCTGTGATTTAACAAGATGTCTATTGAAGGAGTGCTCTGCAGGAGTTCTATGAAATAGCACTGCGCTCAGTTCAGCCACAGACAACACAAGAACAACACAGCCACGGACTTACACTAAAAAAAAAAACTCAAGATCAGTTCATTTATTTAGCTCTATTTACTCGTACCTCCTAGCCTCCTGCGTCTCTGTTCAAGATGGCAAAACCATATGTACACGGTGGGGCCTGTAACTAAAGCAAAAATTAAAATGTACATTCTTCTCCTCAAACTACGCAACGTTTGTTCGACGACTTTGAAAAAAAACTTGCGGTTTGAATTTTATTACATTATAAAGTTAATTTGAACACGCAATGTACTATGAAATTGGTTATGTCTGTAGAGTGACTAGACTGACAGGCGATGTCAAGTAGACGGAGTTTTAAGTACATTGAAAATACTATTTACTTTGTTTGAAAAATGAACAATCTAAAAACTTTATGATTTTAAAAAGTTGCTAAACAAAAGTTGTCTAGTTTGAGGAGTAGAATCTACGTTTTAATTTTTTGCTTTAGTTACATTACAGGCCCCACCCTGTATAGCCTTTGACATGTTATCACATTCTCAACGTTACGATAACTCAGCCGTTAACGACGTGACGACGTGTTAGCCTAGTTGATTTGGTAGTGACCCTGGCTACGTAGCTGGTGGTTCGATTCATGGTATGGTAATATTTGTGTGATGCGCGCGAGTCGGTATTTGTTTCCGTCTTAGATGTTTTCTGTGTATTTCTCTATATGTTCTACGTATTTATATCGTTGTCTTGTACCCATAGTACAAGCCCAGAGGTTAGTTTCAGAGTAGGTCAATTGGTGTGAGACGATCCCCTAATAATTATTATTTACTTGACAGTAATCCAGTTAGGTAGGTCCAACTTTGAGAAAGAGGTTACTCGTCGTACCCGACTCGGCTGGGCAGCATTCGGGAAGCTTCGCAGCACCTTTACGTCCAAATTACCGCAGTGTTTGAAGTCAAAAGTCTTTGACCGAGTGTTGCCGGTGATGACTTACGGATCTGAGACGTGGGCGCTAACAATGGGCCTCATAAGGAAGCTCAAAGTCACTCAGAGGGCTATGGAGAGGGCTATGCTCGGGGTTTCTCTGCGTGATAGAATCAGAAATGATGATATCCGCAGTAGAACTAAGGTTACCGACATAGCCCTAAGAATAGCTAAACTGAAGTGGCAGTGGGCGGGGCACATTGCTCGCAGGACTGATGGCCGATGGGGTCAGAAGGTTCTGGAGTGGCGTCCGCGGACCGGAAGACGTGCTGTAGGTAGGCCTCCAACAAGATGGAGTGACGACCTCGTCAGGATCGCGGGAGGATGCGAAAAGCACAAGACCGGTCTGAGTGGAAAGCCTTGGGGGAGGCCTGTGTCCAGCAGTGGACGTCTTTCGGCTGACATGTAGACAGTAATGGCGGCTCAATTAAAAACAATACGATAACACGTCAAAGGCGATATGATTTCACCCAGCCTAATGGAGACGCGATTGTTTTCATGTTCTCACCAAAATAATAGAAATAGTTCTAGTAAACTGCGCAAAAAATAACTTCAGAACTTATCTACATAAACCTAACAAGTAACTAGCGATTGGAGTGCTTGCCTATGTTTACCACATTCATGAATAAACAATGGCCACCGTGGAACTCCACAACGTTGTTCTATTTCCTCCCCGACGATCTATTACTGGCAAATGTATTCTGTGAAGGCAAAATGGCTGCCGGTAATTAGCCATTATTATTCAATTAATTATTGGTTAGCTGTTTTTAGCATCGATTAGGGAAATCAATGGAATTTGGTGTGATTTATTTATGGCAAGAAGGAAAATAAGCACGCAGGCCACCTCGGGCACGTTTTATAAAGCTATAAGTAATAATTATCTAAACTGGCAACACTTCTCAAATGGCTGGTCGTCATTGGTTGAGGTTGTATCAAACGGAAACTTGTAACCTGTCAATTGTAATTTGAAGCTTAATGAAACAGGCCACCGATGGTAAGTGAGATGTGAGACCCATAGACATTATTTTTTTCTTTGCCCCGCGGCGACTTGAACAGCGACTATCGCGGGGATATGGCGTTTCCACAATGAAGTGATTTTGCCAGTGTCAAGTATATATAATTATAAATCAAAATAGCAATAAAGAGAAGATTGGATTGTGAATCTTCTCTAGGAAGATTGGGGGCAACGTTGTACGGTGACATGTAGGACAGAGGCCAAGATAGTTTTAACCTCTGTACCACTGCGAGTCTACTTGAAAGAAGAAGTAAGATACCAGATACACGAAATAAGTCCAAGTCTTCTATCACTGTGCAACACAAAGGCATTAAAAGTACAACAAAAAGGCATTTAAAGTAGTAACTGGGAAGGCTTATTGCAAATGATGCATTAATACAAGTGTACTTTGCACATTTTCACTCCCTAATGTCGTATGGCACGCTCCTATGGGGAAACTCTACGGATGCCAATAGAGTAATGATCATGCAAAAGCGTGCCTTACGCACGTTAGCTGGGGTGAAACCTAGGCACTCTTGCAGGGGCCTTTTCGTGACGTACTGTATATTGACGCACTACTCAGTTTACATTTTCCAAATAATAATGTTTGTAAGAAATAATATTTCCTCCTTTGCACGCGTGAATATTCCTGGCAAGGAGCTCCGCCACACCGGGCGTTTGAGAACAGTTCCCCGTCGCATGGCACTTGCGGGTAAGAACCCGCGTTTCATCGGCCCCACGTAAATACTACGAGCGTCTACCCGCCAAACTTAAAAATTTACAATCCGACGAAGCATTTAAACATCAGCTGAGAAACCTTTTATTGAATAATCCGTTATACTCCGTGGATGAATATATGAATATGGAAATGTAAATTTATTATTTTTGTTGACATTTATTACTCATTGTGCATATTTTGACATCGGATGAATGACCATTATTAGATGTTTAACTTTTATTGTTTTAATTTATGAATTATTATTGTATTGTTTATAATATGAATTATTGTTGTATTGCAATGCAACTAATATTGTAATATTACATTGACAAATAAATAAACTAAACTAAACTAAACTACAAATCACTAATAGAAAAGAACTTTGAACACCTAAATACACAAAAATAAAAACTAAAACATAGTACACATCTCCCATCTTTTGACGTTGCAAATGGCCTGCCCTCATATACATTTGCATTCTCAGAACTACAATCATAAGACTGCCAATGGGTTGCCGACCGTGAGGAATGCCTTTATGTTATTAATTTCACCGTTTATCTCATCTCCACACCGGAACAGAAAAAAATAAAGTCTGCTGCATAGGTAAATGACGAATGCTTCATTTATGTATGGTTTTGAAAGAAAGATAAACATTTATTCGCGAAATTGCAAAGACAGATTGATTCACCTGAAGAAAGTAGCCACGAAAGAGTCTGAAATGAAAATTGTGCAATGCTGCTACCTGGGAGGGATGCCTCCTTCAAAACACGTTACAAAAAAATGTCTATCCAAAGAGAACTGTAATTTTTGCCACATCTAAGTAAACATTAAGGCACAGGGAACTCATTTTTCATGTAGCTATCTTGAGACTGGGATTTCAGACAAGATGTACGAATGTGACTTTACGTAAGTAATTAATTAATTACTATAAATAATATAAATATAATAGAGAAAATTAATTCTAAATGTAATGGAATGAATGAAGTATAGTAGTATTTATGAAAGGAATAATCATAAAAAGCAGAATTTCATTTTCATTTGTAACCGGCAAACGTTCAATATTCCAACATTCCCTTCCATTTTACAGAATTTGTTAAGAGGGAAGGACGCTGTTTAATAAAAAAAATGATATCAGGTGCAGTCTGATTTTAATAAAAAGGAAAGTTTCATTGTAGTCATTCTGTGTGGGTGTTGCCAATTGCTAAAGAGTAGAATTCATTTTCCTAGTCTTTGTAATTCCTGCGAGATTTAATAGGGAATATTGATAACTTTTTCACAGCTATAATAAAAGCTGATTCATGTAACACACAGTAGTTGAGTTAAATCATTTTTCATAACCAAGATATAAGCCAGCAAACATTTTTTTTTTTTTTTATGGCACAGAGAAGGCAAACGAGTACACAGGCCACCTGATGGTAAGTGGAAACTGTGACCCATAGACATTCGCATTCACAAGACTGCAAGCCTAAGACTGCAAATGCGTTGCCTACCCTGAGGACTAAGATGGAATGCCTCTATGCTAGTCATTACACCGGCTGTCTTATCCCCCAAACCGGAACACAACAATGCGAACACTGCTGTTTGGCGGTAGGTTAATGGATAAGATGGTGGTAGCGATCCGGACGGACCCTGCACAAGGTCCTACCACCGGCAAAACATTGGTTCCTTTGGAACTTTTTTTATATATTGACCAAGACTCGCAACCTATTATTTTTAAATCAAAATTCACCGATATTTTTTGTACGTTCCCTGTGGTACTGGTGTGTGGTGCGAAGAGGGCTAATATTTGTTCTTGAGCCTTGGTTTTTCTCTTTACGCGTGGAATATAAGTATGTTTATCATTGTTTAGAACCCATTGTACAAGTTTAGAGCTTAGTTTTTGAACTAGAACAATTTGTGTGAGCTCGTCCCGATTTTAATTAATGAATTTCGATCGCCTGAAATGTCTGTTTGATACTTAAATTTAAAACCGTGTAGTTCAAAAATGTACAGTAAATTACGACACAACCGTTTACGTCTTAAATTAGTCATTAATAGTAGCAGTGAGGGTAAAGATGTAAATGCACTAAAAACGCCTCCACCACGCATGGGGCAAATTTTTCAGTATGAGAACACGCCACACCGCGGCGCCTCCACTTTCACCGCGTAGGCGGCTTTGAGTAAAATGTTAATGTATGCTAACATATCATCGGTCCCTTGTTTCGGCCAGCAGTCCTTCGTCAATTACGCTAATTTACCGGTTCATTACGGAATGTATACGTGATTAGGTGTAAAACAAAAAGGTTTTATGTCTCACTGGAACTCGTCGGCGACTTTTCAAGCGTGGAATGAAATTTAAATCGTTAGGTTTTTGTCGAGTGACAGAATGACGCCCAATTGTAACACGGGGTTCCGTATCCGTAGGGTTTAGTCGAGTTATGTACACATTAGTACCTTGTCGCTTTAATCGCTGTGACAATTCATGTATGGCAGTTTAAACATGACGCTAAATAGACAAGGTACTAAAGTGTACACATATTTATGAACTCGACTGTACCAAGGGGACCCTATGACTAAGCCTCCGCTGACCTGACAATTGGAGTTTTTACAAAGTGTGTATTTCAATTACCGCCATAACAAAAAACTATAAAAAAAAAAATGAAGGGGCGCCCTTATAAAGCGCCTTACGATAATGCACTCGCACTTGGCCGGTTTTTATATAATCTTTATATTCTTTATATTATTAAAGTGCCACGGGGACTTCTCACAAAACATTAAATAGTAGATTATACACCGAGGGCATAAACCACTGCTTTAGGTAACGGGCGCGATATTGAATCCTGAGCAAACTCCAAAATTATTCCCGTGCGCAGCGAGGGTGTTACGAGTTTATTCCTGGGCGAAGCGATGTATCTAAAACGGAGTCCTGGGTGCAGCGAGGGAAAGGACGAAAACAGCTGTTCCTCAAAAGTGAATACTCACTTTTCTCACCTTTTGCGAGACAATAAAAAGCAAGGCTACTTATTAGAAACAACATCAAATCTCAAATCACATTCGCTTTCGTCACTCGACATTTTCATTCAAACTATAATCTTTCAACTTCAACCTCCTGCGAACTAATACTGCACGGTTTTGCAACACTCGCGGCGTTTCTTATATTTTCTTTGTTTTGCGTATATGGCTTGTAGAGGCCAGTTCGATTTTCAAATAAGTTCCATAGAAACCTACAGCAAATTTCTATGAAACAACTTTTCATACTAATTCAAATCTCATTATTACTCGCCGGGTTATAAAATTGTTTGGAATCCCATTATAACCCGCTGGTTAGCCGATGGTTATAATGACTTGCTTTAACTGAGGTTTGCATGATATATATTGGACAATTTCGAGCATGTGGTGTGAAAATATATATTATTTACCGGACTGATTTTTATTTTGATGGATTAGTCAAATAAACACCAGGGGCTTTATTTTACTGTATAAAATCATATTGCCTTTCATACGTTATCGCATTGAAAAAAGGCCGAGTGGGCTGAATATGGCTGCGTTTACATTTGACTTGATGCGTATCCGTCACTGTCGTACTTATTTACGTGTCAGAAGGTGACGGATGCCTTATCCAAACTTTGTCACGCTATAAACGCAGCCATCCTAGGGCCCCAGGTGCCCTAATACGGCTGCGTTAATCACGTGACAAAATGTGTATAAAACAAATGTCACTTTCTGACTAGTATGTTAGTGCGAGAGTGACGTGTGCTTTATCCACCGCGATAAAGACATCCATAATATAGCCTTAGGATTGAAATCATAAATGAGTTGCCAGCCGTTGATAGTGGCACATCAGTTGGCAATATTTGCCAAATATTGATATTACATCTCCCACATATTGTCACTGGCAATAATATATTTACCAACATCGGCCGCAAAAATGTCTGACGCTCTTATACAGGGTGTCCGGTAAATAGTGGACTTCCTTACAGGGCTGGATAGCTCAGCTCAGGACTGGCCAAAATATGATAAATCATGTTTAGTAAAAGTCGCAACAAAAACGAGATATCTCAACTTTTCAAAATTTTGGAAATGCGGTACCCTGGTTCACCATTTTCGATGCCGTGGCCACATTTATTAGTATTTTTCAGTTTCGTTTACTGTGAGATATTGCTGATTAAATTTGCTATAAGACCTTATCAACGGAATCAATAAAAGTTTAGCAGTTTTTTTAATTTTTCAAATCAAATTGAAAGTTTAGGAATCTGAGTTTAACTTGCGGCAAGTTTAACATCGCACGGTGTAAAAAAAATGTACCAAGACTTGTAGTGCTGCTTTCCTAAAAATTGGCCTGGTTAATGGAGATTTTAAAATGATATAATAATTGAGTTTATTGATTACAACAGCGAAGTTATTATTAAGTTTGTCCAACAAAGACTGAATTTTATCAAACTAGCGAATTTAATAAACGACTTTTACTTCCGTTTAAAATCATGTCGACTAATTTGAAATGTTTTAATAGACAATTTACGTGAATGTTATATGCAAAAGAAACTAATTTTTGCGGAAGTAAAAGTCGTTTATTAAATTCGCTAGTTTGATAAAATTCAGTCTTTGTTGGACAAACTTAATAATAACTTCGCTGTTGTAATCAATAAACTCAATTGTTATATCATTTTAAAATCTCCATTAACCAGGCCAATTTTTAGGAAAGCAGCACTACAAGTCTTGGTACATTTTTTTTACACCGTGCGATGTTAAACTTGCCGCAAGTTAAACTCAGATTCCTAAACTTTAAATTTGATTTGAAAAATTAAAAAAACTGCTAAACTTTTATTGATTCCGTTGATAAGGTCTTATAGCAAATTTAATCAGCAATATCTCACAGTAATCGAAACTGAAAAATACTAATAAATGTGGGCACGGCATCGAAAATGGTGAACCAGGGTACCGCATTTCCAAAATTTTGAAAAGTTGAGATATCTCGTTTTTGGTGCGACTTTTACTAAACATGATTTATCATATTTTGGCCAGTCCTGAGCTGAGCTATCCAGCCCTGTAAGGAAGTCCACTATTTACCGAACACCCTGTATATCTGTAATAATAAGACATGTCAGATATTTTTGCGGCCAATGTTGGACAATATATTATTGCTGGCGTCTGTACACACCTACTATGCTATGACCACAAGCCGTCGCCGTCATAGCAAAAGCACGGCAGCAAAAGCCACGTTAGAAAAGATTTATTATTTAATTCTAAGTCTTACATGGAAATTAGAAGACTGGAGGTTATCTATGTTGCCGCTTAAACGGGCGCCAAGGAAATGGGAATAAATTCTAAAAATTTCATGAAATTTAAATTTTTCCCCAGGTACTTGGCCATTATTCAAATCTGGCGGCCGTTGCTAAAGACATATTCTAATGACGTCATCATAAAATGTCTCAAATCGCGTACTTTATTACAATGTTCGTCATTTTACAAAATGTGTTCAAAATTTAAATTAAATGAATTTTGTGAAGGTGAGAGCGGTGATATTCGTTGGTTTTTTACACAGCGCCACCGATTCGATTTAACGAAGCGATCTGCGGTTCGGTTTTTGAAAGTCGAACACTCAAATATTACATTTCAAAATGAACGTTAATGGTAAATTATTATTGTTTTAAGTTTGGGATTGAATATAGCACCTTTCTTCGCATTCATATATTTTCGAGCATCTAATTTCTAAAAAAAGATTCCGCTGAACGTACGAGACGAGTATGCGTTCTTTATAACCATTGGCTTATTTGCATAAAATATACCACACTAGAGGACGCCCGCGACCGCGACTTCGTGTGCGTAGAATTAGTCTCCCGTTTCACCCCCCATTTATTTCCGTTGGGGTGGATTTAAGGTTATTCCCTTCTTAATGCGCTCCTATACTCAGATTAATTCTAAGATGATGGTTATGACATACGTATTTCGTAATTTCAATCACTTACCTTCTGAGTGAGTGTTCACAAGCGATGTGTTTAAAAATAGGCGATTGATTATTTAAATTCCTGAACGGCGTCCCTAGGTTTGTACCGATGTAGTATTTATGTAAAGTTAAAGAAATAAAAGATAAGATAAAAGATAAAAGATAAAAGAAATTTATTTAGTAAGTAGGCCGCTCGGGCACTTTTACACGTCAAGATACTACCAGCGCTTCCCAAGAGGAGACCACTGCTTAGAAGAAACGCCGCAAGAAACTCAGCAGTCAAAACGTAGTGATTATATTCTCTTTGAGTCAGTCATTTTTTAAACTTATTTCATATTGCATATTACAATGGTATGTACAACTTAATCTAGCATTATATAAAGCTACAAGTATTAAATTAAATATAATATCAAATAACAGTAGTTCAGCAGGAAAACATGCCAAAAATCTTACGGGAGAGAAAGATAGAAAAGAATAAAATAAAATAACTACAACTACCTACTTATATATGTGTATATGAGATGGTGCAAGATGACCACATAAAAGTTTCGATATGTTTTCCTGCATCAACGGTGTCCCCCAGACAAGAAAAAGAGTAATAAGTGTTTAGATGAGCTGTCACAGTCATCAACTTATAATAATATGAGTATATACCTCATAACGAACCTACATGCCTAAGGAGTTTGGGTAAAAGTGTTGTCATTTGTAAAAATCATACATTTTCAAGATGTGTGGCCATTCGTAAAAGTGGTTAATTATGATAGAACTATTCAAAATGTTTTTTTTTTTTTATGTAATTGTAATACTCTAAAGTGCATCGTAGACGAGATATTTAAACATTCATAACTGGGCGAACTTTTTGTAGTAAAACCTGAATAATTATATCTTTAATTCTCCGCTCCAATTTTATTTAACGCTATAAATTACGGTTCACTAATGTTTGACCAAATCATCATTTGACAAACGTATCATTTTACAAACTTTCATTTCACAAAGATATACTTCCCACCGTATTATTTTTATGTTTTTTGTGTTCGATATTGTAACCTAACCTAACTTATTTAATAAGCTCATTTAACCTATGCAATATCTAATGGTGTAAGCACAAACACGTTTTTGCAAAATGAAAGTTTGTAAAATGATACGTTTGTCAAACGTACTTTTGGTCAAATGAACGGACCCCATAAATTACATATATCTCTAATTATGTGTATTTAGACGTTCTCTAAATAACTACGTAAAAATCATCCGTGGCCGCTGAAAAAAGCAAATGTCAATTTTCTTCATACAAACTTACCCAATGCCTTTTGGAATCCTCAAAAGGTTGATGTTGGCAACACATTAGTAGTCTTGAAATTGTCAAATCAAAAAATATAAAGTAAACCAACCGTAAATATACGTCGAGATATATGAAGAAATACATACTTTATACCTAGAAGACATCTAAGACTGCGTCGTCTGTCAAACATCTAGTTTCAGCACTATTCTTTGCAATGAAAGAAATATTCTTCCTTAATTAAATATTTCATCGCCCAATAGTAATTTAGATATTGTAAAGATTACCGGACCGTTTTACCGGAGGCGAAAAAGCCCTTATCAATTCCGTTGCACCATAATTTAAAAGTCAAAGCTGACATAGGCAATATTAAGTAACTGAGAATTTTCCCATTGGCTTCATAAAGATTGGAAGTAAGAGGCGATATTTTTTATCGAGTCGGTATAAAAACGAACGAAAGGCCGTTTTCATAAGTTATGTCCACACCCGCGGGCACCTATGCGCCACCTACGTTATTATTGGTAATTCCCACAATTTCTCCCATAAAATCTTAAACGGGGGAATACATTTTTGTGTATATTTCACAATTTGATACTAAAGTGAGATGGAAATGTTTGTGGTAGGGTCGAGTGTGAAATTTATAGCGTGGAAGTGTTACAATAGGTAACACTATTATTTTCCTGTGTTAATAATCCATTCTTGAAAGATACCCGCCTTAAAATAGGAAGACAAATAGATGGCAAATGACCAAATGTTTATTCGATATCAAAAAATGAGTATGGTGATGGTGACATACAATGGTATGTCTGTAACATAATAAACATAGAAGTGTTACATGCGAAAGAATAAGTGATGCTGGAAAATGGGCTGGACTCAGCATTTTGCTCCAGAGTATACACGCTACAGCGCTGGTTTTCAGCCAGACCCTTGCGGCCTTGTTAGATGCCTAATATGTAAAGATTAAAAAAAAAAAGAATATGTCATTTCCAAGTCTTAAGTCGGGCATCTTAGATAAGATCAGTTAATTAATACGTCCCTAAGTTGGTTGCAAGTGAGGCTAACCAACCATTGAAACGATAGTGAATTTTAAAAATTGGAAATAAAATGCGTTTTTTATGAGTTTTGAATACGTTTTAAAAACGAAGTCTGTACGATTTCCTTTCCAAGAAAATATTCCTTGACAATATACAAAATGAAAAAAAAAAACGAATGGAAATGTACAACCTAGTTTTTTAATAACAGCTAGGTAAAACAGCTTCAAACATTGTGGAAATCGGACTTGATTCAAGTGGTGAGAAACGTTATCCCCCGGAGGAGATAAATTTTTTATGAATAAAATAGCCACTCGATTTAACCGTCGGTTCACAATCGTCTTGTTAGCATTTAAAGTTTTTAGAAAGCGGGCCATTAACCTTTTGCCTATTAAAGAAACAGTCATTCTTGATCGATTTGGAGATTTATAAATATACTGTTTATTTCTGTGACTATAGAACCATTTTTATTAATTAACTTGTAAATACCTACTAGACTCGGAGTACAATAAGCTCTATGAAATATTTAAACATTCTCTGCCATGGAAACCTTGGGGGTAGTACGAACCCACCCCCCCTTTTCTCCCTTTTTATAATATTTTCCAGTTGTTCCGAGTTGATTCATATTCAGTAGATAACTAGTTAGTTAGGTAAACTGTTCCATCGCGTACAGCTGTTTGTTTTTATTGTCTGTACAATTATTAGAGGAAGTGAATATAATTCCAGCTTGTTTATGGAAGTTGAGGAGTTCCTCTTTGTTTCAACCCTACAAAAATAAGCTGGAACGAATAATGGCTTCCTTGGCATTCATTCGTTAGATAGAAATTTAAATTTAAATTATTTATAGCATATCACATTGCACTTAAATTACAAATAGTATTACGAGCATGTATACAATTGATACTTAAAAGCTTCTGAATTAACATGTCAAAGTATTCATTGGAAATTACATTTATTAAAAACGTTACTTTACATAGTATAAAACAAAATGGCTTCCCTGTGAATGTAAGATTAGATTTTTCAAACTACGCAACGGATTTTAATGCGATTTTCACCAGTAGATGAGAATGTAAAACCATTTACTGCAATAAAACATTTTTAATCGTTTATTATAAAACACCTGCCTTCATAAAACACCGAAGAGTTCTTTATGGAATTTGGTAGGTTGTATATTTTCATTATCATTATGGTGAGGGAGGGCTAGACGTTACGAATTTTTATAGATCAACATATTTACCTATTAATAACAAAACTTGAATACTGTTTACAATTTAACTATGCGTCCCGCCAAAAGAACTCAAGATTTAAGACTACCATTTGTATTTTAAAGAGATTTAACACCAAGTATGTTCGTTCATATATAACTTACTAGTAAGGTGCGTCCGAACTGAGAGTGAATGTTTTTTGTTACATTTTATTTGCGATCGGTCACCAGACCATGAGCGAATAATTTGAGGGTATATTGGCAATGTGGCAACACCCCTACCAAACAGAAAACGTGGTCCCTTTTCAACCATGTGATCATTTTTGACGCATTTAATAGTTTGTTAACTAGTGGGTTCATGTGCAGGTAATATAAAGCGTTTCTTGTGTTGTATTTGTACCGCACAATTTCAGAAGCAACCGTGTCGGGATTTTGAGCTACTCAGAGTCAGTTAATGCCGATTACAAGGATTGTGAAGCTAAAAATTTCCATACAAAATGCGACAACGTTTTTCTCCTCTTATACCTAATCCGACTTTTACGACTTTTGAATACGTTGTAGATATCATGAAAAACTATGTCTGTACCTTCCTGTAAGCGAAAATATTTCCAAGAATAAAACTAATAAATAAAAAAACAGAAACATTCAGACCTAGTTCTTAATAATAAGTGCAACATATTCAAAAATCGTGAAAATCGGACTTCATTTAGGGGGTGAGAAACGTTTTCGCCTGGGGCTAAATTGGTATAGAATTTATTTGACAGCCACGCGATTTTAGCAGCTCTTCACAATCCTATTAAGTCGTTATTTAGTCACGATTATTCATACACAAGTTTGAAAAAGGAACGAGTCAACTGTCTCTAAAATGTCGTTGAGTGCCGTTAATGAGTTGTTCGTCTATGTAGACGATTTAATGTCTTTGTTGGTTTGAAAAGTTTATGATAAGAGTTTATTTCATCAAGTTTAGTGTCGTTTCTTTGATCCTTCCGCCATCCTTTGTGTTCAGATCTTCAGATAGTATTTAACACAGCTGAGCTTGCAGTTTTCTATGCAAAGTGAAGTCGAAACCAAGTTCTTGGCGCTGCAGTGTTAAGTCATATCCTAGTTGAAATGCAGCGAAGCCAAACAACAAAATAAAAGATTCCAGCGAGCTTTAGAAATATGCGGTCTGCATTCAATAGATTTATATCGTTCGTTCTATCTGAGATGGACGAACCCGTCGTAAATTATATTTAAAGTTTGTGATAGAAAGCTAAGTTCTTGGTAAAGAGGAAATTGCATAGAGTGAAGATGCGATCGTTTTTATGATTTTATGTACTCTTTTACTTGCAATGGCAATGTGATGAGCAAAATTAAATTATTTAGCGACCCGCTTCCTTATTTACTACAAATACGTATTTGATACTGGGGTTCTAGGCCCCTATTTAAGTTGTTAAAACCATCAGTTGTATCTTTGACATATTGTCATATTGTTTTTATCTCGGTCGCCATTAATGTCAAGTAAATAAGAGCTATCAAAACGTTACAAAACGGAAACATATCGTGTATAATATCAGCCTAAGGCACTATTCTTGATGTCAAAGGCAACGTCCCTATTTTAGTAATCATCACCATCGTCATCATCATCATCATCATGTTAGCTGAAACACTTTAATTCCTAGAATCAAGCCTTCACATCTACTCCAACATTAGTATGCAACTCGCATCCAGCCGGCCTAGCATGGTAGCGTTTATTGCGTGACAAAATGTGGATAAAGCATCCATCACTCTCGTGCTCAAGTGCTCAAATGACAAATGTTTTATCCATTTACTCATGCGACAAACGCAGCCATATTAGGCCCTCAGCTGTTTCTCGTGTCACCTTACCAAATTGTCGTTCCACCTTCTGGGAGGCCTGCTGTCAACTATTTCGCCTTACGCTATGTGGTTGCTTCTCAGAACCTTTTCGCCTCGATGGCCATTGATTATAAGTACAGAAGCAATTTGATTCGCTCACTTCCACTTAAGAATAACAGCTCCCCGAGTTATGTCGGCAACTTTAGAACTTCTGCGGTTCTCCTAATTTCTGATTCGATTTCGCAGAGAAACTCAACTCAATAGTATTAATTTAATTAATATTATATAGCCCTCCTTGTGAGTAGCTGTCGGTATCGTCACAGATAAGAAAGTACAGAAGACGCTCTTTCTAAACAAAGTGAGTGGAGTGAAATTTTTCAGCCTGTCTTTCGCCACATATTATTTAGCGTATTAAATTTGATATAAAATACTTTTCATCGAATAAACAGCCCGGTGCAAATCGTCTCCTATTCGGATATTAGATCAATAGTTGCCAATTGTATAAAGCTAAGTCCGAGCTTCGAGGAATCGGGGATTGGGAAGAACTCTGGTGTGCGCCGCGCCCCCCCCCCCCCCCCCCCATCGCGTCGTTTCCCATCTCTCCCAATACGAGGATGGCCTTATCGCCTTAGTTGGCTATATCATTAACGTAATATTGACTAAATGGCTGCACTAAATCCTGACGCCATTTCTTGAGATTCCTCGGAGCTTGCGCTCGTATGTGTACTCGTAAATATAAAACTATTTCGTAACTGACTGACAGAAAACGACCTAGGAACTTAACGGCTTTTCTACATGATGGCCCATCACGGGCCAACGTAAGGGATGCATTTATACCTTAGAGCGAACAACATGTTCTTGCATCTCACTCTTACGCATGACTCTGTCCCTACGCTGGGCCATACAATTTGTAGGCAATTTTCCTTGAGTAGCCTAGGGTTGCACTAAGAAAGAGTTACAAAAACATAACCCTTCTTGGTAGTCAGGTAAAAATCGGCTCCCAACGGAAAAAAAGGGGGAATAACGGAAAATTAATTTTACGTGTCGCGGGAGTTTCAGTGATGAATATATTAGTTCCAACGTTTGTGTATGTATTCAATAATCTTGAGAAGAAAATATAAACCGAATTAAACTACAAAGTCAAGAAGCTTGTTCGTTTACGAAGAATCCATCCCACAGGAAATAGGGACTCGCGTTTCACAATGCGAATAAAACTCGATCTTCCCCCGTTTATAGGACAATTTCGTTTTCATACTGAAACGGCATGAATTTGAATAGTTGGGGGTGGATGTGGTAGGGGTGATAAGTTTAAGTGTAACTTCATAGTGTTATTTTGTTAACTTGATTTATTGATGGTGGACTATTTGAATTGCTACTCATAGATCTGATATACTCCGATTAAATCTTATCCCTTCGAATGGCAAATAACGGATACTGGCTTACGGCAAAAAAAATACGATTTATATGTGGTTTATTTGTTTTTATTTGGTTTTGGTAGAAGGGAGCAGAGAGAGTTTTGCGGGAAGGCTTAGAATAACATAAATATTTTCGGTAATAATTGCTGTAAATCTACCTGACATAAACTTTCCCCGAATTCAAAGTAATCCAAAACTCCGAACGTTTAAATATCTGAAAAATTTCCGGATGCGTTTGAAAATATGTATTAAAATAAAACAACGTTAAAGTTTTACTGCTATAAAGCTACCATGTGAGAAATTCGAGAAATGACATTTCAACATTTTATTTATCAATACTGGGCTCTGTGCCGTCTCTGAGGCCTTATGTCCAGCAGTGGACTGCAACGGGCTGATGATGATGATGATGATGATGATGATGTTGATGATGATGATGAATACTCCCGGGTAAAACCATATTGACTTTGAGAAGTTATTGTTTTATAAGTGTAGGTAATCGTAACGTTAACGTGCCAAAGATGTGTAGCTAACAAATAATCAAAACTCTTTAATCCAAATAATTTAATTTAAATCAATCTAAATACACCCATAATGTAATTTTTTCTTCCAATCGTGATGCTACCTGCAGTGTCTGATCACATCGCGTGTTTGGAGACGGCCGACGCGATGATGGCGACCGCTAGCATGCTGAGGCCTGTGATGGCGGCGGCTCCGTTGCACATGTCGTTGTGGCAGATCTTACAAGACTTGTACTTGGGAGACACTCCAGGAATGTCATTCTCGTTGCAAGTGTTTCCGCAATCACGGGTCAGCACCGGTTCGGCTGTACAGGAAAAGGTTTTTTATGGTGTGGAAAAGGACAGGAAAAGAATCGGGAACTACTGGGAAACAAACGTATGTAGCGAACTTTCATTGTTCCCCATACCATTACGATAAAATAGGTGACAAATATCACTGAGAGCAGTCAGTCAAATGCCAAAATGGTGGATTTCAAAGTATAAAACATGGGCATTTAACAAATATACTCGTACCTAGACGACAACATCCAAAAACGCAGTCGGGCTTTTAAGCGTGAGTATCCACCAAAGCTGTGCTAAATAATTAGCGGGTGGAGGATATCCACCAATAGGAGAGCCGCGCCATAGCCGCGCTGAGCAAGGATAGGAAAATGAAATATTGCTCTTGGTGGATATTTTCCCCGCACATCGCTCCGCTACGTCGCACAGTTCTGGTAGAGACTCACCCTAAGCTTGCCTTTTAATAGATTGGTTTCGGATTTCATTCACTCCTCATTAGTGACTATATTAGTATAAAATAAATGACGTGACCAGACCCGTCATTAGAGTTTTTTTTTTACTTTCTTCGTATACAATTAAAAACCGGGGAACAGCTTTTTGGTACTGCTCAGTGTTGGGTTCCGACGGCATTACTTCAATACAAACACGTAAAAACCTATCTTAACAAAGCTCACTCTTGTTATAGATTAAAAAAAACGTTGGCTTCACTTGAATGTGAGGAAACTGATCAAAAAAAATATTTACGCATTTATTTCACATCTTTGGTACAACTATGCCAAATAACAGCTTTGTAGTACCAAGAGTATCTGAGTTAAACCGCGGAGGGACGGACCGACAGACGGACATGGCAAAACTATAAAATAAGGGTTCCAAGTTTGACTTATACCATAAAATATAAGCGTAATGTATTGTAGGTAAACTTACATTTTGTTTTAAAGACCTTCGTTACGCATGCGTTGTCTGCTTTCTTGCAATACTTGACTGTGGTGGTTCTGTCAGGGTGCTGGCATGTGGGGTCGTTGGCGGTGCTGCACGCGTAGCAGACCCTGCCGTTCTCCATCAGCATCACATTTGAATCGGCCAAACTCGCTATATGTGCTCCCTTAGCTGGGTGTTGAAGTTGTACTTCAATTTCATCAGCATTCAGTTTTCTGTTCCGTAGTTTGTGTGTTTTCACAGGAGCTTCAACTTTATCTGCTGGATTTAGAAGGGGTTGATTGAGGTCATCATTGTTATCGCTTATAGGTACATTTTCAGACATAGATCTTCTTAAGTGACTTTCTTGTGATACTACTTTTTTGGCATTTTGCACACACTTTGAAATTAATGTTAATGCTTTTTGCACTTCATCTGAACCTCGTTCATTATTACCTCTTCTGGCATCTTCTTCAACGCTCGGGGCACTATCTTCGTCGTGTCCTGATCTTCGGCACAGAGCACTAGGTTCTGAGTGGTCCTCGTGGTGGCTTTTCGATAATACAGGTGGTCCAGAGACTGCAGTGCCTCTCACTGCGTCCACTTGAATAGGGCTTATGTAATGATCTGGAACAGATTTCGGGTCTTCTTGAGACTCTAGATAAACAGTTCTTAAGAGTTGATCTTGGTTAGATTTATTCTCGTTCACCCCAAGAGCATGTTTATGAAAATCGTCATTAAGGATACTTTTTTCTGGTACGTTATTAGTTTCTTCTTGAACGTACACAGGGCGTTCTTTTATGAATTGAGGTGAAGGTTGTGTCGGGGTAGCGTCTCTTATAACTTTATGATTATGGGGGTAGGTGACGCTGGAATGATATGTGGGCACCCAGTGAGGCGAGTTTGCACTGAATTTGTGATATCTACGCCTATTGCAAAGTTTTGCGTTGGACCTTCCTGAGAGTCCTATATAAATACCTGGGGAGATCTGCTGAGGCTGGGCGGCCGGTGGTGGCATAATAACTGGTGGCGGTAGCTTACTCTGGTCATAGTGTTGCCCTGCAACTAAAATATTATAAGGTTAATAAAATAAAATAAAAGCTGCGAGTATGATGAGAGTCTTAGTTAAGGAGAATCGGTTCAAACTTTTGGCAGCAGAAAATGGAAGCGTAAAATACATCGTGATTTTTAAAATAAAGGTAATATTGCAATATTGCCGTAAAAACTTTTTTTTTAATTATAAGTAAATTAATAAACAATATTAAAAATACGTAGGTACCTGTTGCTGCAAGAAAACACAGAAGCAATATGTTCCTCAGCATCTTAATGTATTACTGAACTAAATGGACCACTTCTGCTTCGGACCTATCGATAAATAAACTAATTTCAAATGTGAAACACCTAAAATATTGATTTGCACGAGGCTTAGTTCAGATTTTATGGTTGGAAACCGTAAACCAATATCAGTCTATTGTAGAAGTGCACCGGGTGGAAAGGTATTTCATGAAACAATGGACAGTGAATGGAAATGATTTTCATTGTTCCGAACTACCGCCTTTTAACGTCTCGTAGGATTCGATGCAAAAATGCACATCAATCTGGCGTGCGTGCACTATGCTTCAGTTGCAAAACAATGAGTCATATCCAATGGGGACTGGTTTAATTTAATCAGTAAGCTGAAAATACCTTATGATGAACGGTAGGGACCTAACGGCCGTAACTCTGGTCGCTTCCGATAGATATTGCCTTTATAATATTCTGCATTATTAAAGATATTGGCGATAAATTACTGCGATCGGCTTTAGTGTAAGGACCAGAACTCTCTAGATAGATTTTGCGGGTGGTAGGACCTTGTGCAGGGTCCGTCCGGATCGCTACCACCATCTTATCCATTAACCTACCGCCAAACAGCAGTGTTCGCATTGCTGTGTTCCGGTTTTTGGATAAGACAGCCGGTGTAATGACTAGCATAGAGGCATTCCATCTTAGTCCTCAGGGTTGGCAACGCATTTGCAGTCCTAGGCTTGCAGTCTTGTGAATACGAATGTCTATGGGTCACAGTTTCCATTTACCATCAGGTGGCCTGTGTGCTGGTTTGCCATCTCTATGACATTAAAAAAAAAAAACGAAAAATTATGTGTCCGTTGATCAGTATTTAGGGTACGTTTTTAGTATCTATTTTGTCGGGAGTAATGTTCAGGTGCAAACAATTATAAATTACACGAGAGACATTGATTGGAAGTGTTAAGAATGTAAACCAATATTAGTTTATGTCACTGTACATAATGAAGGGCATTTAACATGAGTGTGGGTTTATGAAACGAATCGAAGGCGAGTTTCATAATAATATCACACAAGTGTCTTAATGCCTTATTATGTACAGTTACATACATACTTTATCTACCCTCATTTCATAAGCCTCCATGATGCATTCAGGAGCCGCATATTATGACTGGCATCGTGGCGTTGTTCAGGGCCCCTAACAATAATTATTTAATAACGTTAGTTGCTTTGTCACGGATACCAGGAGGCGTCGCCAAAATACTTATCTATATAATCTTGATTGCTCATTTTATGGTTTAAATTCAACAAATCGAACAAGTTTATACAACAAAACAAAATTTAACCGGTAATGGTGGTAATGAAAACATTTAAAAAAAAATCTGGCAGCTGTCATAGCTTTTTTAAATACAAAGACAAATTAAAGTCGGGTCCATCTATCATATCGTTCGAAATCTTACTTCAGTGCGGCATTTGTCAAATTTGTATGCAAATTGACAATTCATTTCAAAGTAAACGTCATCACGACTGATATTAGAATAGAGGTCAAATCAAATTTCTTAGTGTTTCAGAGATGTTCGAAATTTGAATGAAATAATATTATCGAAAACAGACTATTTTTATGGTGGTCACAATGTGCGGTTCTTGAACGCATCATGGAGGGTTTATGATATTTGGATACATAAAAATCATTTTAAACTTATTAAGCTTTGGATGCTCGGTGACTAGCATTGTTAAAATTAAAAATATGCTTTGATTGCAGATATCCGTTGTGGCGGCGACAATACATGGTCATAATGAGGATTTATAAAATGAAGTTGACTTCCCAGGCGCTAGCGCGGCGCGGTTTGCTGGTTGCCACTTGCGAGGGTTTCAAAAATATTTTTGTGGTTCGGTAGTGTGAACTAAAATTAAGAAATCGTTACTTTTGTCCTTTGTGAAACGAAAATGAAACATGTATTATAGGGAATGCCTAATGTTCGTCACACAGTGGAAGTAGTTTTTAAACGTTTTCAAATTCAAATCAAACGCGCTTTGTTGCGCCATTGAATTATGTGATCGAACAGAATAATTTACACACAATATTAACATAGTATTCGCAATCGGTATAAAGTATTTATTGAAAACTTAATGCTGATTTAATATCTGTTATCCAAATTGATAGCCTACCGCTATCAGATATCTGGTTGAGTAGCAAAATTATGTATAGTGGCCGAATATCCGTTATATAACTTATTATAACCTTTTGTTGTGCACTCAATTACAAGACAGACCGATTCGCAAGCGATCGCTAGTAAAGTAATAATTTTCTAAATTATCTCCTAGGCCGAGATTAATATCCAGAGCCTTTTCATTAATTTTCTTGGGCTCTGGGACCCTTTTGCCTTTAAAATCGATTTTGGAGACAGAAGGAGACAAATTAACCCCATTTGTCAGCGCCATTTTCTGAGGATTACTAGCGTAATTTCGATTATTTATTTCAATTCGCGGGGATCCCATGTTCTAATTTACTTGTAAAAGTTTTTGTTGGTCTAAATTAAGTGCCTGAATCGGTCAAACCGCCGACGCGACGGCTTAATCACTGCCAGGCAGTTTTAACAAAATTACTGTGGCGGCGGAAAAGCTGATACTTTACCGATCGAGGTTTCCAATTAAATTTATTTTAACTCGCGGCATGGTTAATGTGTAAAAGTCAATCAATAAAGATATTTTCCTGGAGCTAAATTACATCGCAATCAATTATTAGGTACCTACTGAACGTAAAATCAGACATATCCCATTCAAAATATTGACCGAAGCGAAGCTAACCACATTCTGTTTCTGTTTAGTCCACTGTAGTAAATACTCGTAAATACTTTAACTGAACAACTGCCTTGCGTGTGATTTTTTCTAAGAAGTTCATGGCGAATGTCTAAAACTTGACATTAGCGAAGCCACCTTGGATTGACAGCCATTAAATAAGGAAAAAGAGTTTACCAGGCCAAGTTTGATACAAGTGAGGATTGTCAGATTAGCCGATAAAATAATCGTTAGCTAAAAAAAAGACGTACTTTAAAGCATAGCTGCAGAACAATGTTCTTCGGTTAATTGGGTTCTTTAATTAATACCGAAATCGTAAATTTACAATTGATTTACAGAAGATTGCGTAACCACTTAGTCCTGGCCATCACAATTCTCGTACTGCTAGGATTGTCTGTAGACTAGTTTTTACTGCTCTCACAACCCTCTCCCGTTAGTAATAAGGCTGCACTTTCTACAGGAGTTTTGTCAGACATACCGTCATTTGTCTTAGCAGGGCAGTTTCGGATGTCAACTCGTGATAGTAACCTACCAAGTTGAAAGCATAGTGTTTCAAACCATAGAGTAAGCGCCTGTTGGTTTTTTCAGAAGTTAAACTAACTAATAGTTAAAAACCGTAACTGATAATTAAATCTCAAGGAAATGTGTCAAATTTTCCATTCTATTTTCGAATTTTAATAATTACAGTGTTTTTCAACTACGATGAGTTCTTTGACAGCTCATACAGACACGTATTACACTTGTTTCTTTAACTTTACATAAAAACTACACTGGTACACACCTAGCGATGCCGTTCGGAAACTTAAATAATTAATCGCCTATTTTTAAATACTTCGCATGCGAGTGTAGTAAGTGATCGAAATTACGAAATACGGCTGTCACAGAACTCATCGTAGCTGAAAAACACTGTAGTTGAGTTAAATACTGATCAAACGACGGGCCCCAAGTAGGTACATATAAACATATATTACCCGATACTGTTATAGTGGTATAATCTCGTGAGGAAATCTGCACAGTTGAACAGCTTTTTCTTATTTGATTGAGAGTTTTGTAGACATGTTCATATAGTTCTAACACTTAGTCCGCCTGCATGATCCGGCCGGGCGTCTACCCTCATCATTTTTTTCATACTTCTGACACTTGGTACGACTTATTTTAGTAGGTAATGCAAACTGGTTCAAATCCTTAACTCCGGTATATGTATCTCTGTATAATGCCAGCAGAAAATGCAAAAGCACTAGTGCAGTTTAAAAAAACAGTAAAAATACGCCAAATGACAGGTCAGTCGATGAAAAAGCTGTAATTCTGTGAACCGACGGCTTGCGGGCGACAGCTGGCCGGCGCAGTTCGCTTAACAATATTTTTATTACAAACTCAATAAAACCTTTTTTTGGTTGAACACGTGTATCGGAAAAACTTGTTACTTAACCATTTTTGGAATTAAGCTACAATCGAGTTTATAAATATGATTACACTTTAATATACTGTCTATTTAATGTCATGTTTATACTGCCATATACGAATGTTTACACCGATTAAAGTGACAATGTACTAAAGTGTACACATATTATTATATATGAACTCGACTGTATACACGGCATGCACCTTGTACGTTTAGCCAAGACGCCAACGTTGTTAACGTTTCTGTTTTCTGTCGACTCGAAATAAATAAAGTTGACGTAAGTGGTTGAGGCTATCTGTAATCAGCTTACTCAATCGAGTGTGGCCCATAATTTCCTAGAATCAAAATGCATTTGGTTGCAAAATTTCCATTTCTTAATTTTTCACAGTCGTGTTTTTTCACTGGCCCGTTTTTTCCTGACGCATTTTTACCATCCCGGAAATGAATTTGATAGTGGCAACGGAGCTCCCATTTCTGCGCGGTTTGGCCCTTAGAGCCTGTTGCAAAATTAACTTAATCTAAACCTACCTTCGTTTTTCGATTATTATAAGTGGAAAGCATTGCAATTGGGAGAAATTCGGATAGGAAAATATGCGGTTGGGAAAAGTTTGATTGGGAAAAAATGGAAATTCCTCAACCAATAATATTTGATTTTCGGAAATTATGGGTAACGCTTCCAATAAGCACCATTGGGACAAAGGCCAAGTGACAAAGCATTAGTGAAATGATCATTTATCTCACAACGAAAGTCTAATGAGAATGACTCATAGCGGCTACAACAAAATAATTCCTCGCTCGCTGTCTAACCAATTTTCTTTTTTTATTCGTAGTAATTGGCTGATTTCAAAAACTAACTTTTTGTTCGCTAATTCCACATAAACAAACCTACAATCGTGAAGTCTTAGGTCCGTATTAATAAACTGATCTCAAGTCTAACGCTCATCTCGAGATGCGTCAAAAATGACAGTGTTCTACTGGCGTTTACTTTGACATCTTGTGACAGGCCTCACAGTCAAGATGAGTTAATTAATACGACCCTTAATATTGCTACAGCAAACTGTTACTTCGCGAGCGACTCTACTATTTGAATATCAGATAATAGTACATTGTGTATTAAGGGTGGTAAAGGCAGAATTAAAAACGAGAGTTTGTTAGAAGCCCGAAGCCGAAGGGATCCTTTACCACCCGTGTAACATACAATGTTTTTCATCACAATTGCGAGGAAAAAAATAAAATCAGAAAAGATATCATATTTTTAACTTATTTATTAATATTTTCTTTGAATCGCACAATTTTTATCAGTACTTGTAAATTATAATTATGGGCACTTCGACAGACTACATCATTTTCTATGACTTACCACAGATAATGTGAAACGTGTTCAGGAGTCCGATTCTAGTGACAGTCGAGATCAATAGTTTAAATGCGAGATTTTTAGAAAATTGTATGCAACTGACATTTCATCTCGAATGAAATTTCATATCTTAGGTATGTCACAAGAATTGGGGTCCTGACGTATAATGATAGTTTGAGTCCACGCATTATATTTAAAAAAAAAAGCTTTTACGTACGATAGGGCGTAATGGTAAAAAAAAGGCCCGCGGGTATTATTTTGGATTTACGGTCGATTTTTCTCGCATGCTAGGACACTATTTACGAGCAAGTGTGATGAAAACATTATATTTAACTTCTTGTATTAGGTACTCGACTTTGGTGATATTTACAATGTACCAGGATCGTTACATTTCAGGATAATTTGCAGCTCGGGACAAACATGAATCACGCTGACACAACCCGACTTCTGTGTGCTATTGAATTAAATATTAAATATAACGGGTCGTTTCCGTGATCTACGCCGAAAAAAGGCTATTACATTCTATATGGATAATTTCCAGGGAATTTCGTATGAAATTGCGATTGTAGAAAACATTTTACGGCAGCTTTTCGTAACTGTGTTGCGGGTATATACCTAAAATCGAAAAATCTTAATTAAGGGTGGAATTATTACTAAGAATTAATTTGAAGCCGTCGAAGTTGAGCCTGCCAGATATAACGGCGGGATGTATCGTAGGTACTATATTATGTTTATATCGAAATATGTAAATAAAAACCGAACAAGAACATGTCGGACCATGCTCAGTGTAGGGTTCTGAATTCTACTTCAAATGCTAAAAAAACGAGTTAAAAAACAACACTTATGAAGTAATTACACTTTTCAAGTATAATTTTCTAAAAATTAATTTTAACACATTTTTAAGAGATATCTTACCTCACTCAATGTTACAATGTAAAAAAAAATACTTTCACTTTAGATGTACCCGAGATTTTTTTCGTTGTTTTTTTACAACAATTTCTGCCATATTGAAATGTCATAATTATATAACAGTTTTGTAGTAAGCACTTGCCAAGGGTCTCTGAGCTAGGCAGCGAACAGACTGACAGATCGACATGGCGATAAAAGAGGGATTGACTCGAGTCCATGGAAATTAGAATTAACTTAAGGTGGTTGTGAAGCTGATAATTTCCACACAAAATAGGTACGTTATATTGAGATCTACTTTTTCATAATAACTACAACATATTAAAAAATCGTGAAAATTGGACTTGATTTAGGGGGTTAGAAACATTATGGGCCTGAGCTAAATTATTATAAATAAATAAATAAATAAATAAATAAATAAATATCAGGGGACAATGTCACACCAATTGACCTAGTCCCAAACTAAGATCTAGGCTTGTACTATGGTTACTAGACAACGATATAAATACTTGTATAGAGAAATATATACTTAAATACATAAAAAACACCCATGACTCAGGAACAAATATTCGCGCGCATAACACAAATATCTGCCCTTACCGGGATTTGAACCCAGGACTGCTAGCTTCGGAGGCAGGGTCACTACCAACTAGGCCAGCGCGTCGTCAAATTATGGATTTCTTTTACAGCTACGCGATTTTGGGTCGGTTCACAATCCACAAAATGAAACTCTAAAAAAGTCCGCGGGCTTGAAAGCCATTTTAACGTTATCGTTATCGGTATTGGTGGTTTGTGTGTGTCGTCTTATGCAACAAAATTAAAATGTCCCACACTTAAATTACATTGACGATGCGTTTAGCCTTGTCTGTCAAGACCCAGCCTACGAAACTAGCAGTCCCGGGTACCAATCACGATATGGGCAAATCTTTGTGTACAAGCTTTTACATTTATAGATAGAGCTTAGTTCGTCATTAAGGGTTAGATCGTCACCTGATCCTTTTCCAGCTTTTCATGTTTCGATGTTGCCAGGGGTCCATATCTCGAAACTCATCATAATCATCATCATCATGTCAGCCGAAAGACGTCCACTGCTGGACATAGGCCTCCCCTAAGACTTTCCACTCAGACGGGTCTTGTGCTTTTCGCATCCACCGCGGTCCCGCGATCCGGACGAGGTCGTCACTCCATCTTGTTGGAGGCCTACCTACAGCTCGTCTTTCGGTCCGCGGACGCCACTCTCGAAACTCACTAGACAAATAATAATATTAATATTATTTTACTCATTAAAATTTTCCACTGGTAATAAAAGTTACAAGCTTTCGTGAAACGGGCCCATGGATTAATTAATATTAGTAGCGTAGTGAGTTTCGAGAAATGGGCCCCAGTGCGTAATTTTTTCATAATCGAACGTTCGAAAGTTTCATTTGAAAATGGAAATGAAACGTTAAACCGTTATTTTTGAGTTCCGCGTTGATTGTAACGTTTATTCGCGTGCGATTTATTCTTTAAATCTCGACTGCCATTTCAGCACCCGCTTCTCAAAAATACGAAAACTGATACAAAAATGCGAGCCCGACTCACACTTGGCCGGTTTTTAGGGTTCTGTATCCGTATTCAGATTGCTTCCTTTTTCGTCGTATTCCTGATTCAATATTTCTTGTTTTGATACATTCTTGTTTCGTCGCTTTCCGTTTTCGACATATTCTCCTCAATGTCGAATCAGGAATGCTGCCGTGCTACCAAGCAAGGTGGCGAACGCCATAGTAATATAATAAGCATTTTATATTTAATGTTGTTACTAATAAAATGTAGAATGCTTTGACTACTACACTGCAGTTAGCTGCCTTTGGTAAGACGGCAGAATAGGAACGACTAAAAAGGAATCAATCAATAACGAGACTTACCGCATCGGTCGTAAAATGGTGGAGAGACCAAGTTCAAAATAATAGTTAAAACTTTAGTGATTTCACTCTTGAGTTTGACGAGTGCTGAAGAGCTTAATTTCCATTAAGTAATCGCAGCACCATGTCAGCTAGCACAATGGCTCTCCGTAATGAGCAATGACGTCAAGTGGCACTCGACTGCGTCCAACCTAATGAAAAGCAAACAGCTGTTTGGAAATGTTACGAGTATCACTAAAGGTTAAAATTAGAGAGGATTTCTTGGTTTTTTCGGGTTCCTTACCCGGAAGAAGCTCAACGCGACCCTATTTTTTTTATGGCAATGAGAAGGCACGCGAGCACTCAGGCCACCTGATAGTAAGTGGGATCCATAGAAATTTGAAATCTCAAAACTGCAATCCTAAGGCCCGTATTAATAAACTGATCTCAACTCTAATGCTCGTCTCGAGATGCGTCAGAAATGGCAGTGTTCTATGGTTTGGCGTTTACTTTGACGTATCTTGTGACGGGCCTCACAGTCAAGATGAGTTTATTAATACGGCCCTATGACATCAAATGCGTTGCCAACCCATTATTGGAATGCAGTATGCTAGTTTTTTCTCCGGTTGTCTAATCCCCACACCGGAACACAGCACTGCGAACACTACTGCTTAGCGGTGGGTTAATAAATAAGATGGTGGTAGCGAGCCGGAAGGACCCTGCACAAGTCTCATAAAAGCGTAAAATTTGGTATGATATGTACAAACCCTGAAGAAAAACATCAAATAATAAAAAAATGGTCAATTATTGTAACTAATACATGACCATTTTATTGTTATTTGATGTTTTTCTTCTTCTTTGAGCTAACGCTCGCGCTGATTGGGTTCGAAATCGAGATAAAATTTGAATATCTACGGGCGTACGGAACCCTCGGTGCGCGAATCCGACTCATACTTTACATTTTTTATGCTAGTTATTGGGTTAGCTGACGTGAAGTGATCACCAATGCCCATAGACAACTGCAACACCAGGAGAGGAATTGCAGTTGCGTTACCATCCTTTGAGAAAAGTGTATGCAGTCTTGAAGGTCCCCAATTCGTAGAGATCCGCAAATACTGCCGCAGTAAGCTGATTCCATAACACTGTCGTGCGGCCACGCATTCTGATTTGAGTCTGTTTGCTCGTCTAGTCAAATAAAACTGTAATTCCTGACTTGTCTATATATATTATAGTCTTAAGCAAGATTTGTGGGCCTAGTATAGCTGCGTCTATATCGCAGTAATGTGGATAAAGCATCCATCACTGTCGTATTTATTTACGTGTCAGAAGTTGACGGAGCCATATCCAATCTTTGTCGCGGGATAAACGATGTTTATCGTGTATAAATACGGCCCTTAGTTAGGATTGCAGTCTTGCTTGTTTGCCTTCCATATGCCATAAAAAACGTGATGATTTAAAAACCCTAGCTGTACCCTACTAATAATATGAGTGATGAAATTTATAGCGAACGATCAAAGAGAACTTTTATCGGGAAAATTTAAAAAGTTCGATGGAAAAAACGATAATTGAGTTATACCTGTACTAAGTCGCCAGCAAATCTGGTATGACATCTTATGGAAGTAACATAGTAAGACAGCGAAGAGAAGGCGTCAGATGAAGTTATCTCACGCCTACCCGAGCGAGGTGCGTAACTCATTTACCTAGTGCAGCTCTACCTTGTTACGTTCAAGGCCTACAATCCCAAAGACGAAGACATCGGCGCCATTTCACAAGTAACTTAGAAACCCGGGCTCAAAATACGGTAACCTGCGGCGTAATTTGACGCCGTTATCGAGTTTCGTGCGTTTAATGTTGGCAGAAACTAATTGTGTACGTAGGTTGCTAAAGGAGCTAGTTTAGGCCCTAGTTACTTAAGTTATTCATTGGCAATATATCAAAGGTCAACTTTATGGTCGTGCTGGATCTTGAGTGAGGTTTAAAGCATTTAATTAGGGAACACGTATTTGCACTGCATTTTGTAAAAACTTCTTAAGAGTAAACGGTACTTTAAAGACAGGCCATTATTTGTGTTTAACGCCATGATGACTATTATTCAACTAGCGGCGAGTAATCCATCAAAATATGTTTTGGTTTATTACACAGTAGTTACTTAAGTAGTTAAGAGTTTAATCACCAAAAAATATTGACCGGTTGAAGACGTAAAATTGTTAAACAACACAGGCGGTATTAAGGAAAGCCTCAGATCGCATATTAATCGCCCTACCTACGGAGCAATTATTGGTTTTACCACCCTAGGTATGCAATGTACTTTATTGCATAATACTTTTAAAGACTGAAAGAAATAATAAATACAATAATTAGGTAACAAAAGAGCTGTTTGAGCATTGTTTATTAATGTCATTTTAGTTTAAAGTTCATCATGACAAGGCACTAATGGCAATATTTATAAAATGATGTTGAGATTTGAGTCCGTTACAACACGTTAACTAAATATTTAATGTAAGAATACTGTCATTTCTGACAGATCTTGAAACGGGCATTTGACTCGAGATCCGTTCATAAATAAAGTTTTAAAGTGCTCAACACTTCATTTGTACTAATTGTACGGTCACGGATGTTAATTTGCTACCCATTTCAAAGAAAATCTGCTTGAAGATGTCATTGTAATTAGAGATGCCAAGTCATTTGTAATTGATAGGAAACTCAACCTTATTGCTGTAGAATGTCAGATTAACTTTGGATCTAAGGTGGGTGACAAATTTAATTCCTTGACTGTACTTTGCACTTACAAATAAAATATGGTTAAGATAAACTCATAAAACATTTTCACGGTCGAAACGTCGCGTGCAAACTTAACAAATTATTTCTCCTTCACAGCCACGAGTTCATTCGTCGTTTTAAGTTAACTAGTAATCGCATCCAGACAAATTAAGCCCCAGAGCGCTCTAATTCCAGGACTGGAGTTCAAAGTTGAGTAATCCCGCAGGTGCTGAGTGTTTGCAGTTATTTGAGGCAATGGGAAACTTTACAAGCGCCTCAAGTCAGCAAATTATGTTCCCTTTTTTGTTTTTTCCTCGGTCCCGAGCCGATGGAACACTGGAAGTTATATAAGGGGCAGTAAATACAATACTTGCGCCGTTATCAAGTTTGAAGTGGTTTTTTCGGCTTCTGCTAGGTTTCTATTTACAAGTTTAGCCAGGTATAAAGTCCGGGGTTTTCTTGTATCGTTAAGATTGGCATGCTGAGAACAACGGCAAAGTTTAATGAAGTTGGACAACTCCTCCTGGAAGGAACTCCTCTACCTACGTAGATGGAAAGGGTATTTTAGTTTTTTTTTTTTAATGAACTTAGTTGTCGTACTTCGTCTATAAAGCCTAAAAAGCTAAACTAACGGTGGCAAGCGAGAGCGAGTGATGTCGGTAGGGAACGCCCTTGACGATAAATAGTGATCAGATTCACGTAATGAATAATGGCCAAATCAAACGTACCCGAAACCGACGTACGTGCATAAAGAGGTTGATGAATGTAGAGAAAGAGATGTATGTTAAGAGAGGTGCACCTAGCGTTTCCATGTTATATTCAAAGGATTGAAGGTACGTAACTATGTATGTAGCCAACAGTCCTGGGTTCTATTCGTAACGGCAAATATTTGTGTGATGAGCGCTGGTATTTGTTCCTGAGTCTTGGATGTTTCTTATGTTTGTTTGTATTTCTTTATACCTGTATGTTTATCATTGTCTAGTACTAGTTGGCCTAGTATGGCTGCGTCTAAATTGCGTGTCAAATGTGGGTAAAGCATCCGTCACTCTTGTACAGTCCGTGAGCTCCTAAAAGATCCTTCGGGTTTCGGGGGCAATCGGAAGGCTTCGTGTAGTAGAAAATGACAGTGCATGTGTTTTCATTGATTTATATAGAGCAGTAAAACCACCACTGACCTTTCTATTTAATTTGTTATTTTCGGAAATCGATTTCTGCAAATTGTGCAAAATTTTGGTGGTTACAGAATTATCAACAAGGTTGTAGGTAATTCTGTAACTGTCTACCCCAATCTGGGAACGAAGGCGTGAGTTTTTTGTATATGTAAGTATGTGTTTTTCCATGGGGAGTTAACTTAAACACGTATTCGTACACATATTTCTGTAAAAGAAGTTGAAAGTTGTTAAGAAAAGTTTTGATTGTAATTATTTTAATAAGGTTCAAGACCGTTTTATAGGAGCAATGGGGATTTCGAAAAGTACATTAAAGCATATAATATATAAATGTAGTTTCTAAGAATCCACAGGTGGGTATAACAGCTCTTTATATTTTCAAACTAAAGTACAGTATGTGAAGGCGGGGTGTTCTCTATTTAAATTAACGATAGAAGAATTCGATAATGATGATTTTGTTTTATTTGTATCATGACTAAAAGTAATATTGCATTAAAATTTGAGAAAGATATTTAGACGTAATATTATTACAGTAAGGTTTATTTTGTATTAATGGTTATTCTTTACATAACTTTTTACGGTAGCTTCGAAAAGTTTCGCAAGTTGTTAACAGAACAGAACCGCATATCACGATCGCGTGTGATCGTCAATACCCGAAGTATGCTTCTAAAATCCGAAGGTTCTTTTAGGAGCTCACGGACTGTACTTATATCCAAACTTTGTCACGCGATAAACGCAGCCATGTTAGGCCCCAGTAGTGTAAGCCTAGCTTAGTTTTATACTACATTAACATGTGTGTTGTCTCCTTTTGTTTCAGTTTGTACTGCAATCTGTCACCTTTCTGAGACATTCAATAGTAGTGTCGCACCTTAATTTTTCAACAACTATTACAGTATGTCCTGGGACATTTTACCTTTTAGTCTGCGACATGCTTCATTTTCGTCCATCAGGGCTAAGTCAAGGTATTAAGGTGGCTTTGATTGTCTCCTGATGTTTTTTTAAATGTTTTTATATTATGATCATATGTACTAAGTTTATCTAGTGATAAATTAACAACTACAATGTATACAACATTGATATTGCCAACGATATTGGCTAAGTCGGAGGGCTTTCCAATTTTGTATCGGCGAGGATCAAGGGGCATCACGCCGGTCGTATAACTAAGGCAATATCAGTAAAGTTACATATTTATGGAACCCTTCCTTTACGGCGCATCACGTTTATGCGCACTTATTCCGAGCACATTTACATTTTAATAACAAGAACAAAACTGTGTTTCTGAAAGATATCTTCTAGATATACGAGTGAAAACTCTTTCGTGACTGATTGACTGATTGGTTGACTGACTGACTGACAACGTACAACCTAAACTGCTGGATCTAAGTAAAGACTTGAAAGAAGGGAATATTCCTTGGAGTAAGGTACCCTACTTGTGCATCAAGAAGTCATGAGAGTAGAGTCAAACTAGTTTTACGCGTACAAATTAGCAGGCTTCCTCTAAATTTTAGAGAAATATGAAATTCTAACATTAAATTATTTAAAAAAAACTTAATATATAACATGAAATAACACATCTTACTTATATAATGGGAAAGTTTGGATGTTTTTCCCACAATCACGCCGGAACGGCTGGTCGGATCTAGATGAAATTGGGCACAGAAATAAATAGATTGTAGTCTAGACATCTTTTATGGTGCGTTCCCATATTCAAAACCGTGGATAGAGTTGTAACGTCTCGTTAAAATTTGAGACATTTTGAACGTAGCAAAATAATTACAAATTTTAACGAGACGTCACCACAACTCTATTCACGGTTTTGTTTAATGTTTAATGTTTATTTGGGCACAAACGGTACAAGTAAAGAAAAATTATTAAAGAAAAACTTACATAATACATTGACCAGTGAAGTTGCCACAGTTAACTAATACAATACAGATTAACACGTTAAAAATGTGTGTTGTATGTTATACTTAGTATTAAATTCAAGTGCAAGTATTTAATTTAAATACAGACAACACTTATGTAATGTGTAGACAACGCTATCTTAAATCTAAGAAGGGAAAGACTAAATATATCTAAGTGAGAAAACGTAGGTACTATTATAGTTTTTAAAAGTTCTACATAAAAATGAATTCGATGTATATTTGTTACGAGTAAAGGGAACATGAAATAGATTGGTATTACTTCGAGCATTAATACGAGGAGCCCTAAGGCCAATTTTACCTAGCAAGTACGGGGAATCAGTCTCACATGAAATAATTTTATGCAATAAAATTAGATCTCTAAGTGAATATAGGTACGCACCATTAGACATAAAAAGTATTGCGTGATTGATTGACTGACGGAGTACCTGAACTGAAGGACCTAGGGACTTTAAATTTTGGAGGGATCATTCTTAGAACATCCTAGGGCTGCTACTAAGAACTAAGAAATTATTTTAACGGGCAGTAGTGAGCCGCTAATTCTACATGTCGCAGACATCATAGAGGAAGCTAATTATGGAAACTAAAGTTTCTGGTAAGTGAAATATGAAATTCTTTGCCTAAAGTACAAGATGAAAACTTACAATAGGTATAAATAAAAAATAAATATTACGTGGCATAATGAATAATGCCTTTTCTTAACAAATATGCGCATGTTTGGGAAATTTTGAATTTTTGAGATCGAATCAAAAACTTCAAGGTCTACGTGAAGTACGAGGATCCATTTCAAGTTTCAAGCCATCATCAGCTCAATTCCTGGACACACATATTGCATTGTCATTGGATTAGTTACATTATATTTAATTAAACTGAAAATAACTAATATGAAATAAGACTAAATCTATATATACACTAAAACATTAAATCTAAGAATGGCCCCTGCGGCATTGTACCAAAGATGCTGGAATCATTTCCTCATCATTGGATTTACATTTATGTTTCAAATTTCAGCGCATTACGATTACGGTTATCTGTTTTAAATTGACTAGAAAAAAACAAAACAAACATAATACATAGGTACCAACATACAAGTGTTGCCGTAACCGTTAGTAAAAAATAACAATTGACAGCATTACAAAGTTAAAGATGAATGAAAATTGATTTAATCGTTATACGCTACTTCGAAAGTAGGCCATTGTTTATCATAGAAGCGTTGAAAGGGATGCATGTCAATGCTAGGGAAGCAAAGTAATTTAAAAAAAGGCTGTACTGAGCCATGCTAAAATCTTACTTATAAAGCCACTTTTTGGTAAAACTACCTATATGCGTATATAGGTACTGAGTCTTATTTTTTAATATTAAGGTTTCCTCATAGTCGATTGAAAAGTAAAGTTGTAAGTCACGATTTATTTCACGGGTGAATGAGGTGCCTTTCCTCACTTGGTTAACAATCTACTATTAATCCATCATTGCATTGTGATATATGTATAGTAAAAAGTTAAATTAACTTTACTACAATTGAGCTTCACAATCAGATTGACTTGGTTCGTGGCTTCGATTTCATACTTAACGAACATAATTCTATAAATGAATGGAAATTGAAAATTATTGCACCAAAGCACGATAATGAAATTTTGAATAACTTAATAATTAATTTGTTGGAACAACCTTTCCATTGGTTTCCGAACCTTTGTTAGCGAAAGTCATTTATTTGTGAAACATAATTAAGCGTCAATTACTTTTGTTCAAATGAAATGATTTCCTTTAATCATTTCCTTGTTTGAAAACAAAGGAATGAGGAAAATTTGTTTAATTTACATAAAAAATGATACTGAGGTTGATCGCTTATTTTAAACAAAGAGAATCGTATATTAAGGTTTGTGTTTGGTATTTTACTCCAATAATCTTTTCTTGGTGCGCGTGCAATGATTTTTCCATCTCTAGATACTTAACAGTATCGGTCTGATCAATTTATCATTTCGGCTTTACGAATAGCAATGTACACACACATGTAAATGATAAATAATAATAAAATGTTAAATTAATACTATCTGTAAGTTGAAATGTCTTCTAGTGTACTTTGTTTATATAAATCATAAATGTAAATTATTCAAGAATTGACGGATAAAATATACTTTTTTTTTTTATGGCGTAGGGAAGGCTGATGAGCACACAGGCCACCTGATGGTAAGTGGAAACTGTGACCCATACACATTCGCATTCACAAGACTGCAAGCCTAAGACTGCAAATGCGCTGCCAACCCTGAGGACTAAGATGGAATGCCTCTATGCTAGTCATTACACCGGCTGTCCTATCCCCAAACCGGAACACAACAATGCGAACACTGCTGTTTGGCGGTAGGTTAATGGATAAGATGGTGGTAGCGATCCGGACAGACCCCGCACAAGGTCCTACCACCCGCAAAATATTCTGTTATATTCTATGCATTTTGGCTAGTTCGCGTTATTTGAGTTCATTAATGTTTTTATTTACTACTTACCGCGATCCAAAAATACATGAAATATAAAAAAATAACGAAATCAATAACTTAAAATTGCTCATTATTTCGCTGACGATTTATTACGAGTATTGCAATGAGAAACTAAACTGTCGTACCACGTAGGATGGCTGCAGTTTCAAAAAGTATACCAGCATTCGGCAGAGTTTTCAGCGCATGAAAGCGTTTCAGATCTGAAAGCCGTGTGCAAAATAGTGGACTAACGAACCCGGTATACACTCGCATATCTGCATAATCTCCAAAATGGTTTGTTATTTCCCACGCCGCACGTAGAATCTAAAAACCGTTTCGTTCAACGCGCCTAAAGCCAGATTCGTCGGGATATGTTGGTATATAACGTGATATTGCGCTTGCTTGTTAAGATAAATTGAAACCATTGGAACAAATAGTGACTTAATAACTACGCAAGCATGTAATAGGTAGTTAGTTTCGTACTTCAATGAAGCATCTGAAGTTTAACTAACTATAGGTAGTTTATAAGTGACACATAGTTTGTATAATGACTGATGTATAATTAAAGAACTTGTCTAATAACCTAATACTCTGATTTTTGTAAGATGATGCCTGTGACAGCTCATACACTTATTTCACTTATCTCTTTAACTTTTCATAAATATACTACATCGGTACAAACCTAGCGACGCCGTTCAGGAATTTAAATAATTAATCGCCTATTTTTAATCATATCGCTTGTAAGTATAGTAAGTGATTGACGTCACAAAATACGGCTGTCATAGGCATCATCTTAGAATAATCAGAGTATAGTAACTTTTTAAGATATCGAGATTTGAAAGTTAGGAACCATGTCAGTTCCTACGTTGTTTTTGTGAACCTTTAAAAAGTTGTATTAAGATTTATATCTTTGACGGCTGTGGTAAAATCTCATTTAAAAAAAAGTGACTAGACATGTTCTTTCCATGTTTATTTAGTTGATATTCACCATTATCATATTTATCATAGTTATTTAGTTTAGAATATTGAACCTCTTTAGTTATATTCTCAGTAGGAAAGGTTTCTTGTACATTGTAACGCTCTTATTAGTTTAAAGTCAATTTATTAGCAAGGTTTACAGAACAATCCTAGTATCACTTCTCAACGACCGAAAACCGAATGCCCGAGTACTTGTAGCTTTTCCACCAAGCCACCACTTTATCTACTAGTTTGTGATTGGTTGTTGATAAAGGAACTGTCAAATATTATCAACCAATCATAGACGATCAATAGAACTACTTTTAATTGCTATATAGGGATTACTTTTTATTAAAATGTATAATTAATAATATCATGTCCTATGTCCAGCAGTGGACGTCTTTCGGCTGACATGATGATAATTAATAATAAAGATATTGCAATATTTATAACAAGAAAATCTCTCTTAGTTTGCATTCATGTATTTTAAGTGCAGATTAGTTTTGGACTTAGAATCACAGTAATGCTAATTAACGTGGCATAACATTATGATTATTTAGTACACTAGTAAAGGGTTGCAATCCCTCAGGGCAGTCGGAATGCGGTTGCCCTCTTCCTGCGTTCCGCGGCCAACAGCGAACCTTTTCCTCTTGATTTATTACAAGCCTTTGCTTTAGTAAATAAGAGCCCGGATAGATGGAGCCACGGGTAGCAGATAAATCCTCCAAGTGGATAAAAGGTCTGTTATGTGAGAGGTTGTTTCATGCGGAAATGTGTTGTTTAGTTTTAATATTTATGTTTTTTAAATAATGAAAAAAGGAGCCAGCGAGTCACAGTATAAAAACATTGTCTAACTCTTGCTTTTAGAGGACGAAGATTTCTTCGGCCTCTTTCGGTTCATGACATAAAGCCCGCAGACGGATGGATGGATGGACAGCAGAGCCATAGTAATAGGGTACCGTTGGCTCTACAAACACAAAAAACTATTTTAAAAAAAACCCGGCCAAGCGCGAGTTGAACTCGCGTGGAGAGGGTTCCATGGAGAGGGTACATACGTAATGTCATGTAATTTTTTTTAAATAAACTACTTATAGGTTTTCCTGTTATCTACAAGCGCTGAACTAAATTTTGTATTTTTTTTAAAATGTTAGGCTAATTTGTTTCGGAGATCAGACGGAGAGTGAGGAATGGACAATTTTCGTCTTCTTTCATAAATAAAATCAAAACTATTTATTTTACAACAATAAAAACAACAAAAAATTGAGATCCTCATAACGAGCAAGCATGCAATACTTTTTTTTAAATTTCTAATTTGTCCCACGATAGTGACTCTTATTTAAAAAAAAAATACTTTGCACATCTGTGTTTGGGTCATCTAATTTAGATTAAAGTCACCAAGTAAAATCAGTAATTAATGAACTAAGTAATTGAGCCAGTAATAGCGTCAAAATAGTCTCAACGCTAAACCACGGGAGACGGTAAGCGATTCCAATAATCATCAATTTACATATTATTATGTGTACCATATTTCAACTCAATCGGTTCAGTAGTTTCGGAGCAAATTGGCTGTGACAGACAGACGCACGAGTGATCCTATACTTAAGGGATTAGTTTTTTCATTTTTGCAGGACCCTTAAATAACAGACTACTCGTATGATCTAATTTTTTATTTCGAGGATTTTTAGTAGCAAAAACACTTCAGGGGGAGCGAGATACGTAATACAGTGTAAATTACTCTTTTCAGTTCCAAATTTAACAGCTTGGTAGAGTCTCTGAGCTAGACCGCGGACAGGCGGACAAAGCGAAATTATTAGGGTTCCTAATTTGACTTCGGAATCCTAAAAAAAACAATGAAATAAGTTTTAAAACGTTATTAATTTATTTCATAATTAAGCGCTCACTTTATTACACGTTCACACAACGACTCCTAAAAAATACTTCGTACCAGTATTTAATATTTAATTCCAGCACATAAACAGTAAAAGTTCAACACCAAATACAGAATAAAGGGGTTTTCATCACACTTGCTCGTAAATGGTGTTATTCCATGCCTGTATACAGAAGGACAATGGCCTAAATTGTTCCCGCGGGAATTATGGCGAGTATGTCATCCCTAGGGAGTAATGACTTTCTTTTTAAAATTTGCAACTCTTTCGTACATAATTTCTGACTAAGGAGGTTTAATTTTCAGCCAAAAATTAAATCGGTTTCTAATTTCATCTTTAAAAATTAGCTATAGACTAACTTACATTACACAAAACCTATATGCTTCATTAAACTTCATTATTTTTATACCTATTTCAAGTTTATATCAACATTTATCATTAATTTTAGTAATTATACATTTTTATCAAATTGGCTAAATCTGGCTCGAATCCAGGTCGAAACTAAACGCAGTATCTGTGGTCACAAAAAAAATATCGTTTCCATTTACGTTCCCGTCCGTCAAAAGTTATTTCTTTATATTTTGCAGAGTTATAAAAGTGTTTTCTCTTTGTTTTTTTCCTCGCAAATGTGATGAAAACCATTGTGTGTATCACAGGCAGTAAGGGGATTACTAACTCGAGTCATTAAAAGCCCTCCGCCTTCGGCGTCGGGCTTCTAACACTCTCGTTAGTAATTCCCTTCATACTACCCTTGATGCACAATGTACTATTTTCTTGTCACGAGGATTTTCCCACACACGAGATTAGCCCACACGCGCGAGGCCGTAATGCACCTTTACATTATGTGTTTATGTTGGGCCCTCCCTTGTGCGTGGACAGAAAAAGGTTACTAAAAGCAGGCCCTTTATTCTGTTTCATGAAATAAAAAATATTCTCTTTGGCTAACGAAAATATGAATAGAACTAATTCAAAGTATGTAGTGACATTAGTTTAATTTAAAAATGTACTTAATAGGTATTAATTTAAGCCGAAGTTCTCAGTCTCCTAAAGACGCTGCGCCACTCAGAATACATTATTAGATTTTTTATATTTTTTTCTTTTGCCCCGCGGCGACTTGAACAGCTACTACCGCGGGAATATGGCGTTTCCACTATGAAGTGATTTCGCCAGTGTCAAGTATATATAATATAAGTATAAATAAATATAATAATAAAACACAATCCAATCTTCTCTAGGAAGATTGGTGGCAACGTTGTACGGTGATATGTAGGACAGAGGCCAAGATAGTTAACCTCTGTACCACTGCGAGTCCACTTGAAACGAGAATTAAGATGCCAGGATACACGAAATAAGTCCAATTCTTCTATCACTGTGCAACACAAAGGCATTAAAAGTACAAATCACTAACAAAAAAGATCTTTGAACACCTAAATACACAAAAATAAAAACTAAAACAAATTACACATTGACTATTGACGTTGCAAATGGCCTCCCATTATTAGAATTATTACGTTATACTTATTACTGTATTTAAATAAGTTTGGCATTGTTTTACAGCTGTCTGTCAATAGTCAATAGTCAGAAACTTCATGGTCATGTCATGTGTCAGGAATTTAATGATAGAGCCAGGAACAGAAAGCAGTACTCCTCGACACGGCGCGTATTGTGAGGAGGTTCCTCTCCCCGTAACCCTTACCACCGCACCGGCAGGTTGAGCCCTGCCCCGCTGCCGATGGCATCCGTAGGTTAGGTTTTTTATTGTGTATTTTATGTATTAGTATTGTAAGTTTAGTTTTATATTGGATTATTTATTATAAAAAGACCTAATAAAGTTTTTAAATTAGAAAAAGTTGTATATACTCTTTGCCTTCCATTCCCATTTATCAGACTTCTACAGAGCGACTGGCACAACACAACTCATGTGTACCTATATCACGTTTGTCATTGAGAGCGTCTTTATCATTATTGACTAGTTAAAAAGAGAGGTGCGAACGTGAAATAAGTCGGAGCCCTTAGCCCTCCTGAAACTCTAACAAACGTGGGTTATCTCTAAAATGTATTAAGATAAAACTTTTCTGCGACCTCTTGTTTACAGTTTTGCTAATACATGGCAATCTGATAACCGAGAATGTATGTTACTGAACGTATAAAGGTCCCACTGTGTTGCTCCCACACAAGTTTACTACCTACGTGCCACCAACGCACTCGTATGATGTATTTGTTATTCATTCCTTGCAGAGATAAATATTCTCGCTGTGGTCTTAGTTTTAAAGCGGGTTGATGGATTTAGATGAACCTTTTCACCAGTTCCGCTGGCTCGTTTGACTTCTGTAACATAAAAAAAAAAAAACCTTGACCTTGGCATTTTTCTTATCTTTAATTTGGTCTGTCTTTGTTCCATTCTCGTCTTAAAGCTGCGCGTCCACTGGATCAAAATCGTAGCGTATATAGGTAGAGCAGACGGATTTCAGCTGTACCATTGAAATCAATACAAAGCAACAAATTCGTCCGCTCCGTACGCTCCGTTTCCAAAGTGAACGCGCAGCTTTAGAGGATTGTGAAGCCAAACATTTCCATACAAAATGCGAAAACGTTTTTCTCCCCTTAAATCTAGTCCGATTTTAACTTTTGAATATGTTGTAGATATCATGAAAACCTATGTCTCTACGTTTTCCTTTACATGAAAATATTTCTTAGAATGAACCAAATTAAAAAAATAACAGGATCGTACAGACCTAGTTCTTAATAATACGAGAACATTTTTAGATTTGGATAGATAGGATTAGATAGGAGGGGAGAAACAATTTTTTTTTTTCACATGTCATAGAGAAGGCGTACGAGCACACAGGCCACCTGATGGTATGTGGAAACTGTGACCCATAGACATTCGCATTTACAAGACTGCAAATGCGTTGCCGATCCTGAGGACTAAGATGGAATGCATATACCTATGCTAGTCAAACGTAAATAAATTTAAATGAGATGATGATTTTGATGAGGTAAATTTGCTTCACTTTACTCTAAATGCGACTGCGCAGTTTTTTTACAACAATATGTCGAAATGCTTAGAACTATTTCTCAAACTTGTTTGCTAATACTATTAATAGTAATTGCTAATAGTACTAAGATACATTTTAGAGACAATTAGTTTATTTGTTTTTTAAACTTGTGTCCGAAAAATCGTCACAAACTGACTTTTAGTGCGGCCAGTAATTCAACAAATTCTAGCATAAAATTAAAGTTTCCCTTGGTTCGTAGTTCTTTTTAATTAAGATAGCAGTTTTGGGTAACTTTATACTCTTTAAGTTTGAGGTACTTTATATTCATAAATAATAGCATCTTTAGGTTGACGACTGAAGTTATCTTCGTGGAATTAATTTAATGCAACATTATGAATAGACGTAGAATGTTTCCAAGAAGTGCAAGTTAAGATTAAAATTTCAGAGATAATCAAGGGATTTGGGGACTTTTATAGTTTGCTTTATAAATGATGTTATTTTTAAACTTAACAAAGACGAGTTTGTCTCGGCGCTCGACAAGTTTTTCGACTTATCAGCTCGACATGACCCGAGCTAAGGCTTGTTTGGCGACACAGTAAAGTCGAGTTCGTAAATATGTGTACACTTTAGTACCTTGTACATGTAGGTACACTTAGTATTCCACATAATTTAAAAATATAGTACAGTAGAATGTACTAAGTTCATTGCGAATGTCCAAGAGCGGTGGTGAACACTTTCCATAAAGTGCTGGCAAGCTGACTCAATAGTTTGCCTCCTCTAGCATAAAAATAACAATGTCGTAAATCATTTGTGTTTTGATTTATATCGCGGATACGTTTATTTTTCATTCTCATTGGTAAAGATATTTTAACCGATACAATAAGGAGTAAACAGTAAATTGTTCCTCGAAACTAGATATTTTCAGCATCAATAATGAAAATTAAGTCGGACACTCCGACCACGAATACTACAATTGTTAAGCTACTATGTAAAACAAAAACCGCATGACATACCTACTTTGTCAGCCAATCAAAGCTGAACACCGATAGGTACGTCAAAGGTCGCCAAAACCATTTTAATTGGCTGTTTACAGACCTGCGTGGTTTGTTTTTAATTAATTTAACCAACTACATAAACAAATAGTAATTCACTTCATAACTTTGACGTCTCTCACTAAATTCAAGTTGGGACTAAGCCAAACTTATCATAAATTCGAACTTCACCATCTAAATAAATAGTTAACGAGACCACCACATATCCCTAACTCCCTTCACTGTGTCGTCCTTAAGCGGCGGAATGGATACCATGATAGCTTTCCCCTGTCTAATGGCATTTGGAATGAGCACTCCGGAATATATCGCGATACGCATCGGGGAGATGCCCTAAGAAAAGCGCGCCGAAAGAGGGCCTAACATTACTTGTTTGTTCTTTTGAAGACTGAACTTGTTTTTACGTGTGAATTTGTTATTCAGGAGTAATGGAAATCGGAAAGTATTTTGTTGTAGGTAATCTTTAGGATACTAATAATAATATAAGGGTTCTTGCCGTGGTTTGGATTTATTTTTGAGTGTGCTATAGTGTCATGAATTATAAACGAAATAATTTCACAACGTGTTTATACTTATAGTGTGTTATTATTGCGGTCTTGGTGAAAAAGACATGTGCCTTCACTTCGAGTGCGGCCCATAATTTCCGAAAATCAAATTTTAATGGTAGCAGAACTTCCATTCCAAATTTTTTCCGATCTTAATTATTTCCAATCGAATATTTTCCTACCCAGATTGCTCCCTATTGCAAATTTTTCCACTTATAATTAGGTTGTAAAAGGAAGGTAGGTTTAGGTTATGTTCATTTTGCATTATACCTTTTTTTTCATTTGAATCCGCGTTGATTTAGTTTATGATCATTCCCTCGGAAACTTTTTAGCCTTTTGTCAATCCGGGGTACAAGCTATTTCCATTTCAAATTTCATCCAAATCCGTACCGCCGTTGCATCGTGAAGGATTAACAAATAAACCACAAACTTTTAAAGGTTTTTATAAATTTTATAATATTTATAGAAGTATTTTCCTTTTACACTACGACCCCTTAGTTTGGGTGCAATGTAATATAGATTTAAAATAACCCATTTCTAACGCAACACTAAAATTGTGATTAACAATTTATCATACTTTGGCAAATGTTTTGTAAAAATTGTGTAGAATCCTTAAAACGCATCAGACAGCTAAGAGAACGTCTGAATTCATATCGTTATCATACATTAACAGTAATAAATAGTTTATATATGAAACATAAAAAAATATCCCCTGGCAATACCGCAAGGAGCTACCCACATATATCATTTCATCTTGACCGGGAAGAGCATTCGTCAGGGAAAAAACGGAAATGCCCCAAAGTGGCCATTACGACCGAGTGGAACAAAGAAGAGCGCCATCTATCTGAGAACGCGGGTAATCGCGGTAATTACTGCTGAACCAAGAAGACAGGTGGCTTGAGTAGCGACTAGCCGAAATAGAGGAAGATTATCACTTGTAGAAAATATCAGAAATGTTGTCATGGAAACTTTTTTACACTCAGGAGCAAAAATAACGGGTCAGAGTGCGTTTTTCATTCTAAAGAGGCTATTTCAAGTTCCTCGCCAGCGAATGCTTTTAGTGAAATTTGATGATGAATACCCCGAGCATCGATACAGGACTTCCAGAGTGCCTAGGATACCCAACTGAATGAATCTGCGGTTAACGCCGGAATTGAGCATGTTCAGAAAAACATCTAAAATGGAAATAAAATGTAAGAAAATCCAAGTGCTGACCCAAACTCTCCCGCTGTGGTGTTAACTGGTTGTGCGATCAGTTAGGTATCTTAAGAACTTTTGACGTCCTCTATTGAACCTCGCAGTATCCACCATTAAAACTCACTCAAAACAACTCCTGGCGAGGAACCAAAGCTTCGAAATAGTCTCGTTTGTATGAAAAACGCACTCTGACCCGGTATTTTAGATTCTTAATTTTATCCTAACAAGAATATAAATGTTAAACTTTTTAAGGGTGTTTGGATGTTTGTCATTCAATGACGCATACACAATTTAAAAGCGCCAGTGAAAGTAATAAAAAAATCTGTAACTTATTGTTAATTACAGTTTTCATCGTAACACTTTTTTAAATTTTAAGGTGTTGTATATCAGAATGTTTTGTGCGTGTACTAAAAGTGTAAAATTTACCAATATTTTTATTTTTAATAATAGGACGGTTCTTGCACATTTTCATACTACCCTAAAACCCTGCGGATGTTCGATTTTCCGAAATAAAAGTAACTTAAATCCATCTCTGAGATGATGACTAACTGTAGGTACCAAATGTCGCTCCGTTCAGATGCGACGTTGAACCATAAATAGAGAACGCTAGCAAACACACTTCTACAATTTTATGACATGAACAAAAGGATAAGGATTTACCGCACAAATGCATAACTTTGCAATTTAGCTGAAAGTTAAGTTGTCACGCCCGATGCAGTTAGATGCGGCGTTCGTTTCGCGGTGCAGCGGTATTGCAGCTGGATTTTATGCGCGATGTTTGTAATTGGACGCTTTCGTTAATACCGCACTTTAATTAAGATGAAATTAGTTAAGTTACATACATATCAAAGTTAGGCGAATGAGTCTCTCAAGAAGCTTTCAGACAGGATCTCTACCCAACTCATTATTATAAATTAAACTTGTATTTTCTTACTATTTTGTAGCTGTAGCATTTGTATCATTGAATCTATATATACTTTTATTTTTGTCAAAAGTAGATAAATGTGAATTACCAATTGTCTATATCCCGTTAAAAAAAAATATACTCGCGCTTCTCACACAAATAATTACCCTAACCGGGAATCGAGCAAAAGGCTTCTAATCAACATAGTAAAAAACATATGGTTTTTGACTTGTTATCATATTGTGAACGTTTTGAAAGCTGTTATTTACTTGACAGTAATGGCGGCCTAGTTAGGCCCTGTTTACACTTTGTTAAGTGCAAGTGTGAAGTTCATAGATTTGCTACTTGCCACTTGTCAGCGAATATATGAACTTCACACTTGCACTTAACAAAGTGTAAACAGGGCCTTAAGAACAATACCATGACAAATTAAACACGATTTGGATTTTACCGCCTAGATCATGGCCAGTACCATCTTAGGTATCAATATCCATATTCTAAAATATCATATGGAGCAACAAAATGTATCCAAGTAATTTGTAACACTGAGCATCAAAATATTGATAATGATTGCCAATTGTATTTTTTCTACTTGTTCCTTAAATATTTTCATTTTCATTTTCTTTTAGCGACTGGCTTTGACCTGCGACTTTGTCCGCGTAGATTTCAAACATAGCAACCTTTTGAATTTTTAAATTTTCCGGGATAAAAGTAGATGTGAAGTGCCCATTACAAATTTCATGCAAATCTGTCCAGCCCTTTGCAGCGCGCGACAACAAACACAAACTTTCGCATTTATAGTATTAGAAGGATTAGTGGGATTAAATCAAACTAATACAGACAAAAAACTGGGGTGTGATTCTCTCAAATATGCGGTCGGACGAACGAACGAGTGAATGCCGCAGCGGCGAGTTTAAGTACCTATATAAGGACGTGCTGGGGAAGTTATCTAGATATAAGTGACCAACAAACCTCCGATGCTTGACGAACGCTAGAAGTTTCATTGTCCCACGAAGCAATAACCACTACGGCAGCAGAGTGTGGTCTAACTTCTTACCATTAGTGCTAAATAATTTCCCTAGTCACGTCATAGAGAAAATTTTGGATAAGCCAAAATATGTTAAAAATATTATAAAGAGGGCTATGATGAGTGGCTGGAAAGATAAAGATGCTCATGCGATACCAAAGTTACATTAAGCAAAGTTATTATTAATTAAGTAAAGCTATTGTTATTTAATTCTACTTATACTAAATAATCTTAGCTAATACAATCTTAGAAGTAAAGATTATAGCTAAGACTGTTAATTTTTTTAATTCATTTGGAAATAAACAGTTTAAATTAAAAAACAATTTTTTTTTTAAGTAGTCCCTTCCGTATGAATAAAACACATTTTAGCGCGTGCTGCATTTTCAATTCGGCAGCTAGGCTTCTGTCGATAAGATCGAACGTATAAGTTTTGTTTGCTCTAACAGGACTACTTAAACACCGCTGCCACATTCACTCATTCCTTCGTCCGACAGCGTTTTTGAGAGAATCACACCCCTGAAGACACTGATATCTTGAAAACCATCGAGCTATTCTAACAAATCCCTAACATCCAAAGAATCACTCAAGTGTAATCTAAACTTGGGTGGGACGTTCATTTCACGCCTCGAACTTGCCTTTGATCAACGACATTCGCATTAACAAGCAACGTAGGGTTGACATACATTAGGGGTTGTCCTGACATGGCAGGATTTTACGATTTTTGACATGACTGCTTCGTAGCTGACTTGTAAAATTTAGGTTTTATCAAAATATTCTAGAAAAATGTAAACATTAATTTACAAAATGCACATAAACACTGTACCAAAATAAAAAGAAATAAAGAAACATTAAAATAATTAAATTGCACAAAGGACGATGGGCAAAAACGTCCCCACCCACCAACAGAGATGAAACATGTGCCAGTTTGTAGATCTTGGCAACATTATGTATTTTTACTATGGAGACGATCACCAGATGTATGGGGTTTTCTTGGAAAACCATAATCGTATCGTATGGAATCATATTGTTTTGTTTCAAATCGAAATCAAATCGTATTGTTTGAAAATGAACACATATATGGATGATTTGCCTTATTTGGCCCTTGTTTTCATTAAAAAAATCCCATTGATTTTGCTACTAAAATAAGTATTTTGTCTTTTTTTGGGTCCTTATAAACATATAGACATGCATCCCGTTACTGTTGGAGGGTGGGGACGGGGTCCATACCAAATTACCCATCACCTTTAGAATGAATATCTGCTGTTGCGACTTTGTTCAGGAATTTTCGTTTCTAGACATGGCAACCCTAAACGAGGCGCTTGCTGCCTGACTGTAATGTTATTATTTTACGCAAGACAGTCGAGTTTGTCTGATCCATCTTGCCTTACTTGACCTCAGCATTTCCTAGGATCTAGGTTTCTTAGAAGTCATTCAATTAAATTGGGTCATTACTCATTTTTTGTAGAAACACCGTCATTAAAAAACCATTGTGTTCCGATGGTAGGACAACACAACCGGTGAAATTACTAGCATAGACGTATTCCATCTTAGTCCTCAGGGTTACCAGCGCATTTAAAGTCTAACGCCCGTAGTAATAAACTCGTCTTGGTTGAGATGCCTATCACAAGATACATATTTTTGACGTTCTCAAAACGAGCATATACCGGCTCCATGGCTCCATGCTCTGATATCGACTCTGCTCGTCTTTATGAGAGACAATACCACCACTGTTTACGCGATGATTAATCTAGTAGATCCATAGTATGTTCAAGCCTAGAGCCTAGTTTGGGACTAATGAATAATTTTCTTCTAACGTATTTATTTATTAACAATAATTTGGCTTTGCAGTGCCTTTATTTTTTCTGTTTCTTAATATTTTGTTAGCAAAAACTTAAGCGAAAGATTGACATTTAAAAATTTTTTCAATTATATGGCTCAATAAATTCCTCAAACCAATTTTTGTAAACGGTATAAGTGGGATCTTAGACAGATAGATATTTTGGAAGCTTGAGACTGCATTCTGCAGACTGCGAATACAACGCCAACCTTGAACACTAAGATGGAATGCATTTAAACTGGCAACTTCACCAAGATACCGGGGGGTGTAATGGCTAGCTTACAGGCATTCCACCTTAGTCCTCAGGGTTTCTGGGTCTTAAGCTTACAGTCTTGCGAATGTGAATGTCAATGGGTCATAGTTTCCACTTACCATCAGGTGGCCTGTGTAAACGTTTGCGTTCTCATTGCCATAAAAAAAATATACACAAAGTACTGCTTCTTGGTAGTAAGTGTATCCAAATTTCTAAAGTCGCTACCTTTTGCAGGAGTGTCCCACGGAATCCCTTGTAACATTTGTCCTAACGCTCCACTTATTATTTATTTATTTATTATTTATTTATTAAAAACAAACAACATAGTACAATAATATATCATGCCCTGCAAAACTGTTGGAACAGTTTGACTGCAGGATTGTGTCCATTAATTAAATCTGTTTTATCTTACAGTAGGTATGTCTAAATCTAAATTATCTAATATTATTGATTGCCCTAATTGATTATTGGTTTTCCTCGGAGTCAGGACAATTATTAAGCTTCCCAAAAATGGCGGTTAGGTTACGTTAGATCTTACAACACTAAAATGTTTTAAAATTTAACCGGAAATGGCTTTAGAGGATCAACAAAAATGCATTAGGACAAATGGATTTCTTTCCCCCTGGTCAGTCTACTGCACTTTTGTCTCTGCCGATTCCTTTGGTGCATGAGAGAATACCCCCTAACTAAGTGCGGTGCATCAGCGAAGTGCAATCTGGAAAGTGCACCGAGCGGCCGGCATTGTTTAACTAACCTAGATGCCGTATTATGGTAATTTATTACGAATGTTTTTGTTGTACTGTTAATCATTAGAGTAATAGGTGTTTTTAGGGTCCTAAGCTGTATCCTAGGGGTGCTAAACGAGACCATATGGTCCCGGATGTCGTAGGCTTGCTAAAAGTGCATTGTCTGGACGTCCGACTGTCATACCTTTAAGGGAAAAGTGTAGCTGAAAATTTTCCATGCAAAATGCGATACTGTTCCTCCCCTTAAACATACTTAGTCAAAATTTTACGGCTTTTGAATATGTTGTAGCTATTATGAACAACTTGGCCTGTATATACGTTGGAAGAGAAAATGAAAACGTTGCGTATTTTACACCGTATGATCGTTGGCTGTTCACATGGCACTGCCGGCGAGTATTCTCTCCACTAGTTTGTCAAAACAAAGTATAAAGATACCGTGTGAATAAAAGAGGCATATATATTAATAGTAGTTTGCTGGTTTAACTCGCTTTCCGTTCATCGTTGGCCGTCGGATATGATTATTGAAGTAAAATTGAGTGAAATTCCTAAATGTAATCTATTGTTTTATAAATGATTTTCATTTTGAGTATAGTTTTACATCAAAATTTCTTTGCACTTCCTAACCTGTAAAACGCAGTCTTCCCTAAGTGACAGGTATTACTGAATCATAGAATTATTTTTTGCTATCAAGTTCAGTACAACTATAAGGTAGTTAGTAAGTGGTTGGTAGTAAGTACTTGGTTTAATTACTAACACAATTGTCCACTGTATATCTCGCCTGTTTGATTGAGCAATGTCCCACCTGAGCCCACTTGGACAAGCACATCGGTCCGATAACACCGTCCAGCAAGTGGTCGGTAATCAACGGGCGTGTTATGATCGGGGAGAGATACAGGATATCTGCATTACCATAATACTAGTAACACATCACCTGGTAATAATGGAGTCTCTCAGGAGAAGAAGGGGTGTTATTCTCTATTGCATGACATCGAACTTGGTGATTATTCAGAGTGTAAGTAAATCTCGGTCTTCGGAAATCTGAAACAGTTAATGTTTCGGAAGATTGTTTTGGCAATATTTATATTTTAATATTGCTTATGCTTTTTTCTTTTTCGAATGTTGAAGTAAAATTACCAAATGACTAACTTCGAATTCTTCAATTCGTTTTTGAATTTTTATCGTTTTTGAGCTTTATTTCTAACTCGATTTCTGTTATTATGCCCACGACTCCATCGGTTCCATTTTAATCATGGAACTAATATTTTTTCTAGTTTTTTTTTCTGTGTTAATCAAGGATATGGACTACCCGCAGATGCCAAATTGTATCCCAATCCGATACGATACGATGAAACACGAACATTCAAACATCCTAACAAAGTATAATATTATATAAATAGTAGGGTTTCAACGGGAAGTATTGAATGGACGATTAACTCTAGTTACGTTTATTTATTAATCAATGTAGTATTACAATATAAATTTGCATTGCATGTCAAAAAATACGAAATAACATTGAGATCGTCAACATAAAAATAATAACTACTAAACATCTATAAGCAGTCTCTATAAGAACATAGCGTGATTATTTCTATCTACAGATCGATAATTGATTGATTGAAATTCATTTGTACGATACAAATTATATAGTTGTGTATTTAATTAAACTAACTAAATTTCTAAATTTCAATATCTCTAAACAATGTTAAATGGTAAATTGATGGAAGAGCGGAACTTCCTACCACAAGCAAATTTTAGCTTAAATGGAGGTTCCATAGTACTAACTATGTAAACGTTAAGAAGATACTGAAATAAATATTTTTCATTTTCATTTTCATTTCATCTATAAAATGGTCACTTGTCCGTTGTCATTATACAATCAATTCAATTTATCAAGGATTAATAAATGGCAATACAATAATAATTCTACAATTCCAGTTCCATACATTCATTCATCCACGGAACTAACAAAGCTGCAACTGTTCTAGAATAGACACCAAAATAGTTACTGGGTAGCGTTTTACCAGATGAGCACTAAATCTATTCTGTACAAGTTTCAAACCACCAGGAAATAATTATCTGCGATTATATATAAATGATGAGTCCATTGATTGCTGTATGAATACATGTTACAATAATGGGCAATTAGTGAATCGATGGACAGCGATCTGTCTTCCTAATTGCCACTTTCCATTAGAGTGACTGTCATTTATATAAATTGGAACCATTTTCCTATCGGAGCAAACAAAATACGAGTATTTGAGGTTAAAAGCAGTTGTTGACCAAATCTCCTGACTGTCAACGGAAAATTGACATGTTTTTTTTTGTGGAGGTCTGTCACAGACCTAATAATCATAGACTAAGTAGATCTAGGTTAAGGATAGACTAGAACTGTCATCGGCTTTTACTGATATAATAAATACATAAATAAATAATTATTTTCATGTCAACCTGGAGCATGTGAACGCAAACGATTTTTAAGATCGTGGATTAAATTGATGTGATAATCTCAAGTCAAGAGCCGTGAACGACGCTTTGAACCCTCCGCCGAACGGCTCTTGGGGAATGTCACAGGGTCAATCATCATCCACCGAGTGCAGCAGTAATACAGCCCGTCAGGATTACGCATAGCAATTATTACGCACACTGTCTAACCACGACCACGTATCTCTTGCGATTAAATGAGAATGATACACCCAAAGTATCGGTTTGAGTGTTATAATAACCCTAGCGACGCAGGTGTGCGGTGAGTCAGGACCCGCTGCAGCGCGCCGTTACACCGACAAGCCTGCGTCGCATTATGCAGGAACACGGGTATTAGCTGGCCGATACCCATAACTGTGCAAGTTAGAGATTCTAGAAAAACCGCGTTGTCTTTGACCTATAATCGTATTACTTAACAGTAATGGCGGCCGAGTTATAAAACAGAGGAGGCTCTGCTAATTTATGGCAAGGAGACAAATGAGCTCATAGGGCACTTTATAGGAAGTGGAACCCATAACCATGTGGTTTTGAAAGACTAGAAAGACAAGAATTTAAAGACCTTTAGGGGTCTGGGAGACTGTAATCAGCAATAGGACCGGTTGTTGCTTTTAATTATGCTGTTTCTATGAAATGTTTTTGTTAGTGTAATGTGTTTATTACAGAACTGTTATTACCATGGCAACGCTCATTATATAATTGTTTTTACGCTTCGGTTACGCTATAGGTGGTATTCTGATACCGCTAACGATATCAATATTAACAGTTTATAGTACCCATGTACCTAGTCGGTCCTTAAGTTCTGTCACAAAGGTTTAGTCAAATAAAACAAACTTCTGTTTATTTTTTAATTTCAAAATAAAAATTAAAAGCTTAATTAATGTTCATTTTTAAGAACTAATAATCTTTCCACATATTTTCCGCAATTTCTGATACGATCTTCTTACATTCACGGTGACACCGATTAAAATACGCACGAGTTTTCTGAAAATATCACTTTTTTAAAACGCTTTAAAGGTTAGTTTTTGTTAACTAATAAACTTTTTTGTTTAATATTGTGAAGCCTGTCATCTGTGGGTATGTTTAAAGATCAGCATTACTTTCTTAACGACACTCAAACACCAGCTTATGAAGCTCGAAGTTTGGTTTGTTACCTTATTGCTGCAAATTGATGTGAAATCGTAGGGTCGATTTAATGAGTCATGAAGATTGACTGGTGTATAAGCGGATCTTTAGTTGCTTGGAAATACATTAGTATCAGAATTTAAAGATAAAAGTCTGATCAATATGTCACGCAAATTTCGACTCAATACGAGAACTCTTACAAAAGTTGTAACCATTATTAGTATCGTGGTCGTGCGTGTTTTGACACATGATTTCCTGCCCCGAATGGAATGCTTAAAGCTCGTTCATCAAATGATTGCAATAGTAAAGAATACAAATTAGGCTTCTTTTTATTATATATAAAATAAGGTTTTGATTGATGTACTACAGGTTTATGAAACTCTTTTTTTTATTTTTTAAATTGTAATAAACCTCAGTGACAGAACTTATAGGTAGAAAAAGTGTTTTGTATTACAAACATTGTATTGTATTGTAAACCTTTGAGGGAACCATGGACCAGGCCTATGTTCAACGGTGGTCGTCTTTCAGCTGGAATGATAATGATAATGAATGTAAAGACTGCAATCTTAAGATTGAAAACTTGCCGTACCTAAGGACTAAGGTCCCAAGGTAAGGTAAGGTAAGGAGGTAAGGTATGCCTTATTGCAAGTAATTTTAACGGTAGAATAGAAATTAAAAATATCTTAATAGCATGCTTAATTTTAGGACCGCACATTAACGCAACTGTTTAACGTCAATTTGAGTGATACTATGCGCACGACTATAGCAATACACACATTGATAACTAATTGAATATGGAGTAGCTAAACTCAATCCGTATTCCGATAGAAGCCATTAGTTAACAATGGAAATCAGTAATCAGCAATATAGCTATTTATACGGAAGTGGCAAGTTGGTAATTCTATCTTATATTAATGAATGACCTAATGGGGAAAACCTTAAAGTTCGGAATATTAATTTGTCCGAAAACTCTGTTACGTATTAAAAATGCTTAACTTAATTGCGATGCGTAAGTGAGTTTTTATTTATGTTTAATATCGCAGAATAAAGTAGGCATTCAATAACATTTGGAATAAAAAAATTAGAGATTTCAAACAATTCAGAATTATGTAATTTAGACACCCGTCCAAATGCTTGTTTGTTACTATATTTGTCGAAATAGATAAACGACTGATGGATATTGAGAACATATTCTACGCGGATAAAGTTGAGAGAAAAAGCTAACACGTGTTTTTCAATCAAAAATAGGTTTCAAAATGTTGCCAGAAAAACAAAAACGTTAACGTAACAGAAAGTAACGCTAACGAAGTTTTTAAAGTGAAAGAAATCAAAGCCAAACCCCTGCAAGTACATAATGCAATTATTCAAATTGGGGGCTATTAAACGGCGTCCTAAAAGCCGACGACATAAATTAACCCATTAAGAGCATTAATGATAAAGTAGGCCGGGATGGGGCAGCTACATACATATTTTATTCCAAGTACAGTGGTCATATTCTTTTCGCAGAAAAATCGAGTTCGTTTGATCGTACTAGACTAACTTGAACTTTGGTCTACCTCGAGCTTTCGTGCCAAAAAAGCGCAGACCGTGCTCAATAACATTATACCCCGGTCTCTTACCTCCTTCAACGTTCTCCCTTTACTGCAGGAGCTATCCAGTATCACTAGGGACGACGGCAAGAGACCGGGCGGTAGGTTTTTAATTTCGTGGGTTTGGGGTGGGACGCTACTTGTGTAGACACTCTAGACTTGCCACACATGCGTGGAGTAATCAGCCCAGGTGCGGCAGCGGAGGCGGCCGAAACACTTAAGAAGAATGAGTAGGTACCCACCTACAAGGGCCTCGGCGAAGAATATAACTTTCTTTCGGCGTCGAGACCCTTGGTCCGTGGATGCTAGTGGCCTTGTTAAGGAAATTTCGAAAAGGCTAATAGAAACAACTGGAGACCACAGAGCCAGTACATTTCTCGGGCAAAGCCTAAGCATTGCTACACAACAAAGTAATGCTGCCAGCATCTGTGGTACCGACTTTGCTTGCAACTACGCGATACGCAAAGCGAACAAAAATATGTAGCTGTCCTCAGAACTTTATTCAATTATTCGAATGCTGTGCCAAGATCGTAGACACTGCATACTGTTAGATCCTAGCGCGCGCACGGATCTATGTAGGCTGGTTCGATCAGCAGGGCTCAACTTTGCTCTGTTAGAGAATAACACCGCTGACCGCCTTTAATATGAAACCATTCAAATTAAGTACTTTTACAACCAACTTTGTATCAAATTAAGTACCACTTTATAAGTACTAACTTGTACTGTTAGTTAGTAGTTACGCAACAACTCCGCGTCAGCAATAATAGTAGATATCTACTGCTATTTACTAACAACTCCCAATCGAGGTTCGTTTTAATAAATAACTTCTGTAAGCTTATATTTTTTCGTTTTGACCCGTATTACACTCATATTGTTCAAGACTCGACCGCATTTACCGTCGAGTTAATGAGAGCAATCATAATGTTAACAATAGGGGCAAAGACAATGTAGAATAGAGGCTCAAGCATCATCTCATTTCTAGGCTGTAATTTCAGTGCGCGTTCAGCAGTTCCACGGAATAGTTTGTTCCAATGCGCTTCTAGGATTTATGAAGGGAAGTTATAACTAGATTTCCTGGAATTTGCGATCGTAGTTCTATCAAATACTGTTCAAAATTCAGTTCAAATTAAACTTGAGGACCGGGTTGCTTTTGTTGTTATGTTGGGTGAATAGACTCAGATTTAATATCGATGTTATACTTAATGCTATGATTAGTTAGATTTGATACGAATCCCTATATAAACATTAGTTAATAATTCATTAATTCATTTTATTACCTGTCAACCGTAAAAATACGAATGATTAAAAAAATATATGAAAATACGAGTATGTATCATAGGACATTTCGATATCTCTTAGAAACGTATGTTTTATTACCTTGAAATACTTTTATGTATTGTTGTATTTTATATTATGGGAAAAAATGACCTTCTTCTGGAGTTTCTTGCGGTGCTTCTTTTCCGCAATGATGGTCTTGTCCGAAGCGCTAGTAGATTCACTCTATATTACCGACGTGTAAAAGAGCCCTCATGTGGCCAATTTACGGTTTTTTTTTAAATTTATACAATTGTGGACATGTGACTTTTTTTGAACAAACGATATCTAAAGTTTGAAGTGATTATAAACCGACAAAAAAAGATAATGAAAATAAGTTATCTCCTACTCTGCGTTTTAATGTCATTCTTAACTCATTCCATCTTGGGTCTGTCAATTTGAAGTGACGACTTTAATAACATGTTTATTGGATATGTTGAAGAAATTGTAATGATGGCCCCCTTATTTTTATTTTTTTCAAGTAAGTTTTTTATTTGCACAGTATTGTTTGACTATTTTACTTTTAACAATATGTCGTTAAAATATTTTAACATTGAAGCAATCTAACCGACGACTAACACCAACAGGTACTAAAAAATACATGAATAAAGTCCAACAGACGAATGGAGCTCCAGAGTAATTCTCCCGAACAAAACGACCTTTCATAAGTATCGTCTGATTTTCCCGTAGGTATTTAAGAGCGTTCGTTTTCCGGGAACGGATCCCGGACTAAGCTGGGATGTGAAAAGATCTCATCGCACGAACCAATTATTCTCTGTTTGCTCAATATTTTCTTGTGAATAGTACCATTCGATTGCCCGCGACTTTGTCCACGTATAATTGGTTTATTACTATTTTTCGGGAACATGTTATCTTGGTTGAAGAGATTATTTTTTGTGGCCTGGTGAAGGCAAATGTGCACACAGACCCAGAGACACATGTAATCTTAAGACTACAGTATCAAGACTACAAATACGGTACCAACCCCGAGGAGGATGGCTTTATTTTACTTCAATGTTAGTAGTTTTACTGTTTGCACTAGCTCTACAACGGAAAATACACTGATAAAACAAATGGGTTGATTTTACTAATTTTATGGCTAAAATAGAATCTAAACACTTGAGTTTGGTTGAGTTAACCGCTAAAAAGGTTGAAGCAACCTTTTCAATGTGTTGTTTTTACTTAGGTCAAACAAACGGATAGATCCTAAAATTTTGTAAAATCAAGCCATTTGTTTTTTCAATGTAACAATGCAAATACTGATGCTTGGCAGGGGGTGGATTTGAGTTTTTAATTTGTTTGACCTTTTTTTAAAGCTTAATATTTCTATATATTAAACCATGCAATATACCTACCAAACATAAGAAAAAACTCATTTTAATGAAACAACTTTCTTAAAGTGGTAATTTAAAACATGTATTATCTGTTACAACCGGGATTCGGTTTTTAGGCCCTAGTAGAATAAATTTAGTTTTTGTAAATTATTAATTAATAAATTACAAAATTAATAAATTTACGGTGTAGTGTTTTTTTATTGTATAGCATGTTAGTTTTACGTGTAATAAAAAAATGTAATAGTAGTTAAATTGACAATACACTACTGTTAAATCTTATCATACTACATACTGACTATATATCATGCATGGGCCAACCATGGCTCTACCACCAATACATTTAATTTGATTTTAAACTTAAATTATATTCATTTTTGTTCGTTCCAGATCACCTTTCTCCGATATATATGTAAATACTCTCGACGCAATACAATATACATTGAGGCGACCGAGTTCCAGTAATTTTAAATGAATGTTTCAAATGACTATGCATCAGACGGTAATTGCCGTTTAAAGTACCACTAATGTGCGGTTTGGACCATTACGCTTTTAACAAGACCAAGTAAATACCGAAGAAATGCGACGGGGTTAATTGTAAGACCAATAATGTTGTATTGTGAAAGTTGTTGCGGATGGTAGGACTCTGTGCAGGGTCCGTCCGGATCGCTACCACCATCTTATCCATTAACCTACCGCCAAACAGCAGTGTTCGCACTGTTGTGTTCCGGTTTGGGGATAAGACATTCCATAGAGGCATTTCATCTTAGTCCTCAGGGTTGGCAACGCATTTGTACTCTTAGGCTTGCAGTGTTGTTAATTTGAATGTCTATGGGTCACAGTTTCCACTTCTTTCTTCTCACATAAGGTGGCATGTGTGCTCGTTTGCCTTCTCTATGCCATACAAAAACCGGTAAATACCAGCGGTGAACGCTTAAAATAAAAGAGATGCAACAAAATGGACGACAATCAATCTACATAAGTGGCACATTAGTCAATGCAAGTTGGGTGTTAGTCATTGGAATAATCTTAAAAGTACTATAAATCAATGTTAAAGTCGGTTCCGACATCTTTGATTTTTCAATTAACACCTTGTTTCTCTATCTACACGCATAAATAACCTATTTAAATCATTCGATGTCTATTCTTCGTTCGCTTTTTCTTGCAGAACTAATAGTACAGTAAATACTCGATATTCCCCAGGAAATGTAGTAAAATATGGCCGTCTGGGTGTTTTATTCCAAGAACTGAATTATTCCAAATAAATTCTCCAAAATGACGTATATATTATCCCTTCCCAACTCTGCAAAGAGCATTCTCGAGTCTTTCTTCAAGATGTTATCATAAAACAGGCCGACCATTGACTGGAGTAAACGTCTGACTAAAAACATGTTTATGTCGTTTTGGTTCAAGTAATATACAGTTTAAGGGGAGAAATCCGGGAATCTCAGCGGGGGATGTGCGAAATGTTTCAGTTTTACGCCTCACTGAGTTCACCAGCGCTCGTTAGTTGTTAATATTTCAGGATTGAAATACGGTCTCGTACCTAACCAAGTGTTTGTGTAAATACTTTACCGCTTTTCTAGCTGAAATTCTTAACCGTTTTTAAAAAAAATAGGGGTATAAGCAAACCTTGGATTGCCGTCGGCAAAAATGTACCAGTGCTAGTGATTAATTAAATATTGACCAAGTTTTATCGACATAGTTAAAAAGCAATTATCAATAATCATAACGAATGAATGAACAAGTTTGTATACCTTCTAGTAATTTGTATACCTCTTTTATTTATACTTATCTTATCTGACATTGACTCTTGACTCGAACATTGTGACATTCTTTGAAAAAATTACATTGAATAACAATTTAATTCGATTGCAAAAATATTATTCCTTAGCATTTCGACGAATTGAGAACCTCGTCTTTTTTAGGGTTCCGTGGTCAAACTGAGAATCCTTATAGTTTCGCCATGTCCGTACGTCTGCAGCTTTGTTCAGAGACTCTTAACTCTAGAAACCTGTTGCCTGGCATGAACATACATATTAGTCTCACCTACTAGCAATGAATAATTAAATTTTTGTTTGACTACGGAATAAGTCCAATAAGTACCTAAGTACCTATGAATAAAAGAGGTTTACAAATCAATACAGGGTTTGGTAATAAGTTTAACTCGTGTATCTGTGGTTGGGTTGGGGCATCGTAGCTCCCAAATAAATGGTCGTATTTGGAATTGTTATTTTTTTAGTTAGTCTAATCGTATGTATGATTGAGAATCATACATAAAAAAACAGCTTCACAAAGTTGGACAGTTGTGAAGCGGTCCCAACTCAGCATGTGCCGGGTGTTAAGCCAGCGCTGGTCTTCCGCTGGGACATCTCGGTGACAGCACGGATGGTCACAAGAAATAAAATTATATTTCACCTTGATCTAACCCCTCGTTGGAGGCCATTTGCAACGTCAAAAGATGGCGGATGTGCAATTGGTTTTAGTTTTTATTTTTGTGTATTTAGGTGATCTAAGTTGTTTTCCGTTAGTGATTTGTATTTTTAATGCCTTTGTGTTGCACAGTGATAGAAGACTTGGACTTATTTCGTGTATCCCGGCATCTTACTTCACGTTTCAAGTGGACTTGCAGTGGTACAGAGGTTACAACTATCTTGGCTTCTGTCCTACATATCACCGTACAACGTTGCCCCCAATCTTCCTAGAGAAGATTGGATTGTGTACGGGCACTTTTACACGTCAAGAATTTACCAGAGACCACTGCTGAGAAGAAACACGGCAAGAAACTCAGCAGTCAGTCATTTTTTAAACATATTTCATATTACTACTTAGTTGCATTATATAAATCTATAAATATTAAATTAAATATAATATCATATATAACATGCGTAGTTCAGCAGGAAAACATGCCGAAAATCTTGGGGGAGATATAGAGGGAGAAAAGAAAAAAACACCTACTTGTGTATATAAGACGGTGCAAGACGACTTATAATAAAAGTTTCAACTGTGTCCCACACAAGATAAAGTATTTTTGCATTTGAACGAATTATTAATCGTTAATTTGTTATAAATATTTATCAATATAACCTCTGCGGTCGCTATTTATGACGCCTATACTGACAATTATTACCGATAGCGGTACTAGGAGGTTATAACCTACAGGAGGTAAGCGTGTAAGCTGTTAAGATAATTGCGTATAGTTCGATATGTAAATGATACGCGTACATTGCGTTGCGAAGCTATTAGCCGTTCTATTCAATCTGCATATTTATACACGATATGACCCTTAAGGATTATGGGTATGATCTAGATTATGAGACCCTGCGACGCACTATCCATTTAGATTGCCTCCTTACCGACTTATTGTTGCAATTTGTGATGTGATGTGGGTCACTAGTTTAATCATTATAGCGCTGCAAAGTTTCTTAAGAATGCAAATTGAAATTGGATCAAGATGGAACGGGAGAAGCATTTAAAATTGTGAAACTTTCCAGTAATAACTCTAGGTTGATTCGAAAAATAATCTCCTTTTTTGTTTGGAAAGAGGTTTTCGGAAATGTCCTCAGTACTTTCTCCCTGAGATTTTCGAAACTTTGGACAGATAGTTTACTGATTCGTATCATATACTGGAACAGCAAAAACAACCAGTAGTTTTACAATCATGCATGAAACATATCCAAGGAGAAGTCATAAAATTTTAAATATGATGCATTTTCTGCCGGCGACACATTTCCTGGCTTTCACGCAGTGCTTTATACGCGTATGTCCTATCATCCCGATGGAGACCTGACCTACCATGGAAGCGTGTCACAGTGATATTATAAACGATTTGTTTGATACTTCTTACGAATTGAATTGTAACTTCACTGTGACACAGTTCTATGGTGGTTCAGAGTTCTATTGTGTTGATAGTAAGTTTTTACTTTACAAGAGCTTCGTATCATCATCATTTCAGCCTATTGCAGTCCACTGCTGGACGTAAGCCTCCCCCAGGGTTCGCCACAAGGCCCGATCTCCCGTTTTCGCCATCCAGTCACCACCAGCCACTTTTTTCAGGTCGTCGGTCCATCTGGCTGGAGGGCGTCCTACGCTACGCTTGCCGAGCCGTGGTCTCTCGAGAACCCGTCTACTCCACCGATCATCGGTTCTGCGACAGATGTGACCAGCCCACTGCCACTTCAGTCTGCTACACTTCTGAACTACGTCAGTGACCCTAATTTTATGCCGGATCATCTCATTCCGGATTTTGTCCCTTAGCGAGATTCCGAGCATACCTTTCCATAGCTCGCTGGGTGACGTGTAGTCGGTGGGCTAGTTTCACTGTCAGGTTCCACGTCTCGGCTCCGTATGTCATGACCGGCAGGACGCACTGATTGAATACCTTGGTCTTCAGGCATAGAGCTTCGTATATTGAAACAATACTAAATTACTTTCATTTTCAGACAAACTACGGAAGGTTGTATTTACGCCAATATTTAATGAAGGTTCATCGTTTTTTGAAATAAAGCTTGCTTCCTTTACGAGGAAATAAAACATCATACATACATATAGGGTATCTATTCTACTTGGGCTGAACGTAATAGGGATTATTCATGACCTTATTTTTTACAGGTTCAATAAAAGTTGATTCATTTAACAAACAGCTGACAAAAAATATCGTTGAATAGCTATAAAAATATACCAAGATATAAGCCCACAAAGATTTGTTCCTATCTCTTTCTAGCAAAACGGAATTTAACATGGATTTTATATGGCACACCTGTTACATGACGTCACAGTGCATATCAAAGCTCTCTGTCCAATCGCTGTCTTGCTGTGTTCTCTTAATCTCATCGGTATTTTTGGCTAATTTATAATTCCATTTTTACTTTTGGTGATCACTTTTACGGTATTTTCATATATTGTTGAGAAATACGATTTAAAAAATCCACGCATATTCCCTATTCTTACGAATTTTATTAATATCAATATGGGAAGTCCGTACGCGTAAAAAATCCCAGCGTAGTTTACAATTTTCCAATATTCGCATATTCTGTAAGAATCTATACTAAAATTAAGTAATTAACATTCCAACAGGGCACTTACAACCACAGCTGTCTAATCTAACCGGGAAATATATTTCTCAAAAGATGCGTTTAAACAATTACATAAATATAAGAAGTCGAAAGTACTATAATATCAAAACATCTGGGTATCACGTCAAATATACGTAGGTATATACAAACCTGAGGGGTTCTTATAACATGGGAATGCAGTTCAGTTTACGGTGAGAGGAAAGGACGGAGCTATATAACTGCTATAGCTCTGTCTTTTACGCTCGCCGTAAAACGAACTGCCTAGCCATGTCATAATAACCTCCCTGATATGCCAATTATTAAAGAATACAAATTTTAGGGTCGTTCGAGATATCTCGAACGAATGATTGTTACTTAATTCGTGTTGTTTCTTTTAACGTTGTTTTGTGTTAAGTGTGTCACTTTCCGTCTCTTCGCCAAGCGGTTCCAACGGAAGACCAGTGGCGGCTTTACAGCTAGCGGATGCTGAGTTGGGACCGTTTCTCAACAATTTGTGTGTCTAGTTATTTTTATAATTACGTAATGTAATTTTGTATTGTTGCGGATAAATGTATCTTTGTCTTAACTTTATCTTATCTTATTTGCGGGTGGTATGATCTGGTACGGAGTCCGTCCGGATCGCTACCACCGTCTTCTCCATTAACCTACCGCCAAACAGCAGTGAGCGCTTTGTTGTGTTCCGGTTTGGGGATAAAACAGCCGGTGTAATGACTATCATAGGGGCATTCCATTTTAGTCCTCAGGGTTGGCAACGCATTTGCAGTCTAAAGCTTGCAGTCTTGTGAATGTGAATGTCTATGTGTCACAGTTTCCACTTACCATCAGGTGGCCTGTGCGCTCGTTTGCCTCCTCTATGTCATAAAAAAAAAATGTCAGTGGTATATAGGCGAGTAGATTTACGTTTTTACGTATTTACGTATTTATTTATGACTTGACATTACGTAACCCGTTATCAATTCTCGTGAGTGTACTTTCTTAAATTGCGTTATTATGGCTTTGGGTATGCTGCAACAAATAAGACACGTTATAAAAATATTTATCTTATAAGGAAACGAAATTGCTTTGACGTAATTATACGCGATTAACCATTTCGTGAGACGATTTTACGGCATTTAAAGAAATACCGGTTCAAATGACGACGGTTCATTTATTTTGCGACTTTCTAAGGATATAATTGTTGATAAAAAATGTAAAGATGTATGTATAGAGTGGACAAAAAAGTTACAATGCTGTACTTGTTATCAGTTTAACGATGGTTTAACGTGACAAATATCTGTGCATCTGTGTGTCTGTGTATCTGCAGGTAAGTATGTCTGAGTATAATGGGTAGGACCTTGTGCAGGGTCCATCCGGATCACTACCACCATCTAATCCATTAACCCACCGCCAAGCAGCAGTGTTCGCATTGCTGTGTTCCGGTGCGGGGATAAGACAACCGGTGAAATTACTAGCATAGAGGTTCCATCTTATTCCTCAGGGTTGGCAACGCATTTGAATTTTGAAAATTTGATATGAGGATTGCAGTCTTGAGAATGTAGTCTTGAGATTTCAAATGCCTATTGGTCTCAGATCCCACTTACCATCAGGTGGCCTGACTTCTCGCGTGCTTTTTCATTGCCATAAAAAATCGTTCTTTCATATAGTTTGCATGCTTTGATGCGCCACCACAAAAAAAAACCACGGCTTTTACATTCTATTTCGAACGAATAGGTAATTTTAAGAGGTCAATTTCATTCATTTTGTGTCGGCCCTATAGTTTTGTTTTAATATCGTTATTTATCTAGCAGACATTTTATGGATGACATCATTATTTTAAATTTGGGTTGGTTCTCCTAATAAATTACAGCAGTTAAATGATACCTAAAACCTGGTACTTGGTTAGGATCGCGGGGAGCCGCTGGATGCAAGCGGCTCAAGACCGTGACTTGTGGCGCTCTTTGGGGGAGGCCTTTGTCCAGCAGTGGACGCCCCCGGGCTGATGATGATGATGATGAAATGATACCTAATAATAAAAAGTGATTGTAATAGTGTATTAAAACATACTATTTCAAGTGATTTTCGCCTAACCCGTAAGATACACCTAGTAGGGCTTCACGCCAAAAACGAAAGGCAAACAAAGGTTAAAATATCCGAAATATGTAGATAAATATTTCAAAAACTTACTAACGCAGAACGGCTTTAAAACCCTGTTCCTCGAAATGGTTATCGAATTATAGTAATTATAAAAATATGGACAATCCCAGATAGTACAAAGAAGCACACGAAGCGGTGTCGGTGACTTGGAAGGGTTGCAATGCACACTTCAATTGGGACCCTTTGCTACTTTTTATGAAAATCGTATGAGTCGTTAAAGACCATTATAACGGACCTTATTATCAATTGAATACCTAGTTAATTTTGTGCCTAGGCATATTCTCAGTACGTACGGCTTCGATGATATTTAATTTCTTAAATTATATTACCAGCGATCCGCCCTCGCTTCGCTTTATGCGAACGTTGCATAACACCCGTAAAAAAACTTCCATAAATTAAATAAAACTTTGTAATTCCAAATAGCCAAAAGGGAAACGTTTGTGTAAGCACTCTTCACAATCCGTTAATGCTAAGACACGCGGAACCCGAAAACCGCTGAGTTCGACCAAGGCAACATAATTAAAAAAGTTGGACTACGCACAAAAGTTTGACTCGGAGGTATCATTCGAAAGAGTTCAGAACGTGGCGATGACTTTTTTGGAATTACTGTTCTTGTTTCTGATTATGTTTTTTATGAGTTGCACCCGAGTTTCCAAGATACAGTGGCCACGGGAACGCCTTGCAATAAAAAGTTATTGCTTATCGTATTATCAGGATCTTTCATTTCGTGTGTCATTTATGAGAGTGTAGCGTAAGTGACACTTAAATCGGAAACGGAAAGAACGTTGAAAGAATATTACAAGAAACGCAAGCTCGGAACGATAGTTAGCGCTCTCAAATTTTAACTGTTGGTTATATAAGTATTATATTTGGAGTCTTTAGAATGTTCTTCGCTGTTGCAGGCGATGCTTTCACGAAATAATTTAATTGGCAAGTATAAATTGAATAGCTAACTTTTTAATTTCTCTCCCGTCTTATACGTTGTTTCCACCCTTCGTTAAAGGCAAGTATTGCACATTCATATGCCATTCTTTTGGAGTTTGGGTTGATGATCAGCTTTCCTTCTGCAACGCCTTACTACAGAATGCGGACTTTTTTATTTTTATTAGTATTACATAAGTAGTGTAAAGTCATCACAGTCACAGCTTTCTGTGTCTGTCTATCTATCTGTCTGTATATCCGCTAAGGGAATGACGGAAATTTAAATGTATGCGGACGAGGTCGCGGGCAGAAGCTATGTATCATTCTAGTTCATGTACTGGTGTTATAGAAAACTCACATAAACCGAAGCGATGTGAGCGTGTTTTGATATTTTAGCTTCAAGCAGGTTTTGTCATTTTTATTTATAGAACAGCAGTGAAAACGGGTCACTTTGTATATAATGTCCATAGAAAGTGACCCGTTTTCATTGCACTTAGTATATACTAAAGTGGGTTTGTATTGTAGTGTATGTGTTTTGAAGCTGCCTGATTTTTTAAATGAATGGATTTATTATATTATGCCACCTAGTTCTCTTAAATATTATGATCAGAGCTAGGAATATATGGGGCGAAATTTAATGACAGCTACGGATTGCCGATATCGATAAACTCAATTATTTTTCCTTTTCCCATATACTATTGATCGCTCCAAGTTTCGTTTGTAAAAATATTTTTTATTGAAAGTATGCAAATGAAACAAAATAGCAACATAATTCTGGTTATTCTTTATTTTAAAAGGATTTTTGACCCTTTACATCATCATATGTTTTTCCTCCTTGTCAATGTCGTGACAAGTATAAACATCTTTTCTCCATCCCTCGTAGTAGAACAAACTACTCCAGGAACATGTTTATCAAACGTGTATGCACTCTATATAATAATGATAAGAGACTTATAGACATAGACATATTTAACTGTACTATAGGCTCATTGAAAAGTGTTTTCGAAATGAAGAATAAATAAAATAAATACTCTGTATGTTAATGTCATGTCACTGTTTTCGTTTTCAACCTTGTTTTTTTTTTATATGTTTTGTAGCGAGGTTCGAAATAAGTGTACAGGTTGTTAGGTAAATGCGTTATTAATATTATAATACTATAATGTTCAATTGTGGGAACTATAGGTCTAGTTAAGTACAATCTATTTGTAATTAAATATATTTGTATGACTGTTTGTTCCAAAATAAATAAATAAATAAATAAATTTCAGAATTACTGTCCGATTTACGTTTGTTAAAATAAACAATCAGATATTGTTCAAAATTTTCGGGCGTTAAACTTCTCTGTCTCTACTGATGAATCAATTTCAGGTGGTTAAAGGACTGTTCAATTCCTAGGGGCAAAGCAAAATAAAAAAAATAAACACAATGCTGAGGGCGATCACTAGTATATGAAACAAACACCGATAATTGAGTTTATCGATATAGACAATCCCTAGCTGTCATTATATTTTGCCCCGCATATTCCTAGGTCTGATTATAATCAAAATGTGAGTTTCTTGCTGTCTTCCATTGTGTAAAGAAAATTAGTCATACAAACATGGCAAATTTTGGTTACACAAAGGAAAAAATGAGGTGTTTTTAATTGAGTCCTTAAATACGTACAATAATTTTAAAATTCCCCCAATTATAATCCTATTATAGAAATAACAAAGTCAATGAGGCCTCTGACAAGTTTCACTTGCTCATAGAAGACAAGGATAAACAATAAAACTTTATGTAAAACGCACAAAGCGCTTATCATTAAGATAAAGACAGTGGCATTTTTAAACACAAAGATACCTATATATATTCGCAACAATACAAAATAACATTACATAGATACAAAACAAAACAAGACACAGCGAAATTGTTGCGAAACGGTCTTAACTCAGCATTCGCTTGTCACAGAGCCAGCGCTGGTATTCCGTTAGACCGCTTCGTGAAGAAACAAAGTCATTATAAAGTCGTGACAATTCTCCATAACCTACAAATTCATATCAAGAATATACCAGGAAGAACCTACAAATAATCGTAATATGTCCAAAGCGTGGACAGAGTTCTTTGTCCATGTCAGCCCAAAAAATGTCTAGCGGGAGTCTTTTGTGCCGCAAAGCCTGTTGTATGCCGCAAAAAGAGTGAGCAGTTCGCCAACGCTGAGCATAATTAATGTAGGGTTGAAGGGCAACGGCACACTAAACGCGGGGCGTTGTACAACTTTATAAGAATCAAGCGGGCAACAGTTAGTCAAGAGCAAACCCACTAAAAAAACAGACTATTGGTTTCTAGTTTACACATTAGAATGGCTTGCGTTACTAAAAAAATAGTTACTATAATATTTTCCATATATTATTGTGCCTGTGATAGAATGTCATTTGGGAAATTTAGTGATGCTGCAAATTAAAATCGCATTCATTTTCTCGATTATTGATAAGGTTTATAAAGGTATAGAGAAATACATACTTAAATACATGGAAAACATCTAAGAATCAGGAACTCTTGCGTTCATCAGTTTCATCACACAAATATGGCATACCCATATCGGAATTTAAACTCGGGATCGCTAGCTTCGTAGGCAGGGTCACTACCAACTATGCTAACGTGTCGTCGAAAATTTCGTTTTCATTCACTGTTGCACTATAATCTAAGCGATTATCAAATTGGATCTTGCTGTGAATACAGATACAGAAGCCCTAGACAAGATGCATTTGGTGGCAAATGTATCGGATTGAAGTAATCTGTCAGACGGTCGCGTCGAGCGCCTACGTCAATACCGTACATTTTGTCAGTTTGCGAAAATCGTTTACGTTAGCGTTAAACTCGACTGGCCTCACAAGCTCTTATTGACCGCTCACAGTGTAAACAACTCTTAAAAAAATAACACCACCGCCGTTGGTGAGCTCCTGTGTTCGTTTGAGACCGTATTCGTAAAGTAAGTGATTGGTCGTTAACGTCGACACATGTGACGTCTCAATTTATCAAATACGAACTTTTATTTTTGCATGAATGAAGGAATGCGTAGGTAAACCGTCGACCAAGAAGTGTTTTAAGTTCATTGGGTGTTGCGACTATTATTTATACAGGGTTACAGGAAATTCAACAAACGTTGAAACATTCTCTTGGAGGGTGAAAGTAGAGGTCATTTGCGATAAATTTTGTCATATGATGCCCCAGTCGAAAGTGATTATATATTTTTCATTTATTGTGCCTGTAACAGATTGAGATTCTACATTTCACGCAAATGTTGTTTCAACAGATTGAGCGGTCAACTAACATAAAAAAAAAGGTATCTGTTGTAAATTAGTTTCAAAAAACTATATTTATTGTTTAACGCATTTAAAAACATATTAAAATACTTCTATATCCTATATGCGGAGTGGACCGTTACAAGAGTTTGACAATAACCTCGTTCTTCGACTGAATCCATTCCATTTTGTAAGATCGGATCGGAATCGGCAGAAGCGCGTGGAGCTAACTCCATGTGCTTCCTCCAAGTCTACAATTCTTTCTTGCCGAACTTAGTCTTATTCCGCGGTACATGTCTTTTCACTCGAATCACCTACGCGTATGATAAATTTTTTCTCTCGATTCATGATACCTTGTTTTATAGTAAATTAATCGATTACATTTTCTTTTCTCTAGCCACATCACTAAATTTGTCAAATGACATTCTTCACAGGCACAATAATAAATGAAAAATATCATAGTTTCTGAGTTAATTACATTTCTTACATAATGCGGGTGTACCGTGAAGAATAAAAAATTAAATGGTAGGTAACTTTGTAGAAAACTTATCACTTTCGGCTAATGTTATCATATCACGAAATCTAACGCAAATGAACTCTACTTTCACCCCTCCAAGGAAATGTATCGATTTTCTTGTAGGGGTAACCCTTTAGAAATAATAGTCGCAATTTGATAATAGAATAAAGACAAGCAACGTTTTATTACGTAATGAATTGGAATGTTAGGAGTGTTTGTTCTATTTATGACTTCAAACCAACAAGCCGCCCTTCATTGGTAAATTTGAGGGTTTGATTGAATTAAACCTTAGAAAGATAAGTACTCCTTGTTACCAAAGGAGAAAAAATATAGAGATTACTTACTTCTATAATTTTACAAGTTAAAAATAATCCCAGAAGGGATAGAAGCGCATAATGCTAACCCTATGTGCTTCTATTGAGTTTATAAGAGTAAATACTCTTACACCGAACAAATTTATTCTCGCGTGTGGTATCCATGGCCCATTAAACTCTACATAAGCGATATACACCTTTTTAAATAAAGCCCTCAATAAATAAATAAAAAAATTGAAAATAATTTCAAAAAATTGAAATTGTAATATTTTATCCGGGAAAAATAACATGCATGGAAATCTTTATGGCCCCACCGCGGGATCATGACATGTTTATTTCCCTCCACAAAAGTAGTGAACTAGTGACGCTGTCAATTTGTACCCGGAACTTTATTACGTGCCATCCACACGCGAACACTTCACATCGTTAACGAGACATGCTCACCGATAGGTTATAATAAAATGCAATAGCTCCAGAAATTATAATACATAAAAACCTTCCTTTTGAATCAGTCTGTATGTTGATGAACATTATCGTATTAAAATCCGTTGCGCACTTTGAAAGAGCGTTAAAACACGGCGGGATCGCTACCACCATCTTATCCATTAACCTACCGCCAAACAGCAGTGTCGCATTGTGTTCCGGTGTGGGGATAAGACAGCCGGTGTAATGACTAGCATAGAGGCATTCCATCTTAGGCGGGTAGCATCTCAGGGTTGGCAACGCATTTGCAGTCCTAGGCTTGCATTCTTCTGAATGCGAATGTCTATGGGTCACAGTTACCACTTACCATCAGGTGGCCTGTGTGCTTGTTAGCCTTCTCAATGCCATAAAAAAGGAGTAAGTATATAAAAGTAGATGAAGTAGTTAGTGGTAAGTTTAAGAAAGTAGGAATACTAGGATCCAAAATCGTTAATCAAATAAATAATTAACCTAGTAACACCACCAAGCAAAACAAAATTGAGGTGACGTTACAATAGGGATGTTGCGGCCGTTCTGCCGCGTTAGAAACGGCCATGAATCGCTGAAAGCTGCGGTCACAGGTTCCGGCTTCCGACAAGCGAAATCGACGTTGAAAACCACGGTAACCTTGTCCTATTCTATAGCTACAGTGGAAGCTCAAGAGCGAGAAGGATAGGGGATTCCGAGTTTCGAATGTGATGTTTGTTGGCTAGCAGGGCTCGCGGCCGGGCCGCGCCGCGGTAGTGTCGCGCTGTCCACCGACCGCGTCGCACGCTGTCTGGCGGGGCCATTACGTTCCCGCACTTTACGTCGCGAATTTTCCGTGCGCTGGTGACATATGCCTTGCTAGTTTACGGATGTGTGTAAAAATGGTATGATTTTTTATAAATTATTTAGATGTTAAATTAAATTGTTTTAATTGCTATACGCGTATACTAAAGCGGTTTTAAAAATAACGTTTTAATTAAGTTTTTAATTAAACAATTGTTGTATCGGCTGCGTTTTTTCTAGAAGCTTAGCAAAATGGTAAACTGATGTTTATCGAATTTCTAATTTTAGTGTATGCTCTTTTAATTTTAACGATTTAATTATACTATTAAGCTGGCATCGAAAAGACAGTCACATCATAGATTGGTTCCAAAAATTAACAAATTGATTATTTATTTATTAATATTTCCCAAAGCCATAAAAATATAATAAACTAGCTTTTACCTGCGACACCGTCTACGCAGAATTTATATACCTATAGCTATTTGATTCGGCATAAAAATTACCCATGTTCTTCTTTGGGTACACACTACCTATAAGCAAAGTTTCGTCTTCATGCTAAGAAACAGTTCGATGGAATATTCCGCCAAATCGTAAAGGTAAGTAAGTATGCTTTCTAATTATTCCGTCACTGAAGTATTTCATTACTTTTAAGTGGCGGCGGTAAACTTAAATTAACGCGGTGTTATGTCTCCTATCCAACGTTTATATTGGAATAAGGTAAATTGGTAATCATTTTAAAAGGTAGACGGATTTGTGTTTTACTGTTTAATTGATTTAATTGTGTTGAGAGTAGGACGGCGGCGGTACGCGAAACGGCTAATTATGTACCTAGAGTTTTAAAGGTTATTTTATGTTTTTTTAATCATGATGTCAAATTTTCGTTTTAACTATAAAATTTCTTAATACGTACCTCGTAAAAAAGAAGAACAGCAAATAAAAACAGACTACAATCTTTTAACATATATTATATTAGTTGTTGAAACAATAGTGGAAATAGAAAAATGTGTACTATCTACCGGTAACTGATTAGTCCAAGTATACTGAGCTAGCAAACTTTATGTTCAGGATTATGGGTAGTTATGTTCACTTACCCACGGATGTGCGATTGTGAAAATCTGACAATAGCATTTCTTCAGCAGTGCGTTACTCGGAAAGCTTGCATCGCTGGTTAGAACTCAGTCTATGTAAAATAAAAACTTCTTTGAGCCGATTTATATTTCATTACATGAGGCAAAGTCTTTGATACCTTTCATTTGAAACTGAAAATGGGATTGTTATTTTAGGTACTTACCACACTACGATACGCTGCATGCGTATGCTACGTGTGAAGCTTGACTGATAATAAATCCCCTTGGAAAGAATAAGGGCACTTACGATGATTTTAAGTACTTAGTTATAATTCCATGCTACAAAATTAAATTAGTACTATTTATATAAAACTAATTGAATTCGTAAATGATACTTTGGTTTTTGTAGCTCAGTCACAATCTAATTTTTTATAGTTACCCTTTCCAGCACTTAAACATTACTTGAAAAACTCGTTAATGTCTAAAGCGTATTATAGGGTCGAGGATTATCTAACAGACAAAGCATGGCCTAAACCTGAGACTTAGTCAATGATAATTTGTTCAAATGCAAAAATACTTTATCTTGTGTGGGGGACACAGTTGAAACTTTTATTAAGTCGTCTTGCACCGTCTTATATACTCGTACACAAGTAGGTGTTTTTTTTTCTTTTTCTCCCTCTATCTTTCTCCCAAGATTCTTGGCATGTTTTCCTGCTGAACTACGCATGTTATATGATATTATATTTAATTTAATATTTATAGATTTACATAATGCTTAGACTAAGTAGTACCATTGTAATATAAAATATGTTTAAAAAATGACTGACTGCTGAGTTTCTTGCCGTGTTTCTTCTCAGCAGTGGTCTCTGGTAAATTCTTGACGAGTAAAAGTACCCGTGCGGCCTAGTTACTGAATAAATGACTATTATCTTTATCTTTTATTTTCCTACAGTATATTTAAACTACTTGACAGAATGAAAAGTGCATGTTTCCCGTTTTCTTTTGCAAGACCTCTATGCAGTACATTTCACTTGTTTTTTTTTACTATACTCAGATTATTCTAAGATATTATGACAGCCGTATTTCGTAATTTCTATCACTTACTATACTCACAAGCGATGTGTTTAAAAATAGGCCATTAATTATTTAAATTCCTGAACGGCGTCGCGAGGTTTGTACTCGTACCGATGTAGTATTTATGTAAAGTTAAATAAATAAGAGTAATAAGTTCTTTAATGAGCTCTCACAATCATCATCTTTTTTTTTTTCTTTGCCCCGCGGTGACTTTAATTGCTACTACCGCGGGAATATGGCGTTTCCACTATGAAGTGATTTTGCCAGTGCCAAGTATATATAAGTATAAATCAATATAGTCATAAAACACAATCCAATCTTCTCTAGGAATATTGGTGGCAACGTTGTACGGTGATATGTAGGACAGAGGCCAAGATAGTTTTAACCTCTGTACCACTGCGAGTCCACTTGAAACGAGAAGTAAGATGCCAGAATACACGAAATAAGTCCAAGTCTTCTATCACTGTGCAACACAAACGCATTAAAAGTACGAAGCACTAACAAAAAAGAACTTTGAAAATCTAAATACACAAAAATAAAAACTAAAACAAATTACACATCCGCCATCTTGCGTGTTGCTTAGATTCTAAGATGATGATCATAAAGTCAACAATATAAGTTCACTTATACTCAGATTATTCTAAGACTTAGAATAATCTGAGTATACGCGAACTTATATTGATAGTCTAGTAAGTTTCCACAAACGGGGGCTCGCCTAGATATAGCCGAGAATAATACGATCATGCAGGTGAAATGTCATTGAAAATGAACCTTTTTCCATGACTAAAAAATGGCCAAAAGACTTACTAAAAAAATCAGTTAATTAAGAAGATTCAATAACATTCAAATTCGTTATTACCTTCATACTAAGTTTGGTGTAAAACTGGTGAGCCCTAGACAAGGCTATAAAGACTTTAATTTTGGATAATATCTCATCCCACAGGCGCAATAAAACCCGCGTTAGAAACTGCTGAATAGCCTCAGAGGGGAAGTAAGGCTGGCCATTAAAGAACCACTTAACCTCGTAGTAGACCCTTGACCAGCCAACCAATGATTTCTAGGCCACCTTTGTCAAAGTGACGTTGTTAACCAAATCATAGGAAGCCTTTTACGTTTTGGTTGTCAATGTCACTTTAACATAGTCCATACTGGCCTAGAAATCAAATTAATTGACCGTACATCGACGGCCAGTGACTTTGTTCCACTTTGGTCTGTCCCATTTGGCTTCGTTAATTCTAATTTTAATGGCTTTTACTACTGTTGACGTTTATTCCACTAATCGAGTTATTTTTAGACACTCCCATGGGCTTCTTAGAGAAGTAAGTCCTTGAGTATTACACGCGAGATCAATTGAATTTTCAGGAGACAATGTCACAGTTGTCCTACTCCCAAAGTAAGCTCTAAGCTTGTACTATGGGTACTAGAGAAATACTAACATGATTACATAGAAAACATTAAAGTCTCAGAAGCAAATACTTAAGCTCATCACACATGTATTTGCCCATAGAAGAAATAGAACCCGGGACCGCTAGTTTCGTAGGCAGGGACACTACTAACTAAGCCAACGCAAGGTTTTTCTCTTGTGAACTAAACAGTACCCCCATATTTTTTTATAGAGTGCGAGGGACAGAGCATTGAACTCGCTAGCGAGTACCGTAATTGTATTATCATGGTAAGGGCACTGAAACACATGGGCTACGCGCTTCTGCCAAGTCGGAAATATTGGATTATGCATTGATTATTCGGTTTTAAAACGATATGACATATTTTTCCTTTCCTCCATTGTTTGGACAAAAACAAGTGCAAGTGACGCTCGAGGGTGGCTGAAGGAAATTAAAGTACTTTACGTGGATTATATCCGTTTTAGAACTCCGTCCCAAGGGGGCTTACTGAACCCAGTTACTAAGGCCATATTAATAAACTCATCTTGACTGTGAGGCTCGTCACAAGATCCGTCAAAGTAAACACCAAACCATAGAACACTGTCATTTTTGACGCATCTCGAGACGAGCATTAGGGTTGTGATCAGTTTATTAATAAGGGCCTAAGTCTATGCCGTTTTAAGATAAGTTTCAAGGGCGGTCTTTTGAACCGCTTTCGTTTTTTTTACAAAATATATGCGTAATACATATATAGGCTTTGTCACCTGGAATTCAAGTTACAAAGCCTATACACAACGCCCGCTTTTTCGAAGCAGAATAAAGCCGATCACTAACAGGCACTCTAACGTTCAAATAGATTTTATTGGCGTTGAAATGAATCCGACGAAGCACAGTGGATGCAAATCCTATCGAAAATAAAAATAAAAAACCTGTGCGTCTCGGGACGCCCGACGGAAGTGACAACGTGAACTAATTTAATATTGAAATTGTTTAACTGACTGCAAACTTACGCACACTAATGCAGATTGACACACACAACAAACCTAAAAAGTGATACACTGTTGAAAGAGGTCATATATAGACGTCTCTTTATAACAAAGGGCATTTGTATCAGGTGCGAACAGTACTATTCTATCAGCGGTTTTTATACTCCCTTTATGCTTTCCTACCTCTATGCTGGCGTCGTAATACGTAACAAGAGCGGTTTACCCTCCCATAAGAAGTTATCACTTCAAAAACCCGTTTGCAGCTTTTAATATTGTCGTCTATATAATATATAATTGCTGCCCGCGACTCCGTTCGCGCAGAAAAATAAAATAGCTGTAAATGTTACTCAGGGATAATGTAGTGGTGAAAGAATTTTTGAAATCTTTTAAGTAGCTTTTGAGTTTCTCCGTTACAAACATACAAAAATACCAATCTTTCCTCTTTATAATATTAATAGTGTAGATGTGAAGAAATAAGAATTTAATCTTTGGTAAATCCGTTATAATAGTGTTTTTTAAAATTAAAATACTCAGTAATTTTGGCGAGGATTAAAAGAATGTAAAAAAAACAAATTTACATGTCTCTATTTCTATGTCTCTACATAATAGTAGGCGATTCGAATAGGAGACGATTTGCACCGCGATGTTTATTAAATAAAAAGTATTTTATATCAAATTTAATATAATTAACTTTGTTTTAAAAAATTAAAAATTGCAATTGCTTGTTTATTAGACCAATTACATACCAATCGAAAGTGTGAAGCCTTTAGAATATGCAAACGTTAGGTTGACTATATTTTCCCCGTCAAACTATTGGGGAGGCAGGTATCAACAGGTAAGTCGCTACTTTATTGCACCAAACCTAACGTTTACATATTGTATAGGCTTTATACTTTCGATTATTATATAATTTGTTTATTAAACAAGCATTTTAAATTTTTTAGAAGTTCATTTTTTTTTTTTAATGATATAACTGGACTGAAATTTTGATATAAAATACTTTTCATCGAATAATTTCATCCCGGGGCAAATCGTCTCCTATTAGGATCTTAGACTATAAGTATTTATATCGATGTCTAGTACTCATAGTACAAGCCTAGGGCTTAGTTTGGGACTAGGTCAATTGGTGTGATATTGTCCTCAGACATTTTTTATTTTCTTATTCCATTAAAAATCTCCACAATTTTCCAACTAGGGACGGACATATATTGAGCGGATGTGCATTTGCTTCAAAGATCCTACTCTACTTTAAAGATGAAGTAGTGTGGGGGAAACCGGTAAGCTCCCCAAGCTCACGGAAAGCGTCCGAAAGCTTTGAATTTCAAGACGCTCCTCGCGAGCTTTTTCTACGCGCGACTCCCTAAGCTCGCTTGAAATATTATTTCACATACTAAATCACTGAATCTTCTTAGGAGTAATTTAATCCAACTTCTTATGCAATGCAAAATTTGAATTTAGAACTAACGCGACGGTTTTAAAATTTAGGTCTTTTTAAAAACTATTCGAGCTTAGTCTACGGAATTCAATGCGTTTTTTTATTGGAAAGCGTGTATTGTGGCGGCCTGTTTTTTTAAGCTGACAGTTTCATGCAAATTGTTGTGACCAATCAAGAGCTTTTAGCGTGAATTTAGTCTTATTTTTTATTTTTATTGATACAGTAATATAAACTGGTAAAAGCGAGTGAATATTTCAAAGACTCTCAAGAAATTTTTGTATTTACTTAGCAACTATATTTCAAAACTAGATTTTGCTTGCGGCTTCGTCCATATAGAGAGATGTTATCGCCTCGGTAGTTTTCTAGTTTTCTTTAAATTACAGTTCTGAACATAGTATGTATGTATTCTCTTTATTGTACAAGGATAAAAAAAGAAATACAAAAAACAGGAAATAAAACAAAAAAAAACAAACAAAAAGGCGAGCTTATCTATATATATTATTGTACTTTGTCCCTAATTAAGCGTGTAGTGGAAAAATATTGATTCACAACTAATCTAATCTATTAGTAAATTTCACTTCTCTTCCTTCCAAAAATCGAAGTCAACCTGTCAGCAACTGATAAGCGTACTTCACAAGTTGGAGAGGCACTTGAAGAAGAACAAGTTTCAAGATTGTTTTGATCTTATAGAATCCTATCAGATCCAAAGGTCTCCTTTGAACTATATTTCAAGGGTGAAAATATTTTTTCCAACCTTTTTGCCCTTACGGCTTAATATGGCAAGAAACTGGTAATGTGCAGAATATAAACGCTTATTACCGTATTTTCATTGATACTCGTACGTTACCTAATTATGCTTAACTAAACACCTAAATACCTGACTAATAAAATAGGTATAAAAAATATGTAAATATTGTATATTGTCTAGGGGACACGGTTTCTGTAGGAGAATGTGTCGAAACTTTGTATGTGGTAGTTGTCTTGCACTGTCATAGGATTTTTTTTTTTTTTTTTTAAATATATATTATATATTTTATTACTACTACTTATTACTACCCTATGAAAATTCTTAGTTTTGACACATTTTCCTGCTCAAGCTACGCTTGAATGTTATTTATTTTTATTTTTATTTTATGTTAAATTCATTGTTTTATATCATGCTAGGTTAAGCTTTATAATTGTATAATATCATAAGTAGCATTTAAAAAAAACGACTGACTGTTGAGTTTCTTGCGGCGTTTCTTCTCAGCAGTGGTCTCTTGCGAAGCGCTGGTAGATTTTGACGTGTAAAAGTGCCCGTGCGGCCTACTTACTGAATAAACATCTTTTATCTTTTTTTATCTTTTTATCTTTTATGCTGTCAAAAATATACCTAAATGTAGTAAAAATAAAAATATGTTCGCAAACTACGACAACGTTTAATTACAAGGCCTCTAGTCTATTTCGCAAAACCTTATTTGGCTTTTGACATCTTACCGTTTAGTTTTTTACTTGACCGACATTCGAATAAAATCATAATTATTTATTTTGTTATTAGGGTCCGTTCACATAGACCTTTCCTTTCCTTCCTTTGTCATTACGTTAGTGACAAAAGAAGTGCACATACAAAAATAAACCTTATTGCAATGACTCAAATCTCTGTTTCCAACGTGATGAAAACCTGCTCTCCTCTCCGAACCGGTCTGTGTGAACTGACCCAGGGGTTTTTGTTGAATTAACGCTGGCCGTTTTTATGAAAAATGTCAATGTCTTTGTATTTTTTTTTAATTGTTCTGTCGAGGTTCTGTTAATAAAGTCATGGAGACCGAGAAGGTGACGCTTGTATTTTTTACAGCTACTTTGTTTTACAGCTATTCTGATAAAAAGTTCATCAGTTCTCCATATACCTCACAGAGGTGTACAATACCATCTTAGGTCTAATTATATTATTACTGTCAAGTAAATAAGAGCTATTGTAACTTTGGTAAAAGCAATATGTTTTACCAGAACCCTTGTTCGTTTATTACCTGTTTACAATAAATAAAATAGGAAGAAATTATGTAAACAATTTAGAAAGACATTGTTCTTAACGCTTCGGGAATTGGAAATGCGTAATTAAATCTTTGCTGGGAAGCGGAAAATTTTGCTGTAAAACAATGAAGTCGCTAGTCGGTAATAAAGCTCAATTTTAAAGTTGACTTCACTTGCAATAAAATACCATTAAAAGTTCTAACTGTAGATTGTTAAAAATGAAAGACCCAATTGTTTAATTGCTTTGAGGTATTTTGACTTACGAGTGAAGAGAGCGAGGGCACTGAGTATGCAAATTTCCATCAGAGGTATGTTTTTTTTTTCTGTTTTTGTTTATTGTATTTTATTTACAATCTTAAAAAAAAATCCGGGTAACTGCGAGTCGGACTCGCGCACGTAGGGTTCCGTACCACTATACATCTAAATAAATGTTTTTCTTTATTCTTTATTATATTGGAGCCGATTGAATGAAAGGTAAAATGCAGTTTACGATTTATAACGTATTAAAAAAAACTAATTATTAGATCTCGTTCAAACCAATTTTCGGTGGAAGTTTGCATGGTAATGTACATCATATATTATTTTTACATTTATTTTAGAAGTTACGGGGGGGGGGGGGGGGACACACATTTTTCCACTTTGAAAGCGTCTCTCGCGCAAACTATTCAGTTTAGAAAAAATGTATATTAGAAACCTCAATATCATTTTTGAAGACCTATCCATAGATACCCCACACGTATGGGTTTGATGAAAAATAATAATTGAGTTTCAGTTCTAAGTATGGGGAACCCCAAAAATTTATTGTTTTTTTTCTATTTTTGTATGAAAATCTTAATGCGGTTCACCGAATACATCTACTTACAAAGTTTCCATAGTATAGCTCTTATTGTTACGGAATAAAGTGGCTGTGACATACGGACGGACAGACGGACGGACAGACATGACGAATCTATAAGGGTTCCGTTTTTGTAACAAATAAGTGTGATTCAGAAAAAACAAAATAGACAGGGAAACATTTGTTGTTCTCACCTTGTCACTCGCGATTAGGTACTTATAAACTAATTTTGTAGCATCTGAAACTGGTTCCGCCTAAACGGACTGAAACAGTCCAATGTTCATTGTATTCAAATTGAGTTGAACAAGCGATCGTTCTCTCATGGTTTGAGTCCGGACACATTCCACTAACAAATTTTATATACTGAATACATTCGTTTCTCGAAAACGGCTGGAACTATTTTGATAAAAATAACGGTCCGGCTTGATTGGGGCTACAAAATCGATTGCTCAATCGATTGGTCTTCGGAAAACATGGTTTTAATCGCATTGTCAACGTTATCAGTCTTATTAGCTCTCTATCTATCTATATTTCGATTTCCTTTCAGCACACGTACGTGTATTTACTTACTCGCTATGTACTTTAATTTACTAAGTAAACACTCCCAACTTATTATATAACTTAAAACCGTTTCCATTCATATAATTTCCAATTAAACTCAAAGGGAATGTTGAAACGAGCTTCCACAGTTTGTACAAATCTCCATATACGTTACAAAGGAGCAACATTTGTTTTGGGCGCATTGAAGACGTTTTCAAGCAGAATCCTCTTTGAATTCCCACGATCTCGAGCTCAGATGTATTGAAATCAATATTTCGATGAAGTATAACGTATGCTCTCCTTACTTGAAGTCAAAAGGAATATTAGCAGAGTAGCAGTACATATACAACCATTTGTGATCACATTCGCAGTGATTGGAAATTTTGAAGAGGACTCAAGGTTATGTGCTTCTGAACATCAGTTCCGCGCTCAGAGCTAGATATCCCGTTCATGCATAGTGATGTATTAAATGCGTTAATATCGCTGTTAACAGACCTTCCGACAGACCCAGCCTTCATACATACTGAATAGTAATATCTGAAATAGCAAATGTGGGGAAGTAGTCTTGAACGCCTAAGTCTGAAATGATGGAGTTTGTATCCCCGCTGTCCAAGGAAAGCAGCTGTTTTTGATCTGTAGCTGTGCATACATCCTGAACGTTGAATTATCCAAAGGCTAGACTTTGAAGCCTGAAGCCTATGCATTCTTTTCTGTTTGTGTTTGCGCATAAACCAACTTTGCGGGTGGTAGGACCTTGTGCAGGGTCCGTCCGGATCGCCACCACCATCTTATCCATTAACCTACCGCCAAACAGCTGTGTTCGCATTGTTGTGTTCCGGTTTGGGGATAAGACACCCGGTGTAATGACTAGCATAGGGGCATTCCATATTAGTCCTCAGAGTTGGCAACGCATTTGCAGTCTTGTGAATGCGAATGTCTATGCTATGGGTCACAGTTTCCACTTACCATCAGGTGGCCTGTGTGCTTGTTTGCCTTCTTAATGCCTTTTTTGCTGCTTGGCAGCACGTTTTTAAGGGTAGGTTGGCCATTGTGCATCCTGCTACCACTAAATAAATTCTTCAAGTAAAATACTATGCTATAAAACTGATGTAAGATTTTTCGAAAAATTCAAATTTGGAAAACACAGACCATCACTGTCACCGTTACGTGAATGTAATGTCTATTCCGTGCCAGTGACGTCACTCGCACACAGTACGTTCATATTAGTTGAGTTATGCCTGCGATAAAGGGATGTGTTTTATGAAACGCGCAGGAATCTACGCGTCGTGATATTGGCGTTCTTTCACGTACGTAAACATACTTTACCTTGGACATTTTATTGTGAGCCTAACGATAGTATTATTCTAACCGACATACTCAGACACAGTTTAGCCGCAATTAATTGTTCCGTTTTCAACCTTGATTATGAATTTTACTAAGGAACAACTTAAGGTAGGCACAGAGATAACCGCTCGGCACCGCATCACCTCAAAGTGAAATGGAAAGTGAGCTTTGATTTGTGTTAGAACGATACATTTTTCAGTGGATGACGCGAGGCCCGCGCGCGGCTATTGTTTTCACTTTAAAAAATGTATCGTACTAAAGCAAATCAAAACTCACTTTACAAAAAGCAAATGATGTTAGTTTCCTTTGGCTTTTATATCACGCTCGAGTGGATTCCATTTTGGAAGATAGTCTTAAAAGAACATCAATAACAACCTTTAAAAATATAGAAGAGCGAGCTCGCCTGTTACGATACTGTCCTTCGTATTTAAAATGAATTACTAACATTTTGTAGGTTTATCTCAATAAATATTCATACCCAATACATGTTCTACCCAGCAGCAGTGCATGTAGTTCTTTTTTGTGTCTGATGGTCCACCAGTCTAAACCAGTTTTATTCCAACATTTCCAATGTATTATAACAATCATTTTACGAAATTTAAATCCTCTTCACCTTTTAATTCGAAACATATAGGAACGATAAAGCATTTTAATAACTTTTCGAGATGAATTCACAGACATAATTCATAAATTCCACATTCTCAAATTTGGTTGTCAGCAAAAATGTTTAAGATTTATATACATTTAAACTCACTTCACTGAAAGACGTAAAAGACGTATTTCGATGAGGAAATAGAGAAAGTTCTCCTTGCTGTCCTCAAAATAAGTCTACACTGAATTGATTTTATTAATAGGTAACGTGGCCGAACCCTCTAGTCCCTTGGGAGCCCGGTGACAGCGATAGCTCCACGTATATTAGTTTATGTGTTACGTATGAAACGCGAGAAGGAAAACGCGAAAATTCTTTAGTGATGTATTCTGATTTCCCCAGAGATTCGTAATCCTCTTACTTCGTTGAAATTCAAAATTTACCTTTCATTTTCCAGTGTGGCAAGCAATGTACATGTTTTAAAATTTTCATAAAACTATATTCTAGCTTTTGCTCGTGACAGCGTCCACTTCTGTTTGCGTTATTCCTTCGGAAACTATTCTATTATAGTAATAAAAACATGAAATCGATGCACCTAATTTCAAATCGATTGGTTCAAACACATTGTAAAACTATAAAAGAGATCGCAACGGGTTACTCACGTAAATAATGTCGAATATCACTCGATATGTATAAACGCCCCGTTATGCTGGTCACATGCTGAAAAAGTTCTTTAATAATGTTATGTCAGGCACAAAACACATAGAAAGACCTAATTCTAAAACAGTATTCTCAGAACAGATTGACAAGCGAGTCACAAATGCGATTGATTCGAAGAAATACGTAGTATTTACGTCCACAGCTCTGACAAACCTATACTTACTGAAAACTGTCTAGAGCATTGGAAATGGAGCACTGTACAAATGTATGTACAGTACAGTACAAATATACTTGTGTATACCTACAGTTTTGCACCTAAATCCAATGAAATAAGGCGCAAAAATGGATACAAATCTTTGTACTCAACTGTACACCGTAAACGGTTTTAGGTAAACTACATACAGAATTCCGATCGAAATCCCGTTTTAAGAGCACTACTAGGTACCATATTCGTTTTAAAAATGTAGTATTAAGATAGCTTGAAACCCGGGGAACATGGACACATGTGAACTACCGGAGCGTCGTCTCTTTAGCATGTTCAAGAAAACTTGTAGAAATTCTTCCGTGGAACACCAAAAGTGTCACTCACTCCCTTTCCCTCCATGCCATGTCAAAACTTCCTAATGTAACTGAAAATGAATAAGAAGGGCTACAATCTCACTACCTCCGCGCAGGCCGCCTTGTTGAGATAACGACCGACTCAAGAGCCTATAAAAATGCTAATGGAATGAAGGTGATGTGCTGGCTCAAAGAAAGGGGATTGCGCGGTGCCGCGTATCGTGAAATCAAGGCAGGGTCAGCTAGGTTACCAGGCTTTATAACATTTTAATGGGATAATAACGAGAGCTGCGTCACTATACCACAGAATAAATAATAGGGTAGAAGTGCCGGTTTTGGCCACTCGAAATTTTAACTAATATCTAAAGCATTATGAAATTACCAAAATATTTTTGATACTTTCAACCTTAAGTTGCCAAAAAGGGTACAGTGGCCACAAACGGTATTTCTACCCCAGTGGAAGTAGCTCTTCCGAATTTAGATAGGTATTGTAAAGGGGGGTACCGAATTTTTTGTAATAGAGAAGGCATGCGATCACAATCATTATGTGAGTACTTGACTTGTTATATTAATTTTGAGATTTGGGGGACCGTTTAGGAAATATTGAAACCGTTAAGTGTAATGTTGGCTTTACCCCGTTTGTTTAGGTAAAGTGTAAACAATCCCAACCACGTGGCATTTTTAAACAGCCAATCAAAACTGTTTTATCGCACTTTGACGTATCAGGAGGAACTGTATCACGTGGTTGTTTTGTTTACATTTTTCTAAGTACCTAACGGAGTATAGTTGCATGTACCCTTGTTTAGAACCCTATGAGCATGTTCTGACATGCTCTTACCTGGCTTTTAACAAGCTTTTATTTAAAGTTCACTTTTATGTCCTGGAATTCTGTCAGTCAATTTTGAACCAGTTCCTGTCAATGGAATGGGCTGAAATATGGAATACGTATATGCAAACCGAAAACGAACCCAATGGCAATGCAAATATTATGGTACCATCGAGCTGATCTGATGATGGAATCGGAAGGAGGCGACGGGATCTTTGCTGTACTTAATAAGTACCCGCCAAGCTGGGGCTCATTAGTTTCGGCTTGATAAGCAGACGATGTCTGAGCGGAAAAATGGAGTCAGCAACAAAATCTTGTCCCAAAAATTAATCAAAATGAATGCGAGCCGCATAACTTATCCGATTTACGTAACCGACTGGAAATACGAGATAAGACAAATCCCATGTGTAAGAGCTGACGTTTCATTCACAGTTTGAGCAAAGATTTAATAAAGGTCCAGAATGGCTTGCCAACTTTTTTTATTAAATAAAAAGTTCCCGAACATCTGTCGAGGAAGTTGATCGCAGGTTTAAAATTAGTTTCACATTTTGCTGAAACTAAATAGTAGACGCTGTAAAAAAAATATCAGATGACATCTCGTAAAAACTTACCTTGTACAGCTAAAAGCATTAATATTTTTACCGCCATCACGTCAAATACGATTATATGTATAACATAGACTTTATTGTTAGCTTCAGAGCTTTGATAATTTATTATAATAGGATAAGTCTCAATGCATTTTAATTTAAGGAAAAAATTAATAAATCACACGGTTCCCCTTGTTTACGCATAATCATAAATTGTCCGAATGTATGATACAACTTGTTGGTATTCTACTCGTACTGAATACCTTTACTGCCTGACCTACCTTTGTCTTTTTTGAACCTTTTTTTTAAAGATGGGAAATGCATACGTACCAGGGGAAGGCACGGTGGTTATGTGGGACTCTCCCCCCATCCCCTCTCCCTGTCTAACCTAACCTAACCTACTCTATTCTACCAGGATTACACAAAACATTAAAAATATATTATCCGTTTCAGCTCGAAAAAAAATTAAGCGGTGACCAAATTCGGCGTATGTATACATTCGGCGTAAAAAGCTTCGGCGAAACAGACGGAACCCAAATCATACACCAGGATTAATTATGAGCAATTTCTCCCCTGTTACAACTTGCCCCATGTTTGTTAGTCACACACATCAGAAAATTATTTTTCCTTCCACCGAACCACTACCATTTAATTTTGAGGTAAGGGACACTATTTACCAACAAGCCTACCCGGAAAAAGGTGTAAAATTAACCTCGTTTTCCCCACGTCCCTTGCTAACTAACTTAATACGATACTGAGTGTTGTTCACAATTGAATGTAACCCTTAAAAACAAAAGAATTCCGCACCTAATTAACATGATTAAATGTCTTCTTTTCACTTCATGCTAACCTTGGGTTATAAACGGATAAACCTTCGCTCGCCTTTCTTTTCCATTCTAATCCTTCCAAATTACATTATTTCAGACCTTGCTGCGTTACTTCACTCCCTCAAAAGGATTTTTCTGTTAAGAAATCTTTTATTCAAAGTCGCTAAGCGCATTAAACCAAACTTTTAGTCATCAGAGCCGTGACAACTTCCCTTTCCGATAGTTCCACCAAGTAATAAGGAACTTCGAAGTAGTAAAACAGGTTTATATCCTTTGCTTTATGTCTCTGTTTATATTCAAAGTCTAGTCTAATTACAATTGTTTTCTAAAGCAATTTAAAGTGCCGATGTTTCAACAAACTTTGACTGAACCTTTGTTGACCACGACCACGTTTAGTACTAAGTTTACCGACAAATTAGACAGACGTTTGCGTAAAACAATTGTTTACCGGTAAACGACTCGTTTAAGAATAAAACATCTGTTTACTGAGGGAACTCTCAAACTTAGCAACAATAGACGCAAAATGGGCAAATTTGAAAACGCTAAAGTATTAAAATGGTATTAGGACCAAACATCGGTAACTATTGTGTAATTTGCGGCACTTTCAGGATTGCTAATAAATAAGTTTATACAACCTAGGGGTCATGTTAAGCGAATCGATAAAATATTAACGCCGTATTATCATAGACATCTGTCAGATGGTAAAATGATTGCAGAAACATAGCCTTGAGATAATAATAAGAAAATACTTTACTAAACAATACTTCAAATTCCTTTATCATTGGTTAAGAATTACAGATTTACAACATGTAGGGTAAAGTCACCAGTGGTCAGCCAGAGACCTGAAGTTGGCCTCTGCCTATACTTTGTACGAGTGGGGAGAGTACGAATGATATATTTCCCACTCTTCGCACTCATATTATGTCGACTACTGGTTTCTGGCTGACCACTGGTGACTTTACCCTATCTCCTTTTGTGCTCATCAAGTATGATGTTAAGTTTCTCTGTTGTTTCTCAAGAATTAACTACGTCTTTTTATTTTGTTTTGCTAATTCGGTCCCTAAAGGGTGATGGGCAATTTTGTATGGACCCCCCCTCCAACAGTAACGGGCTGCAGGTCTATGTGTTCATTAGGACCCAATAAAAGACAAAATACTTATCTTCGTAGCAAAATCAATGGGAATTTTTTAATGAAAACAAAGGGCCAGGCAAGGCAAATCATCTACATACGTGTTCATTTTCAAACAAATTCCATAGTTCCATACGATAAGATTATGATTTTTCAAGAAAACCCCATACATATGGTGATCGTCGCCATAGAAAAAATACATCATAGTGCCAAGATCTATAAACTGGCACATGTTTCATCACTGTTGGTGGGTGGGGACATTTTTACCCATCGTCCTTTGTGCAATTTAATAATTTTAATGTTTCTTTATTTATTTTTATTTTGGTTCAGTGTTTATGTGCATTTTGTAAATTAATGTTTACATTTTTCTAGAATATTTTGATAGAACCTAAATTTTACAAGTCAGCTACGAAGCAGTCATGTCAAAAATCGTAAAATCCTGCCATGTCAGGACAAACCCATGTTAGGGATTTGTTAGAATAGCTCGGTGGTTTTCAAGATATCAGTGTCTTCAGGGGTGTGATTCAAAAACGCTGTCGGACGAAGGAATGAGTGAATGTGGCAGCGGTGAGTTTAAGTAGTCCTGTAAGAGCAAACAAAACTTATACGTTCGATCTTATCGACAGAAGCCTAGTTGCCGAATTGAAAATGCACGCGCTAAATAGTACATTGTGTATTAAGGGTGGTAAAGGCAGAATTACAAACGAGAGTTTGTTAGAAGTTTGGCTTTAATGACTCGAGCTTTGTAATTCCTTTACCACCCGTGTATCATACAATGTTTTTCATCACAATTGCAAGAAAATGAGATAAAATCAGACAAAAGATCATATTTATAAATTAGCGGCAGACTACATCATTGTCTATGACTTACCACAGATAACGTCAAACGTGTTCAGGAGTCCGATTCTAGTGACAGTCGAGATCAATAGTTTATATGCGAGATTTTTAGAAAATTCTATGCAACTGGCATTTCATCTCGAATGAAATTTCATATCTTATGGCACAAGAATTGGGGTCCTGACGTATAATGATAGTTTGAGACCACGCATTATATTTAAAAACAAAGCTTTTACGTACGATAGGGCGTAATGGTAAAAAAAAGGCCCGCGGGTATTAATTTGGATTTACGGTCGATTTTTCTAGCATGTTAGGACACTATTTACGAGCAAGTGTGATGAAAATGTGTTTTGTTCGTTCGGACGGGACTACTTAAACTCGCCGCTGCGACATTCACTCGTTCGTTCCTCCCTCCCTCGTTGAGAGGATCACACCCCAGTTTTTTAGTCTGTATTAGTTGGATTTAATCCCACTAATCCTTCTAATACTATAAATTCGAAAGTTTGTGTGAGTTGTCGCGCGCTGCAAAGGACTTTTTTTTTTTTTTTTATGTCTGAAGGAAGGAAGGAATTTCACGTAATTACAAAATTCTTTGCCAATAAATATTGTGTATCAATCGAATTCATATTATTAATTGCATTATTTATCACAATGGTAATTTTATAATAAATTGAGCAGGCACACCATCCTGCGGGTATTATTAATTTTAACGTCGTGACAAACATTACTCTCCATAAGGGCGTTTCTTATAAAGATTGTACCTAGTTAAGGACTAAAATTAAGAAACTTTAAATTTTCCGCTGAGTTATGAAAATCAGTCGTACATTGATATACTACTCTCAATGCCAATTTGAAGTATCTCAAATTCAATAAATGATGCAGATTCAATCCTCACGTTAGTAGTATGCTTGCACTTGCAAAAGGCGTTTTTCTCAAACATGCTCGGAAAAAACGGTTTTCCGATTGAAAGACAAGGACGGAAAGAGCCTCACTTTACTCCTAGGAGTAAAAAAACCTTATGAAAACACTTTCCGTCCATGTACATATTTTTCTTAAAAATGCTGTCAATTTGCATACAAAATCAAAAGGACCAAGACAAAAATTCCAAACAGCCAAGGTAACTGCTCGCTTTTTTAGCACAGTGCGTGTGTTTCTTTTTGAATTTGCATTCCAATTTCTATGGTTAGTATTTAAAAACAATTGACAGTCATTCGTTCATTCTGCATAATTAAATTACTTGCTTTTTAAAAATGTATTTTCTCAAACATGCTCGGAAAGAAGGGTGTTCCGCTTGAGATAGAAGGACGGAAAATGCCTCTTTTTACTCCTAGGAGTAAAAAAACTATATGAAAACACTTTCCGTCCATGTCCATATTATTTTTAAAAACGCTGTCAGTTGCATACAAAATCAAAAGGACCAAGACAAAAATTCCAAACAGCCAATGTAACTGCTCGCTTTTTTAGCACAATGCGTGTGTTTTTTTCTTAATTTTCTTTTTTTTGCATTTCAATGTCTATGGTTAGCTTAGTAAACAATTGACAGTCGGTAAGATTCTTTCATTCTGCATACGGAAAACCGCCGCAAATAATTTAAAGAAGAAGTAAAACTGTTATTATACGAAATAGTTACTAGAAAAAATGTATGAGCTCAAGCGACGAAAGCGAGGAAATAGGTACCACACCGCCTATATTAAAACCTGAAGCTGCCTCGGTTAGGCAAAACCTACTTCCCGCTAAATCGAAGGACAAATATAACCGAACTTATGACCAGTTTATGCTGTGGAGGGCAAACAAAAATGTAAATAGCTTTGCTGAAGGTGTATTTTTAGCATATTTCAGTGAGCAATCGAAGAATAAGAAGTCTTCTACATTGTGGTCCATTTATTCAATGCTCAAGTGTACAGTTGAAATGAAACACAAGGTAAATATAAAGGATTTTTCAAACCTTACTATGTTTCTTAAACGACAGCACGCTGGCTTCAAAAGCAAAAAGTCAAAGGTTTTGACTGGAGAAAATGTGGATCGATTTTTAAAGGAAGCTTCCAATGCTAAATATTTAGCAATTAAGGTTAGTAAATTTATAGATAACTAGCTGTTGTGTATTTTAAAGGGCTTAATTTCTGTATAATATTCATAAAAGCAGTGTATTATAAATAAAGATTTATTTGTTACAGGTTGCACTCATTGTGGGAATTAATGGAGCGTGTCGAACTATAGAATTAACAAACATAAACACAAAAGACATTGAAAATCACGAAAATACCATGATTATTAAATTGTGTGACACCAAAACGAAACTCGACCGAGTATTTGTCATCCGCGGTGAAAACCAAGGCATAGTTCGTAAATATGAAGCTCTTCGTCCGCCAAATACCAAAATAACCAGATTTTTCTTAAATTATAAAGATGGCAAGTGCACCAGACAACCAATTGGAAAACACAAAATTGCTTCCATGCCTAAAGATATAGCTGAATTTTTGAATTTGACCGATACTCAGGCTTATACTGGACATTGTTTCCGACGAACCTCCGCTACTCTTCTTGCTGATTCTGGAGCGAACTTGACATCATTAAAGAGACTAGGTGGTTGGAAATCAGATAAAGTGGCTGAAGGATATATCGAAGACTCAATTGAAAACAAATCTGAGATTTCGAACAAAATAAACAAACAAATTAAATTGGAAACATCTCGCCATCATCTGCACGTGCCTTGTCCTCAGGCCTCCACATCTCGCCACCATCTGCAACCATCCAGTCCTCAGGCCTCCACATCTCGCCACCATCTGCAACCATCCAGTCCTCAGGCCTCCACATCTCGCCACCATCTGCAACCGTCCAGTCCTCAGGCCTCCACATCTCGCCACCATCTGCAAGAATGCACTCCTCAGGCCTCCACATCTCGCTCACCACTAGAAAAATTAAGTCCCCGGCACTTCACTTCACAGGAAAATTTGTCTGCCTCAAACCCTGAAACAGCTTCATCTCAAATTCAACAAACAAGCATAAATGCTCCTGGAAAAACCATTAAGTTTTTGTTTAAAAATTGCCCAAACATGACCAACATCACATTTAATATTAATTAAGTAAATTAAATTCCTTGGGTTTTAAAAATGAATTTGTATTATTTCCTCACATGTTTGAGAAAAGCATTATGTATGCCTCGGCGGAAACGAGGATTTCCTGACTCGTATTTTAGCAGGCCTCGCTATTGCTCGGCCTGCTAACCACCTCGTCAGGAAATGCCTTATTTTCCGCGCCTAGACCACAATGTACTATTGTATTATTTCCTCACATGTTTGAGAAAAGCATTATGTATGCCTCGGCGGAAACAAGGATTTCCTGACTCGTATTTTAGCAGGCCTCACTATTGCTCGGCCTGCTAACCACCTCGTCAGGAAAACCTTTACTTTCCGCGCCTAGGCAACAATGTACTATTGTCTAAGATGCCACCATTTCTCTTATAACGGTATAGCTAATTTTCGTTACTCAGCGGAACAGTTAACGTTTCTTAATTTTAGTCCTTAACTAGATAGGTACAATCTTCCTTAGCGCTTCGGCGTTTAAGGTCAAAGTCTTGAAATGACAAATGCTTAAATTATGTCAAGATAGGACGTCGTGTAATGCCAAGGTCTTACAACGTCAAGGTCTTACGACGTCAAAGTCGTACAACGTCAAGGTCTCACAGCGTCAAGGTCTAACAACGTCAAGGTCTTACGATGTCGAAGTCGTACAACGTCAAGGTCTCACAGCGTCAAGGTCTAACAACGTCAAGGTCTTACGATGTCAAAGTCGTACAACGTCAAGGTCTCACAGCGTCAAGGTCTAACAACGTCAAGGTCTTACGACGTCAAAGTCGTACAACGTCAAGGTCTCACAGCGTCAAGGTCTAACAACGTCAAGGTCTTACGACGTCAAAGTCGTACAACGTCAAGGTCTCACAGCGTCAAGGTCTAACAACGTCAAGGTCTTACAACTTCAAGGTTACTGCTCTGATATTCTACGATCTAGGCAGCTTGACATTTCAAGACGTTGACTTTAAAAGATGATGGTGATTCTGAGACTTAGACGTATTACTAGTATGACATTCTAAGATGTTGACGTTTTACTACCTGGTCATTCTGGAACTTTGACATATTACTAGTATGACGTTGTACGATCTAGGCAGCTTGACATTTCAAGAGTTTGACTTTAAACGCCAAAGCGTTTCTAAGAAACGCCCATTTTAATCGACACGACTCTATCACTAGACTCAATACTCCGCTCGGTCCTCCGTCTATGCAAGATTCTCAATGCATGTAGTCTTGAAACGGATATACACTTCAACTTAATAAGAAAATTTAAAAAAAATATCGAAAGTTTCAGTTTACTTTTTAGCATAAGCATTTTTAGGCACTTTAGGTTTTTAAGTTGTTGTTGTTATTTACTTCACTATTTTTCTTATATAATGCTTGTGGTGTTTAAGCACTTAGATTTTTAAGTTATTCCCATTTTAACCTCGTCGAAGGTAGGTAGTTTCGATCATGCGTCACATTCACGACCGATGCCAGATGAACAAAAGGGATCCTGAATAGAGTCGGTTCAATTCATGGCCAGGACGTGATCCAGCAGTTTACGGAGGCATAGATATCGTCTTGATAGCGGGCGGTAATTACTGGAGCATTACTGGCTTGCTCCAGTAGCGATTCTCGTTTGAAGGTTAGTGGGGGATAGTATAACTTACCTGTTATTTTTTGTGATTTAAAAAACGGAAATCGTGTAGGATTATTCCTGTATTTGTATGTCTGTGTGTCACAGCTTATTTATCAGTTAATTCTCTTCACGTTTAAGTTTAAAATCGTACGTCACGAAATGAGATACGAGGTCTTTTCAAAGAAATTACTAGTTGCATCTTGGCTAGACCTACTCCCAAAAAACTGAATATTACGAGTAACGGCTCGCCCTCACGCTCTGTTTATCCATTGTGTGTAAATAACAAACAAATATTTTCATAAAGGGTATCCTATAACAATCGTGTTTTAAGGGCCCGAATAACTTTGTCAACTACTCGAGCGCAATTTCTGAGGACAGTTAGGAACAAAGATGTAAGGAAACGAAATTCCGCGCAAACAGAATAAAGACCTTTTACAAACTTTCGTCGGCAACTCCGGGAACTTCAAAGAACTTTCCAGGCGGCATGTATAAATAAAATGTGCGAAACAAACTGAATCTGTTTTGATGAGACCAATAGATTTTGTATATCTTTGAAGTCGAACTCTTCCAACATATCTTATTAATTCATAATTGCACCTTGAATAGGGATAGACCGAAAAAAATAACTCACGGTTTTTACATTCTAATTCGAAATAATTAGGTAATTTTAAGAGACCAATTTCATTAATTTTGTTTTAAAAACTTTATTTATTTAATCTTAAGTACCCGAAACCGACGTGCGTGCATGACTCGATGTATGAATGTGGAAGAAGCGAAAGACATTTGTCAGGATCGTAGCAGGTGGAAAGGAGTCGTCTCTGCCTACCTCTCTGGGAAACAGGCGTGATTTTATGTATGTATGTATGTATTTATTTAGCAGACATTTTATGGATGACATGATTATTTTAAACTTGGATTTTTCCATTAAATGACAACCATTGACAACAAATTATAGCAAATGAAAAAAGTGATTGTTATAGTGTATTAAAACATACCATTTCAAGCGGTTTTCATCTAACCTGTAAAATACGCCTGGAAGGGCTTCAAGCCGAAAACGAAAGTCAACCAAGGTTAAATATACTTTTGTAGAAATATCCTAAATAGATAAAAAAACTGAATAATGAGATGAGAGAATGGATTTCGATTTAGAGTAATTGTAAAAATATGAACAATCCCAATTGGGTGTTTATTTTTTGTTTCAAAAGTAAGAATTTATTGGATATAATTAATCAATTTACTCAAATGTTGGGTGAATGCTGAGTAGGTAATATGCTAAAGTATACTTTGTCGGGTATTTACCTAGATATATGTATACAAGGTGCCAGTTCCGGAAGAGATCCCACAATTTAAGAAGAGCGGCGCAATTTTCAAAGAAACTTTTACGTTTCTATTCGTGGTTAAAGACCATGACGTTTACATATCTGTTCACCGATTGGTTGCGTGAAAACACTTGAATTAAGAGCACTAGTTCGAAAGATCCAACTTCATACAGCTATAACAAGTACAACTAATGAGCATAGGTATTAAAAAACACATTTTAACGTTTGAAATTTCGTTGATTGGTCGTATACATTTTATATTATAATTCTTATTACTACATGTTATTATAAACAAAAGCAAACTATTATATTATGTCAGTTTTTTACTTATGTCAAAAATAGAAGAATTTTAAATAATAAAATTACTCTGAATTGACACTTCATTCATGACATTTCATTCTTAGTCTGCGAGGAACTCGTATATCGCTATTCTCTATTCTATATTTTCCGCAGACAAAGTAAATAGCAATATGCATGCAACAAAAATGCCTCAAACGCGGATGTGGCACAACTGCTGCTTTTAATTAGATTAACTCATGTGACAAGTTTATGCAAAAATGGTTTAAATTTGAATTTAAACCCCGCAAACGAGCGGACTACAAATCTCACTCCCCCAACGGCAATTTCACTGGAAAAAGGGGTTATTCGCATGAACAAAAAACCCATTTAGCGTTAGTTTTCTCTGTACTTGGTGCCTACTATAATAATGCAATGTCGTTTAGTTCTGCGGGCCTATTGTGGTCGTGTTTGTGGATAGCCATGGATAAAACATTTGTCATTTTCTGATCATTGTGTAAGTGACGGATGCTTTATCTATCGCGATAAATACTACTATAGTATGAGGCTGAGCAAATTTGTAAAGTTTTATGTCTCTATCCTCGGGAATTAGTTTTAAATTGGTCACAAACAAACAAATAACTAAATGGAAAGCAAGTTCTAAAAACCCGAATACATTATTTTTCATACTGTCGTCGATATATGTTATAATAGTACATTATGATACAAGTGTGCTAAGTAGACCATTGTATACAAGGCGCTATTGTGTGCGCACGAGCGATAGCGAGTGCGCCACAAGAAAGCCGCGTATATTATGGTCACAGGCACACGTGTTACATACGACGTTTTTCAACACACTTGCGAAAAAAAAACAAGACTCTTCATTTAGTCAAATTTTAATGTTATTTGACGCATAAAAACTGTTTGTTGCTAAGAAAAAAAAAAGGTATAACCCGACTAAATTATATCGCTTCTTCTTCGTACTTACAACTTGGTACTAGGCTACAAATGTAAATTGTTTGGGTTAATAAACTAAAGGCACTTGTGCGTAATATACTGAAAAAGCACGCGTGTTTAATATCTAGGTTTATGAGCCAAAAATCGGTGGAATAAAAAAGTCGTTTTGAGCAAGTGTGTTGAAAACATTAAAACACATACAAATCAGGTTAAATAACGTTTTTTTTAAGAATTTGAAATACCCAATGACATTTGGCCAGCAAGACAAATCTAATGACGTATAGTCTAAGGACATACTACATACAGGTCAAACACATTACCTTCCTGTTGGGCTTCGCTGCAGTCGCCAGTCGGGTATAGACATCGGAAATGTTTGGCATAGACATAACGTTTGTATATTAATGTTAAGTAAATAGATAAAATCCCCATAATGGCAACCCCTACTTTCAGAAATATCCCAATCAATTTTCAACACTACATGCAACCTAGCTGAGAATTATCACGATTAAACTGAACGAGCTTGAATTTGGTTCATCCGTTTGGGAGCTACGATGCCACAAACATACACACAGATACAAAGTCACAAAGATACACACGTTAAAATTAAAACAGCCCTCTTTTTGCGTCGGGGGTTGGAAAACCTGCCAAGTGCCAGACGGACCCGCATATGAAGAGTTCCGTACCATTCTTGTTTCTTTATTTGTTCTCGTATTTAAAAAAAACTGTCTATAGCTTTTACTGTTTATAAGGTACAGCCCGCTGACAGTCCGACAGACTGAAGCGGAGGCTTTTTTTTATGGCAAAGAGAAGGCAAACGAGTGCTCAGGCCAACTGATGCTAAATGGAAACTGTGACCCATAGACATTCGTATTCACTATGCTAGTCATTACACCAGCTGTCTTATCCCCATACCGGAACATAACAATGCGAACACTGCTGTTTGGCGGCAGGTCCCTGCACAAGGTCCGACCACCCGCAAACACAGCTTGTAAAATATTACAAGCAATCAATACAATAACAACATAACAACGGCGGGTTACAGGAGAATGTCCTGGGGGCTTTGTCCAGTATGACAGCAACATCGTTCGCCATGATTGATCACTGTTTAGTGCCGTCCCTCAAGTAGTTAGCTAAACAGCGCCCGCGCCCGGGCACAATTAAATGTCCACTTCACAACATTCAGCGCCACGGACCCTGAATTACTTACAAAACGTAGCTATCGAGATATTTATGGGCACTGAATTAAGTGGCAATGCTAATTGTATTTTGTGTAAACGGTTAGCTTAACTAACTAGTTCGGCCTTTTGAATGCGCTTGTTGGTAGTGTAAAGGAGCGTCCTCACTGCGAGAATTCGCGTGAATATTCGAGTGGTGTGGATGTTCGCGCCGAATGTTCATTACACGCAAATGCTCTCTGTGAGGACGCTACTGAAGGATTTTTTGATTTTGATGCATAAGTGTTAGTACGTTGTTTTCCGCTGTATGCATTTTACGTCAGCTTTTAGGACCAGGAGGATTATTACGACATAGTAATACAATGCCTGGGAATGATGGAATGCCTCTATGCTAATAATTTTACCAAGTTGGCTTATTCCCACACCGGAATACTGCTGCTTGGCGGTAAGTTAGGATAAGATGGTACAGTCAGCGTCATATAGTTGGTAGCATCCAAAGTAGCCAAATAGTTCGTTACACGCCCTTGTTACTACGGTAATAATGACGTGTAACGAACTATTTGGCTACTTTGGATGCTACCAACTATATGACGCTGACTGTACCGATCCGGACGGACTTTGCACAATGTCTACCACCACTAATTGTGCTCATTCCACTTCTTTCTGAATCTTATCGCTATTAGGTTAAACGTTGTTTCACCGACACACATTTCATAGAAAACTTATTAATTCGCAGAAGTTTCGTTCTAACTCTAACCTAACCACGTGAATCATGTATAAGAGAACCTAAACTCGACACTCAGTAGAAAATAACTTTCTATGAAACGAAAGTCTGCGAAGTGATGCGTTATTGGTGCAGAACAAGGACCAATATACGCTGGGCACTTGATTCTTATTCCAAAGATATTTTTTGACTGAACTTTGAATTAAGTTGTGTTAGACGGAAAAGCAAGCGGCTCAAGACCGTGACTTGTGGCGCTCTTTGGGGGAGGCCTTTGTCCAGCAGTGGACGCCCCCGGGCTGATGATGATGATGATGATGAGACGGAAAATGTCGAATAGGAACATCACTTATTTCGGTACGCATCACTAACGAGGTTGACAGATAAAAGTGCCCTCTCGATGTTCCCTTTTTGGCGGAATTGTGTGTATAACTAAGTTGTGTTTTTCCTAATAAATAGACTATGAAATTTTAAATTTTAATTGTTATTGTAAACGTTACAGGTATGCCGTTGTACATAAGTGATTAAATATAAGTACTCGTAAGTGAAGGTCTATGTAGGAGGAAAAAAGAAGATACAAAATGTTCAAAGAGTCGAAATAATTTTCCTTCTAATAATTATGCAAGGTAAGCTTGACTTGATATCTCAGTAGGAATTCTTAACAACACAAGAATAAAAATTGGGTTCCTTTGTCATGATATAAGCAAACTTAATTTCAACAAAAACCAATTAATTCTATTATTAAATTTGCGATACTGTAATAATGTGGGAGTATGGTAATATTAAAAAAGTACAAAGGCGAACTTATACTTTTCAGGGATTTCTTGCAGCTAACCCTAGTTAGGAAGGTCAGAAGTATATTTGTTATTCAGCTCCTTTATGCTGGAACGGGCCTGGACGGATTTCGATGAAAATAAGCTGATTTCTAAAATATAAAAAAAATTGAAAAAAAAATCAGATTTAGTTAAAGAATAGAAAACATTGTCATTCTATTGCACCTACATACTTTTTGATTTCGGTTTCACCTGCAGGTTTAACTGGTAGAGAATGCTTGCAGTATTAAGTCCGCTTTTTGTACCTTTTTTATTTTATTTTGTGCAATAAAGAATTTAAACATGAAAAATATACTTAAATAAAAATTGTCTATAACTTTTACCTCGAAAGAAAATTCACTATTCCATATCCATTCACTTGCTTTCGGTGACTAGAGCTACCAAATTTGTACGCCTACAAATTGCTTTCGGTAGCCGTAGCTACCAACGGAGTTTATGCGGTTTATGATTTTTATTCTGTGAATGGCTCCATATATATGGTATAAATTGTGTTCAAAGCACAGATTACCCACATGACAACATTTAAAAAAAGTTACAGTAAACTTGAGAAACCAAAACAATTTTTTATCTATTTTATTTTGCAAGGTGTCGGAACAAGTGTTGCAGAATGACGTATCGGTTGTTTATTTACACTGACATAATATGTTAATCATATTTATTTCCTTATTATGATTACGTGATTATGAAGTGTGTGTTATAGTGTGTTTAAATAACGTTTTATTTCGGTATTAAATTATTGATTTTGTTGGTGATTGGTATTACAAAAAGACCTAAATTTAGTAGGTACGTAAACCGTTTTTTTGCTATTTTATTTTATATGGGAGCTATTAAGGTGATACATGCTAAAACATACATACATACATATCTTCACGCCTGTCTCCCAATGGGGTGGGCAGAGATTATGGAACGCCAGGTGCATCGGTTCAAACATATACACTTCGCTTCCTCTACATTTATCAATCTTTTCATGCACGTACGTCGGTTTCGGGTGCTTTTGATTCGGCCCTTAATCAGGACATCGCGAATCTGATCACCGTACGTCCGTCTAGGACGTCCCCTACCGACATCTCCGCTCACTCTCGCCCGCTATATCTCTTTCGTAACTCTTCTGTCATCCATCCTTTCTAAATGACCAAACCATCTTAGCATACCCTTTTCGATCTTAGTCACTACATCTTCTTTCAAACCACATCGTTCTCGGACCTCGCTATTTCTTACTTTATCTATTATCCTAACCCCACACATACTTCTTAGAGCTCTCATTTCAACTGCATTAATCCTGCTTTCATTCTTCTTCTGCCATACCCAGGATTCACTGCCATACATCAATGTTGGTGTCAATACTCCCTGAACAATTGCAAGGCGAGCTTTACTCGATATGACCTTGTTTGCCAAGATTGAGTGTAACGCCCCATTGATCATATTTCCCGCATTAACTCTTCTTTCAATATCCCCGTCACATTTCCCATCTCTCGTAAACATAGACCCTAAATACACAAACTCATCCACTTGCTCCACATTTTCATCTCCAATCATTATCTGACAATCTGTAACATTTTCATCCCTTTCCACAACCATCACTTTTGTCTTTTTAACATTCACTTTCATGTCTTTCCTTTTAAATGCCTCATTCATCAAAGTCACCATTTGTTGTAAGTGGTCCGCGGATGATGCAAGGAGAACTTGATCATCAGCATACACTAATGATTTAAAAACTGACTCCTTCATCCTTATTCCACAATCATACTCTCTCAGATCTGACAAACAACTGTCCATGAATAGGTTGAACAGCCAAGGAGACGCTACACAGCCCTGTCGAACACCACGTTCGATTCTAAACCAGTCTGTACACGTCCCATTTATCCTGACACAGGCACTCGAGTCATCATATAATGATTTGAGAGCCCGTATCAGAATACTGTCCACCCCATACACGGACAGAGTTGTCCAAAGTTCATCCCTCACCACTCGATCATACGCCTTCTCTAAGTCAATAAAGGCACAGAAAACCTTTTGATGTTTGGCTAAGGCTTTCTCAACTATGCACCTTAAAGAGAAGACTTGATCCACACATCCCATTCCCTTTCGGAATCCCGCTTGCACATCCCAAATCTTACTTTCCGTCGCTAACATCACCCTTTCAATCAATACCTTTGCATACAATTTGCCTACGACACTGAGGAGGCTTATACCGCGATAACTTTTGCATTCCTGCTGTGATCCTTTTCCTTTATACAAAGGCACAATCACGGCCTTTCCCCAGTCGGCTGGAACTCGACCGGCCCGCCAGCAAAGGTTAAATAGGAGGAACAGCAGGCTTGCTACAACGCCTCCACCCTCTTTAATCATTTCAGCAGATATCCTATCATAACCAGCAGCTTTACCCACTTTCATACTCTTTATCGCATTAATTATCTCTTCCATACTAATACTACTGTCACAAAATACTTCTTCACCAACATAACTACTTCCATTCTCCCTCACCCACTCTGCTCAAACAAGCTCTCAAAATATCCCTTCCACTGCTTCAACATTTCCACACCATCTCTAATAACATTCCCATTTGAATCCCTTATCACACCTATTTTCGAATCTCCTGCTTTACCTCTAGCTGTTCTGACTAAATGCCAGAATAACTTTACATTGTCTTGAAAGTTTGAGGAGAATTCTCGATCATACATGCCCTTCTTCTTTCTTTCGGTTAACTACATCTTTAACTTTCTTTTTTAACAAAACATACTTTTCTTTTATTGTACTTTCGATAAAGTTATTCATATCACCTTGTACTCTTCTGTTAGCCCTAGCAGCTAACAGATCATTCCATACTTTCTTCTTTTGCGTCACCCGGTCTTTCACTTCATCATCCCACCACTCATTCCTGATCTTCTTACCATTATTCCTCCTCTTGCTGATGCCGCATATATCAGACGCGGTTTCAATCACACCATTTTTAAAGTTTGTCTATAATTATTCTTCTATATCATTACATTCCTCTTCGAAAATATTCCTAAATCTATCATTCAGTACTTTTCGATATCCATCACCGACATTCTCTTCTTTCAGCCTTTCAACTTTTATTCTTTCTGTACTTGTTATGGGAATACGTGCGTGAACTACACATGCTAAAATATACATGTTATTTGATTCTCCATTTCTTTAGCTTTACAATGTAAAAAAATATCTTACCAAATACTTCAGTACAAGCAAAGTTATCGATTTTCAAATAAAGCAAACACCGCGCCGATTTGTTTACGGAGTGTCAAAGCAGTTTAGGTCACCCTTTTTTGAAGTCGCAAGCAAGTGAGTGGTTATGGAATCTAACATTTCGCGGACGACCTCGCGAGCAGAACCTACTGAATTAAAATCATTACAAATAACAAAAAACGGCCACTTTTTGCAGGTACATGCATCCGAAACTATCTAAAGACACGTCTCGCAGCCGGTCTCTGTTCACCAACTCACCCTACTTGAGTCCCGCACAACTTCCGCACCGTTCTCTCTTGACCGCTTTCCCCGTTTTTTCTCTGGGCATAAATTACACCGTTTCCTGTGAGCAAAGTTATTGCAGTACTTATCCAACAGGACTGAGGCACTTAGGCTTTTGTGTGACCACAGTCTAAGGATAAGCAACCAGTTCTATCTACTCCCTGAGACCTTATCACTTTATTTAATTTTCTTTATTTGGAACACAAACAGTCATTTACATAGATCTTATTCGATTAAAGGGAATAGTTCATTGACAAACAGTGTTCACAGGTGGAATACAAAATATAAAATAATCAGGCCTCTCAACTATTCAAGTGTCAAAGAAGAGGAAGAGATAGATAGAAAGATAGACATGCAAAATGCGCCAACTTGACTGAGAAAGACATAACCTGAACTTATAGCACATAAATGTATAGAAGGTAGAGACGTGTTAATGAAATGTTGATTTATACAGGGCATATTTAAAACTAACTAAAGAAATATTAAATATTTCAATATTATTAAAATTACCGCTTTTGAAATGTTATCATGTAGTTATATACTCGGCCGCCTAAGTTAAATAACTAAATGAAAATCAAGATTTAAAAAACCGACTGCATTTTTTGATATTATGATTAAACCCAATTACCACCCTGCTATTATATTCGTATATATTTGAGATGGTCGCAATAAGACCTTTCAAATGATACCCATATTGTAATAATTAGAAGACTTTTGTTGACCAAAATAATTGTCATTTTGCCATGGTTGTTATTTTAATTTTAACAATTTCGGTATTCTTTATCACCCGGGATGGTGAAAGCATTCTAACGATACCGCACACAGTAAAATCGGCTCAGCTTTTTTTGGGCGGACGTGTAATAAATAAGAGTTATCATAACGTTGACAATACGATAGCATTTCAATAGTAATATTTATTTATTTATTTATTTAGTATGTATTTAGTAACACATTACGCTATCATTACAGGACACCCTAATGCGATAGTATACCAACATCGTATATAAACTGACACTGCCTATTCATATCGTACATTACAACATAAAAAGTCATTTTGGTGAATTCACACAAAGAACATGAGAACAAATCAGTCTTCTCAGCCACTTGATTCAAAATTGGTTTTATCGAGTCTAATCGAGCCCGAGCAGCTCTAGAAGAAATGCACACGCTATCGTAACCTGTGTGTGGTGGTTTAGTTTATTTTCGTAAATATATCTAAAACGGTAATGTAATTAATTGTACCAGTAATTTCTTTATGTGATTTTAGTTTATTTGATATAATCGTTTTTTTTAAACTTAGAAAATAACTTGACCTTAAAAACACCGCGTCTGATTCCATGCATTCTAGCAATCTTCGATTTTCGCTAACGTTCGCGTTATGCGTCTTGACTTATCAACATCCCAGAGGTATCCGTAAAGTTTGATGGGGATATCGGAGAGCTGTAGAGCTTTAAGCTTAGTAAAAGCTTGTCTAGGTTGTTATGTACACAACGAGAAATATGCATTCTGTAAACGTTAAGAAGGAATGTGGGGACTCGAGCTTAAAGGAATTTAAACGAGGACGAACGATTTTATGAGGATTGTGTAGTGAGGAGAAATACGAAATGCGGTAAGTAACGTTTTTCCCCCTTATACTTAAGTTGTTACTATCCGGAGCTAAATTTGATTTTAAATTAGATTTTTTTGATAGCTACGCGATTCAAGCATTTTTATTTCAATCGCAGTCAATCTCATTCGCTTTTGTGCCGGCGTAAACTGACTTTCCTTGGACCCGAAAGGTTATTTCTCAATACTGTACAAGGTGCATATAATAGAAACAAAGAGAGAACAGTTTTTGCGGTGTTAGGTTTAAAAACAATTTGCATCTTTTCACAAACACCCCAGCTAGCAAAAAATCTAATATCCCTGTGGTCGCTTCTAACCCATACCTTTTCAACATTTAGCTCCTAGTAGATTTTTTACGTTCTTTTCATGCTGCATAATAAATCTCTTTGACGGAGTGCGGTCCAAAGAGGCAACATGTCGCAAAGAGAGAAAATAATGGCTTCCGGAGGTCCGCTACAGAAAGTATCTGCAGCCGTATTAAAAGTGTCAAACCAGCCAAGTTCCAGGGAGTGACAGCGACACCGCTATAGGAGTTGCAGTCTCCGTCGCATTCACTCGCTGGTATTTGGCAGTTTTTGACACATAATACGGTTTCAGATCCTGAATGGAGCCATAATCGCGCCCCTGGTGCTAAGCCCTATTAACATATAAATAGCTTGCATAAACAACCCACAGAGCGCTCCATTCTCAGTTCTGGGGCAAATTATAACGAGGCTGTTATTGAAGTAAATTTGTCCCTCTGTCTAGCGAGGTGAGGCCGTGAGATGGGAATTGAATAGTATTACATTTACGTAAGCTATTAGAAGGTTTTGTAGGTACCTATTCATTTGTTTGTTTATTAATTTAATCTTTTTACGATATAACAAAATGGGTAATGCATTATCTCCATTCTTCAACCATTTGGTTTGACTTTGTATTCCACTATGATAGGTTGGTTTGTAAAACAGTTTTTAGCTTAATTCTGTATAATAGGTAAAACTTCCAAAAACCTCATTGAAATAAGTGAACAGCATTTTGAATTTTAATATTTTATTAATACTTATTTTGGTTCCTTGTTGAAGCTATTGATATACTAAATTCAAATCTCTCTCGCTACATTGCATCGCTGCGAAAAGGTGAATAGGATAATTATGTTTTAAGTTTTTAGTTCTATCTGTCTGTCTTCGTTTTCTGTCTACCCTGTGTCAATTTCTGATTGGTTATTTAGGCGACTGGTATAGAGAATGCCATTAGCCATCATGTCCGCGATTTGTACTTTTTTATATGCAATAAATAATATATAAATGAATAAGGTACCTACCAACATTTACAGCACCTTCTAATTTCGACTGTATCTACGTATGTATAATATATTTGTATGCAGAATGTACCTATTTCATTCAACCATACATAATTATAGTGGCCCTTGGTCTTATAACGAAACAAATACTGCTAATACAGCCTTTTTGTTTCCTTTCACCCTAATTTGATGTGACTTCACTTAATGAAGATCCCTCAAGTTGATTGGCGTGTACATATCTTCAAGATTACTTCGCTAATACTCACTCTTACTCCTTATTAGGTATCGAATTCGCCATATCTGATAAATAGCTTTGATAACGGCGAAGTGGAAATGAAATACCATTCCGATACTTGGTTTATAGGTATATCTATGTTTTATGGATTTTCAGTCCGCAAAAGCGAGCTTGATAGATAGCGGTAGGTATAATAAACATTTCGTACGGCTCATTTGAAGTTTATTAAGTGGAAATACTGTGGTGTTATTCTCTAACGCTGAAAAAGTGGGGGTATCGAACGAACTGACTTTACTTGATCCAGGGAAGTGTCTAAACTGTCTAAACTGTCTAACTCAGCTGTTACGGGATTGTCTTTAAAAGTCATTTTTCAATTATTAACAGATGAGTCTAAGGGATTATAACCCAATATCATTACGTTACCGAAACACCTATTAACGTACGTATTTTTATTGAGCTATTAAAACGTTGACAATGCTAAAACAGGTCAAAAATAATATTGTTTTACGTCGTAGAATAGAGGGGCTCTATACATAGAGAATACCACCACAAACAGAGATCGCGCATCGGCTACCACTGGTATGAATCTTTACCGTTTGATTGCGTATCTTCGATGGATCCCGTACTTGGTTACGATGGTACGTTAGTACTATATAAACGTGTTTCGTAATACCTTTTAATAAGAATATTTTGTAGAATGAGAAGGCGCGAGCACTGAGGCTACCTGATGGTATGAATCTTTACCGTTTGATTGCGTATCTGCGATGGATCCCGTACTTGGTTACGAATTACGATGGTACGTTCGTACTATATAAACGATTTTCGTAATACCTTTTAATAAGAATATTTTGTAGAATGAGGAGGCGCGAGCACTGAGACTACCTGATGGTAAGTGTGATCTGAGACATCTGAAATCTCAAGACTACAATCTGAAAACTGCAATCCTAAGACGTTACCAACCCTGAGGACTGAAATGGAATGCCGTATGCTAATTTCACCGGTTGTCTTATCCTCACACCGGAACACAGTAATGCGAACAGCTTGGCTGTGGGTTAATGGATGAGATGGTGGTAGCAACCTGCACAAGGTTCTACCACTACTACGAATATTTTAAGTAGATTAATCTAATTTTTAAAGAACTTCCCAACGAATAACAAATAAATGAATATGACGATAATTTGGTCCGACCGATCTCGGTCACGGCGACCGTTTTAAAGAAGACCTTGTTGTCGCTGGTGAGTTCGCATGTGGCTTAAATAAACAAATAAATAAATAAAATAATATATAGGTATATATATGAATAAATATCAGGAAACCATATCACAAATATTGATCTCGTCCCAAACTAAGGTCGACGCTGGTTCTAGGCGAACTAGACCACGATAAACATACCTAAGTAAACTTAGAAAACATCCGCAACTCAGAAACGAATACTCGCGTTCACACAAATATTTGCCCACCGGGAATTGAACCCGATACTTCAGTAACGGATCCGTAGTCACACCAATTGGCCACACTGGTGTGACTATGGTTCATTTTATATATCCGTAATCACACGAACACATAAAAACGAGGAAGGTTTAGGTTAGGTTCATTTTTATATCAGGCCCGGAGGGCCAGATCAACCCAGAAATAGGAGCTCCGCCCAAGCGGAGCTCCGTTGAGTTTGGTTTTGAAAGAGAAACAGACGCAAATTCGGTTTTGGTGTGACTACGGGTAAATAAAATGAACCATAGGTGTGACTACAGATCGGTTGTGGATACTTCGTAGGTAGGGGCACTACCGACTAGACTTTAGCCGTGTCGTCAACAAAATGCAACATTTATCATCTGTTTTTACAAATAGCATCGGTGAATTCTTTACGTTTTACAATATACTGGTTGATCACATTCCAGAAACACAACCCGAAAACAAACTAAAACGCTGACAAGCGGCACCTTTATTCAGTGGCCAGATCAATAATGTATTTTCAGCAGAAAGTTCGAGCTTCAAATGTAAATGTGTTATTCACAGCATCGTGGAAAGAGATGCAACAGGTTTATAATACCTTCGCATAGGGCTGCCATTCGTGTCGTTTCACCCAAACAACTCGACTTAATGCTGAGTGGCATTCATTTTTGCATGCCCTCTCCAACTAGTGCAGGTTGGCAGTCAGCTCTGCTGCACTTGTGATTCCGTCCATTCCCGAATGTTTCGTAGCCACGATTTCTTTCTGCGCCCGACAGCTCTTCTTGCTTGCAATTGTAACTAATTCTTATATTAATTATACATACGTAACCATCATCAGAAATGATGATATCCGCCGTAGAACTAAGGTTACCGACATAGACCGAAGAATAGCTAAACTGAAGTGGCAGTGGGCGGGGCACATTGCTCGCAGGACTGATGGCCGATGGGGACAGAAGGTTCTGGAGTGGCGTCCGCGGACCGGAAGACGAGCTGTAGTAGACCTCCAACAAGATGGAGTGACGACCTCGTCAGGATCGCGGGACCGCGGTGGATGCGAAAAACACAAGACCGGTTCGGCTGACATGAATGAATGAATGAACCATCATCACAAGGATATGATGATCCTTTAACCTACCTATAGGCAGCAGTGTTCACTTTGTTATGTTCCGATGTAGGGATAAGACAGCTGGTGAAATTACTAGCATAGAGGCATTCCATCTACCGTCGTCTGGGGTTTGAGGTTTTATGATTGTAGTCTTGAGAATACAAATGTTCATGGGTCACAGATCTCAGTTACCATCAGATGCCTTTTGTGCTCGGTCGCCATCTATATGTCATAAAAAAATCTTAGGTTTGTTCAATTATTTCCAAATAAATGTCTTTTTTGCTTTCTTGGACAGATTCGGACCCGATTTATTATATACAGAGCTTGTTTAATTAGGCCTGCTTGCACGTAAATTTAACCCTCGGATAACCCGATGTTAAGGAATGTCAGATTCATACAGGTAGCGGCACTTAAGTCTCGCGCCGACCGTTTATGCGCAGAAGTCGAAAATGAGGTATCTCGGGGGAGTGAAGGGGGCGCGCGCGGGTGAGCGTATGCGCTTATTGGCTCTCCAGTCGTACTCTGTCCCGCGCACCGATACGACGCCCCGCTGACTTCTGGTGCACAGTCGCGTTCTAAATTGCATTGTTATTACTGTTGTTGTTTTCTGTTAAGTTTGAGTTTGTTTTTTACTGACTGTTTTAAAAAAATTGTGTTTATTTGTGATTTTAAACAGTGAATATGCCTAGAAAAAATACTGTTTTGAGAATACAGGCACGGAAAATGGTATATGATGTGCACTCTTTTTTAAAGACAGAAACTAGTACATTTATTGATTCTTTTGAAACATATGAAACTAGTTTAAACAAACTAGCTTATATATAAAAGAAGGATAAATAAAAACACGTTCTTTATTAGTAAGGATTCTTATTTTAATCAATTTGTAGAGATAACAATTGCGTGCGTAACAGTACCTATGCGCAGCTATCCCCTCCACACGTTCCGTTCACCGCTAGACTTACGTGCCGCTACCTGTACAAGAACTGTCAATTTTAACAAATTAACCTGTTACCCGGTGTTAACTTAGGGTTCAAATTTACGTGCAAGCGGGCCTTAAGGTGGTTCTTCACTAGGGTTGATGTAAATCGGTTAAGCCGCTTAAGAGATATCAGCTCTGAAAGTAGAGATCGCCATTAACTATATGGTTTTTCTTATTAATTACTATTAAACATGCTTTCTTAAAAAAAAACTACGATGAGATACACAGATACAAACACACACATACACAAATACACACGGTAAAATTTTAACGCTCCTCGTCCTTTGCAGTTTATGTCAAAAAATTCAATTTTGGTCAAATTTTGTTTGCCGACTGTACTTTTTTGCAGTCATTATCTGCTTATCTAGACCAAAAAAATGAGTCTTAACACGTGTCTATATTTAGTACAGCTGAGATTCTGTTGCCACCTTCCGACTCCATCATCAGTTCAGCTCCATGTCATAATAGTATTGCATTGTCATCCAATTTACACATGTGTGCAAATTTTCACCTTAATCGGAAACCGGGAAGTGGGTTAAATTGAACTTACATTCATACATACATACATATATTGCAATTTAAATAAAACGTAAAAAAATATATGTTTACACTAATTTAACAGGCAGTTATGCGGTTTACGAAGGTAGTCTCAATCACACTTTTCTATTAATAAATGCTTCAGAATTCAAAACACCGACTGCGTTATGCGGTTCTGTGGTAAATTCTTTATTCTTCGAGGAATCGTTCCTGCATAATTTAAAAATGGAATGGAGCGAATCAATTCAGTTTTCCTTTTTCTATCGCCGGCCCTAGGGATTAGTTGACGGAACAGAGGCTCGCTTCGCCTCTACTTTTGTCATGTAATGCTGAGAAATTTAACTCTATAGGTGGTATAAAACTTAGTTAGAAATGCTTGAAATAAAATAACATAAGTTTATTTTGAGAAATGTCAAAGACATACATTGGCTTCACTGGAGACCGAAGAACTGGCAGTTTCTTTGCTGAACGAATTAGTTTAGCCATTTAACGAGGAAATGCTGCCAGGATCTTTGATATATTAACGCAGGTTCTATTCATAGATTTAAAGTTTTAGTTTATTTTTATATCATAGATTTAGTTGTTTTACGGTTAGTTATGCTTATTAATGTGTGAGTAGTCATTATCACCGACGTTATGCTCGATTACGAGACAAATCAATTTAAGCATGCTTTTTCTTTAACTACATACCCACTCCTAGGCTTTTACTACAATAATATGTGTGTGTAATATATTAGAAGTAAAAAGAAAATACTCTGTCACTTTTTCCTTGATATGCTAAGGCGTCGAAATAACATTGTACTGACGAATAACTTGTTAAATTATTAAAAAAGTTCCTTATGAGAATTTCGGTACTTTCTAAGAATATTCCTAATTTGAATACTCGTAGAAAAACTAATCAATGCATTACAAAGTTCTCTAGAAAGTAAGCTATTTCTTGGGAATATTTCCATACTACTGAGAATTATCTGGAAAAATCGTAGCGTACGAAAAAAATACCTTGTTCAAAAATATCCACTAACCAATTGCGTAATCAAATAAGTCTGTCACCGAGCGATTGAAGCCGCTGCAGCGCTGCAGCGCTGAAAATGCAATTTGGCGTGTCCGAGCGCGGTCCTCCGTATAAAAGCCTACAGCGCAGCGATGGTGATATGTGATATATAGCGCTTTATGGAGCCCGCTTTGACCATTCCAGCCGACACCGATATGGCAACGCTATGGTATTATTCTGTTACGGTTTACCTATGTTACAAAGCTGATAGTGATAGGTGACAAGTGAAAATTAGGTATTTATTATTAGGTATTATTTATTTATTAAAAACAAACAACATAGTACAATAATATATCATGCCCTGCAAAACTGTTGGAACAGTATATCGATTTGCTTAACCCCTGTGGGCCTAATATGGCGGAGTGTATCGCGTGACAAAATGTGGATAAAGCATCCGTCACTCTCGTACTTATACACGTGTCAGAAAGTGACAGATGTTTTATCCACATTTTGTCACGCGATAAACGCAACCATACCGCCCGCTGGAGCGTCGGTGATTTTAGACTCATACATTTGACGACGCGTTGGCCTACTTGGTAGTGACCCTGCCTACGAAGCTAGTCCTGGGTTCAAATCCCGGTTAGGGCAGATATTTGTGTGATGAGCGCGAATATTTGTTTCTGGGTCATGGATATTTTCTATATATTTAAGTATATATTTCTCTATACTATTAACATCGTTGTCTAGTACCCATAGTACAAGCCTAGAGCTTAGTTTGGGACTAGGTCGATTGATGTGATATGGTCGCCTGATATAATATTATATTCATATATTTAGTAGGTATGGAACTTTCTCTAATAAAGCTGTTGCCACCGACGTCCGATGAGATAGCAGAAGTCTGACCATGACTGAAGGTTAACAGCGGTAAGAGCTCTATCCTGAGCACGGTGCCGTATGGCATGCTTCATACTTCTCTAATTATTTGTTTAAGCTGTCCCGCAGATCGCACTGCTGTAAACCTAACGTCGTGACAAGTCATAGCCAAATCGTTACGGCCTGGGTGGCTAGCACGGGTTACTTGAGACTCGTTTACTCAGTAATTCCTCTTTACCTTCATAGTCTGCACCAAAAGACTCACGGAGCCAGTTGAAATTGAATACCAGTTGTGTTTGCTGTCTGGCCACGACTTCACGTGTCAGCGGCAGAGGTTATGAAGCGAGTGGCAACATACAAATGTATAGAGATGTATGCGTCATGCCACGAGTCACTGCGGCGGTGATGTGGCGATTTCTGTGCAATTGTTTCCGTTGGGTCTCACCACCATCGCCGTTTCGTGAAATTACAGACAATTTTTCACAAGTACGAATCACAAACTTGGTGCCCATATACAAAGTGGCTGAAATGATCATTATATGGTAGTGTACTAAATTCGGACTGTCATCGCCATGTAAAAATCCTGCTCAAACTGGTCTATCTTGAACTCAGCATTCATCAAGAACCCGTTGCAATTCGGGCCTACACTACTACTCATCCAAGACCATAGACACGAATGGCTGTGAATCCAAATGCATGCAGATGTCAAACCAAATGCCAGCCGCCTTTGTAACCAACAACGAATGGGATTCAACTACGAACACTGTGATATACGGTGCGTTATTGAGCCCCTTACATTGCCCCCTTTGACCAGTTGAGCCTACCATACGACGTGATATGTTGGATCGCACTGTCGCTTTGTGTAGAATGAGAGCCTAGTTTATTAACACAGCCATTGGCGACGGGCTTTAGGACTTGTGCCATAACTGCCTAAACTACTGCTTTAACAATACCTGTTTTAAATTAGTCGTGGTATGGCCTGGTGCATGGTTCATTCGGGCGGTATCTTTGACCTTAGGACAGATGCATAATGTTAACGTAATACTACTTTCAAAAATTGCGCATGTTCTACTACCATTGTTGTGCCCCTGCGGGGTTTATGTTGACGCTAGACTTAAGTACTTTAAGACCTCATGTACCTACAACGTAAAATGTAAAAAAAGCATTTGAATTTGAATTTGAATTTGAAAAACTGTCAATATGTTTGATATTGACTCTTAGCGCGAGCTTTAAAAGTTATTGAAGGATGATGAAAATATGAACGCAGACATGAGATTATATCATCAATTTAATCTTCACAACTATACTAGAGAGAATAAGAAAATGCGACGCACGCAGCCCTTTGAAGCAAGCCTTGATTCCATTTACTGATTGATAGACAATATAATTCAATAGAAAATTACTTATCTATGATTATAAGGTCAGCAGCAAACCAGGCCGTAAATATTGAGACGGTACGCAACATGTACATTTTTGATTAACGCATTTCGTCTCAGTCGTCGGGCTTGACAATGCATCAAATCTGCAGTATTAAAGTTTAAGTTAGATGACACCTTGCTCTGCTTACAACTAATATTAGGTAATAACCCTAAACATGTGAGATAACTCATTGATTCGACTAAGTGCTCAGTGGTGGTAGGACCTTGTGCAGGGTCCGTCCGGATCGCTACCACCATCTTGTCCATTAACCCACCGACAAGCAGCAGTGTTCGCATTGCTGTATTCCGGTGTGGGGATATGACAACCGGTGAAATTACTAGCATAGAGGCATTCCATCTCAGTCCTCAGGGTTGGCAACGCCTTCTCTTAGGATTGCAGTTTTGAGATTGTAGTTTTGAGATTTCAGATGTTTATGGGTCTCCAATCCCACTTACCATCAGGTGGCCTAAGTGCTCGCGTGTCTTCTCATAGCCATAAAAAAGTAGGTACCTAAATATCCCCCGCATTCGACACAATTACATACCTCTCGCTGATCACTGAGACCTAGATTCCTCCAGATTCCTCACAACAAATCTTATTCTGCAACAATTAGGTCGGAAATATTCAGTCAGCTCCAAATCTATTCATATTGTTTTTTTATTTCACTAATAATAACTTCAGATTCTTATGATTATTTATTTTTGTAATATTTATTTTTAATATTTTTCAGTGCTCGACTTTGTGCTCGATCTGTGAGGATTGAAAATGTATGGTCTCAGATCCCACCAAACATTAGCTGGCCTGTGTCCTGAATGCAAGAGATTTAACACACAATGACCTCTTCCCCTAAATTACTAAGAGCTATTATTATAAAAGCTTATTCCACAACAATTAGGTTGGAAATATTCAGTTGTCAGCCACAAATCTATTCTTCTGCCGTAAATAGGATAGCCTAGATCGAATCGGGTCGAGGCGGCGAATGTATCCACGTAGGGACTACTTTATAGTCAGCCCGTTGAGAGACGCGATAAAATCGCGATTATACCGCCGAACAGATTGGAACCGTGCCCGCTGAATATAATAAACATTTGCCCTGAAGCCATCTTGTGTATAAATTGTTGCTCTGAACGGCCGTGGTGCGGACACTTGTCTCTGTCAACAGAGAACATCACGGCCATTTGTTAACACGATTGTTCGTGCTTCGTCATTAAGTATATATGTACATAATAGAGGTATATTTACTCATATTTTTTTATTGACTACACTAATAACATTAGAATTATACCTCAGAACAAGTTCGACTGACGACATGGTTAAGTTTGCGGTAAACCCATGGACACACGCGGCACATACCGGTCCTTGCGGCAGACCTGCAGTTTTTGGGCTGAAACAATCATGATGATTAATTTTTATGACGGTAGAACTTTGTGCAGGGTCCATTCGGATCCCTACCACTATCTTGTTCCCAAGACAAACTGCATTAACGTGTTGACGTTACTTGACCTTACGACGTAAACGATTTTCGGAACTGACAAAATGTATGGAATCGACATAAGCTATCGACCGCGACCGTCGCTGCGAGTGACGGCAGCTTACCACGATCCAATATGTTTTCAACAACAATAACGTTTTTCAAATGCATCTCACTATATTTTAACCTACCTAGAGGCATTTAGTCTTAGTCCATAAAGTAGGCAACGCATTTGCAGTCTTAGGATTAAATTCTCGGGATTTTAGTCTCAGATTCCACTTATAATCAAGTAGCATTTGTGCTCCATTGCATACTCCTTTCCACAACAAAAAGTTTTGTTAGTTTTCTTTTGTCATGAGTATAACAAATTCTTAAAAAAATATGTATTATAAAAGAAGAATCAGAGTATAACATTATGAAATCGGCCAGTCTACAAATGTACAAAAATCCAGCCCCTTCCATCGGAATGGAAGGAATAGGAAGGGTCGGTATTCGGTATTAATTGAAATTCTGGAGGTCGTTGTGGTTTTAGGAATCTTCAATTACTGTCATTTGTGCCGCGCTAAGGTTTTGTACGCTTTTAGTTAATATAGAATTTTACTTAATAGGTATCTATCAAAGTCAATATAAAATAAATAAATATCAGGGGTCAATCTCACACAAGGTGACCTATTAGACTTAAAATCAGGTCTTGACACTATAAAAACTAACTACAGGTACCTAAGATCCGAAGTTTCAGTGGTGTTCGTGGATCGCGTCAAGATCCGATTTTATATCTACATACATATTTATATAAACTCACGATTTCCCAGAGTGGGGTAGGTAAAGCTACAGAATTACGAACAAGTCTTATTTGTTGTTATTTCTGTAACCACATTTTGCACAATCAGGCTAAGGTGTTTTTACCAGTATAATAGTGACAGGTTGCAAGCCCATCAATAAATACTACACGCCTTCATTCCCTTCCTCTTACGAATTACAACGTTTTTATATCTAACTAGTTACCGGCCCTCGCTTCGCTTCGGTTTATGTGAGTTTTCTGAAAAACCCGTACGTAATACAGAATTTATTATATGTAAAAACCTTCTTCTTGAATCACTATTAAAAAAACCGCCTCAAAATCCGTTGCGAAGTTTTAAAGATCTAAGCATACATAGGGACGGACAGACAGCAAGCGATTTTGTTTTATACTACGTATAGTCAAAGTGATGATAGTGATGTGTTGAAAATACGAAAGTTTAAAAATATAAAACTGATTTAGTCCCAAACTAAGCTTTAGGCTTGAACCATGGGTACTAGGTAATTAAGGGTCATATTAAGGTTGAGATGCCCGTAACAAGATACGTCAAAATAGATGTCAGATCATAGATATATAACTGTCATTGTTGACGCATCTTGTGACGACAATTACAGTCGAGATCAGTTTATTAATACAGCCTTTATACAGGGTGTCCGGTAACGGCTAACGACTGTGGAAATGGAATTTAGGATTACAATCATTATGGCAAAAATTAGTTTCTGTTGCATTTAACATTCACGTAAATTGTCTATTAAGACATCTCAAATTAGTCGACATGATTTTAAACGGAAGTAAAAGTCGTTTATTAAATTCGCTAGTTTGATAAAATTCAGTCTTTGTTGGACAAACTTAATAATAACTTCGCTGTTGTAATCAATAAACTCAATTGTTATATCATTTTAAAATCTCCATTAACCAGGCCAATTTTTAAGAAAGCAGCACTACAAGTCTTGGTACTTTTTTTTTACACCGTGCGATGTTAAACTTGCCGCAAGTTAAACTCAGATTCCTAAACTTTCAATTTGATTTGAAAAATTAAAAAAACTGCTAAGCTTTTATTAATTCCGTTGATAAGGTCTTATAGCAAATTTAATCAGCAATATCTCACAGTAAATGAAACTGAAAAATACTAATAAATGTGGGCACGGCATCGAAAATGGTGAACCAGGGTACAGCATTTCCAAAATTTTGAAAAGTTGAAATATCTCGTTTTTGGTGCGACTTTTACAAAACATGATTTATCATATTTTGGCCAGTCCTGAGCTGAGCTATCCAGCCCTGTAAGGAAGTCCACTATTTACCGGACACCCTGTATACATTGATACCTAATTAAAGATGGGATATCAAGTTTTAATTATTATTTTGAAACCATGGGAGGCATTGTTGTACCGCAACCGCAAGATAGCGATCTTTTCCGGTATCATTAAAACCTTTATAACTAAACTTACTAAAATTAAAAAAAAAGAAAAAAACTGGACCGGTAATGAAGGCGTTTCCTTATGCCGTAATATTAAAGTCAAGTTCTGGGATACCCTGTATGAAGAGATGTATGCTTGAATAAATAAAATACAATAATCAATAATAATTCTAGATTCAGAAACAAATACTCGCACTTGTCACTGTCAACTAGGCTATTTTCGTAATTAGTATAAGTGAATATTCTTACATTCACTAGCCTGTCTTCAATGTCAGATTTTTTTGCTTGCGTTGTTTTGTTTCATATTTTCAATATTCCCAAAGCAGTTCGTTCCATTATTGTTAGTGTTTCCAAAAGAGACAGACTCTTTCGCACGCCCCGTCTATCAGCATGTTATTCTCTATCATTATATAGAATTCGACGTCGAATTAACCGTCGAATCTCTCTATACCTACATATTTAGTAACTGTTTTTAAAACAAATTTTAGCAAACTTGTACAGTTTTTCTGGTTTAGGTGATCTGGCCCTTCGGGCCTGCTTCAAAACAAATATAACCTAAACCTACCTGGGACTTTTGAGGCAAAAATATTAGTGTCACTTGTCCCATGGGACAACTCAATGGGACTAGTGGGATAGACGTATATTGAGTAGGGAGCTGATGCAGCGCCGTAAAGAACATCTTAATGCAGATGTGAAATTTGTAGAACAAGATGAATGACCATGGATGAAAGGAAATGGAACTTATTCATGCTGGAAGAATTATGCGGTCGTTGTTTGAAGATTGTGCTACATCATGTCACTTCGCCATTTTAAAGTTTAGTGACAAGGTACCGACCGTCAATTATAAGACCTTTCATTATGACTCAAATATCTACACAAAGCGTAAAACTGATAGACAGTATCTTATCAGTGAAATTATATTCACTATCGTAAAATGAAATTCAACCTTAGGGCGCCAAAATTTGCACAAAATAAAGAGTCATTGACGATTCACACACAAATAAAAAAAAAACGGCTTTCAACGTTTCTAACGTCGGCGGAGTTCAGCGGTAAATCTATACTTTTGAATATGGGCCCCGTTGCTAAACAGAGGTTTTTAACTGTCACCCTCCCTGGCCACTCCTCCGATCTTAGTGGCACTCCCGGACGGAAGTGAGTCCATTGACGGCATCTACCTCAAAAGAATACTACCCTTAGCTGAATACCCGTAAATATCCGGATTGGACAGGCCGGTCTACCCGGCGTGTTTACAGTCCGTCGCGCTCTCGACAGCTCCGCGAGATCCACGGACAACACTCGCCCTCAGCAAATAGGCCGTCGTTCATATTTTCATAGGCAAAATAGAAACGGAATATTGTTTATTGTTTCGATAGGATACTATCGTTATTTTTACAACTTTCTATTTACAAAGGTTTACTTTGTTATCTTGAACTTTTGATATCAGATTGCGTGTGAAACGTTATTAATATTTGAATAAATAATTATTTTATGACACAGTATTTCTGTTAGGACAATATCGCAATCACTGGATTTTTTTGTCAGGTTTGGTTTGACTTTTTCTTTTGCTCTTGCATTCATAGAACTTTAGACGCTCATTTTTTTTAAAATATAGTTTCAGAGGGTTTATTTCCATACGTTCTATCAAACTAACTATACGGTAGAGCTATGTTCCTGACAATAGAACTAGTGGAAACAGACCTTTCAGAGACGCCAAACGGGCACAAAGGTCACCAAATACTAAATGATATATCGTACTGATCCACGTGATCAATATGATATGATAGCAAATCGTCTTTTCACAGCTGTGAAAAAAACAAAGCCAGAACTTTCCACTTTACGATATATATCTGGTAATCAATACCTAAAATAAATGGATAAACGATGTAAAATAACCTTGCCGGGAATTATGCATCGTTGGTTGTCTAAAGTTGGAGAAAGGCCAAACGAATAACACTTAGAAGCCTCTTATTCCATCTCGAACATTGTTCGATACAGATTGATATACAAATATAAACAACACTTTTGCAATGTTGGTAAGACTAGCAGCCGGGTATTACGCTCCATTCAACATTGTTGATGGTAGCCATCTTGTTTTCCCAGAGGATCAAACTTAGCATACAACCATTATCTGAGATATTATGCAGCTGAGCACTCTGGGTGGTACGAGGGATATATAAACATTATTACTTAAGACTTTAGCTACATAAAGAAACACTCTGATGCGCGTTAACAATAAAATCATGTAATATTTAAGCAAAATGGTGTAAAGACGGTGGAATAGAGGCACAGAACATCTCTAAATTTTTCTTTTCCTACGTGTATCTATTAATTGTGTTATTTTTCACCTCTAGAAAAAAAGAGGGGTGTTTCTATACATTGTTGTTCAGGCTCAGTAACCATACGGATCGACCAATTTTGACGTGGTTTTATTTCAAGAAATCTAGTTTAATCCGGATAAAAAAGGAAAATAGATGTTTATTCAGTAAGTAGGCCGCATGGGCAAGGTTATACGTCAAAAACTACCAGCTCTTCGCAAAAGACCATTGCTAACACGAAACCCCGAAAGAAATTTGTACAGTGATAATACTTAACCAAGCATTATATAACTATAATAACAAAGATAATACTTAACAAAGTCGCTTCCCGCTGTCTGTCTGTCCTTATGTATGCTTAGATCTTTAAAACTAGGCATCGGATTCTGATGCGTTTTTTTTAAATAGATTAGTATTTCAAGATAAAGGTTTTTATGTACACATTCTGGTTTATGTACACGGGTGTTGTTGCAGAAATCTCACGTAAACCAAAGCAAAGCGAGGGCAGGTCGCTAGTTTAAAATAAAACATATCATGCGTAGTTGAGCTCGAAAACGTGTCAAAACTCAGATTTTTGTGACAGTGCTTAGCTAGCTATTACGAAAACTAAAAAAAGGGTGTATATAGATTTTACCTATTTAATACCTAGTTAAAAATACTTATTATGTCACAACAGTTGCAGTGTTTACATATAATTGACAAACAGTTGTATAGTTTGTTTGACCTAGATAAAGCAGCTCGGATTACCAATTAGAAATAAACTTATTAAGCCCTTAAGAGTACATGCAGAAGAAGCGAACATGTGAGTCTGGCACCTGACAAGCGAAGGCTTTGGCAGAAAGCCAGTCAGCTTGTCGGATGTTGTAATTCAATCTTTAGATGGAGTTTTCCAAGAAATGCAGAATGAAGCTTGGAAGGTTTGAACTTGATTTAAGTATTTTCCATTAGATATGTCATATGGGTAGATAGTATAACAGTGGTAGTTACAGTTAGATTGCTCGACGCTGGATCTTTATACAGTGTGTAAATGGTATACGGGCGTTCCTTTTAACTGTGGTTAGTATAACCCCTACTGAGCACATTTAGGCAGCTTTTGTTAAAATTAAATTTAAAAAAAATAACCATACAATATAATTTAACACGTAATGTATAACGAAAAATGCAATTAATTAAACATTACGTACTTACCTGACAGATGGACTTCGATGTACATTGCGGGTCGATAGTATGTTCAAAAATTAATAACGGTGTATACGTTAGCGTAATCAAAATTATTCTTTCTGTTAATGTTTAGTAGAGTCTTAATCTATGTCCAGTTTTAATAAACGCCCGTATACCATTTACACACTGTATACTCACAAACAAATAATCTGACATCAACTTACAAATAATATTAGAACAAATTAAAGCATTCAACGTCATCACAGTATAAACAGTAGTTCATCTTAAGAGGATCGTGTGCTAAAATCGCGTAGCTGTCAAAAAAATCCGTACAATTTTAGTTCCGGGCGAAACCGTTCCTCACCAGGGAGTCAAATGAAGTCCGATTTTCACGATTTTTGAATATGTTGTAGTTATTATAAAGAACTAGGTCTGTACGTTTCTGTTTTGTTTTTTAAATTTATTTTGTTCTAGGAAATAGTTTTTCACGATGTCTACCACATATTCAAAAATCGTAAAAATAGGACGATGTTTAAGGGGAGAGAACCGTTTCCGCATTTCGTATGGAGATTTTTAGCTTCACAATCCTCTTAAAACAAAGGTATATCCCGCGGCTTGTAAAATTGACCCCTTATTGGAATTGGAAAGAATACAGTAGGGTAAAAGTACCCTTTGTGGCCACTGTACCCTTCTGGGCCACTATAAATAAAAATAATATTCCTAGTAAGACATAAAAACATTGGCGTACTTTCATAAAACACCGTCTTGTAGTGTTGAGATTGCATATGCCTATGGGTTCCGCACTTAATGTTCGGTGGCCTGTGCGCTGGTCTGCCTTTTGTACACCATATCAATCAGATCTCTTGGCAATGAACCTGTTAAAAAAAGTACACCTTCTGCAACACAACAGACCGATGATAACGTCTTGACAATAAACATTTCAAAACAATTGAAGAGCTAAAACAACATTATCTTTCCAATTTGTTCTAGGTTATCTTGCTTGGTGCTGAAGATGCAGCATTATTATACTTATACTAGCACTAACTCTCCTGTTAATAAATGCTACAATTTTAGTTATATCTATAACTCATAGAAGATAAAAGGGAACACATCAAGTACGTTTCCAATTAGTTCCGCCTTTTATTAACTGCCTTTTGCAGTTGCGCCTTTCTAGATTTGAACAGCTTTTCAGTGCTTTGTGGTTAGGGAATAATAACCCTCTACCCCCTTTATTCTAGCTCTCAATATCAATCTATCACCCCCTAAAGACTATTGTTATCATAATAGAACCCTCTATCTCCCAGCTTTACATTGAATTTCGCACTCATTCGAGCATGACTCGTGTATATCATCATTGATTCGGAATGTTTGATTATTCGTGCATATACAATAGCTACCCGTAGTTACCCGGCATGTACAGTGTGGGTATTTCATCAGAACATATAATTTGTTATATTTTGTTAAAAAAGTTAATCATTTTTTTTTCATACAAACTAATTCGGCACGCAATGTATTGGAAACAAGTTGAAAAATAATATCACTCTATAAGGTAAACATTACAAAAAGAAATGAAACTAAGTTTGCGTGTTAGAAGTCTCAAGAAAAACTTTGCTTTAGATTGCTGCTCGAGAAAATTTCAAATATAGTTACGTTAAATTACCAAACGTAATTGTTATATTTTTATTATAAAATCGTTATCACAACTCAAAGCTATCGTTAGTTAAATTGATGTTCGTGTGGAAGACACACACTGTGACTGTCATATGTGTACTCGTAGAGTATTCGGGGTAATTATTAATGATTTCCTCTCCAGTAGGTATTACATCAAGCTTAATCAAATTACCGCGTAACACGAGTGAACTTATGGTATACCATCGAAATTGCATTAGCTTCGTCAAAGGGAATTTGAGTTAGTTATCTAATTCCTGCTGAAGTATCGGTGTTATTCTGAATTATATAACTTGTAATTCCATCGTTATAAGGTTTTTTTATGTTATGTAGGTGAAAATGGTCCACATATAAAACTAGTGAGTCTAAAATAATAATAAAAACAGTAAATAGTTTATAAATAGTTTATTAGGTCAGTATTATGATATTTATGATCCCTTACTTTAATAATGGTGAATAAAGCATCTGTCACTTTCGCACTTACCAACTGGTTAGAAAATGACAGAGGTCTTATCCACGTTTTTCCACATCGTCAAATACGTCCATAATTTCTGTGTATCTAGTGCAAACGGATACAAGTCGAATTAGCTCTTAATAAAAAAATGTAAACGTCATATACAGAGTATACTAGACTTATACCGTTTTGTAACTAAACCTCGAGAGACTTGTATGCTTTTTCACTAGTTACAGAATTAGCCTGCTATGCTGTGATTAAATTTTACGTACCTACATTGTAGCAACCATGTAAATTACCCGACAATTGGTCTCGCCTTCGCAGATTAAACAATCACTAGGCCAGTCGTAAGAGTCACCCGATTTGTCTCAATTTTTTTTTTGTCACTTCAATTCCGCTATAAATATTATTTACCAACTACAGCAATAAATTAGTGGTCATCACCCTACTTTATGATGTCGATGATGTATCTACCTACGGTTGAGTATGGAAGATGTAAACCTCTTTTAATCTGCACATTAGGGCTAATCGAGGTTTGGCCCGTCCATTAAAGACAGGTAAAATCTAATTTAGCGCTCCGTAGGGGCACGAGAGTGCCACATTAGCCTGTTGGTATTATTTTTTATCTAAACGACTTTAATATTATGTTTTTTATTTTTTACATTTATTATAGGTATTTATTTGTTTAAACAAGACATACATTGAATCACGCCTGTTTCCCATGGATTAGTTTCTAATTCATGATTATTAAATAATAATATAAAGATGACAGACTATTTGTGAATTTTGATTCGATCGTTAACGCCTGAATTGATGAGTTAGAAATTTGGCTCGTTAACTCAAATAATATCGTACTACGCAAATCAATAACTCAAAGTGTCTCATACGTCGTAGAAATAACATTATAATATTATCACTATTATCAGCAAAATGTAAAAAAATATTGGTTTGTTTGTTTTTAATTAAGAAAATTATAAAATAATGGTTTTTCAGGTCATCAATCTGTCAAAGTCAAAGTTCTTTATTATTCAATTCTTCAATTTAGGCATAATATAATGCACCTACGAATGTCAAAAAGCATTACCACCGGTTCGAAAAATAAAACCTTTGCCCCGAGAAGAACCGGCGTAAGAAACTCGGCAAGGTATATTTTTTTCAAGAAAAAGGTTTACATCATTACATTATAATTATAAATAGTTTACAATATCACGGTATTTTTGTACAGTAGGTGCACCTTTTTTAAGCGTAGATTACTCATGCAGGACGGACGACTCACTGCCAAACATCCCTATCCATGATATAATCGTTTACTTTATAATATGCTCGGGAAATTAGTTTTTGTTTTACGACAGATTTAAATTTAGAGTCAGTAAGTTCAGTAATACTTTTTGGAATTTTATTGTAGAATTTTACACAATTTCCCATGAATGATTTTGAAGTTTTGGCCAGTCTATAAAAAGTGGTTTTGAGCTTTCCTGTGCTCCTGGTTGCTTTTGGCTTATCAATGTTCGTTGGGAAATTATGTAGATTCTTCCTAACAAAGATGATTATTTCAAATACATATAGCGACGGCAGTGTTAGAATATCTATTTCCTTGAAGAATTCCCTCAATGACACACGCGACCCCAAGTTATAAATAGCTCTAATAGCCCTTTTTTGCAAAATAAACACTGTTCCGATATCCGCAGCCGATCCCCACAAAATAAGACCGTACGTAATTATACTGTTAAAGTAAGCGAAGTAGACCAACCGTGCCGTCGCTACATTGGTAAGCTGCCTTATTCTCCTGACTGCAAAAGCAGCGGAGCTCAACCTACTTGCTAACGCAGTTATGTGGGAACCCCACTGCAATTTAGAGTCTAATGTAATACCTAGAAAAACAGTTGTTTTTACAAAGTCTATGGTTTCACCATTAAGTTTAATATTCGAGGCTAAGTTTATATTTGATAAATTTGCTGATGAGAATTTTATACATTTAGTTTTATTTGGATTTAACATTAAGTTATTGGCAGCAAACCAGTCAGATATCATGGAGAGGGTATTGTTTGGTTCAATGAGTTCAGTATCTTTCCTATTTACCTTGAATAGTAGAGAAGTGTCATCAGCGAACATTACAATGCCTGACCTTCTGCTTCTGTCAAGTTGTCATCATCGGTAAAACTCGGTTACAACCCGAGGAACGCTCGGTCTTACAAGTACCAACTTAAAAAGGGTATATGACAACATAATTATTACGTTTTGTAGAAATATGTCTATTGTTCTAACGTGCCAAAAACTGGCAACCCTAAAAGCAATTTAAAAATAAGGCCTGTATCAGCTAACGCGTAAAACTCAGCGGGAACACGGGACGTAATATTTATTTCACAAAACTCGTAGCGGTATGTCATCTCCAGACATGTTATTCCCTTAAACACGGCCAAGTGCAACTCACACACGAAGGGTTCCGTTATTCCGTACCACTATAGAATATTAAGATCCAGTGAAACACGCCAAAACAAAACACTTTTTGGTATATGGACCTTCATTAATTTTAACTTTATTTTATTTTTGTTATTTGTTGTTATAGTGGTCATAGTAATATAGGTATACTTTGTACAATGCAGAATCTATATTCTATAATATATTAGGTTAGGTTAGATTTGTTGTATAATCAGCCTGTAAAGTTGAACGGTTTCAGAAAATAAAAATAATCCAGATTCGCACGGTGAGCACAAAAGTGACCTAATGCAAAATCATGCTTTATGGAAAATCAACAAAATGCGTTAACCTGTTAGGAAATTTCTCCTCAATTATATCATAACTTTCTGAAATAAAGAGCTTAGGAAAAAAAACTTATTTGTCTTCCTGTTTCTAATGTAGTAAATATAAAATGTACTAAAGTTAATATCTGCCGAAAAATCTTTTAAAAAATAAGTCACCGTAGCATTAGAATTCACATAAGTATCAATGACCTATTTTGAGTAAGTTCACTTTAAAACTAAAGAGTAATTTATTAAAAATACCACCAATTCGTCATTATTGCAATTGCGAGAGTAGGAAAGTCTACGTTTGTCCCCTTCCCAGCCCAAATTCGTCAGTTTTTCATTGAGTAAGCAAAAGAACATGCTTTTTAAGTCAATTAGTAGAATATACTAAAAAATATATTTGTCACTTTTGTTCTCACCGTGCGATATAAGCCTAGTTAGTTCCTATCTATTTCTAGCAAATCAGATTTTAACATGGAGTTTATATGACCGTCGTGTTACATGTCGTCACACGGCCGGCGTATTGGATCTCTCCGTCTAATCGGTGTCTATTTGGTGGTTTAAAATACTTGTATCATCCGCATTTCTTAGCTGAGATTATTTCATGCATATTCCCTGTTCGGACTAATAAAACAGTTGGAAACGAAAATTCGACCATATGGTGGGTAACCCTGGTGGTGATGGTAGTTGGTTCGTTCTTTCAAATAGTGTGCATTGCAACCCTTTGAAGTCTTCTTTGTTCCAATTGTGGCGGCACATCAAAGCATGCAAACTACACTCGCGGACTAATAAAACGGGTCAGAGTGCGTTTTTCCTACTAAGGAGGTTATTTCGAAGCCTTGGTTCCTCGCCAGGGAATGCTTTTAGTGAAATGTGATGATGAATACCTCGAGCATCGATACAGGACTTCCAGAGTGCCTAGGATACCCAACTGAATTAATCTGCGGTTAACGCCGGAATAGTGCATGTTCAGAAAAACATCTAAAATGACAATAAAATGTAAGGAAATCCAAGTGCTGACCCAAACTCTCCCGCTGTGATGTTAACTGATTGTGCGATCAGTTAGGTATCTTAAGAACTTTTGACCTCCTCTATTGAACCTCGCAGTATCCACCATTAAAACTCACTCAAAACAACCCCTGGCGATTAACCAAGGCTTCGAAATAGCCTCGTTTGTATGAAAAACGCACTCTGACCCGTATTATTTGTCCGCGAGTGTATTTGAACGAACGAACTATAAAATAACCCCGTCCGAATATATACACCGAGACTCGTCACAAAGTAAAAACTTGGCCTAAATAACGCCCCAGGATAACTGAAAGGTGCTTTTATTGACAGGAAACTTTTTACTCGCGTCTCTTCATGAACAGGCCCCAGGCTCCTTTCGTTTTCTTTGAAAATAAATCATAACTTTCACCTGTTTGGAGTTTATTGTTTTCGCCGTGAGAAATGTTTGTAATTTCGTTAAATAGGTGAAGTGTATTTTACGTGCACTGTTTATGTTTAACCTTATTTCAATGCTATGAACAAGGTGTTATCCTATTTTATCCGACATCCGACGGGTAAGGTAGTTTAAAAAAAAAGGAATGGTAAGGTAACTCCAAATTTAAAAACAAATGCATGATCATGTTTTAAAAGTTCTATCAGTAAAGTTTTTTCAGTAAAACCTGTACAAATCACAAGTACAGGTAGATCGATTTTAAAGTTAGTTTTGATGTGTCTTTTCATTGAAATAAGAAACTTTACAGATTTCTGACAGAGATTCTCTACCAATTGAGAAATCAGAAAATTCTTGTAGGCGGTGCAATATTATGCGAACGATAGCAGTAAGAGAGAGAAAAGAAAATAAATATAGCCGTCGACAATTAAATACATATAAGAAGAATTATAAGGTGTCAGTTTTGTGTGGAAATGTGCGATCGAACTAATTCCTTGAACGCGAATTTATTACGGCCTTGCCTGAGTTTTGAAGGAAGATCAAACAACAATTCTTTCACCTGTAATTCGCGTACAAATTCTAACCTCAAACCCGAGAAAAAGTTACAAATTGCACTACGATGACAGGTGTCATGTTTTTTATTTATCTTATACTATGAAACAAATTGAACTTGGGCCTCTATTCCCGACGGTAAAAAACATATCGTATTTGACCTGGTATTGTTTTGGTATTGGCATGGTATTGTTTGGACGTCATCCGCCATTACTGTCATGTTCATAAGAGCTATCAAAACGGTGACAATACGATAACAGATCAAACACGGAATGGTTTTTATCGTGTCAAATAAAGCCCCTAGATTCCTGTAAGACATATATGTTTAAATCACGGACAAAGATAAAGCGAGAAAAGTATAACAGATTATTGTTGAAAGTGAAGTAGAGAGTATATCACTGTTCTGGCTGAGTGCATCGCGGAGGCGGCCGGCTTTTATAGTGATTTGAAGTAGTGTTCCCCTTGCAGCTGCATTTTACGATGACGTCTTCTAGAACATGTAACAAGTACAGGACGTTAGTATTTATCTATATGTGGATAAACGTGGATAAAACAACTGACACTTTCTGACTAGTATATGAGTGACGCATGTTATATCCACTGCGATAAAAACGACCATAATACGGGCCAACGTCTACGACACATGTTAGGTTAGGTTAGGTTAGGTTAGCAGTTTCAGGTTTATCTCTGTGTCAATTCGTAGGACTGTTTGACACATAACCTTAAATAGTCAAGCGTGTTAACTTAATTTTAATAGTTATTTAGTCTGGAACATAATGATCAAGTATATAAATCATTGCAAATACCTAACTTAATCTTTAAAAGAACGTCATTACCAAGTACAGAGTACGAAACCGACACAGACTTTCAATTTTTTCAATTAACACAGACTAAATATTTGTTGTGTGCTGAGCGCGAGTATTAGATGTTCTAAGGATTTAAGTATGTATGTATATCTCTACATATATTAGCATGTTCACTGTTATATTAGCAGTGAAATAGGTCTACGTTATGAAATCATTTATTAATAATCTCTGAGAATTATGCATATATTTCGTTTGACATGTTAAGTATCATATTGTTTTTAACTCAGCCATCATAACTGTCAAGTAAATAAATACTGTGGACAATACGATAACATGTCATAAGCGATATTGTTATACCCAGTAGAATAGAGACCCTGCAAATCCGTTCACGTAGAGTTCGTTTGCAACTGTCAGGGGACCCTTTATCCGGGACAAAAAATACCCTACGTTTATTCCCAAGGCTTTATATAGTGTTGCCTTAAAAGCATAATAACGGATGGATACAAAACTACGAAGAGTACGAAGTCACGATCAACATCAACGTTAACCTTTTACGCTGTACTATCTTTTATCCACGTCTCCGCTACGTGAGAGAATGACAGACAAATAAATTCAGACAAAGACACACACTCGCATTTTAAATTGGTAGGGTTAGAACTGTTTAAGTTGAAAAACATAGATGAAATTATAATAAAATACGCACTTTTCTCTTTGACGTTTAAGTTAAAACGATTGGGTCAAACAATATTTGGTGTAATGAAGTTGTCCCGTCCGTCACGAACGTTTTATTTGATATGCAATAACTGGAGAAGGCACGCGACTTCATACTCGTAGGATTAGTTTTCCGCTGCCCCTTAATAATTCCCGTTGGAGTTAAATTTTCAAAAATATCTTCCTTATTATTTTGTCTTCAAATTCGTAAGGAATCTCCACGCCTCCCTCCAAATTCCAAGACCCTAGGTTCAGTGGTTCATGCTGTGCGTTGTATAAACTATCAGTCAGTAATTCAAGTGTTTTGTTCGTCAGCTCCCCCAATTACTGTGGTAGTTGCGTGTTCGCACGTCCCCAACTCGTGCGCAGTGACCTGGATCCAACTCACCGGCTCACTAAATAGGACAATGTCACCGCACCAAGCTGTTAACGCCTTTGTTGCTCACACGTTCGGTTGTTTAAGGGCCTGTTTCACAATCGACACGACAATTTATCTGCCATTTAAAATTGGCTCTCTCCTTGTCTATTTTCAAGTGAAAGAAAGAGGAATGACAAAATGTATGTGTCAAATATGCTTTACTTGTTGATTGTGAAACAGGCGGTGAATGTAAAAGATAAATGATAAAAGATATTTATTCAGTAAGTAGGCTACACGGGCACTTTTACACGTCAAATATCTACCAGCGCTTCGCAAGAGACCACTGCTGAGGAGAAACGCCGTAAAAAACTCAACAGTCAGTCGTTTTTTTAAATACTACTTATGATATTATACAATTATAAAGCTTAACCTAGCATTATATAAAACAATGAATCTAACATAAAATTAAATAAAAAACATATTCAAGCGTAGCTTGAGCAGAAAAATGTGTCAAAACTCAGAATTTTCATAATTTTATACATATATATATACACACTCAGACACTTTATTCACGCAGTTCTAGGCCTCCGGAAACGATCAATGTCAATTGTCAATGTCTTACGTTATTGATAGTGCCAATTGAAGTGCAATTGATGTAGTTTTAATCGACAGCTCAATGTTTGTTCGGTCATCAAAGAGATCAGACGTGTTTATGATCACACAGTGATTGAAATTATTGACAATAACTTGGTGAAACGGTCAATTGCCTGCTTCAAGGCACCCGTCAATAACCTTCAATTTAAATTATCATCATTTGCCTTTAATTACGTTCACTTTAATTGGATTCGTATACGTTCAATGGCGATTGACAAGAACGTAAAATTGACAATCGCAATTGATTGTCTCCGGGGGCCTTAAGGTAATTGGTACGGAGAACCACAATGAAGAACTTTGACTGAAAGAAAAATTAACTTCCTTGCTTCACTTGAATATTTGTTTCCACTGACTGTCGTCATTACAGACCAACTCTTGCCATTTATAGGTCTGGCTCAAAACCAGCGCTGCAGAGTGTACGCTCTAAAGCAAAATAATGAGCGCATTCTCTTTTCCAACATGGCTGTTCATATTCTGTTGTTTGTAAGATTTACTATATTATTTGTGATATCGAATAAGGTTTATGTCATTTATCATAAGTGCATCAGATGCTGCCCCATTACCCTCTTTCCTCTCAAATTCTGACGCTGTATATTTTATTTTAAATACACAGTTCGCTTTTGGTAAAGGAGAGGCACCGCGCACACTGGCCACTTTTTGGTAAGTGTGATCTAAGGCCCATTGACCTTTTGCATGCTCAAGACTTTAAGTGCGTTGTACGGTCAGCCTCATAAGTAGCTGCACACTTTAATACTTTGTCACATTAACGTCATGTTTGAACTGCTGCACTAATCTGTGAAAGGCGTTAGAGCAACAAGGTACAAAAGTGTGCAGCTACTTATGAGGCTGACTGTACACCCTTAGGATTAGTCCTTAGGGTATAGAAAGCAACTTTGCTAGTTATTACACTAGTTGAAAATGAAAATCCAGCAGGCACTTTTACACGTCTCACCTAAGGCTCCCAGCGCTTCAACACAAAAGACTACTGTTGAGAAAAAGCGCCACACGAAACTCAGCATTCTGTCTTTTCAAATAAATCTCTTATTATAATAATATAACTTAAGCTAATGTTACAAAAAACGATCACATGAAGTAATTATAAATAAAGAGCAATAGGACATAATCAAGAAAATTACATTACATGGAAGACGTACAAGGGCTCCCGGTCAATTATAAAAAATAAAAAGTAACAGTCCCAGGAGCAGTAATAAAAGGTCTTATTTCTAGTCTTAGATACATATAAAGTCTCTAAGGGTCAAGGGTGGTCGTACCCTGCACCGGAACACAAAGGGATGGTGGTAGCAATTCGGACGGACGCACAAGGTCCTACCACCACTAAATACCGTAAAAAGGTAGAATACCGACTAATTGTTGCGGGTGGTAGGACCTTGGGCAGGATCCGTCCAGATCGCTACCACCATTTTATCCATTAACCTACCGCCAAACAGCAGTGTTCGTATTGTTGTGTTCCGGTTTGGGGATAAGACAGCCGGTGCAATGACTAGCATAGAGGCATTTCATCTTAGTCCTCAGGGTTGGCAACGCATTTGCAGTCTTAGGCTTGCAGTCTTGTGAATGCGAATGTCTATGGGTCTCAGTTTCCACTTACCATCAGGTGGCCTGTGTGCTCGTTTGCCTTCTCTATGCCATAAAAAAAAATCGTAATAATCGTTTCTACCTTTTTTCTAAACTAAAATGTTTACTTCTTCTAAACCAATTTTTAGTTCTTTTAGACACTCCTTATTAACCTACATCATTGCCATATACATATAGGTCAGAATAATACGATACTTATAACATATACCATTTTGCGTTACTTCTTCATAAAACTTACTAAACAAAATAATGTTAAAAGGTAACCAACCCATCTTCATAGTTCCTGTTAATATCCTGTCGCTTACCCGCTCTCTAGGATATTGTCTTGTTACCCAGACAGTACAATATTTATTTCCCTTCTGTTACTAGGTACTTGATGCTTACAATAAACAAGGCGTTGCAAACTCGACTTAAACTAACCGTGTCACAAGTTATTTGAAAAACAAGTTATAATCATTAAATCATATTAAAAACCCCGAAGTTTATGACTAAAGTAACGGTAATTAACTAACAATAATATCATAACATTATTCGTGATTCGACACGCCACTCAAAAATAATCAATAACGCGTCGACTTTGTATCACAAATGAAAAAAACATCAAACGTAAATTAAAAGAAGAATTAAAAAGTTCGAAAGGCCGTTTTATAAATCATCTCGAGTCGATAAACTCAGCAGAATTCCTTTTTATGTGGCACTTACTTAATTGCTATCAAAGTAGCCCGGATTAACTAAAGCCTGCAGGCCGTGTCGTGTGGATACCCGTGGATAAAATATCTGTCTCTTTCTGACCTGTATGTAAGTGCGAGAGCGACGGTTGCTTTATACATGTTGATCCACGGCGATAAAAAGACTATGATAAGGGGTGTTGTAAAAGTTAGCCGTTTCAAAGCACAAATGAGACTATATCGCTAATGAATTGAGTTAGTTGACAAACAAAACTTTTTGAACGAAAACATCGATTAACATAACTTTATGCAATTAAATTAATAATTTGCAATTACCTTTATTACTGACGTCAAAGGTTTTGACATGAACACGTTTGGGGAGTGTTCATGAGATGTAGTCTGAGATGCTTCTTTAATAAAATCCTGGATTTTGTTAATAAAGATGACCGCGGCTTCGTACGCGTAGTATGTTTAAAAGTAGGTATATGTAGGTATATAGTACCTATTACAGAGGTAGCCGCATATCAGGACGTTGAAGCTATGCGTTGTTTGTACCTCAGTCAGTTAGTAACAGACCAGTTTTATAATTGATATGGAATATACTCCAAAAACAAATCCGATTCCATCGCCCTTGATGACTCCATCGGTAAACGGATCAAACAAGCGCTGCACTTCTGCATAATGAAATTGTTAGTTCAATTTAATAGCTTGAGTGACAAGTAACGCGTAGGATGACTACATTGTCACATAGAGGTGACAATCACTTGACATTTAGTTCATGCTTCGCAATGAATATAATTAGAGTGCATTTCAACTGGATTGCAACTACATTGTTATGATAATACGAGTCGGTACTTTTTATAAAGGCTGGTTTTGCGGTTGATTTGCAATTTCATATTAATTAATCTGTATATTTGCGATATTTGCTAGGCACAGTGTTCTATCACGAACGTTAATTTGTGACCCATTTCAAGAAAAAAATGCTTCAAGTTGGCAATGTCATTAGAGATGTCAAGTCATTTGTAACTCTTAGAGAACTCAATCTTATTGTTGTAGAATGATAGATTGACTTTGGACCTAAGGTGACATGGCATGACGACAGACTTGGCTAGTCTAGTCAAAGATAAGTAGATAGATTAAGATGGTTATTTTAAAACCAGTTTTGGTTATCTTATCCATTAACCTACCGCCAAACAGCAGTGTTCGCATTGTTGTGTTCCGGTTTGGGGATAAGACAGCCGGTGTAATGACTAGCATAGAGGCATTCCATCTTAGTCCTCAGGGTTGGCAGCGCATTTGCAGTCTTAGGCTTGCAGTCTTGTGAATGCGAATGTCTATGGGTCACAGTTTCCACTTACCATCAGGTGGCCTGTGTGCTCGTCAGCCTTCCCTATGCCATAAAAAAAAACCAAACAATTCACTTTTTCAATCATTATGCAACTTTTTAATGAGTTGTAAGCTGACGACGCGACGTGTTAGCTTAGTTGATAGCTGCCTATGGTGCTAGCGGTCTCGGACTTGATTCCCCGGTCTGGGCGAACATTTGTATGACGAGTGCGAGATATTGATCCTGTGTACTGGACGTTTTCTACGTATTTAAGTATGTAATTCTCTATATAAGTATGGTTATCGCTCTAGTACCCATGGTACAACCCTAGAGCTAAAATTGTGTGAGTTTCTACCCCTAAATTTAATTATTTTATTAGGCTAAGGCACTTGTTGAGCGGGAAGCGAGTAAAGCCAGCGATCAACTATTCAAATATTTGTCTCTCTTATTGACGCGAGATCTGTATCTTTTGTTTCGACGAACTAGTGGAGAGAGTTCTTGCCGTCAGTATCTATTTTATTGACACGGGATTATTTGTTCGTTTCTTGAGCGAAAAAATAGTCTATAGTTCGTTTCGTCGCTGCCAGTGGGACAAGTGCCTAATACTCGCCGCCATCTTTAAACCTGACCGATGCGCTCCTTGTTCATATTTATAACGTCCCTGGAAGACACCGCACTCATTCGTCTACTTATCCCGGTCAAGTAAAACAAATTAGTAGTTAGTCTCTCTCTAATGGCTTGCGGGCCGCAAGATGTGATTTACACGTATGAGTCAAGACATTTATCAAGGGTGTCCAGAAAAACCCGTTATTTACCGCCCATTACAGTCTGAAACTCAGCCACTCAGGGCAGTCAACATCACAACTCCCCTCTTCCTTAGTTCTTGGACGTAAAACATTTTCTTCATGGTTGAAAACAAACTTTTACTTGGCGATTATTTAAATTTCCAAGTCATGAATATTATATTTTGCTTAAGCCAGTCACGAAGTACTTATCGCGTATACTGCAGTGTTTGAGTACTTATAGACAGAATAGACAGTTCAAATTTCTCTCTTTGTAAACTAGGAAAATGGTGGGCTAAAGCTAAAGCTGTATATACAACGTACCTACCTATTTAATTAGGATGTTCTGTAGCATGTGTGCTTGTTTGTCTTCTTGACGACATACATTGTTTAATGCTTAAATTAAAACAGGCGGCCATGCGTTGAAGTTGCATCAATAACATAATGTTTTTTTACAAAATCTAACAATCCCCAAGCAGTAACGACCACAAAATGCGAATCTTATTGCTCTATCCTTTTCACTAACCGGAACTTGCCAGGTTTTTACAGCTCGTAACGTACGGTCCCTGATTACAGCAAGCTGCACAGTTACAATTTCAACTACTTTGTGCTTGTGTTAGCTTCCGCCGGCATTTTGCGTTGTACAAGTTCCGCATACACAAATGTGCATCGTGCAAATGAAACTCATATGTACATGCTTAACAAAGATTGAAACTTACACTGCTGTTATGGATAAAGTTATATAAATAAACAATATAGTTGTGAATATCGGGCTGTGGATTGAAGTACAGCATTAATTCGCATCTTGTCGGTTCATGTTTTGTTTTCAAACAAATCGTAGTTGTAATCTGTTGAGACGTTCGGTTTTTACTAGTCATGCAAAAAAAAAACCTTTGTCATATTATTCTGCTTTATAAGAAGTAAGAAATCGATAAATATTCAAAATTTGGAACACGCTGTATGTAAAACTAGTTCGAATTGGTACTATAGCATCAGATTCACTCTGGCGCGTAATAAAGTCATTCACAGCTGGTATTTACGTTATACTGTAATCGGCCGCCTACACGACGGTTCGCCAAACATCTAAAATTAGGCCGCATATTCTATCAAGGCAATTTGGATTTATTATTAGAAGTTCTCAAATCTTTGCGAATCGAAAAACTGAGAAAAGAATAGTAAAATAAATTTAAAAATCTATAATTTGTGGTTGCCTGCTTTATTTTATTACCTATCTTTGACTTTAAATATAGGTACCTAACACGTTTTTATCACTAATGGCATTAGTTACACGATGTCAGATATGACATACAAGCAACCCGAAATCAGGCCGGCGCAGCAGCTGACCAGGCCCAGACCCTCAAGCGTCGCAAATATTCGTCATTAATTAATGATTACGGATTCGCGGCGCTTGCAGTGGAGACTCTGGGACCTTGGTCTGCTGACATGAAAGTTTTTATAAAGACCCTGTCTGCCAAGCTTATCGACGCCTCCGGTGATCCCAGAGCTGGCGAATACCTCTACCAAAGGATAGGTTTAACTATCCAGAGAGGTAACGCAGCCAGCATCATGGGTTCATGGGTACAATGCCGCGAACAGATTTATTAGGGGGGGTATTCTTTTGTAATTTTGTGTACATTTTTTTATTTTATAATTCTAGTTTTAAGTTTATAATAGGTTACACTAGTTTTTATTTATTCTTATTATTACTGTACAGTGTATATAGTGTATTTTTTTACCTATTAGATTAAAAATCATTTTTGGTATTATTGTAAAATAAGTGGAGTTTAATATCATTACATATTCCGTCGGCGTATATTTCCCGGTGACGTACATAATAGGTAAAAATACCAAAATAATAAAATAATGTATAATTATGTAGGTGCTTCGGTACGTTTGTACTAGGTACGAGTAAGTAAACAATTGAGTTGCTGAGAATTTAAATTCCATTTAATTTTAAATTGCCCCACTCGTTCTCAACCAATTATTCTAGAGTGTAATGCAGGGTTTTCTCCCAATAAAATAGTTCTCAGTCTTTACTTATAAGAATCAGGAAAATACAGGGGTGATAATTACCAAAAACACCTCATTTTGGTCAGCCGGTAATGGGCGCTTTGCTTCATAAAACGCGTAATGAATGGCGCCCGCCTCATAATCTCTCAGCACATGCGCTTCCTGACTTTAATAACCATAAATCTGGGCCATAATGCGACATATTAAGCGTTCTCATAGTAACATCGTCATTTCGCGTCGGCCGGTACATAAGTATTTATATTTACGCCTCGGAGACTCCTTTAATGTTCGCATTATGAGCTAACGACGCCCCCGCGATCTCGAGCTCTTCTCCAAACATTCAAACTTCGAAAAAGTCCTGTCTCTTTCTCAAGATTTGCTCACGATTGAAGAGTGAAAGGGCCGCTTAAGTTTCAAATTTAGCGAGTTGGAGTAACCTTCATGTTTATGGACCTCTTCTTAATATCTTCTCGTGAACATAATTTAATTACGAACCTTTTAGACCTTCTTTGACTCGTAATGGCCGTAATGACCCGCGGCCATTCGCCAACCCGAAAAATTTGAGAAATCATAATTCGAACGAAAAGTAACGTATAAATAAAACCCGACAGCTTTATATCATTTTTATAGACGTAATTTCGCGAATATTTTTTAACGCCCGACCCATTTCAAATTTCGAACTTCTTCGATTTATTAGGCGCCGCGCCGTTCGTTGACAAATAAAAAAGTAAATATTATGAGCTCTCGAACTAACCAGTTCAATGCCAAGAACTACTTACATATAGGATCATTTTTATAGTAACCAAATGTAAAAGGCACTGAATATGTTACACATTCAATGCCAAGGGAACTAATTAACGTACAAATTGGCCCAACAGTTTATTTTTTGGGCAATATTAAGGTTAATAGTAGGTATAAACAAAACGTGAATGGGAGCAGGCTGGTTACGAGAAAAGCTTTGAGTTGGGAGTATTTGCACGTGTGACGTCACGATGGCGGCGCCATGATGAATAATGGGCCTAATAAATTAACCCAGTAGTGTCCAGATGTCTCGGCTGACCTGAAGCCCTCGCACATTTGTTACCGTGTACCAACAAACGTGGAACTACGCAATTTTTCCTTCTGTCTCTAGTCTAGTGCTGATATTCTTAAAGTCCGTAGCTAGGCAAATTTATTTACTACTTTTACTAGTCTGTATAATTATGGCGGTGGGCAAATACCCACTGATTGCTACCTTGAAGGGATAAGTTTGACGTTATGATCCAAGTCGTAATAAGTAAATTACTTATGTTATAATGTCACTTTGACGTCGTTCTATGGTCAAGTTTCCATTGGTCTGATAGTACATCCCTGTTTTGCTAATATTGTAATTTCAATTTGCTTTTTGTACAATAGTGTTTACACACATACCCATTATGCTCATCGGGTATACATATAAACATATCACTTGTGCAGGCCCTACGGTTACATTTCAGCTGCCCCATCCATGGTTTTTCCGGGAATTATCCAGCATTTCACCACCGAATTATCAGGGCAAATTTGACATATACCTGGTAAATAGCCATTATCAGGTAACCATCCCTCATCAACGTAATAATGACACAATTACTCACTAAACCAATAAGGACCCCACGTGTTGCAGCACGTGCTGGAACCCCAGTTCACGCGACGCCGTATGACAGTTGAGAAGGATATACGGAAAACGTGCACTCGTATAGTGGCGAATCGTAAACACGCTCCACTTGGGGAAGTGTTTCTATCCTTATCTTGTGCGTAAAATGCTCATGTTACTCTCTTCAGCATGTCTCTTTAGCCACGTGAAGTTATATGTATGTGGATGGTTCCTTGCTTCCTTGTAGATGTGGAACGGTTTTTAAAAAAGTGACGACGTTAGATTCGAGTTGGGGACGCGAGTGTACCTAAGTATTTTGATTAAAAAAAACGTGTTTAGTAGTAAAAGGTAATATCGGACCTTCGTTAGCACAATTGCGCTTTTTGGCGTGTTGTACATTGTGCCCTTGTTCTACCGAATGTGCGATATTATTATAGACGTATTTCCGTCTATGTACAGATGACATATCAAAACTCACAATCGAGTTTTTAAGGCTTTCGCTTTGTTAGACGTCTTATTACCAGTATTCAAACCCAAGACCGCTAGCTTCGCAGACAAGGTCATAGGAAGTGTACTTAATGCTTTTTCTGTTCAAAATAAAAGTGTGTTCTAACTTAGCCTACATGTCTTCTATACTCACATCTTACTAGCATAAAAAATCGCAGCTGTTTTATTCTTCCTAAAAAAATCAAAAAAGAACAAGCACGCAATTTTTCCGTCCGTCAACGGAACCATCTACATTCCGTTTGAACGAGAATAATTTTATTGCATGTTTAATTTGTCAGAACATTTGTATTTCACCGTCGAAACAGTCGTCGGCTCCCGGCGGCTTTATTTTGACTCTCGTTATAATGATTGCCTGTGTTTAATACTAAATTAAAACAAGTTAACATCTGCTTAAAAAACTTCCAGCCAGCGACTAAAGCAAATTTCTTGTTTTAGATCAACAACTTTGACTCTTTGTACTGAAAAATTGGTGGCATCTTATCTCAAAAGTAACAGCTGCTGTCAAGTTCTGGGACATTCTGTATGTATGTGCCGTTAAGGATCATAATTATCTCTTTAGGGTTATTCTGTCAATAATTCAGTAACGCTGCGTCAAAGAGCACCAAGGTCGAGATTCGTTTGATGTAGGCGATTCTGATAAACATCTCGCTCGTGAACTGGACAGGCGGATCTTACCAGCTTAAACCAGTATATCTTCGTCGACAAGTTCATCAATGAATTGTTAAAGAGGCCCCATATGATATCCAATAACCTACTGCCAAAGAGCTGTGTTCGCATTGTTGTGTTCCGGTTTGGGGATAAGACATCCGGTGTAATGACTAGCATAGGGGCATTCCATCTTAGTCCTCAGGGTTGGCAACGGTCTTAGGATTGCAGTCTTGTGAATGCGAATGTCTATGGGTCACAGTTTTCACTTACCATCAGGTGGCCTGTGTGCTTGTTTTTCCTTCTCAAAGCCATAAAAAAAAGGTCATAATTTACCGCGATCTGAATCTCAATGATCATAACGCCTATGTGTCTGTTCTTTGGATATGTTATTATTATACATATATTATATATATTGGATATAAACTTGATGATATTTCCCTGAGACTGTTAAACGTGAAAATACGATTAGAAAACCAAATCCTCCATAGTTTAATTTTTCAAATACGACAGCAGGTTTTTGGCAGGTGTGTGGAATTGAATCATCGAAACCCTGCGATCTTTAAGGATGATTTTAAATTCAATAGTTGAGTACTTATGACTTCTTAATGCTGGTTAACCATTTTTATATCAATGTTGTGGTTTTAAAGTAAACAAGTGGTTTTAAAAATCAAGGCATGCGTAAACAATCTCTATCTCATGTTCTTCACGTGGAAGCACATAAAGCCATCCCTTTAGATTCGTGTGTGGGCGTAGCTTCGTTATGTGACCTAAGAGAATAACTGCTGAATTAAATACCACCGGTAGCTAATACATAACGCTGGCGCCGTCGAAACTATTAATTGAGAACACGCTTACGCCAACTTTGCGCAAACTGCGGAGAAAGTGTGAAATGAATTAATTCAACATTACAGCAACAGGCGTCTCCACTGCTGGGTAACTTACAGATCCACTTTGAAACTTGCAATGACGTTGAACGTCAGGTTTTCATTCAATTGTTTCCAATAGATTTTACACCAATGATGGTCACACACGAAACATTTAATTTAATTTAGGTAGTTTATTTAGATTTAATACTGACAACTAAACTGGGCCGTAGCCAAGACGCAAACGATATTTATTTATTTTCTATTACTCCAAATGTATGGGATGACAGTTGACCACGTTGTTCATCTAAATGGATAAGATGTCTACGGCAATCTGGTTTTACCGATTAGAATAGAGCCATCTTACCTGTTACTTTTAGATAAAACGTATTTATTAAATGTTGAAACTTTAATCATAAATATTTATTTATCCTTACTAATATTATAAATGCAAATGTTTGTATGGATGGATGTTAGTTACTCTTTCACGCTGCAACGGCTGGACGGATTTAGATGAAATTTGAAATGGAGATAGCTTATATACCCTGGATTAACAAATAGGCTACATTTTATTCCGGAAAATTTAAAAGTTCCCGACGGAATAACGGTATTCGAAATCTACGCGGACGAAGTCGCGGGCAGAAGCTAGTTTATGAATAAGTTTATTGTGCGTTAGTAAAGTATTTTGATCCTTAAGAGTTAAGTATCAATTTTATCATAAAAGGTAGTTAATCTAGTAAAGATTTAACGTTTCCTCGGCCTGCGCCAGCGATCCTCAGGGCAATTTATCCGCCCTGCAGCCAGGGCAGTAACAGGTGTATTTGGCGCGATATGCCGCTAATGCACGGCTATTATTATTAAACTCTGCAGTCCAGCCCGCGGCGTGATAAACGACCCTATTTATTACTTGAGATGCTATTTAGGCAACTAAAGCAGCTAATGGTGGTATGATTTACTTGGGAGCTGTTACTCGACTAATTTGCGGTTATTTTGAAACTGTATCAGTGTAATTTCAAGTTTCAATGTTTCAACAAACACACTGACAGATTTAGACATTGCAGTAAATATCATTATTAAACCTTTAATTTTGATGTTTGAACTCGGACGCCAGTACTGTCAAGTAAATATGAGTTACAACGATTTAATGTTTTAAATGTTTATTAGGGTAACAAACGGTACAATTTGACTTATATGAAAAGTAATAAGGTTTACCGAGTGGAATAGATTCCCAGGTGATAAGTTGGTCATAATTAACATATTCTTGCCGAGTTTACCTGAACCCGAAAGAATATTCAAGGAATTTAATTGTTAGCTGTTCGACATAATACCTATGTAAATTAGTCGTGTTATACATTACCCGACGTAACACGACTAATGACACCTAGAAAATGTGTACCCGGTAAGTACCTGCTACACAATTAAACTCTATAGTACATTAATTGGCGTAATACGCGAGCATAACTCGGATAAAGCGCGTTGTCGCCGTTTCGAGGTAAATTCTACCTATCAGCATCCTATTGTCTCGCCGAGATCCTCACGACGCTGTACGTACGTCACGTAATCCTTATTTAATCTCATCGTGTCGTATGTATAATGAACAAATACATTTACTTCCAACGAATCCTATTATCTCAGAGATATAGAGAGATCAGAGAGAGAGAGAGAGATGTTTTGTTTTACGAAAATGTCTCTCTTTTATAAAGATACTAGAGGACGCCTACGGTTTCGGAAGCATATTATGGAATCCCCGTCGTTCCCGTCGTTCCGTTTTGTCGAAAAACATTTGTTAGTGTACCGCGTTAGCAATATTACTTCCAAATTTCAATCGTCAATGTTGATAGGGTTAGTAGTAGAATGACTAGGTTGCAAAATTACTTAACGTTTTTTTTTCAATTGTATTTCTGTCTTAGCAAAGTTGACAGAGCCCCACTTGGCGGGGCTCCTATTCCTGGACGGGTTGCCCTTCGGGCATTTGAAGTTACCTACTAATGAAGTGATCATTTTGCAACACCGATATTTTATAACACGTATTTGAATATTTCTTTAATTTCAGAAATGCGACCGGAATCCTTATCGAGATCCGTCAATACATTACACTGCAGGCTCGATAGTTATCATGATATTGGATCGCGATAAATATTGGAAACGTGTAACGTTCACGATTTATACATATTTATGGGAGGAAATATGTACAATATTGTGAAGCTGTTGTGACGTAGGCTCTATATTGGTATGCTTGGTAAAATAAGAAGAACACCAATAGTCAACACAAATAATTTATTGGTCGTGGTACACAAGCCCGTCTAAGTTTCACTCTCGCAGTCCGTTACTCCCCTGGCGCTGATGGGCTGCGCTGATGCTGGGCGGAGAAAGCGGAGCAGGCCGGCCGGAACTACTCCGGAACAACGTTCACCAGCGGGAAGGTACTTGCGAGGTGCGTGGCGCTTCTTAGCGTAAACGTAATACCCTGCGAATGGACGACTCGCATTAAAATATGCTCCGTATTGCTGATAATGATGAGCACCATGATTAAGCGGAAGCATAGGGAGATCGGCTAATAGTAGTTAGTGAAGGTGCTCACGATCAGAACAGAGTTACAATTCTTATTAGCAAACTTGGAGAAAAATGAGAAAAGCAAGGTGAACTAAGATTTACTACAAACAGCTGTAAGCGTGGGTACGTTTAACTGGGCGTAGAAAGCCTAATAAAACAGTGATCGGAATAGATGAGAATGACTTACATGATAACACAATGATTTGCTTAAAACTACACTAGAATGAAATAATTATATTGTTCAACACTCACCCATTAATCGGGGCACGAAAGTACGTAGTTTATAACAATTTTATTGAAATGTAAAGGTTCCACTCTGCCGCGAAGGAAGCGAGTTTTAAATAGGTACTTAATGAATGTGTGAGTAACACTTTAATGTCACACACTCACACGGGCACTGTGGCTAGCTCGTAAGAAGACGCGAACTGGGTAGCCGCGAACGCGCAGACACTCGCCCGACACCGATAGCTCCTGGCAGAGGAATGGTGACGCGCCGGCGCAGCGATCACGCGCAGCCGGCGTGATCTTTTGTGCAGGTCGATGTGCGGAGCACTGCGACGTATTTTTTGGTACATTATAATAAAATATATTTAATTTATTGTTGTACCGGATTTAATATTACGGCGATGAACTATTATTTTACATTTCATTAGATCATTAGTTATTATTATTTATTAATTATTAATTATTATTATATTGTAAAATTTATTAGTTATTGTTTGATTTAGATTTATATTTAGTATTAAGTTATATAAGTTAAATGTTAATTATGTAACATTAACGTTACACTGTAACTGTCGTCAATGTAATCCAAACAACGCTCTCATTTTTAACTCTTGCCAAGCAATGCCTTTCACTTTGTTAAAGGCTTATTCCACCTTTCTGAGTTTTGCCGTATTAGACAGAAAGTAAGATTGGCATATTACGGAAAATTAAGGATAGATATTATACCTACTTAAATGCTGAATGCTATTCCAAGTGTCGAAAATATTTATCTTAGCCACGTAAGATAAATATTTTGTCGTCAATGTAATCCAAACAACGCTCTCATTTTTAACTCTTGCCAAGCAATGCCTTTCACTTTGTTAAAGGCTTATTCCACCTTTCTGAGTTTTGCCGTATTAGACAGAAAGTAAGATTGGCATATTACGGAAAATTAAGGATAGATATTATACCTACTTAAATGCTGAATGCTATTCCAAGTGTCGAAAATATTTATCTTAGCCACGTAAGATTACTGAAACCAGTCAGCTCTATCATTTCTTATTCAATTCTTTATGGCCTGCCACTCTTGTAATTTACTATTGGATTTTGGGTGTATCCGAATAGTTACAAGCAAGAAAATAAAGTTCAGTTTCCTTTGCTCTTAAATGCCATATTCAAATTTGAAATAAGTAAAAATTTATTTTTATTTTGTAAATCATTGTAAATAAGTACTGCTACGACTAAGACTATTGTAAATAATAAAGGCAATTAAGTTTAAACTTTATTTTAGTAAACATAAAAATGATGTGAAATATCACACCGGGTCTTACGAGGATATGTTACTGCCAGTAGAACTAGTGGGCATAGACAGAATTTAGAGGGAGTTTCTTTAACACGAACATTGAAAAGAAAGAAAATAAAAATAAATTTACTCAGTAAGTAAGCCGCACGGGCACGTTTACACGTCAAGAATCTACCAGCGCTTCCCAATTGGAGACCACTGCTGAGAAGAAACGCCGCAAAAAACTCAGCAGTCAGTCATTTTTTAAACATATTTCATATTACAATGGTACTACTTAGTCTAGCATTATAATAATATAAAGCTACAAATATTAAATTAAATATAATATCAAATAACAAATAAGTAGGAAAACATGCCAAAAAATGTTACGGGAGAGATAGAGAGAAAAGAAAAAAGACAAAATGCTATCAACTACTTATGTAACCACTCATATAGAGATGGTGCAAGATGACCACATAAAAGTTTCGATATGTTTTCCTGCATCAACGGTGTCCCCCAGACAAGAAAAGCAGGATAAAGCTTTTGCATTTGAACAAATTATTATTGACTAAGTTTCGGGTTTAGGCCTTGCATTTTTGTCTGTTAGATAATCCTCGACCCTATTGCTTGCCATCAGGGGTCGAACTTTCGGTGCCGATGACGTCATTTAGCTGGTGTTTAGGTATTAACTAGGAAAAATAAACAAGTAATATAGAATGAATACGGTATAATTCTCAGAGTTAAATACACCTTAATCGCCATCAAAATACGAATCACGGCAAAGGCAATTTTTTTTCATCATTAATACTTAAATGGCAAAGAGATGTTTCATCTAAAATCATAATGCTAGAGTAGTATTTAATCATGTAAATTGATGTTACAACATAACAACAGTTTTTTGAACTTCATGATAATGTTACTCGATTAATTTGACTAATGTCCATCTCAATATCATCCATGAAGTTAGTTTTAAAAGGATTTATGCGGAACTGGTTCCGGACAAATGTTGACCTTTAATTACTAGTCTTTTAAATTTCATCACTTGTAAGAAAATTTACGTCCTCCGCACTAAAAGTTCGACCCTTGCTTACCACTTAATTTTAACAGTTACCTGCAACCCTGTAATGTATCCAATCAGTAACCTTCTTGTTAGATCCCCTTGCACGTAACGAGATCCACGTTGCAACGTAACAGGGCGGTTACTTTGACACCGAATAGCCAGCGATTTATGATACAGCGTCTGTGTTGGCCGGCATCTCACGTTGTTCAATGTAATGCCAACGTTTTAAAACAGCCAATGCTTACAGCCATCATGTAAGAAAGAGAATTTAAGAAGAGGCTCGGAAGTGACCATATTATTAGTGCGAACTGTTTAGTTTTCAATAAAGATCAAAGGTCGTTAATGGATTATGACCATTGTGTCCATGTTTTGGTCACGCATTAAAAAGAAAGAAAGAAAAAACATTTATTCGTGACTAACAACAAAGTACAGAGAAATGCGCACAAGAAGAATGTAGTTTAAAAATCTTCCCAACTCAGCGTAATGCTGGCATTTAAATCAGCGCTGTTCTTTCGTTGGAACCAAATTTGAACATAATGTTAGTGGCGAAACGCGAAGAGATGGCTTTCTTGGAACTGTCAAGTCGCAGGATAGGTGACAACACACGATTATCTTGTAGAAGTCATGGCAGAAAACCTCAAATTATATTGAAAGCTTACACAGCTCACAAAACGTCCAAAATCTAAATGCTCCGCAGATGTTTTCCCGCAAATAAATATTCGGATAACACCAGTGTGACATAACTTGTCTATTCCGGACCACTAAACCCTGCGATCTCTCTCAATTCGCGCCGGCTTCGCATTGAATGCAAATTACTCCAACTAACATAGGGAGGGACTCCGAAGCACGTACGTGTATGAATACGGAATTTTAATTTTAATCTCGATATATGCGCGACGTGATAAATTTGTAACTTGCTTTGAGCCTCGCTGCCGTCCTTTGTTCAGAGTGCCTTTGTTCATTTATCATGTTGTTGCCTTTGATTAATTTAATTAATTTTTCTACTTGCGTGCTACAAACTGCTAATTTTATTGCCGGAAATTGTGTTAGAATATCCATAGTGTAAAGTGTGTTGTCATGGTGATAACAGTTCTGTAATAATTATTACGGCATTGTTATGGTAACGTTTGTCTATATTACGAATATCAGTGATCGCTGGTGATTGCTAACAAAAAAATAAATTGAAAGCCAGCCAAATTGCAAACATGCAAAACAGAGACTTTTCTAAAACTTGAACTCAGTTTTTTTTTAATTTCTGTAACGTTAGGAAGAAAAGAAAAGAAAGATAAAATGTTTATTAAGAAGTTAGGAATAACTATAGTATTTACTCACTCCACGGACTCAGGTCCAGAAACTACATTGACAGTACTAACCACTTACTTTAGAAAAACTTTAAATGGAATATTTCAAAGGAAAATAACGACGATGCGTCAGCTGCGGAACAAATAAACTTCCCAAGTCGAATAGTTAAAAGTTCCAGTAACGTCTACTGCAACGCTCTTTAAAATGCAAGGCAACGGGATCTAATAAAACTTTCCTTTATTACAGGTACACGCTGCAGGATGACAAGGCTGTCGAGTGTAACGTGTAGTGCAGTGAAAGAGTAATAAAAAATGCAACTCGTGACTTTTGCTCGCGCGGAATTGAATTCGAGGTGATGTGAGCGCGACACGTGAAATTCTGCGAAAAGTACAAGTGGTTTGTGATCAAAGACTTGGCGATGTGGATAAGAATGAGGTAGTGGGAACTTGGAGGATAGTTTGTTCTTTGAAGGGCTTAGTGTGATGGGTGTGTAGGTGGTAGATAGGGAGTGTAGTTGAGTGGAATGTGGCAGGGCGTGTGACGCCCGGCGACCGTCGAATGCGGCGCGGCAGCGTTTACAGCGTCAGTGAGGGTGTGGAGAGGTGTGCCTGTGCCAGGTAAGTTGATATATCTGGATTTCTTGACTTGGTAGAGCTGATAATTTACACTGAGATTTAAGCATTACTAGCGACCTGCCCTCGCTTCGCTCTGGTTTATGTGAGTTTTTAGTAGCACCGGATTATCAATAAAATCTTTCATCTTGAATCACTCTATGTATTGAGGAAACCGCATTAAAATCCGTTGGTACCTTGAAAGATCTAAGCATATATCAGAGGGACAGCCGCGGGCGCGAATTTGTTTTATACTATGTAAAGATAAGAACAATCTCGCACAAATTATCCCAGTCCATAAACTCTGACCTTGCACGCTTGCAGTATTAATGTTGTCATAGCAACGTTTACCTGCCTACTAATGAGTCGTAGTTACCGGTAAACGCGCCATTTTGCGAATAAACATTTTGAACCACAAATATTTTCATTTTGTAAATTTAATATTGCATGACCGCAATAAAGTGACCTCGCGAATATTCTGTAGGATCTCCCAAAAGGTATGATTGCAATGTTTACAAATATGGAAATTGCCGTGTTTATGACTTTCATCGGACGGATTTCCAATATTGAATGTTCAATCCGGTTGTGATGTTGACGGTGTAAAATGCAGAAGTCTGATTTTTTTTTGTAATACACCTTTGGAATCTTTTGTAGCAGCTGCAGCCTAAACGGCTTATTTAAGCATATTGGGCTTTCCGCCGTGTGGTTGCCGGCTTAGAATATTGCCACTCCATGTCTTCATGTCTTAGAATATTGCCACTCCATGTGGAAACCGTAAGAGGCGACTAAAGGCTTGTAATATTGTTAGGCGATGGGCTTGCAACCTGTCACTAATATCCATTACGGTAAAGATGTGCCTGATTGTGCAAAATGTGGTTATACAATTATCAACAAGTTGTTAGAGTTGTTGGTAATTCTGAAGCTCTGCCTACCCCACTCTGGGATGAAGGCAAGACGGTATGTATGTATGTAGATGTCGTTAGATTCCTCTTGGTTGTGGGAGGGATATGTCATAGACTATAATATTTAGATCAAAGTAATGAGAAAAATAAAAAATAAATGTTTTCGTCTATACAGTGTGTGACATCCATAAGAACATAAATTTTAAGTAACGATAGCTTTAAGTGTTGTGAACCTTTTACAGAAGGAGTTGAGTTAATAGCTCCAATCAATTTAGTGTAATTCATTTTTAAAAGGTCCACCGAGCAGCAATGTACAACTCAATATTGAGTTAACAGTAACGTCGTCAATAAATCAATGAACAGAAAGTGTTTACGTAGACGACATGGTTATTTGAATACATTGCGTGCCGAATTAATTTGTATGAAAAAAGAAATATTTTCTTTTGTTAACTTAATGTACCAATTTACGTTAATTAGGGTCTTATCTAACTGCCCTTAAAATATATGTTCGTATGGATGTCACACACTGTATATTATTAGATTGTTATGTAAAAAATAACCCAAGAGGCGTCTCATTAGTTTGATTTGCCGTCGGATTTTTAAGCGATCGAGCTTTTTATTGGACTTGTTATCAAATTACCTAATACAAAAATCAAAACTGTCTTTTTAACAGAGACTTTGTGCACTATTTTAAACATTGATTTATTAGTTAATCATACGTGTAACTAACTATAAAATAGGTCAAGAAATTTGATTGGTTATCAAAATAGATCGAATCGAATTTATAGGTGTGTTGTATGGGAAAAACGCAAGCGTTCCTAATTATGTCGCCACCACACTATGTCGTTACGTGATAAACGACTGACTGACTTTGCCGCGTAATCGTAAGCGAAGAGAATCCATGAGTACGGTCGACAGACGCCAAACCTATTTCAAGTTTGTCGCCGTGACTATGGCGGCTAGAAGTTTTTTAGGGTTCCGTACCGAAAAAAATTAACCCCTATTGTTTGTTTGGCAGGCTGTATGTCTGACATGACTCTTATTTTAACGCTAACACGTGGCGGTAACAAGTTTCTTTTTTAATTAATATCAAATACGGCCTGAAGTCATCATAAATATAGGTGAAAACAATATCACACAGCACTTTACTCAAAAATGTAATTAAAGACCAAAATCCTCACCTCAACGCTCGCACATTCACTGTGATTACTGCATATTGGTTTAAGCGTAGGTATTTTTATCAATAAAACTTACCCCAATATTACTGGTTACACCGGTTCTCATGAAAGAAATAAATGTTTTTATGAAATAATGGTAAAATAACTAAATAATCCAGATGGGAACTGTCCGGTTTTGGTCTTTAATTAAATTTTCGAGAATAGTAAAGGACAATATCCCAAAATCTTCAATGACACACGCAAAAAAAAGCGTAGGGAACCCACGTACCGCGGCTTAAACTCACACTTTCACATGATTTCATTATGTATTGGGGTGCTCCTATGCGGGTACTATTTTCACCGCGATTTATTACAGTCCTAAATGGGTGTCTAGCTCTTGCATAGAAAACCGAGCTGAGTAGGACATTTGTAATTGCTGGCTACACTTTGCCGTGAAAAGTTGCTCGTTTTATAGCACCCTTTACACTCACAATACAACATGTGAGAGTGTCTGGAATGAGATTTTAGAGTAAAGAGGCATTTCGTCGGTTTATTTAATTTAAAAAAACCCAAACGTCTCAGCGCAAGGAAAGGTTAGGATTTACGAAAATGTTTTGAATGTTGGATCAAGATTTTGATAAAGTTATTTTAATCTTTTAAGTCCGATAGAAAATAGAACAAGAAATAGAAAATATCTTTATTTGTTTCTGCTGATATATTATCACATCCATGGCCAAAGTTTCCTTTTAAGTAAAGATATACCTTTACCGTAACCACACACAAAAATCAAGATTATTAAATTAAATTATAACAATTAAATTATTATTATTAAATTATTTATGAAATTATCACAATTTTTAGAAGGCTCATATTGAGTAATTACATTATTATTAAGTATCCAAAATTATGGAACTTTTTTATTACCTATTAACTACTATTGTTTTTCTTTTAAGTAATAATTTATTTTTTACGATTATACAAATAAGCTGACATGTAATATAAAATGTATGAATAAAATATGATTATGATTATGATTATGATGGTTGAAACTAGACGCCATTTTGTCTACAATTATAGTGACCAATATGATGTTTTATATTGATCATAACGGTATCATAATTAAATGTGTATATTGAAATGGCAGAATATATACATATTTTAGCCATAAAAAGTAAATCTACAAAAACATCAGAACCTGCCGGGAATAAAGCTTGCTTTTTTAATTTAAATAGCCAAATCGGTACAAACCCGAAAGCCATACAATAACACTACCCTATCCAAAGTAAACAAACATTACTCTGTTAACATTCAGTCTTAAGGGTATCAGATAAAAAATAAATAAATAACAGGGTGATCTTTTCCTGTCATGTTTATCGCCCGTTTGCCACAATATAAACGACATTGATAGCCGTTGCTACATTTCTTAAGACAGCCGCCACGATAACTAATAATACGCTCCGTTCCCCCGTTCTGGGTAATTGGTCGCCCTCCACACGTCGCTACGATTTTCCCCCGTCACAAAGAAACGGTCTGTTGAAACGGGCACCGTCTGATATAGCCTTATTATAGGTTATTATGACCCGACTTCTGTAATGCACAAATGTTGAGTTATGTTTTGTATCTTAAATATGAAATGTACTTTATATTTCTACAATGATTTGAAACAGAACCCCATCACATTTTGTTTAAGTTGACAGAATATACTGTCATATCCTTGTTGCAAAAGTTTATCTTAAAAAAGACTGCATACTAGGTATCAATTTAACCGTGATCAAATTATCTAGTCATGATACATTAAGAGTTAAACCCTTCCATGAGAGTGTTTCTGCAATGCATTAAAAATATGTCCCATAGATGCTACGACTCTAGTATAAAATTGAAATTTTATTCAATTACCTACTTCTATATTTAACGGCCAGCAAGGGATCATTATTTTAGGACCACTATAACCTATAACTTTTGCAACAAATTAAAACATCTTGTTTACACGCGCCAATTATTTTACGAAAACACCCCTTATATAGCGTGCTCTGTAAACTTTACTCTAATACCGCCTCCATTTGTAATTTGATGATAAACTTCGTGAACCTGTTAATACGCCAGTCTATGAATAAATAATGTTAAATCGATTATCTGGCTAATCGAAACAACGCTCTAAATACCCGCTTTACATTATGATGTAATTGTGAAGCAACCTGTAGGTACACTAATGTCACCGGTGTAGAGTACTTCAGAGATTATATTAAATGGCGGGCTTGTTAACGCTGTGTACGAAGAATTAGGTGTACCCTTCTTTAAGTAGGTACTTTGTCTAGGTAATGAAAATGAAAATTAATCTTTCAGTAATTTTAACTGTATAACAATATCTGTGCCTCTTGATAAGTATACTGTAACGCTCTTCTATCTGTGGTGACTTACGTTGGTTAATTTGTTAAAAGTAAGTTAACGAACAAGAAAGGGGGTAAATTAAAAGTACGTATTTACATTGTACGTAGGAAATCTATACTATCCATAGGTTACTATATGACGTCTATCTGCGTTATTAATAAGAAACAAAAAATATTTGAAGTTCAATTTAATCTGACAGGTTTTAAACATGTGATATTAATATAGTTACAATAAAAACTAAATAGGTACTGCCTATTGCATTGGTATATCTTTTCAGCGATAAGACCGCCTGTTGACTTGCTTTGTAACATGCCGTTATTGTACCTATAGGGTGTTCAATAAAGACTATTTGAATACACGTATTCGACTAACCGTTTCAACAATTTATTTTCACATTTCCGAAATATCTCAGGCATTTATTTTAATACCGGGTTATTCACATTGTCAGTAGCATACATATAATATACTATTTAATAGTTCATTAATTCATGACGCCAGCCAGCTTGATTGCTTCGTACAGTGCACCACTCAGGTTCAGCTCTCTTAGCTTGGGAATAAGGTCTAAGTTGCGCTGGATTATTATAATTGTGGGTTGTATGGTTTAACGAATGGTTCATTAGGGTAGTTATCATGATTAGTCCGCTCCGCTTGTATTAATTGATTACTGATAGGTCGGTTATAAAATAAGCAATCAGGGAGTCAGCTTCCTCATTATTCCACCACGGTCACCACGGCGTGTCCAGATTTAGGAGAGAAAACGTGGTATTTTTTTAACCAGCTCGTCAAAAACGCAACTAATTTATTTAGTTTTTGATTACTAGTATTTATGAAAATTCTGAGTTTTGACACATTTCCTTTTTTTTTTTTTTTATGGCATAGAGAAGGCAACCGAGCACACAGGCCACCTGATGGTAAGTGGAAACTGTGACCCATAGACATTAGTATAAGACTGCAAATGCGTTGCCAACCCTGAGGACTAAGATGGAATGCCTCTATGCTAGTCATTACACCGGCTGTCTTATCCCCAAACCGGAACACAAAAATGCAAACACTGCTGTTTGGCGGTAGGTTAATGGATAAGATGGTGGTAGCGATCCGGACGGACCCTGCACAGGGTCCTACCACCCGCACCCACCCGGTTCTGTTCCGCTCGAACAGAATCGATATTATTTCGGTTCTGGTCACAGCAAAATAAAATTATTCCTGCTCGAAATAACGGTTCATTTAGCTCGCTAATTTGTTCGCACCGCCATCGTTTTCTCGTCTTTCCTACCCTATTAGCTAGCTATTTAGTTACATTCTGCTCAGCTTGAAATCAAGCCGGCCTTATGATTTTAGTCGCCACGCCATCCAACTGCAGGAAGCGCAAAAACAAAAATACCAGGTTAATCCCAGCGATCATAACGCTCGCAAATCGTTTCAGCTCCGAGCGAGCGTTTATGAAAAACCTGGTTTAGATCCATACCTAATTAACCGGTATTTTTCGAACCCATTCCAAGCCCTGGTGGTCAGCATTCCATCCAGACGAATGAATCTGAACCATCGAATATCGGCCTACTTGGGGACGACTACTACGGCTACTGCGAGAACGATATTAGTTTGGTTAGATATTTCTATCTGGATGTTAGAACGCTGACCACCATTGCCCTCTGACTCCTATTAATATTTTCCCTTCCTAACGTTTTCTTTTAAATAGAGGGTTTTTTTACGCACGACGATGAGATAACCAAGACGTTCTCCCTCCCCCTGAATTCCAATAGTAGAACGATTTTTCCAGGTTTGGAAAATGAAGGTAGAAGTCGTAAAACACGGCGGTAGGAGATGACAGAGACACGTTCGATTTTAATAGACCGAGAGGAAACAGTTCGGATTTAGTTGGATAAAAGCATTATCATCTGTAAAACCGTTGTAATTTTTTAGTAATTGATCCCAATGGCCGCAATTGTGATAAATCTATTAAAAATGAACATATTTTGTTAGTTAATGTACCACTCTTAAGTGAATCGGAGCCGAGATATTTTTAATATTGATACCTGGGCGTTGGTACGTATAAATAGTACCAAAAACTTGAAACTTAACCGCCTTATTAATAAGACATAGCTAAAATATACTTTGGCCTTATCTGTCATTATGACATTAGCATCTGAGATAAAGTTCCAAAACATTTTTAACTATGTAAAATAGGTTTGTAGTGGCGTTTTATGACTAACTTAGCAGACTAAGGAGGTGAATCTTTAATATTGGTCCGATAATTATTATTTCTTGAAAATCACCCAACGCCGCTTAAAAATAACTTACCCAGTGCAACAAGAAAATAGTTGGAGTTATTTTAGGTTTATAGATATCTAAAATTGGAGAACTCTGATCCGAATTGGGCCCTGTTTTATTTTATTAGAAAAAAAACAAATTACACATGTTAAGTTCTTAAATGTGAACTGCATAAAATCCCCATGTCACCAAGATGGTTGATAAAAGTTCTCTTTAGTACCAATAATGTCTTAACTCCATACAAAAGTCCACATCCTATTGATCGTTTTCAACCGAGCTTTGCATAATAGACTTGTTGACCGCAATACAATTCCGTTTAACCGTCTAAAAGGGGTCTCCTATTTCCGGCTGGTATCCATACCGCCGCCATATTGGAATATTGGGTACCTTTGCCAAGGTTTGTTTGACAGTCAATTTTACTTTGCCTTTGTTCGAGATTGCCAAAAAATTGTTTCCGATCGCTTTTGTTATGCTGTTTTTGAAGAGGGACGTTAAATGAATGTACCTATAACTTCGCTTTTAAACTTTGGGTAATGCCAGTGGTAAACTTTTTTCTAGTTTAAATTAATTTGTGTGAGATTGTCCCCTAATATTTATTAATTGGCATGAAATAATTGGAATCCCGTAAGGGTTGATTTATCCATCCGCAAATATCGTAACTAACAAAGTAATTTTTCCTTTTCATTTATATCACACTGAAAAGGAATGATTGACTCTAAGAGGATGGGGAATCGACGGTTTTTTTAAATTGCGTAGATGTAAAAAAAAAATATGTAAATTTAGCTCGTTGCTCACCACCTGAGTCCAAATTCCACGATTTTAAAAACGTAGTAAGTAGTTATTGTGAATTAGTAGGTTTGTCGATAAGTATGTAGGTACCTATCCTTTTTTAAACTTGTTTTCTGTCCAACAAATATTTTCTTGAAAGAGAAAACGTACCTGGCTTTTCATAACATCTACCTACAAGATATTCAAAAATCGTAATCAGACTAGTTTTAAAGGAGAGAAACAATATCGCATTTACAAAAAAAAAATTACGAACTATATCTCACCAACTGACCTGGTCCCAAACTAAGCTCTAGGCTTGTAATATGGGTGCTAGACTACGATATTAATACTTGTATAGAGAAACATATACAAAAATTAAATACATAGAAAACATCCATGACTGTGTTCATCACACAAATATCTGCCATACCGGGATTTGAACCCTGGACCGCTAGCTTCGTAGGCAGGGTCATTACCTACTAAGCCAGCGCGTCGTCAAACTGTCAAAAACTTTTATCTGGAGACTGGATAAATCGGACCTAGGGTCAATTTGTGTCAGCCTGTCTTCTGATAAGTCTCTCTTGGTCCCCCAGGTAGCGAGTGCGCGGGCGCGGGTGCGGGTGCAGCCATGGCCGGCTGATGGAGGCGGGCTGGTGGTCGCCGGCGCCGTCGGTGTCCCCGCCGCCGCCGCCCCGCGCCCCGCCGCCGCGCTGCCGCTGCCGCCTCTCTAACAGCTACAACTGCTTACCACACTACGGTCAGTTTACCACCACTAGTTACAATGTCCATAGGTATTGTAAACCCCCCATCGCCCATGAAGGGATGTTATAAGTTTAAAGTATGTATCTTTGAATATGTCTGTAGCATCGTAGCTCCTAGACGGATAGAGCGTTTAACACGCGGTTCTTTTCAAGAAAGTTAGTTTAGCCGGAATGTTTTTAGCTAAGCCTGATAAAAATTGGCTCAGAAAGCAGGGGCTGACGTTATTGCGATTTTGTTTGTATCTCTTTGCCGCAATCAGGATCTAGTTAGGGAACCAAACCAGTGGTGCTGTACGCCTTCTACAGTTTAAAAACATATTACTTTTGACCGTTATGTTTTTTTTACTTGGCCATCGTTACTAAGTAAGAGCCATCAAAACGAAGTCAGTATAAGTAGTAGAATTGCAGCTCAGAAGTGTTTATTTGATGGGTAATATGTTTGTTTTATGCCAGATGGCTGGCCCGTCGGCATGGAGGGCGAAGAGGAGTCCACGGTGGGCGCTCTCAGAGAGCGGGAGCTGCGGTCCCTTCACCGCACCGTGCCCGCGCTGCGCAGGCGCGAACTGGACACCCGGGCCATCAAGCACCACTTCTACCCAGAGGGAGGATGGGGGTGAGTCTTCGACAACGTCACTCGTGAGAGCTATGAGTGTGCTCTCTGCGTCCTCTCTGTGCCTGCTATAGTTCGAAGCTAGGTAGACACAAGGACCATCAAGCACCAGTTCTACGCAGAGGGAGGATGGGGGTGAGTCTTCGACAACGTCACTCGTCAAAGTCATCAGTCTACAAATCTGTTCTCTGCGTCCCCACTATGCCTGATATAGGTCCAGGCTAGGTGGACAACCGGGCCATCAAGCAACACTTCGACCCAGGGTGGGGGTGAGTCTTCGCCAAACTCACTCGTCAGGCCATTGGTCTAGAATGTGCGCTTTGTGCATCCTCACTGTGCCTACTATAGGTCGAAGCTGTAAGTTGTTAATACTTATATACCCGTAAATTGACAGCGAATTTAAGTAACAATACCTCAACACACATTATAATAGGGTAAAGTCACCAGTGGTCAGCCAGATACCTGTAGTCGGCCTCTGCCTATACTTTGTATGAGTGGGAAGAGTACGAAAGATATATTTCCCACTCTTTGCCCTCTTATAAGGTCGACTACTGGTCTCTGGCTAACCACTGGTGACTTTACCCTAATTCTGAAAACAGCATACGCTGTGTTATTCCGGCTTAAGACTATTATATTATTGATACTTGGTACATATTTTTAGAGCATTAAAATCCCCTGTAATCAGATGACTGTAACTTGGCACCTTATCAGATTTCACCTCATTTTATGACTGAATAATAACAATCGAGTTATGGTTACTCATTTTACGGGAATGTGTCTCTCGGGATAACTTAATAAAATATCGCCGGCAACCTTGCGATAAGGACTTCGTTGACTCAGCAAACTCAGGTGCGGGAAATGATTCTACAAAACAATGGCATTTGTATGTATATACAAATATGACATGTATATAGTTATAATATAGGGTTTGTTGTTACATCGAGTCTCGACGAATCGATATACTTTGAAAATACTTCGCGAAATTTCTGTCAGTTGACAAGCAATTTTCACCAGCTTTTAACTGTGTTTTTGCTTTTAAAAATTCACGTCAAGACGTCAATGCATTTGAATTTAGCGGGGAAAAATAGATGTTACGTCATATAAATGCAAAATGAATAGAGTATGATTTTAAAATGAAAAGTCGTGACCTTTACAGTTTATTGTGTTAAGGTTATTGGTAGTTTCAATTAAAGTTGAATGTATACTGAAAGCTTCACGACTTCCTCGTACGGAATATAGTAATACTATAAAAAAGAGCTGATCTCTCACAAATTGATCTGGTCTCAAACTAGACTCCAGGATTGTACAATGGGTACTAAAACTAAGAGACAGCAATAAACTAAACATACTTAAATAAAGAAATACATTTAAGGGTACCGATACTATATGAATTGAACTGCGGCGGTAAAAAGCCATAATTAATCCTGATAACAAATCGGAACCTTAAATCACTGTTCCAGTCCAATGGAGTTGCTCTTTGAAGTTTTTTCAGCACGATCGACTTCGAAAGCGTTCAAATAAAAGAACTCGTTGCCGTGCCGTTTTCAGCCTACGCTACTGCACTAAGCCTTGTGCCGTCGCTATTCTTTCTCATTCGCGACTATTTGTGCCCATTAATTCGAAGCCGTCGGTTGTGCTATCTGATTGGAGGATCGCCAACTTCTGTGTATTCGGCTAACGAGAAGTCGAACAAATCTCATGTTCGGTTTTCAATAAGGTTCTGTCCAAAATATCAGAGACTTTCAAATACAGCCGGCAGCTATTTTTTTTACCAAGCTAACCCAGTAGGAGGTCATGTTTTTTACGCATGTGTACGTATGTATCTTCGTATGTCCGTTCCATTTGTGACCGCCAGTGGCCTAAACAGCTTGATCGTGTGTAAAGAGAGGTGTCTTAGGCTGTTCCGTTCGTCTTGGTCGAGGGACTGACATGGCTGTAATTATTTCGATCAAAGTAATGAGAATAAAAATAATAAGGAGTTTTGACTTATATCGAATTGACAGCTGCCGAATTAAAAAAGCCATATCGACAAAATTGACATGCAAAATATGACCTTAAACATCCTGACCCACAAAGAAACAATTCAATTTAACAATCAATGATTACTTAATTAGATTCAGAGCGTAAATTAACCAGCGTAATGAAGATTGAGATCCCGCACAGTCTAAGCTTACTGATTCCCCTATCTCGTCGAATTCGTATTCATCTCTATTTGTTTATTCAAATGAAATCGCGTTTTCGATTTTCAATCGACCTCGCGGCATCACATTTTAAAACTATTTAAGCTCCTGAACTTTCATTCGTTTTTGTGGGAATTTGGAATAACACTGCAATAGAACGCCCTTGGGGTTTGTATTTCTCTCTCATTCGCTCTCACGCGCTCTTACGATAGCTTTTCGTAGTTCCGTAGGCAACAAGCAACCCTTACAGTTTCGCCATGTGCATCTGTCCGTCTGTCCGCGGTTCAATTAAGAGTCTTGGTCCTACAAAGCTGTATTTCGGCATAGTAATATATTTACGCCAGAAAGTGGTATATACACCGTGGGCCCGAATAACCCGACCAATTTTAACAATCGATACTTGAGCCTATTTGTAGAATATAATGGGTATAATATGTAGTCCAATAACGCATAATTTCCGAGATTTTTATTATTTAAAAATCAATTCCATAGTTAATTAAATTTGAACTCTGTCACCTTAACCTAAAGCATTATTTACTAAGAAAGATTCATGTTGTAAGTAGCAATATCATCCACATACAACATAAATTAATTAATCAATTTCTTATTAAATAATGCTTTAGGTTAAGGTGACAGAGTTCAAATTAAATTAACTATGGAATTGTTTTTTAAATAATGAAAATCTCGGAAATTATGCGTTATTGGACTACATATTATACCCATTATATTCTACAAATAGGCTCTAGTATCGATTGTTAAAATTGGTCGGGTTATTCGGGCCCACGGTGTATATAATCTTGAAAGCAACCTTTAAAAACCTATATTTGAAAAGCAACGGTATTTTTTACATTATAAAATTGTGTGAGGTATATCATTGGGTAGCTGTTAAAAACGTATTTAGTACAGATTGTTACTAACTTTACCGTTTAGAAAATATTTAACTCGAAAAGAGTCAATTTCGCTCGAGTTACGTGCTCACAGTCAAAACTACAAGTGCGGTATAATTGAATAGGTTTTTAAAAATGATACCTAAAGAGGTTTCGGTCATCATGTTTTATTTTTTATGATCATTTAGGGTTAATAGCGATTTTAAGATGACTAGGAACAGTCGGATTTTATAAAGCTTGCTTTTTGTCACAAAATATGTTCCCCTTGGGTTTTCTAAAAAATTACGTTTCAAAACTCGTTTTTCAGGAAATGTACAGAATAGACTCCTATGCTAAGGATAAGAACCAGTAACTGTATTTAATTACTAACATTGTGTGACTACGAAACCTTTACAGAAAACCTAGATTGGTAATACTCGTTTCATTATCACTTATACATACTTGCACTTATGTATGTAATGCCGACTCAATCTACTAAGTAGTTGGTTCTATTTTACCCCGTTAAATCTGATCTATTTATTTATTTAAACATCGGTTTATATTTGGTTAAAAACTTATGCTAAAAATGCTTATTACGACAGTAAAAGATTGCTAAATAGGTATCCTTATATATTATATTCCCAGAACTACAGCGAAACCTGCGAAACGGACACAAATCTTACATGTTTCGGGACCTTTTTCTGTATTCTCAGAAGTATTTATTTTAGGACGATTGGATTCGTGGCCATCACAGTATTCCCTATTGGCAAATCGCGGAAGATAAAACAAGTTTGGGGAGACTATTGTTGGGAGACCGAAGATGAAAGCCCGAAGGTTGGGGTTATTCAATCTTTAAATTGCGATCTTGTGGCTTGAACACTCAACATTGGTTTATTGTCCAATTCAACTAAAAAAAAAACTCATCTTAAGAGTTATTTTTTATTTTCGAATGGAAAGTCCTACTTCGAAACGCCGCCTATTTGAATTGTATTCTCTCCCCGCGAGCAAGTGGCAATTAAAAAAACAAATTGTAAACCATTAAGGCGGGGAACTTTAACAATGGGCGACCAGAAAGATAAAGTGCTCATTATTTTCATTATAAAACATTGAGTTAAGATGTTGTTGTTTGGAAAAAGCGAATAAAATAATTCCACTCTACTCTAAAAATATATAATTGACGCATTTACTGTGCGGACAATGCATATGCTGTGTCTCCCTCACTTTCCTCTTGTGCTCAAAACCCTTACGAGCATTTTTAAAGTTAGAACAAAAGTATAACATAAACAAAAGATGCATTACCTAGGGACACATCTGACGTAAAGAATACCATACGATGCGATGTCGAAATGAGTTGTACATGTCAAAACAAACTACGTAAGCGAAAATGAATTCCAAAAACGTTTTAACGCTCTGACGGGACAATGTAAACTTACCTACAGGTTAAATAATAAGCAACTCACTTGTCAATTTAACGGCAAATGAGTTGCTTAAAAGAGTCCCGTAGCTGGACTAGGTGGGCTATGCAGAAGTTAATGCTATAAGTAAGCAATTTTAGTTTGTTCCAAATCGTGCAGTTTAATTGTATATTTTTATTTACTACCAAAATATTATTACGTAAGAAGGTAGGAATATAAATTTTACATAAATTTTGATTTCAATTTGATAGTTTAGTTTAGTTTAGTTATTTATTCATCAATGTAATGTTACAATATTAATTGCATTGCATGTCAAAAAATATGAAATTACATTGGTATCGTCAACATTAATACAAAAATAATAAAATGTAATAAAATAAAAATAACACACAAATAATCAAAGACAACATTAATAAGTACATAAACAACTAATAAATAAATGGTCAGTTTCCGAAGTCAATATGCAAGAAGTAAAGGTCAACAAACAATAATAATTTTACAATATAAGTGTCATAAATTCATCGACGGAGTATAATGGATGATCCAATAAAAGGTTTCTAATTGTTTAAATGCTTCGTCGGATGTTACATTTTTAAGTTTAGCGGGTAGACGCTCATAGTATGATAAAACAAGGTAGGTAGGTATCATGCTATGATAACATGTGTACACATAAAAAATATTGTAGGCCTTAATTAAAGCTAGGTTATTTTTTTTCTATTCGTAACGAAAATTTGTCATAAGTATTTCAACAAACATGCACAATGTAGCCACTAACAAAGACAAGCAATATAACGTTCCAGTAATCGCCAACGAGCATGTTATTGCCCTGGGATTTCCGAGTCACGACAAGTCACAAGTCCGGACCTGAGATAACCGCCGTGACATGCGACCTGGCAGGCCACGGATCTTGATCCCTCTGCGGCTTGTTCACAGACAAGCGTATTATTCAGAAGTTAAACGTGCCGCTGGTTAATAGGAGTACATTGTGGTAAAATAAGAACACAGATTCAAATGTTTTCACGTGTATACAACTGTATACACGGACAAAAGTTATATTTACGCACCATTGTTCCTTCCACAGATAACGTAAATACCTCAATCTGTATGAAAACCAACCGTGTCAGTTTTTCTTTTAACTGGGACACACAAAGAGAAGAGACATTTCCGTTTTCTGCGAAAAATCGATTCAAAGTCGTCGCTTTTTTGGGCTATTGCAATTTATTATCCCGTAACAAGGCATTTTCTTCATTTTCAAGGCCGACCGGCTGCAACTACAGGCGTGCGGAACGTCAGTAGCGACGGCCAACCCCGACGCTTGGTCGGGATTTAAGAGCATTTCACGCAGAGCGTTGCCGTTACATTGCTCGTAATACACGCATTCTCTGATGGGCCTTCTCACAGAGCGCACAATGTAACTGCAATACGCCCGCTCCCGCGTGTGCTTTAATTCGAGATTCGGACACGCGAAGTAGATGTATTTGCGTTATCTATGTGTATTTATATCTGTGGTTCCTCCCTTTTAGTCTTGTTAGTAAGAAGACTATGGCCCTAGACAAGATGCCTAACGCTATCGAACTCTTAAACTCTTTTCCAAAAAGAAAAAGTGTATGGAATTGACACAAGATTTGTATGTTACTGACTAGAAATCAATTATGAAACCGTTGCTTATTTTATTTAATGAATACATTTTGTCCAAGTTCAGAACAGCGGAGATCTTGTTGCCACCTTCCGCCTGTGTTCAGCTTTAAGACACTAAAAGACAACATTGTCGTCGGATTTACATAGTATTCAAAACTTCACCCCATTCCAGTAACCGAAATTGACTAGCATGATTTAAGTTAGACATACTGACTGGCAAACAAATGCCACTCACACGCACACGTATATATATACATATAGACACACAGCCTAAACCGCTTGACCTACAATATTGCTTAGATATTCTAGGGGTCCACTCAGAAGGGATTTTTGGAAATTCATCCCCTAAAGGGATTAAAATAGGGGTATTAGCGGGAAACTAATCCAATTTTGGGCACAACGCAATAAGGTGAAAGAGTGGACACCTCTCTTTATATTCGACTGTACAGTCATGTTCAATAATATGGACACTGTAAAACTTGTAAAAATATGTAAACACGTCTCCGCTGTAAGGGAACAAGGGTGTATATATATTTCTGAAATCTTGTTAACTTATATATATTTATGGACGTGACCGTACCTTAACCCAAATTTATAAACGTCAAACTCTTTCTTGTATTAGACTTGAATTTGGCGTTTATAAATATAGGTTTACCGATATTGATATTTTGGGTCCGTCCGGATCGCTACCACCATCTTATCCATTTACCCAACGCCAAGTAGCAGTGTTCGCGTTGCTGTGTTCCGGTGTGGGGATAAGACAACCGGTGAAATTACTAGCATAGAGGCATTTCATCTTAGTCCTCAGGGTTGGCAACGCATTTGAGGTTAGGATTGCTGTCTTTAGAAAGTGGTCTTGAGATTTCAAATGTCTATGGGTCTCAGATCCCACTTACCATCAGGTGGCCTGAGTGCTCGCGTGCCTTCTCATTGCCATAATTTTTTTTATTAGAAAACACTGATTAGAATTCGGCTTCCGTCTGTTAAAAATACCGCTCACAAGCTTAGCCGGTCCACATTTTAATGGAAACGAGGAATTGTTTTTACTAATATCCGGCTCAAATCTAAAAAGCTTATCCGCACCCCTCATGTCCCAAATAAATATTTGACGGGAAAGTACAAAAAAGTTTTGCGGCTTGCCTTTTCTGACTGACTTAGCTAGCAATTTTCCACTCCCACGGACCTAATGTTTTATTGATACACGAAGAGATGGTTTCCTTCAGCAGGGTAATCCATAGGGAACGTGAGATAAATCACATTTTTTGAGAAAGTGATCTGTGGGTGTAAGCTCGCGGGACTTCCTTTGTTTGTGAATCTAATTTAGGTAATATTAATAATTTACGAGTTTCCTAGTCGGTTCATAAGTTCTGTCACTGAGATTTATTAAAATAAAAAAAATAAAAAAAGAGTTTCTTGAACCTCTCGTACATCAATCAAAACCTTATTTTATATAGAATAAAAAGAAGCGTAATTTGTATTGTTTACACACACAATCATTTGATGAACGAGCTTTAAGCATTCCATTCGGGGCAGGGAATCATGGGTCAAAAGACGCACGACCACGATACTGATAACGGTTACAACTTTTGTAAGCGTTCTCGTATTGAGTCGAAATTTGCGTGACATATTGATCAGACTTTTATCTTTAAATTCTGATACAAATGTATTTCCAAGCAACTAAAGATCCGCTTATACACCAGTCAATCTTCATGTCTTAAATCGATCCTACGATTTCACATCAATTTGCAGCAATAAGAAAACAAACCAAACTTCGAGCTTCATAAGCTGGTTTTTGAGTATCGTTAAGAAAAATAATGTTGATCTCTAAACATTTACCCACAGATGACAGGCTTCATAATATTAAACAAAAAAGTTTCTTAGTTAACAATAACTAACCTTTAAAGTGTTTTCAACAAGTGACATTTTCAGAAAACTCGTTCCGTGAATGATTATAAGTTCTTAAAAATGTACATTAATTAAGCTTTTAATATTTATATATTTAGAAATTGAAAAATATAAAGAAGTTAGTTTTATTTGACTAAACCTTTGTGACAGAACTTAAAGACCGACTAGATAAGTGTGATAAATATTTTTAGCAATGAGGGACGAACAACAAAAATATTTTGCATATTTAGAATTCACTGAAGGCCTATACGTTATCAGCTTGCAAAATCAAGAAGAATGGGATAGACGCAAATTGTCGTCGCAGCTGGCGGTTACCTATGTCAATTCCATACATTTTGCCCTTTTTTTGTTTTAGTAAAATACAACTTAGGTATAGTATGACTCTTTGGGTCGGTATCAAAACGACTGGATTCTCAAAACGACCAGAACCACATAAAGACTTGATCGCAAAACGACCACATCTGCAAAAAGCCTTTATCTCGTAATTTTAGTAAAGTTATTTTGCTAATAGGGCATTTTAAGATGTATACCTTCTGCGAGGTGGTCTTTTTGCGAATTTTGATAGCAAGCCGTTCTGATATTCAGACTTTATGCTATGTGGTCGTTTTACTAGAAAGTCATTACGAGATAAAGGCTTTTTGCAGATGTGGTCGTTTTGCGATCAAGTCTTTATGTGGTTCTGGTCGTTTTGAGAATCCAGTCGTTTTGATACCGACCCCTTGTATTGCACTACTGATTGGCTACCAACAGAAAATGAATACACGGAGAAGACGGTTCTTAATTCCAATATATATTTCAATGTCGAAAAAACTCAATTACTATGGGCCTTTGACATCCTGCTTACTCAATTAACGTTTAATTTCTTTGGCAAAATTAACTGTAAAACTTTACAACTCAGAATCGAGCAAGCAATTTATTTGTTACGAGCGAAACTAAACATCAATTGTGTTCGAGAACAAATCGGACTAAGACACCTGACACGAGCAGGAATCCGAGACCTTCCGCCAATAAAGACCGACGGCCATTTTTAGTTTACTGCCTTCTTACACGATCTGTTTGCTTAATTGAAATTACTTTAAGCAACGTGACTATTGACTGCCTTTTTGTCGCAGGGCAGGGATCATCAATAGCCTTGGTAATCGAGAATCGGTTTAACTATCTTTAGTAGGAATATAGGTAATCCATCATAGAATTTCACTTCATCGGTTGTATCATTTCATCGAATTTCATTTCGCCGAACGCTTTTTTCTGCGGAAACAATGATGTTTTTCAGGTGACTTAAACATTATTACGTAGCTTAGTTTCGATAAAATTATAGGTAGCCCCGAATTTACATTTTACTCAACCATTTGCCAAATGTTCATAAGTTAGGAATGCATATCTTTCTGAAACCGTTTAAAGAAAACCTAAGCTAACCAAATAAGGTTTTAAACGCGTTTAATTTAAATTGTAGAAAATCAACAGCTTTAGAAAAATAAACATTTCCAACTGATGTAAGCTTAGCCAATGAAGCATTTGTGAGTTTTGGACTTACGATCAAAGTACAACTACCCACAAATCGACATTCTGTACTTTTTTCCTTAGAGCAATAATTGTCGGTCAAAATTTCTATCTCTATTGTTTTAGGACGAGAATCATTCGATATTTTTTGGGTTTTTGTCAATATTTCAGTTGTATTTTATCAGTCAACACTTCCCTAAAAAGTAGGTAAACACTCCGAAACATTGAAGTAACTGTAATTCTATCTTGGAAACGTCTATACTTATTATTGTTAGTACGAAGTGCCAGCATTCTTTCAGAGAATAACCTTACAGCGGGAGTACCTATTATGTAGTGTGAAAATCTCCCAAGTTCCAGGCAGAAAACGGGACGGAAGTAAGTAACATCGGGTTCCCTCTTATCGGGTGTCAGATCCGACAAAATATCGGGTATTCTGGTGGCGACATTTCATATGATGAGATGTGAACAGCCTCATATAAAATTTATTGCCACCAAAACACCTGAGGCCATTTATAAATTTGAAGTTAGAAGTTACGCTAGCTCCATCTCTTTCTCTCAGTTTGGTTGAACAGGGATGAAGCTAATGTAACTTCTAACTGCGATTTTCAGACCAGGGCAAAGGAGACTCGATAAGTGGGAACAAAGTTAAACTACCACCAACTGTCTCTTTTACTACACTGCCTGCATTTGGGCACGTTTTGACCCTTCGTCACGTTTGAATTGTCACCTGTCATGTGCTGTTTAAATAAAAGGTGGAGGCCATGTCACAACCTCACAAATTGAATAGTACAGTAAGTCGTCATCTCCCATCTTTGCGGTGCCCATCGGGCGGGGTTCATAATGAGCTATTCTAGTGTTAACTTCTAAGCTAGCAAGTAAGATCTATGTAAAACATTATGATTGCAATAAATTGAGTATTGAACTTCGGCCCATATAAGTGATCCGAGGAAGCACAGACAAGTGTTAATTAAAGGGTGTTTCAGATGGATCGTGTGCGGCGCGGCATTCCTCGCGCACCTGCTGTCGACGGGGCTCCAGCTGGCGTACGGGGCGCTCCACGTATACGCCATCAAGCACCTCGGCCCGGCCGCTGACCATGCCGGTAAACCAATCCAAATAACTCTACACTACTACCAGTTTCTTAAAATTTTGAACGCCATCGACAAATATTTTCATCATGGTTGACTGCAAAAATATACCTGGCCATGGTCATTTCGGATTGTGTTCTCTAATTTGAAATATACTTCAAACTAAATTTGATAAACGTCACACTCTATTATTGTTAGACTAGAATTAAGATTGACGTTTATTAAGATTAGCAGATATTTCAGGTCTGGTTTTTAGCGGCTACGATAGGTTACCTACAAATCGAAATTTTACATTTTGTGCTTTTACTTAGAGCATAACTTCTATCATGTTTTATAAAAATGAAATCATTCTATATTTTAGCGTTTTTTCCTCAAAGTTTCGGATGTATTTATATTAGATAAACTTACTTAAAAGTAGGTAAACATCCGCTCCGAAACATTAAAGTAACCGTAATTCGATCATCTAAACGTAGCATAGGTATTGTATTTAGAGTGTTTGAAATAAATTGGCTTGTGTATGAACTCGGTAGTTAGAATTAACCGTGATACAAAACTAAGGCTTAGAGCGTCAGCTAATTATAAAAAAATATTCGGCAGGTTTGCACTAGTTTGGTTTGCAAATTTATACAAAAATAAGTGACTCGGGATGAGCAGATGGATAAATTCGTACTTAGGTATATGTATTATTTTGAGAACGGTACGTACCAGTATTCAGTCAGTACTACGATTAAGCACATCTACATGAGCTATATTTATAAACAGCTGTGGTTTTCTCGTGCAGGTCGTAATTACTTCTAAACATCCCTGTTCACGATGTGGTTATAATATCGAGAAATCGTCGCCAAAATCTGACCTGATTTTGTGCTTTGACGATTACGTTGCGTGATCACATCGCAAAATTACAGATAATTCCACTGCTTAATGCTATTTGCTCACACAAAACAAACAATTACAGAATAAAAGCACAATCTTAACCAAAACAGAACATTCGCGAACCAAAATAGGCCGCCACACGAATTCGAATGGCTGGATAATCGGGTAATAATAATCAAGGATCTACCACTGCGCTATTGAAGTGTTTTGTTGTGTCACGTGTGAATCTATTTAGCCTCCGCACTGAATACAAATGAACAGTAATCAATAGAGTGCGTTCCAATTCAAGATGAACTGTGAGATTGTGAAAAAAACATTTCCCGACGTGAAACAGACCGATGAGAACTGCGACAGTCGGAACGGAAAGCAATTTATCAACGGCACCCTCCGGAAATACTTAAATAAACAAACAACGAAGATAAGTCTTTTCTTCTATATCTACAGTAAGCAAATCTAAAATGGCTGTTGTCTGAAAATGGCCGTCTATTAACGGACTGTGACGGGATGGTTTTGATTTTAGAACTATTCTTCTTTGAAGCGGAATGTCCTATTCTGTATGCGTTGTGGCTTCTTGTATATTGTATAACGACCTAGCTAGCAGACGTCGGCATAGCTACACCCTTTAATAACATTAACAAACCACAATTACTTATCCTCGCTTTGTTCAGCACAGCATAAATCATTCCCTAATCATAAATAAACTGTATTTCTACTTTACAAAGTAATTTATGCTAACAACCCGCAGCGTCGCGTTTTGACAAGGAAAATTTAAGATCGGGGAAGTAAATGAACTTTCCCAGTCACCGGTATTTGTGGAGCTGATTTATTGAATTAATTTTCCAAGATTCACGACCTGGGTTGAATATTAAGAGGCAGAAGTAATTTCGGTTATGAGCGCGGTCTTTGTTGTCAGTCGGGTGGGCGGGGCGGACGTTCATAACTCTGTCAGGGCAGCGCCAGGGTACAAATTGGAATTTCGTGGGCGCCAACTAGTTAAACTGTTCGGTGACCGAATGGCGAGTTGTTGTTGACTGGCGGCTACTTCACCTGCCCATAGTGTTATTTTTTATGCAAGAAGTGGTGGTAGGACACTGTAGGGTTCGTCCGGATCGCTACTACCATCTTATTCTTTACGAGTAAGAGGATTGTAAAGTTAAAAAAATCCATACAGAGTGCGATAACGTTTCTCTCCCCTTAAACTTAGTCCAATTTTTATGATTTTTCAATATGTTACAGATGTTATGTTTGGCACAACTGCTATGTTCAACAATAACACAACATAACAAAATAATTTCTATCTGAATACCAAATTTAACAGATTCGACGGAGCTACGCGATAGCGATACGCGATTTTTAAGTGTTTTGGTCTTTCGGGCCAGCTGAAGTTCTAATAAAACCTTAAACTACCTCATATTTATGATACTAATTTTGGTCTCTTGTACATAGCAGTTGTACTACGGGTCGGAAGCTATGAAACATATAAAATAAAAAATCAGAAAACGTACAGACCTACTTTTTCATAATAACTACAACATAGCCCGCCCGGAGTAAAATGTGTATAGGTTTTTTAACAGCAACGCGATTTTAGCGTCGCTTCATGATGCTATTAACCGATCGCCAAACAGCAGTGTTCGCATTGCTGTGTTCTGGTGAGGGGAGAAAAAATATATTGAACAGTGTTTCTGAAAATGGCTACATTTCGTTAACTGAATAATACATGAAATATATTCAAACCAGTGTTGAGTAAACAATAGCAATGTAACCTGATTCTTGCCAGTCTTAGTACACAAATGTAGTGAAACTCTAGTTGAAGAGGTCGAGCTATATAAGTCATTTATCTCTGTCAACTCGTCAGGTTTTGACAATCCATAATACGACCTTTCGATCAACCTTCAGAGCTTTGAGAACAGCTCTGTTACTTATGGCGAACCGACAATTTAAAAGCAGCACTTAATCAGCCTTTGTTAGCATTTCATCTGTTCGACACCCTAAGAGTCCGCCTTCACTTCAATTAGGCACAGTTCAGAATGTTTAGACGAACGTTTCCGGACAATATCTTGCGATTAACAGCCTGGGAAATTAGAGCAGTAAAATCTAATTGTTGTTTTATTTGATATTATTGTCATCTAAAGCTGTCCGCCAGATGGTAATCAACGTATTTTAGTATTAACGGAGTACATTACCACGGCAGTTACCTACAAAAGGAAACACAAATACAAATAATGGAGGGAACTGCTGAAGTGATATCAAAGCTTTATGCGGGAGACACAATGACTCTATTATGTGAATCGTAACGGGTAATGACAGGGTAATAACGGCAGGCCTTTATATAAATTAGCAGAAGAAATTATCTTTGTCTGTACACAATAGCCCACTAATTACTTTTTCTGTACTCGACCAGAGGCCCTAGACAAGATGCATTCAGCGTTCATTATCGTTATCAAAAATAAATAGGAGTGACGTAAAGTGTCAGACGGTCGCGTCAAGCGCCTACGTAATTTCCATTCATGATGTCAGTTTTCGAAAATCGTTTACGTTAGCGTTAAGCTTGTCTAGCGGCACTGGTTTTTCTAGTAAACAGATTAATTTCGAAGTAATTGGCTGTCACTCGAGCCATTATTTTAATATGCTGCCCACGGGCGTATCGATGTCCAATTATCCGGAATTATTAAGCTTGTAAGAGACGAATTGCGTTACGGGTAAAGTTTGGAAACGCTGTAGGTATAATCTTTGTGGGAACAATGTTTTTGTCTACTCAATTTCAGAAGTATTGAAGGTCAGTTAATATAATGTCAATGACTCCGAATAAAACAAAAAGGGGAATACGATACAGCTCCCAATTACTCACGTATGTAAGTACTAAATAATATAAGTAAACGGTTCAACATGTTTCAGACGCGATAGGCGTCCTTCATCAGGGGAGTTCCTGACATTGTTACAGGAGTACGCCGGGGCTGTTTTCAAGTGTTTCATATTTTTTATCCATTTTGTAATAATTTTAAAGGCTACTTTACTTGTTAATTGCCTTGTTAGTATGGGTCAAATCTTGCAAATCTGTTTTTAACTACTTTCCGATAAAAATTGTATAATACTTAAGGTAACAAATTTAATGGTGGAATCGGAAGGTGACGACAGGATCTTCGCTATACTTAACGCAGTTGCTCGTTAGAAATACAGTCGGAAACGTAAAATACGGGTCTTTTCAAAAAGGGTATCATTAAATTTCTTCGAGACCGGCACCGCATTGGTGACGATCGGCTTTGCAATAGTCCATAGGCGGCGGTGACCACTTCCCATCAGGTAGACCATCTGCCTGTTCGCCTGTCGTTGGCAATAAAAATTGCTTTTCCGAAAATTGTTTTCTTAACTTATTTTTGTTTTCGTTCCTTTTGTGATACGCCAAGGGAAATGAAGAAGATTTATAATTTCAAGGTTCAGGGATTGCGCGAGAAGTCATTTATGTCATTTACCGGCTGATTCCTTTTACACAGACAAGCAGCCGGAATCATATTACGGCCGGAGACATGGCCGGGGTGTTGTGTGGGTGTACGCATACAGGCTTTGTGAGTTATGGAAATACGTTTTTCTGTAAATCATCCTGTATTTATTTTGTTTACGTTAATGTTTGATTTACTACTTTTAGAGGGTAAGCGGAGATTGAAATCTGCATACGCACTGATAAAGCAATTTTTTTTTTAACAGAGTTATCCTGGCTCAATTATCGATGCGAATACAACAATGCAACTATTATTATGACTATTTTTAGGGGTGGTAGGACCTTGTGCTTGGTCCGTCCGGATCGCTACCAGTTTGGGGATAAGACAGCCGGTGTAATAACTAGCATAGAGGCATTCCATCTTAGTCCTCAGGGCTGGCAACGCATTTACAGGCTTAGACTTGCAGTCTTGTGAATGCGAATGTCAATGGGTCACAGTTTCCACTTACCATCAGGTGGCCTGTGTGCTCGTCTCGCCTTACCTTTGCCATAAAAAAAAATTTTTGACAAGGCATAAATATTTAAAAACTGGCCAAGTTCTTATCAAGCATTTGTTACTTTAGGGTTTCGTGCTATACTCAATGTGATTTGGTGTATTTTTATTTCTAATACATTTTTTTCTCTAGACTTAGAGGAGTACGAAATCAATTTTTTTAATACCTATGGTGGTGATTGTTGTAGTTGAATGTTGGTACATTTTTAATAGTGCTTTATTTATTTTTAAATATCTATTTTGTTGTTTAATATAAAAAAACATCAAGAAGCTTTAATATAGGTATCTTCTAGCGTAACCACGTAGTCCCCAGAGCTTATAGTTGCATGAATTATGACTGTAAGAGTTCCATTTTTGTCTAAATTAAAACAACGTCAACCTAACCAACGTTTAAATAAACCAACGCAAGAAACCTGTACTAGATTCTTTAAATAGAATAAAATAGAAATAGAGTAGAAATACATATAGTTATTACCACACAAAAAATAGTACACAAAAAAAATCATGCAGCTCTTAACATAACTAAAAGACTTAGGAAATTCCAAGATCAGATACTAGAAGCGGAGCAACCGTTTTTTTAATCTAAATAACGATGCATCAGATGTGGAAGTTGCTGCCCCTTTGGGCACTCGTGTCATCGAGCTGCCTCATTATACTCTCTCGATAAAATGTGTGCAGATTTCACGGACTGAACTTTGCACTGAACACAACGGAGTTGAATTCTGCCCTGCTAAGCCAAAGGCAGCATGTCACAGAAAACTGCTGTAGCAATAGCAAACTTATTACCACCAAGCAAGGATTGAATCTGCTTTGACTATTGAATTTGGGATACTGCGTAATGCTTAAGGAGCGCAGAATTTATGATGCCCATATCATTATTATTAAGTGTTGCTTTGACACCACCTGTGCAGAAATTGTTTGTTGTACTGAGGTAAACAAGGAGCTTAACTAGCGCTAAGCACATGGATGAACGATATTCGAAAATTGAAATTTGCATGAAGCGGTGGATGAATGTAGAGGAAGCGAAAGTTGTATGTGTAGACTGGTGTACAGTCAAGGAATTTAATTGCTATACCAATTTGGACTATGTCAAAGTGACACTGTAAATAAAATCATAAGGAGCCTTAGGAGTCTTAAGGAGACTTAAGAGTCTTGATTGATTACGTCACTTTGACATAGTCCAAAGTGGTACGGGAATTAAATTCCTTGACTGTACCTGGCGTTCCATAGCCTCGGTTTACCTCATTGGGAGATACACATGAAGGTTTGTATGTGTATGAGTAAAATTTAATGGAATTGACACGTGACTAAGCGCTCGCCACGACTCACGTAGCCCTTTACATTTAGGAGGAAAAATATATAATTACCAATTGTAATTTTACTTTGAATGGTTTAATCGTATTTTCATAAACTTATAATATTAGCTAAGTTTGTTTGCCATATCTTATCCACTACTTTCTTAGTTTTATTAATTTTAGAGGGAAAAACAGTCCCATTCCTAAATCCAGTCTATGTAATCAAAACTATTCGACCTAGATCATTTTAGTAATTAAATAACTGTGTGAAATTTTGGCAGTGTTCTCTAATAAAAAAAAATTTAGCCAATTTTAATCAGTTTTTTCTAATAAAAAAATATAACCTATATTTGTAAAAGCAATAATTATGGCTGGCACCAAACGAACTTACCACTTGAAATTTGAATAAAGAAACGTCAACAAAAAAGTTTTACCAAGTATTGGTACTTACAGATTTCCAACAAGAATTTGGGTTCACAGATATTTAAAACTAGCTGTTGCCCGCGAATCCGTATCCGTAGAAGTCGTTTATCGCTCTTCCCTCCGGAACCGTACATTTTCGGAATATTTACGGCTACTTTTAGCCTATGTGCTATTCCAGACTATAGCCACCATCTTGATTTGTGCAACCATTCTGGCGTGATTGAGTAACAAACATACATCCATTCCAACATTTGCATTTACGAATTGAACCCGTTGTAGGAAAACCGAATTTTATAAACGTCAAACTCTATTATTTTAAGATTAGAATTTTGACGTTTAAAAATGTAGGTTTAGAGATATTAAAAATTAGAGAACATAAATCCGAATTGGCCGCATACCAAGTGAATATCAACTTAATATTTATCTAAACATCCTACCACTTTCAAATTAATATTCCATAATACACACTTTATAGGAACACGAGTAGTAGGAAATAACGTAAGTATTAAAATGTGTCATGTGAAGCAGAAGATTTCCACATGAATACAAACAGAATATTTAAAAAATTCCCCAAAGGGGAAAAGATTGTCCCTGATTATGTGAGGATTTACTCACAACCCCAAACGTGAGCCTTTTCTGGCGAATTAAGGATAAAGCGAAACGTGGATACTCCAAATTGATCAATTTACTTAGATCATTTAGGAGCACGTTCAAACAAAAAGGTTTTTTGATGCACGCGACTATCATTTTGGATGAAATTCTGTAGAATACCTGGCAATTGCAATAAAGTATCATTATACCTGCGTCTATTCTAGGCGGTAAAATCCAAATCGTATTTGATCTGTTACGGTATTGTTTTTAAGTCCGCCGCCATTACTGTCAAGAAAATAAGAGCTATCATATCTTGACAATACGATAACAGATCAAAATAGTAGATTGTACAACAAGTGCATAAAACGAGCCATTTTACCCAAGATGTGCATATAGCCACACGAGCCGGAACGGCGAGTGTGGATAGTCACATCGAGGGTAAAATGGGTATTATGCTCGAATTTTACACTCTGCTTTTCACTTCGATTGCAAGGAAATAAAACAAGAAGCACATACTTACAGTATAATTTATATTTTTTTTATATTTAATGTACTTAAGTAATTAAAATGTTATGTTTGCGCATGGCTGTAAGGCCTGATTACCTTATTAACTTTTTTTTTAATTTTCGACTATGTGACGTTTGACAGGTTTGACTATGGTCTGATGCTTAATGCCAAGTTATTATAAATATTTGCGTTGTATTTTTTTACCGTAAATGCACGCCGTAGGTATTATTCGTAAATTTGTATTTAGATAGTTATACAAATGTCGTAATTAAATTAAGATGTAACCAAAATCTCATAAAAATATATCAATTAAATGAAGGTGTATTGTGTGAAGGCTGTAAGGCCTGATTGCCTTAGTCTTAAAATAAGAAATTACTTTATGCACTAGTGCATAAAATGCGATTTTATGCAGCCTATACCCAGCATAAAGAAGGACTTTACGAGCATGAGAAGTGAAAACGATATTGTTTTACCGTGTTGAATAGAGGCCCTGGTTATTTTTAACCGACTCCAAAAAAGGAGGAGGTTCTCAATTCGTCACATATCTTTATGTGTGTACGTTTGTTATCGATTTTTCTTTTCCAACTCCCTATAGGTTCATTGTTTTAAAACATAAAATGCCTAATAAAACTAAATATATATCTGTATTGTCGAAAATGTTTATAACAATTTAGATGAAATTTGCAAAAATCGATCTGTCAAGTTGTCATCTTCGAGAAAATTATTTTTCAACCCGAGTGACTCCATATACATATATAATGAAATATCTATCTTTTGAATTGATACACGCATCTTTTAGCAAACTGTAAGTATACTTCGTTGACTCCAAGTTGTCTTGCAGTGTGGGCGGGCGCGATCTGCGTGGGAGTGTCCCGCGCGGCGGGCGCACTGGTGGCGGGACGGCGGCGCTCGCCACGGCTGGCTGCGCTTCTCGGGGGCCTGCTGCTGCCACTCGCCTGCCTCTTCACCTCCTTCGCCACTCAGCTGCATCAGACCATGCTCAGCTATGGTGAGACACGAACTGTGAAGATCCTAGCAGGTCGCGGCTAGCAGTGGATATGTTTCACAACCGCTCGCCTTCCTCTTCACCTCTTTCACCACACAGCTGCATCAGACCATGCTAAGCTACGGTCAAGATACTAGTCTGGTGGAGTCGGTTGCCGGTGGATTATAAGTAGAACTGTATCAGATCACAGCAACAAAACCAGCAGTGGTCTCGGTACACAAAACCACGCTGCTTGTCTTACTGCTACTTTAGTTAATTAATACCTAATTCGCCTAACAGCTGGTCCAGGCTATGCTTAGGCATAGAAACACCTTTCTTTCCCCTCTACCAAATTTCATCAGACGAAAAGATCATATCAGCGGAAACTCTCTCGCAACAAGGACCGACAACCTAGTGAAGATTGCAGGAAACCGATAGGGGCCTCAAAACCAACCACGTTATAGCACGCTGTAATTCCTGATAATCAACTGTCATAGGTCATTGATTTTTTCATCGCCAATTGCGGTGCGGAAACGCTCTAGTACGAGTACAATTAACTGCTCCGTAACTATAGTCCTGCAAGTTCGTGAGCGACTCTCCCGCAAGCTGATAATGGGGGAAAAAGCGAGACAACAGCCATTAAGTATACCTGCTACACAACCCGCTTCACTAACGCTGCGGCCACGTCCGCGGATTTTGACGAATATTCGTGCTGAATTCCTTTATTTTAAAAGATGCCAACACAAATTCTTGCCAAAGCCCGTTAATGCCGCAGCATTCGAGATGACATAAGTACCAAGGTACCCGTCAATGTGTGTCGAGCGCGGAAATCTATATCACATTTACGAGTCCGCTCCGTGGAAATAGAATAATATTGCAATGCACTAATTAGACTAATTAATCAGTATCACTAGACAAAAGTGTTTGTTACATGTTGCACCCAATAGCAGTATCGTCAAGTTGCTAATTAGTACTGTTTTAGCCGGATATTTAGCTCTGTAATTTTGTATTCGAGGGAATTATTTGGAATACCCTGTGAGGCAAATGATTCATTTACATTATCCCACCTGCCTTGTTCATTAGATTATTCTGAGATGCAGTTCTATGGAGTTTAACTTAAACAGAGCATTTACATGTTTGAAGATAAAAACTGTGACCAAAGAAAAGGAAAAAATATGTGTTATAAACGATTTTTTAAGGTCCTAGACAAGATGCATTTGGCGTTCGTTAACGTTATTAAAAATGTATACGATTGACGTAAGCTGTCAGACAGTCGCGTCGAGCATTGAGCGCCTTACGTCAATCCATACCTTTTTTAGTTTTCGAAAAACGTTGACGTTAGTGTTAAGCAATTGTCTTGCCTTAGATATTGATTAGAAAACAATTGCGCCTCAGTTTCCGGACGTGCCAGTGGGTATTAGATAATTATCTATGTAAGAGCAGCACGCTGAATTTTTCAAATATTGTGCTTGAAAGACACTTTTGTATCAGGTGTGGTTCTGGGCATCGGCTGCGGGCTGGTGCGGGAGGCGGCCGGGCTGGTCCTGGGGGCCTACTTCCGACGCCGCCGCCAGTTCGTGGAGCTGGTGGCGCACACGGGCGGCGGCGTCGGCATTGCACTCTTCAGCGTCGCCTACAAGGAAGCTGTGGGGTAAGGAGCTGGGGAACCAGATATTAGGTTTTGATTGAAGAAAGTAATAAAAATAAAAATCTTTAAGTATATTGCAAATTTAAAAAGGAACGCGTATTTAAAAATACAACAAATTAATTGTCACTTCGAAAAAGTAGTACTAATATTTTAAAAACACGAAAGAAAAATATTTCAGATTACAAAAGTAACATATCAGATAACGTTAAATTTCACGCAAAAAAGTCCCGCTGTAACCTTTAAAGTTTTGTTATTAAAAAGTTTGGAAATAGTATTTATGTTTACATGGCAATGAATCGGTCAATCTGCCAGGCTTGCCCGGCGCTGGTTTGAGGCTTATTTACTTACTTACTTTGACTTAATAATTTCAGAGGCAAGTAACTACGGAACGGTCTAACCAATTTTAGACCAAAACTGGCTGAGAATCACGACCGGTTTATACTTTGATGTAACTTAGTATGTAGTGTTGTAGATCAGGGCTTTGTATGTTTTATTAAACCTAATGTACGGGAATTAAAATATCACAAAAATAAAGCTTAGTTCGGTTACATCCTTATTTTATTACAAACCCAACCAACAATAACTAGCACGAGCAAAATTGAGGACAGTTAATTCATTTTAAGAATTCGACGTTTATGCAGACAGCTCCTAAAATTGTATAACACAGTGAAAGACTCGATTACCTCCTCGAACTAAGCACGTGTAACTTACTGACTCGGACGTGTGCTACACTCGAATTAAATTGCTTAACTTCAAGTCTGTGCCAGACTTAATAGCTTGGTCAGGAGCCAAATGTTCAAGAGTGGATTAAACACAAAGTGGATTAACCTTTTTACTGAACCACACGTGCTGACAATGATCTGGACTGTCCAAAAGCCAGCCAGGTCACGCGGGCGGTGTTTTTCGAAAGTTATAACATTGTAGGACTCGCTTTGCTTTTCGGATATTGGCACGAAAGCAACTCCATTTTTAAAGCACGCTCAAGCACGTCTCTAAGTTTTCCTTTTATTCACAAAACTAATACGAATATCAATGGACAACGGACACGGATTCGGGGCACCCTACCAGCAGCGACTATGACGAAAATTTTAGAAAAACATGACCACGCTGCTCTCCCTGGTGTTAGTTTTAATTTATATGTTATTACGAGTGTGTATGTTAGTCTATAAGGTATTCTTACACATTTATTATGCTTCAAGTTTATTATGACATAGCTATGCAGTTCACTTTACGCTCAGAGAAAGGGATAGCGCTATTTAGCATCCATAGCTCTGTCCTTTACACTCGCCGTAAAATAAACTGTATAAATATGTAATGACCCCCCCCCCCTTCCGTCCGTCTTTCTTCTAAGCAATTATTTTTGTTTTTAGAAAGCTTGGATGGCGTTTAGGCTTGCAAGCAATCACCGGTATTCTGGTGATGGCATTTTTCCTAAGTGCTGTTTACCGAAGCGCCTCTCTGTACCACCCACAACGACGAGCTATACTTCACCTCAAGAACCAACGCCGAAAGGTAACTAAGTATATTTTGAAGAGAATCTACCTTTATTTTATGTACATAATTTCTCTCGGCCCTCAATCCCGTAAGGTCAAACGAGGCTATTACGACAGAGTGGTAAATGCGTCACTAAATTAATTCAAGAGAATTCTACGTATTAAAAATATTTTAACGTTCTTTTATAGTAGTTTAAATACTTTACTTTCTATAAAAGGACGCATAAATAGTTTTGAAACGTTGCATGTAGGAAAAGCCTCCCTTGACCTTAACACCTTTCGTGTTTTTTTTTCTTTCAATATCTATAATATCAATTTCTGTATCCGTGGAAATCTTAGGTTCCCGATTATATTTTCCTTCAACGCTGCATTGTAGCGCTCTGATAAAGGTAAAAGATTGTATTGGTTCAGTCAACAACTTAAATTTTAGTCACTATAGAACTCTGTCACAGAAATCAATTTAGTATTTATGACGGTATTTCTTCGCATAACTTGACGCTGTAAATACGACAGGGTTCTGTGGTAGCTCAACGTGGCCATCGCTGGGGTTTTAACTCGACACCTTGCAATCACGAATCGAAATCTTAAGCCCCTAAAGAAACCCATCGGTTACATTGTCTTTACTATCTGAGCCAAATGTGTGTGTTGTTTTATTAACAACTCGTTAATGTTGCAGGTAAAGGAGAAGAAAGGCCTCAGGAGGTCAGCTCCACTTATCGATCTAAGCCCTTTGAACTCTCGGCCGGCTAAAGTTTTGTTATTGGCTGCCGGAGTGGCCGCGTTTGGATTGTATACTCCTGTATTCTTTTTGGTGAGGGTTTCAACTTTTAACGTATTTCTTTAAATCTGATTAAATATAATTGGAGAGTGAAACGCAATATCAAGGCATAACAAAACCGCCCCCCGGGTTTTTTTTAACTTACTGTTCAGTAGGTAGTAGTATAACTATCAGTACCCAAGTAACCAGAGCACAGCTTAAATTCTCAAACATCTAAACAATAATGAAAGTAATAAATAACTTGTATAAACAGTTTTTTCTTCTAATATTAAATGTAAAAAAACCGTTTCATACTCAACTGTATTTCATGTAACTATATTGATGATCTAGCCAGCATCCGTGATGGAGCGGTTCTTACATAAACCACAACAGCACAATTGCCACACAAATGTGTCCTAAGATTTTGTGGGAGGAGAAACAAATGCCAGTTCGTAAGGCCATCGGTTGTTCCAGGCTTTTCAAGGTTTCCAAGAGGGCCTGGAGGAGAGCGCGCTGGTGCTGCTGCAGACCTTCCTAGGGTTCGCAGCGGTGCTAGGCTGCGCTGGCTTCGGGCTGGTGCTCGTGAGACCCTCAGCGCAGTGCCTTGTCTCCAAGCAGTACCTATGCCAGACCGCCATGCTGGGAATTGGTGAGTGATCAGGCAATTATTTTAGCTTGTAATTATTGAAGTTATAGTGTTCTTGAGTGGAGACCGTGGATCAGCAAACGCTGTGTAGGTAGCTCTCAAACTTGGCAAAGGCTTGATTAAACTTGTTAGGAGCTTGAAAGAAACTTGTTAGGAGCGGTGGGCCACCAACGATAAGCGAGATGCAAGTGGACCCAGTGATCCACTATTAATATAATATGTATCACTTTAATTGACATGGGATATATATCTTTTGTTGAAGAGAGAGTTCTCGCCGGCAGTGTGAACAGCCAGCGATCACCTATTAATAAGTGTAGCTTTTATTGATACTGGTCCTAATTCTTTTGATTCTTGAGCGAGAAAATTGTCGGTAGCTAATCGCTTGCTCGCCGGCGTAAGACGAGTGGTTAAAGATAAAGATAAGATAAGTGGCGGTTCGTGCCTGTTTCAGATCCTTCTAATAATATTATGAAAGCGAAAGTGTGTTTGCTTGTTTGTTCCATCCTTACCGTTCTACGCCCCGACCGATCAATGTGAAATTTAGCACAAACATAGTTTATAGTTAGTACGGAGTTAAGTACATCACGAAAAATTGAACAGTTCTCGAATAGCGATAAACAAAAAAGCGTGGACGAAACCGCTGCCAAAACTAGTAGTCATTTATTTTAATATTTTATTGCGGGCTGGTCTGGTTAACCACTGGCCAATTGATATGAAACTGCAGTTCTAGTTCGACAAACAACTTAATTGTGAATATTCAAATATTTACACACAAATATGACGGATTCACGTTGTACTAAATCTCTTTACATAGTGACCCGTTATTAGTTATTACTCACGAGTATATTTTCTGAATAGATTAATGTTTTCAAAGTTCCTTCATGTCGTATCCTAAACAACCAAGCAGTCTTTGTGGACTTCAACAAAACCATTAAATCACAACATTTCTATTTAAAAAGCTGACCATTCAATCGAAAACAAGGGTCGTAATCCTTTCCTAAAAACCTATTTCCGTAAATACGTTAGTCCGTTCTTATTGTCTCAACCTTATCGCGAGCTCGCATTGAATAGTCTGGAATTCGTTGTTTCCGGGAAAACTACCCGGGAAAAGATGCTGAAAGTAGTTCATTTATTTACACATCAATGATACCAACTCAACAAGGCGCTGTTCTTTACAAACGCAAGTCAAGCGAGTACTTATCTAGTGCAATTAGTGACTTCATTGTTTTTGTTTTAAAAAGTTAATTTTACGCTGTCAGGACTTCAAAAGGTTTTCGGGTTGTACAGCTTTCTCGGGCGCTCTTTCGCTCAGAATTCTGCTTTAAAATTCTTCGTTTTGCGCGAAATGCAAGCGCTACTACCCAATTTGTTACTAACGTGAGTTTGTTAGACTCTTTTTTGCTCCAACTATGATGAAAATGAAAGTACCTAAATAAGGTCAAAAATTATTTCAGAAAAGCAAACTTAGGCAATAAACAAAACCCATGCAAAATGTAAAATGGATTTTTAATCCTCTATAAAGTGATCAAAATCGTCTATTTCAGATCGAGTAAAAAAGTCTTTAATTAAAAGCATGAGCGTACCTAACAGCATTTAAGCGTACATACGTAAAAAAGTTGAGGTTCATATTCATGGTTTACCCTTGTTTTATAGTCACTTATTTCATAGACACCATCCCTTCACAGAATATTAATTTCGTAGAAAACTAGACCTTTTTTGTTGAACCCGTGTTGATTTTAGTTTATCGGTTACAAGTCTAATTTAACCTTTCGTACGTGAATCATATTTAAGATAACCTGAAATCAACACAGGTTCAGCAGAAAATTGTTTTCTATGAAATGAAAATTCTGTAAATTGATAATGTCTATGAAATGTTTGTCTATAAAAGTAGGGGCTGAACTCCCTGTACACCCTATATAAATATGAATATGAGGTATATTCATATTTATATAGGGTGTACAGGGAGTTCATATCCAATAAAAAGTTTAAAAGTTTGCAAGCATATCATGAAATCAGATAAATGCACTAGAATTACGTCTCCCGGTTTTATTTCAAAGAGTTTTACAATTGAATTTCTGCTCAGGTATTTCGATGCTCGCTCTGGCAAGCGTCGAAGGCTACCACGGATACGTCCTGTTTGCTTGGATGTACGGATTGTGTTTGGGCGGATTCCTCTACTCTTTAAAAATGCTGACGATGGAGCGCGTTCGAGGACGACACTTCGCAAAAGTTTGGGGTAAGACCTATATTGATTAATTGATTACTCGTACGGAAGAGATAGTGATGTTATACTTTCTTATTCTACTATAACAAGTTAGGCAGTTGAACCAAGTAGGTAATTTAAAAACTGTTATATTGCCAAAGAATCCCTCGTAATTTTTGAAATGGTGATGGTAAGTAATTAAGTCTGTTCAGACACATCTAGTGTATGGTGTGTTTTAAACGAAACGTTCCGTTCCGATTTTATTAAAAAAAAATATTTTTACCTATCCTTCTTCTCGCAGTGGCCACCTGCCATACTCAGATACATTTTTGAGACTATTAACTCGTTCCTTTTTCAAACTTGTGAATGAAAAATCTTCACTAAGGAACGACTAACTTGTCATTCACAGACTCTGAGCCAACCGTAAGACGTGCTTTTTGATCAGGTTTCGTCCAAGGCGCGGAAGCCCTCCCCGTGATAGTCGGGGTGCCTGTGACGGGCTACATCAACCAGCAGGCTCCGCGAGCGGGCTTCTACTTCTCGACAGCGGCCACGCTCGCTGGCGCACTGCTTCTGTTCTTCGTGGGGTTCTCCAAGCGAGAGCCTGAGCCACCACCGCCGGCCCCAGCCCCAACAGTAGCTGAGCTGTGTCCGTGTGCGACGCCTCCTCGGTGCGAGCCGGCCTGGTGTGCCTGCGGTGCTGGCGGGGCTACAGCCTACTGCGCATGGCCTGCGATGAGCTGCACCACGCGGCTGCCCAAGTCTTTGTCTTATGCAGCTCCCCTGGACCGCGTTTGCTGCTCCGCAGCCGCCTACCCTGAGTGCTGTAGACGTGCGCCGCCATTGCGTTCGTCACGCAGCGTCCCTGAGGGTCTAGCACGCCATCCTAGCAGCTGGAATCGTGCAGGATCCTGCCGGGCGCCTTGCAGACGCCGCGAACACCACCTAATAGAACAAATCACCACCTCTGTATGATAGACTTGTAGATAATTGATACGATGTGTAAATATTTCGTCTTACGTAGACCGAGAAGTGGTATTGTGGTTAGAATTAATGCGATAACGGGATTGATAGTGATGGAAGTGTTAAATGCGTACTCGAATCTGTGTTCACTGTGTTTAGAGACATGACTACATAAATATTTTCATTTCATGAATACTATAGCTGGTTGAAGAGCTGACTATCTAGATATGAAAGAACTAATCTTTTGATGAAAAGATATCATGGTATTTATGATAACAGTTTTCATGTTCGTGTCACACAATGTGTTTTTTTTAAAGTACCATGTTATTAAATAAGTAAATTTGTATAACTTACGTATTTCTCGAACCTTGTGGGACCTCTCTTAGCTAATACTGAGTAACAATTTATGCTCACCTTTCATCCCATTTTACCCTTAAAACTGTAGTAAACTTGTCTGTAATCTTGGGATCCTGTTACTTTTCCTACCAGCAACTAGGATTGTGAAGACTAGGGTCTTAGGGATAAGTAAGGGGATATCAATAGGGGTAATTAGGAGGGGCGGGAACAAAGTCAATTTTAGCAATTCATTGATTATTACAGTGGGATTGCCATGACGTCATTATGTTAATTACGCAGCGTTGCAGCGTTTTTTTTTTAAATTAATGGGTCTGCATAATACGGTTCAAAGATGTTAATATCAAGTAAAAAAATACCAAAATATCACTTTTCTTGCATGGTTTTTTTCTATTATTTTTTGTTATAGCTGCAATAAGAATACAGACTCTGTGGTAATTTCACTATCTACCTATTACGGTTCATGAAAAACGCTGACAGACGGACTGACGGCGAAGGCTACATAATTTATTTATTTATTTATTTATTATAAAAGGGTCCCGTTGACTCCCTTTGTGTACGGAACCCTAAATACAACTTGTTTGAAAGAATATCGCCCTTTCCCTTACTCGCTGTGTATCTTACACTCATCGGAAACGGAACTAAAGCTACAATGGCGTCGTGGTTTAACCCAGTTACTTGTGTGTAATCAACTAATCACGGCTTAGAATATTTTAGAAAATTATATTTCGTTGTTGTTAAATGTTTTATGAAATAATTAATATGTTATTGTTGTTTGAAGATGTACCGGTTGTCTTTATTTGTGCTGTTGCGAGGATTGTTATGTTTTTTGTACTAAAGCGTGTTTTACATTTTTGGTGGTGAATAGAGATGATATTAAAGAATTTAGCAAAATTACTTTTTCTTTTATTATTCCCCATATACCCGATACGGGTTACCTTTGTTTCGTCATAAAAATTTTGGTCAAATGTATCATTTCCCAAATTTTCATTTGCCAAACCGCTTTATTTTCTGTAACCGTAAATATTTCACGATTTTATAAAAACTAACCTAACCTAGAGTTCGAGTTCTACACGATGGTACTAAAATAAATTCTGAAAAAAATATATAACATTAGTTTGGTAAATGAAAAATTTGGGAAATGATACATTTGACCAAAAATATTTTGACGAAACGGCAGGCTCCCACCCGATACAGAAACTAAAAGTACCGTTTCATCGGTAATGTATGTTAATTGTTTTATATACACTCATTTCATAGAACGTATCACTATCTATCCTCTGCTGAACCTGTGTTGATCTCAGGTTATCTTCTATAAATATATATACATAAAAGGCAAAACTGACTGACTTACATATCAACGCACAGCCGAAACTACTGTACCTAGAAACTTGAAATTTGGTAGAGGGGCTCCTTTAATGATGTTAGTAAGCACTAAGAAAGGATTGTTTTGTACAATTTGGTTTCTACGAATGCTGGACATCGCAGAAAATATTTATTGATGAGACCGAATTCCATAAGGGGGGGTTAGTGCCATAATCCCCACGCTTGGCGAGCGTGTTGGGGATCGCAGTGGGGCAGAAGTATATCACAGGACGCTGCAGCCCGTCCTGTGTCTGGCATTTGGCTTCCGCCCATCTCGGAACGGTTTGACCGCCGTTCGTCGGTTGACTGACTGCGCCGTGAGCAGTTACCACACAACGGGCGGTGGGGTCGTCACTTCCCGACGCCTTAACGGTGGACGGAGTGTTGGACGGCCTCCCACCCGGTGGTCTGACGACCTGGTTAGGATCGTGGGGAGCCGCTGGATGCAAGCGGCTCAAGACCGTGACTTGTGGCGCTCTTTGGGGGAGGCCTTTGTCCAGCAGTGGACGCCCCCGGGCTGATGATGATGAGACCGAATTTCATTACGAAAATTTTCGTTTATTTTAATGGTCATATTGCATAAAGTTGTGTAGCATAATGGGAGCGAGCGAAGCGAGCGAGCGACATGGGTCGGGCAGAAGCCACGCAGGTAGGTACCTAGTTTAGGTTGTTAGGTTATTTTTTAAAGAGCGGGAAGATCTTGCTCCCTTGTTTAAACGTTTGAACGTTGAAAAAGCTTATGCTGAAACATTAAACTGCTTAGTAAGTTTATGCGTTTCATAAGTATTATTAGACTAACTACCTAAATCTATTTCTAACAATTGCCGAGAAACAATAATATGCCATATGCGTTTCTGCTTTTTGACACTTATGCTAGAAGTGCCTTATACGAATATACCGAAAAAAAAACTTCCAAACAATGAGGACCCGTTTTTAGTATGCGAACGCGCCGCACCGCTAAAGTACAAACAGAAAAGTAATTCAACTCAAGCCTTTTGTGCGCTCGAGTTAAGGTTCAATTTCATTGCGCTATACGCACGCATGTTTTTTGTGATATACATATTGTATCGCTGCAGTAATTCCCGACTAAATAATGCTAAAACAACTCGTCAATGGATTGCTGCGAGCTTGCGGGCTATTGACTACTGAAATCGACCCTTTAGGTTCGTACACGTCAACGCAGGCGGCGCAACCACGACTGATTTAGCGTGAACCAACGTCACACGTCACCACACTGGCTTTTGGCGCGTACATCTGAGTTAAAGAAAAAAAGAAAAAAGTTTGTTCAGATATGTAACAAAAAGACATAACAACTCACTAAACAAAAGAGACAAAATACATTAAGGCTGACCTAATGCCAGATGACAGAAGATTAAATAAAAAACAACAAGAGAAAAATCAACAATAAACCATTTCTAAAGAACAAATGATACGAGTAGAATAACCACATAGAACACGTTGCCAATACCAATTAAATTTCCAATAATACATTATCTCAAAATTATATAAACAATTGAAAAAGAAAACACATCTAAGTAATAATTCGCGGGTGGTAGGACCTTGTGCGGGGTCCGTTCGGATCGCTACCACCATCTTATCCATTAACCTACCGCCAAACAGCAGTTTTCGCATTGTTGTGTTCCGGTTTGGGGATAAGACAGCCGGTGTAATGACTAGCATAGAGGCATTCCATCTTAGTCCTCAGGGTTGGCAGCGCATTTGCAGTCTTAGGCTTGCAGTCTTGTGAATGCGAATGTCTATGGATCACAGTTTCCACTTACCATCAGGTGCCCTGTGTGCTCGTCAGCCTTCCCTATGCCATAAAAAAAATAATCAAACATAGTCAGTTTTACATTGATATAGATATAATAATATCAGATTCAATAGCATATAAATTAGTTAAAAAGTTACAATGATGCATAATATTTTAAGTTATTATGTCATTAGCTATTATTCGAGCAACACGCAAGCAAATCACACGTACGGTCAGCTGCAGAGAAATGTAACCCCCTTTGCAAGGCAACTTGTATGCAGGGGGGGTTAGTTTTCTCTGCAGCTGACTGTACAAGCCGCCAGATGTAGGCTACATTGGAAAGTAGTGTACTAGCTTGTTTTTACTGTGCCAACACAATAACATCGCCTCCGCATCATAAGTATTCATCTCAGACACGTTACCAGGAAAATGGTTTGCTGAGATATGACTTGCTCCCGAGTAGGTAAAAAACGCGAATGTATTTAGGGCTTTTTCATATTGGACGTCTTTTCTGTGCGTATTAGTCGTAGACACACGCTGTTGCGATATAGGGTAAAGTCACCCGTGGTCAGCCAGAGACCTGTAGTCGGCCTCTGCCTACACTTTGTATGAGTGGAAAGGGTACGAAAGATATATTTCCCACTCTTCGCACTCATATAAGGTCGAATACTGGTCTCTGGGTGACAACTGGTGACTTCACCCTATATATTTCATGGCATAGAGAATGCAAACGAGCACACAGGCCACCTGATGGTAAGTGGAAACTGTGACCCGTAGACATTCGCATTCACAAGACTGCAAGCCTAAGACTGCAAATGCGTTGCCAACCCTGAGGACTAAGATGGAATGCCTCTTTGCTAGTCATTACACCTGCTGTTTGGCGGTAGGTTAATGGATAAGATGGTTGTACAGTCAACGCCTTAAAAGTGATTAGTTATGTACCTTGGAGACTAATCTAGAACACTGCCCTTATTGGAAAAAGGGTGTATGTCTCATACAATAGCGAATGTATTAGTGACCTAACTCATTAAGACAGGGGGGTCAATTTGCTTTGACTATCAAATTGCGCATGAGTGCTTTTTATTTAGGACGGCAGTATGGTTAACGCATGCTAAGTTAGCGATTTCCGACAAAATGTACAGGACTGACGTAAGCTTCGTATATTTCGAGTCGATAAACCAGTCATAAGAAAAACTTCATTCATAGATTTTTTAAAGGCGTCCAGAATCGGGAATTAAACCCGCCAAATATAGGAAATAAACAAACTGTCGGATCAATCATAACGTATAAATCTCTCTAATAAACATTCACATCTAAATTTCAAAAAAGACCATGAAATTCAATTTATATTTAATTTATTATTCCAATAATAGGGTACTTCTCCTGAGGTCATTGAATTGAGGGCATTGGTGACTCACCCTGTACACACGCGAGGAAAAAACGGATCTAAAAAGACCCTTACACAAAACACAATGATTACGTTCCAGTTGATGCACACGAAAAACGTGGAGCAGCAGTAAAAGTGAAGAGTCGCGGAACGGCCGGAAAAGATATCGATCCGTCGCCTGCCTTAGACAATGGCCATCACAGGGATACGATTCGGACCGATCCATTCGGAATATAGATGGAAACCCTGAAAATAAGCCTTCAGATTACCCGAAGATACGACTACTGAGTAGAGACGTCGGCGTTATCGTTTCCCTGTCGTAATTCAATCTAGAATTAAGGCAAGTGTTAAATGAGGTTCATTGTTTCTGATTCAATGAACCAATTTTGTTTTTTATTGCAAGGAGAATGTGAACGTACACACAGGTCACCTAAGTGGGATCTGATACATAGACATTAGCATATTTTTTTATGGCCTCAGAGTTCGATCTGAGACCCAAAGACATTTGAAATCTCAAGACTACAATCTCAAGGTTGTCTGGAAGAGATCTTAATAAAGAGTATTTGTATTGGTATTGTATTCCCACACCGGAACACAGCAATTCGAACACTGCTGCTTGGCGGTGGATGGATAAGATAGTGGTAGCGATCTGGACAGACCCTGCACAAGGCTAAAGCTTTCTGAAGACTGCAACCCTAAGACTTCTGATGCATTGCCAAACCTGATGACTAAGGCGGAATGATAAGCTAGTATTTACCGGATGTCTTCTCCCCACATCGAAACACAACAATGCGAAAATTTGCCATTTGTAGAACAAAAGAAAAGATCCTTCCACCAACTTAATCATGATTATAGGATTATGGACTAAGCGTATCAAAAAACGGCAGCACCTGATTTTATAATTTAAGTTCCAACGAAATTACCAATAAACTGAAATAGCTTTGTTTATTTTACTAACTGAAAATAAATGCTTTAGAAGGTCATAAAATCCTGGTGACTAAGGCAATTTTCCGCCCGCGCCATCATGAAAAGCATAACGTTCCATCTTAAAATTAAGTCTATAATAATAACACGTTTACAGCCACTCTTATTTGAAATGACCAGCGTAAAAACTTCAACTTCAAAACGACATCTTATTCCTCTATCATTACGCTTAGTTTATTCCATCAATAGAATAATACATCCTTATAATATTACGGCCTTATGCCTGAGGCGTCAGTCGCAGCCCTCTCATCCTAGCTTGATCCCCTCATAGGCAAATGCAAAGTGCTACCGAGAGGAAATGAGGTGATTTCAATAGGTCTCACGCTCACAATTCCTCCACTCCATTTACGGGCTGTGACGTTCTAATAAACCTTAACGTCCAACCGCGCCAGAATACCAAGTGAAATAGGATACAAGTCTTCCGAGGTTCAGGTGTAAAACAGTATAATACTAGTATACAGAATGTTCCCCGTTCTTCAAATATTTAGCGCTTTTTTACGATAACATTATAATTTATATTATTTTTCTCGCGCTATAACGTTATAAAACTCGGACCCATAGCGGTGGTATTTATCATTACGATATAAACTTCATATCGATATATCACAATGATATTATAACGATATAACGACATTATACCGTCGAGGTCGTCATTACCGCCCATCTGCATCATAAACGTCAATAGCGGCCCGATTAACGGCATTAAAAGTACAAACTGACAACACTACGCAATTCATTATAACTAGGGTTAGGACTTTTGGTTGCACATCGTGGTTTTAGAATCCATGGAGTCGCTATTTCCTAATTATTATAAACACTTTTATTTTAGCCTTCAATATTTTCATAATACATTACCGCTCAAAGAACAACTGGAAGTGACCCCTTAAGGGGATACGTTCACCTTTGTGCATACCTACTATTTGAGATTATTTTTTATCCTTTCACAGCCATTTAACGAATGAATGCATTTTGAAATATGATTATGACAAAACTGAAGGTCAAAGTCAAGGTGGCATGATTATAATAATTAGGAAACAACGACTCCATAGATTCTAGAACCACGATATGCCACCAAAAGTCCTAACCCTAATTATAACGTTACTCTGTTTTTATTACGATGTCGATTTCGTTGTGATATAAAAAAAAAACAATATATTTAAACATTAACGAAATGTAGCGGAATGACAAATAAGTTATTCATGACGTTATAAAGGTTTCTTTATCGATAGCTAAGTCGTCGTACTCGTTCTCACTAGAGCCATGGCACGACGTAATTATTGAGGGCAAAAATCCTCGATACGAGTGAGATTACATCGATACATTTTGCACATACAAGTGGACTAATAAGGCGCGCTTGTAAAAGGAATTAGATTAATATGGCTTGTGGTTAGCATTAAGGAATGCAATTTTTCATATACGGAAGATACTTAGTACCGATCGGGAGGCCGCTTGATATTCCGCGGAGAACGTCGTCCGTCGTAATGGCTGGGCCACGAGTTTGAACGACAGCGGAAGTGACGGCGGAAGCGACAGCGAGAAGCTGTGAGCGGCAACAAACAAATTTCTGCATGGAGTTGTATGAAGCAGGCTACTAGTCGTCAAGGCTTTTTACAATTACTGTAATTCGAAAACTATTTCGAGGAATAGGGTTTTAAAGCCGTTCTGCATTAGATATTAAGTTTTTGAAATATTTATCCATTTCGGATATTTCGAGAAAAGTATCCTTTGTTTGACTTTCGTTTTGGGCTTGAAGCCCTCCTAGGTGTATTTTACGGGTTAGGCGAAAACCGCTTGGAAGTCTGTTTTAATACACTATTACAAGCACTTTTTATCATTAGATATCATTTAATTGTTGTAATTTACTACAAAATGCCGACCCAAATTTAAAGTAATCATGTCATCCTTAAAATGTCTGCTAAATAAATAAAGATATTAAAACAAAACTATTGAGTCCAATACAAAATAAACAAAATTTTATTTTTAGAATGAAAAACCGTGAGTTATATTCTTTGGTCTATGCCATTTGTAGTGGGAATAAACGAACGGGTGAATGCTTAGCATAGAGACATTATGCTCATCTTCAGTGTTGCCAACTCATTTGCAGTTTTTGGCCTATATCAATATATCGACATTTACAGAGATACCCGCCTAATACGATACGTCAGAAACGACAGTTTCCTATAATTTGACCTTTAGTTTGACGTGTATTAAGACATGATCGTTACAAAGCTCCTAAAAATTAGTTTAAAAAAAAAGACAGGCAATGTCCGATCCTCCTACGAATTTGTTTAAAAAAAACAAACATTCACCAAACGTGTCGCGGATATCTACTCTGGCGTTGGCAAAATACAATTTACGCAACGTGTGAAAGGCAGGTATCTCAGCCAGGATCAGATTATTAATGCTGCCCTTAGGATTGCAGTCTTGAGATTACAATTGTCTATGTGTCCTTACACTAGTAAGTATACCGTCAAGTGGCGTGTAGGCTAGTTTGCCTTCTGCGTATCTTTAAAAAGATAACTACGGACGGACGGCAAAACTAATGTATACAAATGTTTGAAGCATGCCACAAGTCGCTGTGGTGATGGAGCGATTCCTATACATTGGTTCACACCGCCACCGCTGTCGCTACCACGTCAAGTCGTGGCCAAGCAGTAACAGTGGCCGCGCTCGTAATTAAGACGCGGTGGGTCGACGCGTGCGGCGCATATATTTGCGAAGGATTATGGAAATATCCGTGGTATAGTCGGCCTACTCGGGAGTTCTTCCAGTTTGGCTACAGGTGCGATGGGTTACGACTTCTGCTATACTAGTAACTTCATTTCATTTCGCTGAAGTACCACTTATTCGTACATCAGTATTCTATTCTACATATGGACTATATATGGACGTAATATCTCAAAAATATGTTCAATATGGCGAACCGGGAGACGAAGTGTTGGCAGACCTTCCACAAGGTGGAGTGACGATCTGATAAAGGTCGCGGGAAACCGCTGGATGACAGCAGCAGAGGACCGATCGTTGTGGAAAACCTTGGGGAAGGCCTTTGTCCAGCAGTGGACGTCTTGCGGCTGATAATGATAATGTTCAATGGTATTCTGTCACAACTAATTTTGACCAAAATTGCGTTTACGCCTAGTGATCCCAAAGGTATCGATAAGGATCAGTATTATGATGATTTAATTGAAACATTTATACATAGAAAATGTTTAGTAATGTTAGTGAGTGGCATAATAGGGCAATGAATGTAAACGGTATTCGTAATTATGATTTATGTTGGATTGATTTCTGTTTTGGCACAACTTGATTGAAAGCTATTAAGTAATCTAAGTGATTGGCGTACCTTTTACAGTAATCGCGTCCGATGTTGGTATACGTTGATGTTTATAGTCAGAAACAAATGATGGTACCGGGCACCTAGAATGAAGAGAGGAAGTGGGATTGCGCCGGTCACGTCTGCCGCATGCACCAGGACCGGCGGGCTAGCGTGCCCACCAAGGGTGCCGCAAAATGGGCGACGTAGACGGGGCAAGCCTAGACGGAGATGGCGGGACGACTTGAACGCATTCCTCAGCAACTGGCCGGAAGAGGCACCTTATCTCATGGAGATCAAAGGGAGAGCTATTGCCCAGCAGTGGGACACTTATGTAGATTAAAAAAAAACCTAAACTGGCATTTTTTTGGCTTATGTTAGAAATTAAGGACATCGTTATAGTTAGACTGACACTTAAATATTATAACAACTCCTACGGCACGAAGGTGTATTGCATAGAATTCACAACAAGTTCCCAAAGATAACAACAATATAATAGTCAAAAACAAAACAAACCTTTTTCCCGCCACTGTATTTCTTTTTTAATTTTCTGCATGAGATTTTAAGGTCAGGTGCGACGGCCGAACTTTGTAATATTTTGTTAATAATACAAGTTAAGATTTTATAATTTCTTTTTTCTTCGATGCAACTTAGAGGGTAAATAAATTAAATATAACAAATTAAATTAACAGTTTATTTAATGCAATTACCTCGTCTGTCTGGCTCTAGGGCTTAGTAGTCTTAGTCTAGATGACACTAGAACACTTTATGCGCTAGTGGACATCCAGCATAAAGAAAATCTATACGAGCATGAAAAGTGAAAAAAAAAATCCTCTCAGTTATTTCTGTGTTTATATTTATTCTAAAGATACCTTTAATTTTATACAAAACCGTAAATAAAGTATCACGTGTTGTGAATTAAATAGGAATAAACTTGTCAGGAGTTAATTATGTATGCATGAAGTTAGGAATATACGGCGAAGAGACAACCAGTGCGTGCTCCAAGCTTAATTAGACGTGCGTACGCTATCATTCATCCCCGCTAACTCCGTGTTGCTAAAATTAAGAGGTGTTTAAAATAAAACTCGCTTTTTAATAGCAAGGTCAGGTTAGGATTTTTTGGTTATGAATTATGAAGGGATCATCTCACAATAAGTTATATAGGTAATACTTAAGTGTTATTACATATTGCAATAAGTAAGTACTTTATATGATTTATTAGCGAGCCGCCCTTGCTTCATTTTGGTTTATGTAAGTTTTATAAACCAGCATTTATAATACAAAAAAGCTTACTAAGGTGACAATCGCATCAAAATTCGTTTAGGAGGAGTTAGTGGATATACAGACAGACGTGGAAAGCGCCTTTGTTTTATGTGAAATAGAAAGGATAAAGACAAATGACTGGCGGTGGTAGATTGTTGCAGTGTAAAAGTAGTTAATCTTAAGCATCATAAAATTACAAAAACATTTTTATATCTTATCTTAATATTAATCTTTAGTGTGAACTATTTACGAATATTATTTTTAATTTTACATTATTTTTGATACTCATTTCAACCTTAAATGGCGAGAACAACTTAAATGGTACAGTGGCCACAAACGGTACTTTTACCCTAGTATGACTGGCAGAAAATTATAAAGAGTAAATAAAAATAAAAAAAGGAGAGAAAAGATACTTCAAAATTTTAGGCAACTTCGGCTAGTGCCCTTTTTAGATTATTTTTTTTATAATATTTTTAATTGGTAATTATCGCTACTTATCGAGACCCCAAATATAAAAATAATCCATGGACATTCTGTACCGAAACTCTGCACAGTCAAAACAGGCTTCTATCCATTATGCATTCACACATGTAATCCATAAAGCAAGTTTACATGTACATCATATTACATTACCATACTCAGAGACCCCCGCTGATTTGTGTATTCAATTACGTGGCAATATCACTTCAAACGCCTTCTCAAGGCTCTCGGCTATGTATATATGCTGGTATGTAATAGGCAATAATCACTTAAGGAGCTCCGAGTATGATAATATCGTTGAAATATTAACGTGGCGCAAAAAATATCTTCTATAATGTCGCCTCCTTTCAACGACAACAGTTATTTTCTCAAAAATGCTATGTAATCTTGCCATAACACCAGTAAATAGGAGCCAGTAGGTTGCAGTTCCTTGACAACTATCTAAAGTGTCCAGTAAAGTTGGGGAATTACGAATTTGGAATCATTATATTTCCATTATAATTCATAAATAAATATAAAACATAAAACATTTACGAAATTTCATAATTCTTTAGATATTAGTCAAAATTTAGAGTGGCCAAAAACGGTATAAAGATGGCCAAAACCGGTACTTTACCCAATGGAAATTCCATAACATAACATCGGCGGTCCGGGCTTTTACCTCATACTCGTACAGGAAGGCTCACCTACTGGTCTTGCAATGTACTATTTCTGGGTGGTTTCTCTTTTGGCATGAGACTCAACCTAACAATGTCAACTTACCTAGCTAATAACCGTCTCGTTTAAACTGTATTTATATGACGCAATAATAAAAGATAAAAAATAAGTTATGCGCGCTAGGGCTAGGGCTCTTAGGGCCAACCAATCGGGAGACCAACCTTTTTTTCTCCATTGCTACAAATACAGGCATCAAAATTATTTAATATAACTTGGTTTATTCCCGTAGCCATAGAGAATAGCATCGACCGGTTACGTTTATCTTACAATTATGTTAATATGAGCGACAAAACGCGAGCGCCCGCACTTTTTGCGCACGGGGACATGTCACGCCAATATAATACCTACATTGAAGATAAATTATTAGGCTACGGAACGAATTGGAATGGTATAATTTTAGAGCGGGTTCCCTTCATCTGGCATAACTTTTTTTGGCATAATTCATCATTTCGCACAATCATCATTTGGCATAAAAGTCTTTTTTTCTGAAACCTGAAAACTGAAATTATTTAAAATACCATTGCATAGAACCCAATAGGTTAGGTTAGGTTTATTTTATGTCAATCCTGAAAAGTACACGGTTTCAGAAAAAAAGACTTTATGCCAAATGATAATTGTGCGAAATGATGAATTATGCCAAAAAAAATTGTGCAAGACATTAGTAACCCTTTTAGAGCATGTATAAACGTCCTGGGCCTCTATTCTACAGGATAAAATTATATTTTCCCCCACATGCTCGGAAATGTTAACCTTACTGTTGTAAAATCAGCCCGCGAAGTTCCGAGTTCCAGGCCCAGGCAAAATATAAAAAAAAAGTTATTATTTACCAGCGGCAGCGGCCGCGCAAATGTATACAAGTTTCATAACGTACCCGGTTTTTTACTTTTTAAAACCATATTTGGACTATGATAACTAACTCCAAACAGCCAAAAACTCGTACAATTCAAAATTCTTCCATGTTTATTTACTTTTTAAATGTCATAGACTAAAAAGGTAAACGCCGTTTATCGCGTTTACAGCGTATTTACCAAAGTGTCAACTAGTTTTACTTTTTTAAAACATTCTGCGTTTGGAATTAAAAAAATTAAGGCGGGAATCGGGAATACTTTTTTCTTAGGGAAGTTTAAGTACAGTACGTATTATTTTACATTTGAATAGGTACATATTATATCAAAACTGAAATTTTGTTTAATTTCCTCGCATTGTTAGAGAAAAACACTATACAAGCCTCGACCAGGAAGGGCGATTGCTGGACTCGTATATAGCGTGGCCTCGACTGCGTCGCGGCCACGCTAACTCTACTCGTCCCGCAACGGCCTACTTCCTGGTCTGTGCAGTAATGTACTATACCTTTGAAATGTTACCGTATAGTTTTAACTCAGCCGCCATTACTTACCCCAGTATACAATAGTAGTATTCGCCATTACTGTCAATTCAATAACAGTTATTAAAACGTTGCCAATACGATAACCCGTCAGACATTACGTTTTACCGTGAAGAAATTCAGTTCAGGTTTTATTATTGGAAGAACTTTCCTGTCAGCTAACGTGGGTAATTTTTACCCGACTGCCAAAGGAGGAGGGTAATGGTTTATCATCCTATATATATTTGTATGTATGTTTGTTCCTTTGTGGTGCTCTAGAAACTAAAAGGGTGGGCTGAATTTGATGTTTCTGTGAAAACGTTGATAATGTGAGAAAGAAAATGGATCGTATCATCAATATATACCTAATGGCTCTGAAATCGTTAACTTTCAAGTTTTTTTTAAATCGCCATTGTATAGAACCGATTTGGTTAGGTTCGGATTGTCCTGAAAAGTTACTGTTTCAGCAAAAAACATGATATTCTTATGACCACATTATGTATTTTGATTTTTTACCCTAAAATAAACTGAATCTCCATAAGAAAATAAGGTTCTTACAAAAAATATTGTATGCTCACCCTTATCCAGGCAACATGGAAGACATGCACGATTTAACTTCTTAGGTAAATGCGTTTGTTTTTCAGGAACGTTCAAGCACAAGCTCGATCGCACCTGGGTAATATATGAATAGAAGGAACCTTCACTTTTTCATCCTCGAATTCGCCTTTATTTGTAAACCCAGAAGTACCGTTATAAACTTTATAGTTGGTGTTAACTTTGTGCCTCCTTTTAATACAAGCGACAGCTCGGCGAAATTTGGAAATTAAATATATTGTACATAAACATAAGTTAATAAATAAAATAATAAACAACGCAAGAACAAAAAGGGTTGTTGTTTTAGTTTTTTGTCTTCTTGTGAACCTGACGCTATACAAAACATTTTCTTTTTGCTGTTCTGAGTATTTTCTCTTGCATCGTATTTAAGAAAGCAGATATTTTTTTACAAGCCTGACTTTAAAACTTGGCCTTAAAATAAATTGTTCACAGAAGTAACTAATAGTGTCCAATAATTGAGTTTGTAGAAAAAAATATTCAAACTTGAAAAATCTTTCAAAGCCCTTTTGAAGTTGTTATTGCAACGATCCCCCGTTTCAACAAAGGATGTTTTTCTGCTGACGTTATGATGTTGACAAAGAATAAATCTTCATAGGACATTATCATAAGGTGTAGGTAAGGAACTTTAGAATTTACAATTAACGGGGTTTGGGTGAAAGTGTTCTCATTTGAAAAGTCACACATTTTCAAGGTGAGCGGCCATTCGTAAAAATGGAAAATTATGATACATTTTTGTTGAAATAAGACAGTCATCCGTGGCCGCAGAAACATAAAATGACATTATTTTTCATACAAACTTAACCAATGCCTTTTAAATGCATGTTTGTCGTGACATTTCTTCTTTCCGTACATGGTATAAAACAAAGTCGCTCTACGCATATGTCTGTATGTCTGTCTGTATATCAGCTAACTCCTATTAATCCACGCAACGGATATACACGGTGTTTTTTTAACCGTCTTAGAGCCGAAGCCCACTTAACGTATCCAAAACGTACTTATCATTCGCGAAAAAATAAAATGTATAAGTTAAAATAAAATAAAATAAGTTCTTTATAATGGATACATTGAATGGGCTTCGGCTCTAAGACGGTTAAAAAAACACCGTGTATAATGCTGTTTCCACCATCAGTAACATATTTTTTCTCGGAAGGTTTTTTATGTATAATAATTCTGGTTTATATACGAGTGTTACAGTAAACTTACATAAACCGGAGCGAAGCGAGATATTATTTTTAATTTCTCACGGGGCCTTGTTGGTTACGCTATAAGTGCCTCTTCCTTTTATGTTTCCAATGAATAAGACGACTTGAGCGATAGGAGAAAATAAACTAGTCAAGTGCGACTCGGACTCGCGCACGAAGGGTTCCGCACCATTATGGCAAAAAAACGGCAGTAAGAAACACGTTTATAGAAGGGAGCCCTCCTTAATTTTTTATTTTTATTTAATTTAATTATGTATTTTTAAAGTCAATATACAACTACATATTCTGTGAATAAAACAAGTGTCTACCTATTGCCGTTGTTAATATCGAGCACTAAACGGCAAATAAAATCACGTTTGTTGTATGGGACCCTTTCTCAAATATTGAATTTATTCTGTTTTTAGTATTTGTTGTTACAGCGGCAACAGAAATACATCTTCTGTGAAAATTTCAACTGTCTAGCTATCACGGTTCATGAGATACAGCCTGGTGACAGCCAGACGGACAGACGGACTGCGAAGTCTTAGTAATAGGGTCCCGTTTTTACCCTTTTCCCTACGGAACCCTAAAAACAAACTGTGCCAGACGTACAGCAATCAAAAGAGCAGTAATAATAGGTCCTAGTACTATTTTAATCCTTTAATACTTTCCCATAGTTTCACAATCCAAAATTAACTCATTAGATTAGACTATATGTCACGCCAGTTTTGACAGCCCAATATTTCACCGCTGGCAACATAATTAAATGATTGAAATCAATCGTGTGACAACCTCATTTATTAATTTAATTAAACACATACTTTTAATGGAATTAACGGCGCATTGTGGGCTAGTCAAATAATAATTTAATGTAATTTAATATATTTGTTGTGCTAATAATCCAGGACACGAGAACCTACTGAACAGTATATTTATTTATTTGCGTAACTTATAACATTCTCACGTTTTGTTAAAAAAAGCTGAATCATTTTATGTCATTAATTATTTTTTCGTTTAGATTCCAATGAGGTTAGGCCCGAAAGCCCCTTTACTCACGAACTTCGATGTGGCCGAGAATTGGAAGGCAGCGACTTCTTTTTCAGTTACAAAACTTGTTTTTTAATTTGTTATATGCTGGTAGGCTTCGGCTTCCTTTTTGCAGAGAACGTAGTTAGGTCAAAAATCCTTTGGACCCCTTCGGGAATAGTGAAACTATTTTGTAAGCAAAAAAATGAAGTCCCAAAAATTCAAATCCGAATAACATATTTAAAAAATGCTTTATCGCGTTTTGCCTTTTGAGGGCTTTATCAAGGTTGTAAGATAATTATGACTGTCCAGTGTCGGTTTGTTACTGGCTTCAACAAAAACTGTTCTATATTCCAAAATAACGAAGGGTTTTTTTGCGGGTTTTTAAGCGGGAGGGTTTTCACACAAGTTCACAACTTAATTATTAAGGATAGAGAAAAGGGTTGTGGATGCCAGATGTTTTTGTTGGGAGCCTGTTTTGTCTATTTTTATCTACTTGGCCTCTTTTGTATAGAATGAGTAGGGTTGAGTGTTTTGTGTAAGTATATGTAAACACTTTATCGTACCACTTGTCACTTTAATCACTGTGACAATTCAAATATAGGAGTTTAAACATGACAAGGCACTGAAGTGTTCACATGTTTGAACTCGACTGTACAAAGAAAATAGATGAAAATTATAAAATGGACACAAACAGACATTAAGCATTTCATTACGAATACTGTTTTTCAGTAGGTTGTTGGCAGACAATATGTGCCCTTTTATTGTACAAGGTAGCATAATACAAGTAATGCCACTATCTTGTTAGCGGTATTTAAAAGAGCTTAAGGCTTATAGGAGGAGATTTTAGGAGCATGTAAAGCAACTAGCACTTTAGTGCGTTGTCATAGTAAACTTCAAACAGAACATCAAATGAAACTCATGACAATGACAATTACATTCACAATGACATGGTTCTAAGTATGCCTAACATTTTTAGTGGGTGACGGTACCCGCCACCAGCACTCTAAGAAGAGTTATAAATCGGGATTGTTTTAAAACTTTCTTATATGTAAACATTAGTGCTTTTTACTTATATTCAAGGTCAAACAGTTCTTACACGGTAACACGGTATTGCGGGTGTTAGGACCTTGTGCAGGGTCCGTCCGGATCGCTACCAACATCGCTATTCATTAACCTACCGCCAAACAGCAGTGTTCGCATTGTTGTGTTCCGGTTTGGGGATAAGACAGCCGGTGTAATGGCTAGCATTGAGGTATTCCATCTTAGTCCTCAGGGTTGGCAACGCATTTGCAGTCTTAGGCTTGCAGTGTTGTGAATGCGAATGTCTATGGGTCACAGTTTCCACTTACCATCAGGTGGCCTGTGTGCTCGTTTGCCTACTGTACGCCTTAAAAAAAAACACGTTTGTCCATAGGTATTTACCATTTTATGTTATTTTCCTCCGACGATGGAATCAAATATGGAATTGTTTCATATGGAAATCAAAGAAAATTATTTACATTTATACAGCGTTAAATTATTTACAGTTTAAAATAACTTCTTCTGTACTGTACAGTTAGCATAATAAAAATCTAAACGTTTCAGTACTTAGTCGCTTTATCGCTTATGTTGAAAATCGGGTGGCAATTCATACATGATGTAACGACAAGGTACTCTACGATACTAGATTATTATATTATAGATTTGGTAAGGATTAGTTAGGGTAGATTTTTGACGTGTAAAAGTGCCCGTGCGGTTACTTACTGAATTAACATCATTTATCTTTTTTATATACCTAGACATGAATGCAGAATTTGTCAACGATCTCTCCTTGCTCATTGATTTTAGCTGGTTGACTAGAAAAATAAACCAATGTAACTAATAACAAAGGGCCGTCTGAAGGGAAAAGTTATTTTCACGTAAATGACTTTGCCACATCACTAGTTAAACCGTGATAATCCCTTCGAAAGGCAAAGATCAGTGTCTTTATACACCGGTTTATTTTAAACGGATAAAAATACAATTTGCCTTGGGTTTCCCTCGTCGAGATTGTATTTTTGGGTCCGAGTTATTTTGAGCATGTTTTCTAAATTAGAATGTGGGCCATATTTTGGTTTGCGTACAGAAATGTATTTTCATTGATAATTGGATAATTTTATAATGGTTTTAATAATAATATTACTTCATCGATTTCTATTTTCCGCTGAAGAATTGATTTCGAATTAAACTAGCTGTTCGTGCCCGGCGCCGCCCGGGTGTAACTTTCTTCACACAAATCATACATAAACATAAACTGACGCCTTCATTCCCAGAGTGGGGTAGGCATAGCGACAGATTTACCAACAACTAAAAACCTGTGGATAATTCTGTAACCACTTATTGCACAATCAGGCTAAGAATTACCAGCGTATTAGTGACAGGTTGCAAGCCCATCGCCTACGGTATAACAAGCCTATTTTTGTCCTGATAATTACCACCAAAACATTTCTTGTTCATGCTCTTGTGGTGCCAAGCATTGATTACGCAGATGTGAGCTACTCTAATATGTCCCAGGCCTCCTTGAACCGGCTGGATCGTCTGCTAAACAACAGCAACTAATTAGTTTTTGGCCTGCGTAAGTATGACCACATCTCTTCTTTTCGCAGTCAACTCAATTGGCTACCTATCCGTGAGCGCAGATCCTTAAGACTCTTGACCACACTCTTCTCTATTTTGTTCGACCCAGCTGCACCCGGTTACCTCAGTTGCATGTTGCAATCCTAAGCCGCCCGTCTGGGGTGCGAGCTGCGTTCTTCCCGGACTCTTGAACTATCTATCCCTCCTCACCGCTCTGGCTTTATTTCTAATTCCTTCGCCCTTCAGGCAATTTGTCTGTGGAATGATCTTCCACTCCGAATCAGGCAAGCACAAACAAAGTTCTCGTTTAAACGCATGGTTCGCAAGCATTTGTTGACAACCTTAATAATTAGTTTCTGCATTGTGTTGAAATAGTGGGTGTGTATATAGCTATTATGTTTGTATTATACTTATATATGTATTACGTACTTACTATTTATTTATATTTATGTAATTATCTTGTCTGCATTGTATCATTAGAAGTATTTTTTCTTCGTATTTATTAATTTATTAACCTTAATTGTTTCGGTTTAGCCCATTGGTTGACTGGTAGAGAAGCCATAAGGCGTTAATAAAGCCATTTGTACCAACTTTGTGTATTGTGCAATAAAGGTTGAATAAATAAAAAAATGTCAAAAAAAAACCGAACACAACTAAAAACAAATCAGCCGAGCCATTCTCGAGTGACGTGATTCATTTTTATACAGATCAAAACAGTAGTAACTCAAAACATAACATTTTAAAATCCACTATAATACAACTTCCACGAACTTGAAACACGACTAGCAAGGATTTAGAGCTGATACTGTTTTATCTAGCAGTGCGTATACAGGGTGGCAAAAACGAACGCCACATGGACGGGAGCTACCTTAAATTTTAGAGATAGCAAATTCTACGCACAATAGACTGACTTTTTTCTTTTTTTTAAAACCTGCAAATTTACTTTTTTGTTGTGTTTCTCCCTTGACCGGGAATCTAACTGCGATCCAATATGACATAACAATAGAGTCGCGTTTTATAATACAGATCGAAAGGTCATTGATAGTGATTATTTATATCTATTACATATAATAAGTAAATAATAAATAATATCAGGGGACAATGTCACACCGATCGACCTAGCCCCAAACTAAGCTCTAGGCTTGTACTATGGGTACTAGACAACGATATATACATACACTTTAATAGGAAAATATATACTTAAATACATAGAAAACATCCATGACTCAGGAATAAATATTCGCGCTCATCACACTTTTTTTTATGGCATAGATAAGGCAAACGAGCACACAGGCCACCTGATGGTAAGTGGAAACTGTAACCCATAGACATTCGCATTCACAAGACTCCAAGCCTAAGACTGCAAATGTGTTGCCAACCCTGAGGACTAAGATGGAATGACTCTATGCTAGTCATTACACCGGCTGTCTTATCCCCAAACCTGAACACAACAATGCGAACACTTCTGTTTGGCGGTAGGTTAATGGATCTACCGGAATTTGAACCCAGGAATGCTAGCTTCGTAGGCAGGGTCACTACCAACTAGGCCAGCACATCTTCACATACATCATAACACATTTAAAGATAGAAATAATGATCACACACTACGCATATATTTTTACACGTTTTATTAATTGGTAGCAAGTTAATTACAATAACCGCACTAATTTTCTTTCCCTAATAAGACACGAACACTAATTTCACTGGCCGCGTTCTGCCAACGCAATTAACATGGGTCAGCTCTTAATTCCGAAACATTTGAATAATCAGCGTTTTAATTAGCATGCCTTGGGGAAATAACGGGAAAAACAACGTTTCGGATTACAAGTAGAACACCCAATTTTGTTCTTATTGGGACTTGTAAGGGGGTTGGTTTGACCTATATTGCATTCGTATTGATAAGAGCTATCAAAAATGTTAACAATACGAAAGCAAACGGGGTAAATATAATGAAGAATAAGGGATTAGGATCAGGAGCCAGTAAGCTCTTTAATTTCAACTAATTGTTTTAGGCACTGTAAGTAATCTTTTCGTAACTCATAGTAGTTTTTTATTAAAATGATCAACAAACCAAACAGAAGAAAATATCAGAGGTTTAAATGCTGATTCAAATTTAATTTAATAGTTGGACTCACTAAGATATGTAGATAACGATCCGACATTTTTCATGTATTGCCTTTTACAAAATAAAGGGAAGTCTCAATGTTTATTTTTGCCTACGTTTTACCTTCGTACGATGTTTGGATGTGTAAAATAGAAACCCCGCAATGCGGGGCTGGGATGCTATGGAAGATAATCTTTATAAATTCGCTTAATGAAGTTTGAGATGTTCTGTTTAATACTGTGTTCTTTTATAAATAAATGGATTATACATAATGCATAGAACATTATAGTACCTAGTAGTAGGTCCTTGTGCAGGGTCCATCGGGATTGCAGTCTTAAGATTAGTCTTAGGAATACAAATGTCTATTGGTCACAGCTCTTACCATAAGAGACCTTTGCCAAGATGCATTACGGTAACTAGCGTTTCTATTCGATTAGTTTCTGAACCAATCGCGTCACTGGTAGATCACGTGACTTTTCGTATCACGTCATCTACCAGTGACGCGATTGGTTTGATCAAACGAAACGAATAGAAACGCTAGTAAGCGTAATGCATCTTGTCAAGTGCCTCCGGTGGCCTGTGGGCACGTTCCGCTTCTCCATGCCATGAAAAAAAAACAAAGTGGGTCACGGATTATTGGACTAATGAAATAACGTCTACTTTAATATTCAATCAATAGGGAATTTTCATGACTTGTTCACAGCTTTAACAAAAGCTGATTCATGTAACTGAGAAAAATCATTTTTTGAATAGCTGTAAATATAACCAAGATTTATTGCCAACAAAGATTTGTCCCTCTCTTTCTAGCAAAACAGAATTAAACATGGAGCTTATATGGCCAACCTGTTACATGACGTCACAGTTCATCGGATCTCTCTGTCTAATCGCTGTCTAATTAGTAGTATAAATTGCTTGTATCAGCCGTATTTCTTGACCGGATTTAATTTTATTTTCATTTTTGTTGATCTTTTTGTGGCTTAAATTTTGTTGAGAAATGCATGCATATTCCCTATTGAATCCCGTAGCACGTCAAAGGTCAATATTAGGGTCCTTAAAATTTAATTTAACTTTCCATGACATATCTTTGCATATGGCATGACATTTCTTTTCCGGGTGGTAGGACCTTGTGCGGGGTCCGTCCGGATCGCTACCACCATCTTATCCATTAACCTACCGCCAAACAACTGTGTTCGCATTGTTGTGTTCCGGTTTGGGGATTAGACAGCCGGTGTAATGACTAGCATAGAGGCATTCCATATTAGTCCTCAGGGTTGGCAGCGCATTTGCAGTCTTAGGCTTGCAGTCTTGTGAATGCGAATGTCTATGGGTCACAGTTTCCACTTACCATCAGGTGGCCTGTGTGCTCGTCAGCCTTCCCTATGCCATAAAAAAATATATATATTTGAGACGTAAAAACGTGTAGGTACTAAAAATACCTTGAAAGACCTTATTTACTTAGGTCTTAATAGGAAGAGTTATTAATTATACAGCTGTTGACAGGAGCATTAGGTCCGCCGTGTGTGATCGCCCCCCATCCCTCTGACAATTTTTCCCATTGATCAATGTCAACCGTCCTCCGATGACAACAAATGAAAGTTAATGCCCTTGTGCGACCGCCATCCATATTTTCCCTTGCGGTGCTGGAAATATATGAATTATTTAATAATCGTCTAGTGTCACACTTATGTTTTGGGTACGCTTTTTTATTTTATTTATATTATTAAAGTAAAGAGTATCCCTTCCGTCAATGCCAAGGAAATTATCAGTCTATGGAATAGCGAAATTATTCCTATATTAAAATACATTAATAATCAGGGCCCGTAATTTTCATGCCGTTCACGCAAAAATGACGTCACGCTACATAGAGTATGATTCCAAATGGTTTTATTGTAATTATTAATCATTAATCGGCAATCATTTAATCATGTACAAATGAGTTTAATCTATTGACGCGTAGAAATATAAATATCTGCTATATACCTAACATATAAATTAAACCGTTTGATTGAGAAGGACCGTGGCTAAAATTATCGAGTAACATTATCATATTAAAAAAATAGTTTTTTTTGTTGTAATAAAACATTATACGATACAATTATCGCATTGACATTCATGAAATAAAATTGTTTCAATTTGCCATTTTTAGTAATAAGTTTGATTGAGAAGGACCGTGGCTAAAATTATCGAGTAACATTATCATATTAAAAAAATAGTTTTTTTTGTTGTAATAAAACATTATACGATACAATTATCGCATTGACATTCATGAAATAAAATTGTTTCAATTTGCCATTTTTAGTAATAAGTGGTGAAAAAAATATGATACTGCCTTGATCCGTATTTTGATTGGGATTAAGCTGTATTTTTAGTAAGCTGTTTGTACCAGTTAATACATACCCTAACACCTGCCAAATGAAAGCAGAGCACCCTGTATGTAAAATTACGTCATTTTGACGTCATTGGCATCAAAATTACGACCCCTGTTAATAATGAATGAACCGTTATGCTTTTGTAAATAACCTGTTTATTTACTATCTTTTATATATCCCAAACGCAAATAACCATATCGTCTTTGACTGCCCTCGTAACGTCATCTTCCTGATAGCTCTTTACTTGACAGTAATGGCGGCCGAGTCAGAAACAATACTATGGGGACCGAGCGCGACGACAGCGCCACGTGACAGGCGGCCATTATGGACAACATTGTCACCGCTGTCAAACAAGAAGTAAGTAAATATTGTGAAAAATATTAATGAAATCTTGTGTTATTTTACTATATTACACAATTTTGGACAATGGTAGTCAGTAACATTATTGCCAATTTTAATACTTGTATCAAATGATAACGTACTTTAAGTAAAATTTTAGGGGCTAAGTAACTTACTTTTTTTTTCTTACGGGAAATATCCACTTATTTCTTTGGTCTCGTTTCCACAATGGTCTTGGAAATTGGTAAAATTTACAGTCGCTATTCTTCTTGGTGTTATTACAATTCACAACAACACATCTTACCAGGACCATATTTTTATCTCAAAAACGATTAGAAAATGTTTACTGCAATATGGATTTGACAGCTCAAGTCAGCGACAAAAATGTCAATTTTAGCCGTAGCGAGCGCTGTGATCGTTTAGGCTACCCCCTCCACCCGCTTTGCACTCTGCCAATACGAATGCCTCTATTCCCGACGGTAAAAACAATATCGTATTAGATCGGTTATAGTATTGTTGACGTTTTGATAGCTCCTATTTTCTTGACAGTAATGGCGGCTGACGTCAACACAATACCACAACAGGTCAAAGACGATATGTTTTGTATTGTCCGGGATAGAGGCCCAGGTCAAAGATGATAATGGTTTTTATCTACGCACATATCGTAAGTCCTCTTTTATGCGTTCAAAACCCGTAGGAAATGACCAGCATTATTGCAACTAATTTTACTATGAAAAGTTTCTTGTCTGTGGTAGTAGGTAAAATTTGTACTGTAATGGTTATAACAGTATAGATTTTGGTAAGGTTATGAGTTTCAAATTTGGAACATGTTCCAAAATTAACACAATTTAAATAGGTCCAATTCTAGGATCAATTGGAACGTCAACTCGTTATATTTTTTAGTACAATATCGTAGGATATTTGAATTTCGAACGACATGAGAATAGGGATTTTATTAGTAGGTATGTCTATGATATGATTTAAAAAAAAAACCATTCATATTCGTGACACATGACAGGTTTCTTTTGCCGCCATTTTTGTTGTCAATTCGTCGTATCGTAAGTCGTAATTTGATTTCATTTAGTTCATTTCTTTGTTGAGTTTATTGTGCCACTTATGAAAATTCTGCTTATCCAAGTAGACAACAATTGATTAACATTGATTAAATTTAACATCGTTTGGTGAAATTGGTAGGTACTTAGATATGTTACAGGTAGCGCTGGTAGCAATGCAGGTCATTTGCCTTTCGGCTTCTGAACCCATCTTAGAGTACTTATAATATGTGTGTAGATAAAGTATTGTACGCGACTCTGCGTAATTGGCATTACAACACTCGTGTCATCTATTATGAAACTCGCCTTGCGGCTCGTTTCATAAACCACACTCATGTTGTAATGCCTGTCATTACGCAACCGTCACGTAAACTACTATTACCGCCTAGAATCTCGGCCCTGCTCTCTTAAGACTACGCCGAGCGTCCAGTGTACAACAAAAATACATCCGTCAATTTCAAGACATTACTTTAGTTTATTAGAAAACAAAATAATGGTGATGAGGGCGCCACTGGACGCTCGGCGTAGTCTTAACGGAATTTTCAAGAAACTTCCTAGTCAAATAGCAGTATTCCACTCTAAAGGTGTGTTTTTTAAAGTAAAATCTAGTAAGATTTTACTTTAAAAAACACACCTTTAGAGTAAGTATGCAGTAGCAACTAAGCACTAATTCGTTTTGATCGACCCAAGCTATTAATACGCTTTCCTACCTCGATAAACCAATTAGCTCGTCTGTGCCAGCCAGGTTAGTTCGATCGACTACACTGTAACGTAACTGGGGAACACCTTCGTATTTATAATGTAACATGTGCTATGCGGGTCAATTGTCACGCTCGAAAGTATCGTTTAAAATTGAAACGGCAATAATTTTTATAAGTTGTGACGTTTACGTTGCGATTTAGTTTATACCGATCGCCTGTCGTTTGGAGCACTCGTTTCTTAGAAACCATTTCGAGAAAGAGAAATATTACCCTACTTGGCAGTCTGGTAGAAAGGACTGCCTACCTCAATTTCATGTTAATAAAAATTGACAGGTATGGTATTTGACCCTTAAGTAAGTACAAAATATATCAACGCGATTAAAGTAGTTTTTGCAAAATATTTACTTATTATTTAATCGCGAAATTCGCGATTTACGCGTTCTTTAATTTCACTCTATAAAAAACAAAATTGAGTTGTTTTTACCAACGGCAGGTTGACCTACATTTTTCCATTTCGCTCAGTTTCTACCCAAATTATTGTTCACAGTCCTGTAAAAATAGGTCATCTTGGATCCGCTGTTTTTATCTTACCGCTGATACAGGGTGTCATACAATTGAGCAGCAGATGCAAAAAGTTACACGTGTTTCATAAAATATACTACGTACAAATTAACCACAAAAAGTCAAACGGCGAAAAAAACGCTTCCCCATTCCCAAGTCAATGTTAACAAGTACATTTTGATTTATTCAACGAGGGCGCTCTTTGTTTCCCTTTGCCGGATCTTAATTATGACAGTCTTTCCCCGCTGCCTCATTGACTCGAACTTTTGAATTGATTTAAGACCGCGGAAAGAAATCAGAAAATATCTGCCATCGGAATGTTTTGTCAAATATTTGCGAAACGAAAATCTCCCTTATGTTGTAGACATTGCAAAGACAAATGGTCGGCATTCGTGTCACGTTTCCGCCGAGTCTGACGGTATTCCGGTGCGGGTGGAATATGACGAAGATAAACCCAATTGTTGAAGTTCGATGTCTACATTGGCATAACCGTAAAGTCCGCAAATACAACTAACCGTATTAAGAGTTGGCTTGGCGACATCGTATTTTGTTAGAAGGGTAAGTTCAATATAATCCGACGGTACGATGGGTCGGCACACCCGACCGGCTGACTGCATCGCAAAGATTTGCACATTTGAGAGCGATTGCATTCGGAAAATGACGGCGCCTTCCACAGGCGTGCTTGAAAATTCGTTGCATATAAATTTACTAGAGATTGTCCGACGCAAAATTGTGGTGAAGGGGACGACGGAGAGGCATTATAATAATATATTGGAAGGTAATATTTTACTAGATGGTGTAGTTAACTTGTTAGTGGAGGTTCTAGAATTACATGTCGGTGCGTGGAGGCATTTTGTACGTACCATATAACCAGGCAAATCTAAAGCTACAGGCTTTTATTATTTGAGGCTAGGTATTGTATTAGTAATAAATATAATAGGAGTTTCTTTGTACCTACTACAGTAATTTATAATGTTTAGATTTTTAATTCTACCTTGCCCCACCCTGAACCTTATGTAGTCGTTAAAATATTCAATCTCGTTTTCAAAATGATGTAACGAAACGCCCGCAGCTGGTTGTAATTGCAAGTAAAATACGAGTATTTTTAAGTGATTCCGCAGAATACGATCCATTTCAAATTACCTAAGTCGATAAAGATTGAAATAAAATCCTATTGAAGCCATTACAGAATACTTGCAGCGGGAAATTGCTTTTCAATTTGTTAAAAAGAACTCTGTCGCTAGGTACCAGCTGTTCGTTCGATGTAAAACCTTAGGATACCTTAGTTAAAACCAGCTTCAATAGTGACTTAATTATATCGGAAATTATTTGGCTACGACAAGTTTGCAGGTGGTAGGACCTTGTGCGGGGTCCGTCCGGATCGCTACCACCATCTTATCCATTAACCTACCGCCAAACAGCAATGTTCGCATTGTTGTGTTCCGGTTTGGGGATAAGACAGCCGGTGTAATGACTAGCATAGAGGCATTCCATCTTAGTGCTCAGGGTTGGCAACGCATTTGCAGTCTTAGGCTTGCAGTCTTGTGAATGCGAATGTCTATGGGTCACAGTTTCCATTTACCATCAGGTGACCTGTGTGCTCGTTTGCCATCTCTATGACTTAAAAAAAAGTTACTGTTAAACGTACCTACGCTGCTTCAGACTTTGATCTATCTAGCTTATATCTTTGATCAAACTTTTGTACAATGAATTTCAATGGAGTTAGTGGTCAGTCAGGTCAGTCATCGCTACCACCGTCTTATCTTTTAATCTACCGCCAAGCAGCAGTGTTCGCATTGTTATCTTCTGGTGTGGAAATAAGACCTACGGTATAATGACTAGCTTAGATTCCATAATAGTTCTCAGGGTTGATGATGCAATTTAAGTCTTAAGATTTCTGTCTTGAGATTTTTATCTAGACTCTAGACTGATAATTTCTTTGGGTCTCAGATCAGTCAGATCCGATTTGCCTTCTACATTACTTCTTCTACTGACTTTAACAAACATATGGGAATATGAAAAGCATTTGCAACATCTCAGCATTCGATTTTAAAATTAGTAATGTGATAAATTAATTGCATCTCAGGTGTAAGCCTAAATAGCAAATGTATCAATTTATTAATAACAAATTTAAATACACGAAGTGATCCATAAAATACACGATGAACAAATTAAGCTATTTAAAAAAGTATTGGATCAAAACTATAAAATTGGTAAGTATTTTATTATGGCCTGTTCATTCAGATAATAATGTAAATATTGAAAGTTCTTATTAAGGTGTAAGCAAGTATCCCAATTATAGCGTTAACATAATGAGTGGTCCAATGTTAGGTGAGTAGTCATTTTCTAAAAAAACGGACGTTACCTGTTATTAAACTCATAGATAGCTAGTAGTATACCCATTCGTGCATGAACAGATCCAAACCAAACACCCGTAATCAATACATTGTAACTCACAACGTAGCCGTGATCTCGCATAATTGGGACTAATGTTAAAATACGAAGTGGTTCTGTGTTTTATTGTCTCTCTTCCGGACCAAAGTGGACAAGTAAACTGAACCTACTTAAGGCATTGACGTTTTTTTAGATATTTTAAATATTTATTAAGGTTAGGTTAGTTTAGTATATATCAGAGGATAATCTTACACCAAACTAAGCTTTACTTTTGTACTATGGGAACTAGATAACGGTAAATATACTTAAACTTGAAAACAACCAGTGCTCAGAAAAAAATACTCGCCCTTACATCTTTACTAATTTCAAGAGAACAGGTTGTAACAAATTCTTAATAATATTCGAGTAGAATAATTAAATATGAATACGCTTCAGCTACTACAAATATAATACCAGTACCCTTAACATGAGTTATAATTACCGTACTCGGTAGCGAGTCGAATGCTCTGTCCCTCGCACTCTATAAGAATACTGGGAGGTTGCGAGGGACAGCTTCGACTCGCAGCAGTACGGTAAATGTAACTCATGGTAAGCCTACAGTAAAAGGCGCACGTTTTTTTTTCTGCTCAACTACGCAGGTTTTTGTATATATTTATTGTTTTATATAATGCTAGCTTAAGTTTTATCACGGTCTTGTGGCGTCTCTTCTCAGCAGTGGTATCTTCCTGGGAAGCGCTGCTGGTGGGTTTTTGACGTTTAAACGCGGATTACTGAATAAACATCTTTTGTCGTTATCATACCAATTAATTCAGTAAAATAACCATTACAAACTAAAAGCAAGCTACACGTGCTTGAAATAAAAAATGGAAAATGTGAAAGGACATTAGCACCGACCCTCTCCAGGTCTCCTTTATTTGGTTGACCGCGTTCCGATCATTTACACCGTATTGTAGATTTTAATAAACGCCAGTCGCCCGTATCGGATCCAGGATTTCCATTTGTTCTCAGTAATGCGTGTAATGGAAAGAATGACTAGACGGAATGAAAATATTCCCACCCTGTAAGTGAAATTGCAAATTTCCCTCCATCATTATACCTTTTTGCAGACGAAGCCTCTTTTGCTGCTTGACACGACTTAAAATCACCGTCTTCAGCACTTTGTGTACGTCACCACATTTAGAGCGCTATAAGTTGCTTACGTTACCTTTGTATTTATAAACGAGATATTTAAATTTATGATAGGATTCAACAGGGGGAGACTTCAAAAGAATGGAGATCATATCGCTTTTTTTCTGTTATTGAAAGAATAATGGTTCTTTATGTAAGTACCCGTATAATAAAATGAACACGCGTGTAGTTATTCTTAGTACTATATTAGAGTAATACGATCGTCCTTCAAGTAGTTACACACTTTCTTTAGTACTTGGTTTTAATGTTTGGATTGCTGCAATAATCTATCGAAAGCGTTATAGCGACAAGGTGATTAAGTGTGTCTCTACTTATACAGGGTGTCTAGGAGATAAAGGCTAAGCTTACAGTACTGGATATCTCAGTTCAGGAGTGGCCAAAACATGATAAATCAAGTTTAGTAAAAGTCGCACCAAAAACGGCCAACGAAACCGAAAAATTCTAATAACTGTGGTCGTGGCATTGAAAATGCTGAAGTAGGGCATTTCCTAAAATTTGAGTTATATCGTTTTTGGTGCGACCTTTACTGAACATGATTTATCATATTTTGGCCACTCCTGAGCTGAGCTATCCAGCCCTGTAAGGTTGGCCACTATCTCCTGGACACCCTGTATAGCGAACTATACTGTATTTAGAATTCAATAAAATATAATACAGAATCTTGGTTAAGTTTTCGTTTTTTTTCGGGTTTCAAAACAAGAATGACAAAAGTTATTACAAGAACAAGTATGATAAAGATAACAGCCAAAAATATATATACTTACATGAACTCATAAATTCTCTTTTTAAATCATTGCCATCATTATTCTATTGCAAAGACACTGAAATAATAATATTTCTATAATTACCATCTAAATATTTGCTTTCAACAAAAAGTAGCCAGGAAGACAGCACTTTAAGGATGTCTACTTGTAAAAAATACACATATTTTTTTTACACAAACTGCTTAACCTAAAACCAAGCTCGTTTTCAGCCATCCGTAATATCGACAAAATAATGCCAACATTTTACGCAAACAACGTCACCTCTGAACGCCGCTTCATCGTTGATGACGTCAGCACCTAGCCATTACGTAGCACTGCGTCAGCTCATATACAAGTGCTAGGACTAAATAGTCGTCAATAATACAATACTCCTGATTGCGTCGGTGGCGGCGGCAGCCCGCCCGGCCGGCACCGGCGACCGCAGCAATCCGTCACCGCGGCCGCCCAAACCGCCGCACTTGACATGTACTCGTACCATAATAATTTGTGCCAACACCCAAAAGACAAATTGCCGTGAACACAACTCGAACCACGCGTGTCACGGATTAGTCCGTTTTGCGACCGTCATTGTTTATTTAGGTATGTGACGAAACGCACAGGAATGCTATTGCGATTAATTACGAACTTCGACTTGGGCCTCTATTCCGGACGGTACAAATCGTCTTTGAGCTGTTCTGGTATTGTTTTGGCATCAGCCGCCATTAATGTCAAGAAAATAATAGTATCAGGTTTAATGGGACCCAATACTTAAAAAGCAATAAGTATATAACCTATTGATTTCTATATCGGACTTTTCGTAGTCTTCCTGTGCTGAAATGACACGTGTAAAAAATTACATATTACAGAGACAAAATAATATTTAGAAACCTTCGCAAGTGCTACGCCCGATGCCACAGCCCTTACGTCAACCTACCTATATGTCACATCGCCGCGTCATCTGAGTACCTACGACGCCGTATCGAACCACCGCTACAAGAAATCGATTGCGAAATCAATCATTCAATAAAACCAAACTGTAGCGATGACTCAAGGCCGATCATATCTCCCAAATTAGACAGTTAGGACAATTTAATAACTAGGAGTTAATTGGGACGTTTTTTGAACCATTATAGTTTATTTTGAAGTAAAGTCCTCTTCCTAATGATCTCCTCCACTGATGCCACTCCTAAACTATATAATTCAAGGCAATGAGGGATCAGACTCGTAGAACAGACTACAAAGTACAGGCGGTACGATTACACCACCATTCTTTTCTAGGACAACGTACGCTACAAAGGCTGGCTTAGCGCAATCTGCCTCGGCTTACCATCCTCAGCTAAAATCCACAACAAAATACCTTTTTAATTTAATTCCGGGCAAGAAACTAGAATTACAAGATTACCTTATGCATCAGAAACAAAACACGTTTCAGTATCGGTATCCATGCTACGGACGTGATGGGAATCCTCCCAACTATACAAACAAGGGACAAACCTGTGCCACAAGATGTACGTGACAATATTTTCTAATGTTACAGTAATAGCCGACACAATTGGGCCATATTATTGGGGTTCCGTGCGAAAATCAACTACAATTATGATATACTACATTGATCCTTTTGCAAAACATTACACAGATATATTTTTTTAATTTGACGTCACGTTAGCCTACTACCAACTGGTAGTAGCCATGCCTGCAAAGCTTATAGTCCTGAGTTAAAATCCCGGTAAGGTTAGATATTTTTGTGATGATGAGCACGAGTATTGGATCTGAGTCTTGAATGTTTTCTATTCTCTATTTAAGTATGCTTATCGTCGTCTAGTATCCATAGTATAGTAGAGAAAGTTGTCTACCAGTTTAGACAAAAGTTTCTGCGAGATCTAAGTGTCGCTAAGGTTGACATTTGCCACTGTCATAATATGGCAAGTGAAAATCGAACTTGTTGTATCATGACGTGTAAATGAACTTCAACCGTAGTAGTAGATCACATTGTCCCCTGATATTTATTTATTTATTTTAGGAAATACATCAGTTACAAGAACAACACATGACAAAAGAATATGAAACACAAAACCAATTACAGGAGGAACAGTTCTCCAAAGTTTAAATATTACTTGAAGTTTGTTATCCAGTTATACGTCGTAACTGCGGAAAACAAATTTCAAGTTATATTTAAACTCCTGAGAACTTCTGACGAGTATTCATAAATAATGGATAAATAAAATAGATATTACTCTATTAAGAAGTTAGTGAGATGGAACATTCCTTATAGGTAATAAACAATAAATACGGTTCTAGTTGTGGCCCGCGACTCCGTCCACGTAGAGTTATATAATCACTATTCCCTCGCGAATTGACGAACTTTATGATAACTATGATACATTGACGACATTAACCAAATAGCAGACGGGTTTTTTAAAGCTTGTTTTTTGTTGCATTTGTTACAATATGTAATTTCATTAAATTTAAGGAGAATAACGCAAGAAGCCCAACAGTTGTTTAACATAATTGACTCTAATTGTCTGTGTCATGTTTCCGTGTTTTCGCCGAGCGGTCCCTACGGAAGACGCAGCCTTTACAGCCAGCTTATGCTGAGTTGGGACCGTTTCGCAACAATTGCCACAGTATTTGTATGTACCACCGCCACCACCGAGGAGAGGCGAGAAGAAGCGATGAGAGGATTTAAGTTCGTATTAAAAAAAACATTTCCACCGAAGATGTGCGAGGAGGAAATTGTTTATTTAATACAGATTTCCATGATCGTTTCGCTCGCCTCGTCTCGCCTCGCCTCGCCGGTGGAGAAGCACCTTTATTGTAAACAGTAAAAAAAAATTGAACAAAACACATCGAGACATACCTTATGTCATGTTAGTTGACCTGAAATACAACAAATCCTCTAATTCCTTATATAAAAATATCGGTATAGGTATTTATCACCACTTTATAAAATAATTTTAATAACACTACAAATGCTTGCCACTCACATCAATGCTACTTTTAATATAATATAAAGGAACCCTAAAGACTACAGAATCCACTTCGTTCTTTACATATTATCACGTGTGCAAACTCATACTACAGAAGCTTTAGAGCTGTAGGAAATGTGACATAAAACGAACTTATCCAGTTTTATATGACTTAATGCTCCTTAAAGTACGAATATTCGCGACTGAGATAGGAGCAAGAAAAGGCATTTCGTTGCTAAGTACATAGGCGGGATTATTATGAACTTGACGTAAACGCCTAAATACCCGCATGGAGTGATAAGGGTGTGCATACGCCATACGTAAATGGCGGATCATTCTGTTACATACGAACGGGGCGAGGGATCGTAAAGTAGATCACTTTGTAAATTGTTTCTGTTACGAAATTCTCATCTTTTCACTTTACGTGCGTATGTACTTGGTGTCTTTTATGTATAACATTCTATATATGAACAGTTTACGAGCGAAAAGGTTACGGGGTTGCTGCGATTTTATATTTTCTTGATTAAAATGGGACGGAAAGAAACGATTATTCGACAAACAGAAACAAATTTGCAATGGTATGTTTGTTGTGATTAGTAATATCGATGTCAACAGACTCATATTTTTTGTATAAAATGGGGTTTAATTATCAATAAAACCATTGACACATCAATTGACATTTTATTGGATAGGCAACCCTAGCACTAAACATGCCGCGTGCGAAGTAATATGAGTTACAAAGGACAGAGACGCATAAAGTAGGCACGTTCCCTATGCCTACATGCCGTTTTAAAAAAGTGTATTTGAGCTTTTATTTTTCTGTGGTGCGAAGTGAACTCCATAAAATTTGCACTTAACTAGTATTTTTTACGTTCGTTAGCGGATCGATGTTTGGGAATCGATCGCTGGAAAGTTTAATTCGAAAATTGAAAATTTAATGAAATGTAAATACCTAAATCGTCATTTGTAAGTCCTTAAACGTCACAATACCTTTGCCCGTCAAGTAGAGCACTCCCTTTTTAAAAGTCAACCCATAGATTAAAACAAAATCGCATCAACTCAATTCCAATTAACACTTGTGACGAGTGGCCGCAGCAAAAAAGCCCTCCTCGGAAAATATCGCTAGCATTCTACAACTTGTGATCCAACATTTTTTCTAGTTTCAATTTTACGGCAGAGAAAATGACCGGCATGCGCTGCCGTTTCAGCCAGTCTGATTCAAGCTCAACTCGATCAATCGAAATCGAGAGTTACTTGGTCTCTTTTCCTCTGTATATCCAAGAATAAAGAGTGACAGGGATGGATCTAAAGTTTCGAATTAATCTCTCGATTTATAGTAACCTACCTAATATTGTTCGGCGTTTAGATAATTGTTCGTGTGATTTCTTTTGAGCGTCCTTGCGGAACGCTCTCGATGATTGCGATAGGACTTATTCGGCTGGAAAATAAAAGCTTTTAAGATGTATGTGAAAAGACGCTTGATTAGTTTTACTATCCTTTTATTTAATCTTACACAGGGTGTCCTAGAAGTAGATGTAATTTCCATATTGTCACGTCAAGTTCTAGGACACCCTGTATAACTAGGTTTAATAACTATAGAGAAGTTTTTCTAAATTTATTTCATAGGGTAGGTTAACGAGCAGACAGGCCACCGGATAGTAAGTAGAATATGAGAACCAAAAACATTGGTAACCTCAAGATTACAATCTTAAAACAGCAGCCCAAAGACAGCAAATGCGTTGCCAACCCAGAGAACGAAAGATGGAATGCCTTTATGCTAGTAATTTCGCTATTTGTGTTGTTATTGTGTTACATACATAATTAGGTACATATTTTTTTAATGGCAGCATAATTTTCAAATTATTTCAGCTTTGACTATTATGCTCAATAAAATACAACTACGAGTATGTACCTAACTTCGCTTGACCCGTTAAACCCCATGACGTCCCATAAGCGTATAGGCATGCTTGAAATTTGATTACAATTAGGAAGGAAGTTAGGGAAAAATTGTTTAAGATTTGTACAAGTAGTAACCAGCCTTTCCCCTCCCTACTGTCCCTCTTATATTTCCCCTCTTTGAATCTCAAACTCCGGAAAAATCGGAAAGCACTTAGCGGTTTCTGACTTTTCATTTCGAAGGCCGCAAATAACGGTCCGCCCTTCGGTTCCGCGTTCAACTTTAGATTATGTTATATATCGCACCTTCGGTAGGACAAGGGCACAATTGCCCTTTAGGTTATATGGTACATTATGCCCTTGTTCTACCGAAGATGCGATATGTTATGTTTCGCTATAATCTTATAAATGTTTACACATTACTAAAAATATAAGATTTTTCTCTTTAGCATTTAAAAGGTCAACGATTGTCACTTAAATGAACGCTTATGTATATATAATCAAGATACAAATCCGTCGCCAACCCTGAGGCCTAAGAATGCCTCTATGCCCCTTCCGTCAGGGCTGGTAGGGACCCTGGCTACGAAGCTAGCGGTCCTGGTTTCAAACCCCTGGTGTGATGAGCGTGAATATTTGTTCCTGAGTCACGGATGTTTTCTATGTATATAAGTATATATTTCTCTATATAAGTACCTAAATGTATAGTTGTCTAGTACCTATAGTACAACCTTAGAGCTTAGTTTGGGACTAGGTCAATTGGTGTGTCATATTTCAAAGGCAATATCGTTTTACCGAGTAGAATGAAGACCGTTTTGTTGTCACTGTTATCAGCGTCTATTTCCTTTGTTTTTCGAAATATGAACTCCCAACAACACAATTCTAATTTTGAATCGTTTAATATTCGAAATATAATAGAGAACATTTCAATATTGGATTGAGCGATATATTAATTATGTACGGTTGAAGTCACGGATAAGATCTATCTCGCTTTAAAGGGGCGAAGCTTAAAAGTATTTCCCGTAATCCGAGGGTTGTTGGGAAAGTTTTAGAAATCCTGGTAATTAGTGTGTTCCTTACCTTAATTAGTTACCCTTCTCTAGTTTCCAGTTGACAGTCCGCGGCGGATCGACGTTTAAACAGCACTTGCTGAAGTTTTAACCGTTAATCATTACAAACTCACAGTTTCAAAAATCTTATTATAACATTCTTAAAGTAGAGTACAGCCTCTAAAGCATGCATGCGGTTAAAATGCCCTAAGAGCCTGGAACGGAATATAAACCCGAATTATTAAGAATCCATCTCCTAAGGGAATAAAGCGCTTTCACGGATTTAAATCATGTCTCACGATGTTTCAAAGTAACTGGCTAAATAGTGAAGAAGCAGATCTTTCTAAGAACAAATATTTACGTCCCCAAAGTGGAAAATCCAATATGTAATAATTATATAGCAGTTTACCAAAACAAATGAATACATAATATTTGCTTCTGTTATAGGTACAACGATATTGTGGTAATCACAAGGCTCTTGTTCCAGTTCTTGCATACGTTAATATCGAGAGGGAATCGTTAGAAGATTACAACGTGGAGTGGACTCAAGATGTTCGAACGAGCTGACATCGCGCCAGGCCCCTTGACCACGCCTCGACACAGCTAACCCTATCCGAGAACCAGTCTGCCAACAATGTTTACCCTATCCTACTCACACCACTACCAGATGTAAAAGACAGCGATATAATGACTGAGGAGTCGACTGGTTTTGAGATTACCGCCCCAAGTGAAGTATCTTCGCACTTCCCAGTTCACTCGACATTGAAATTGTGTGGCATTCAAAATATTGTTAAAGTCGCTATCGCTTGCAAATTGTATTGAATTGATTCCTTCTTTCAGTCTTTGTGTACAGCCGAAAACAAGTGGAAAAGTTGTTGAAATCAAGTATGTACCAAATTTCCTGTGGCTAAACCCTTGAAATTTTGAAGCTCAATTTTAAACAGTGTGATTACGTTTATTTTGAAGACATCATTTCGTATTACATGTTCATTGGATATTAACGAAAATAAATACATATTAACGCATTATGACAGGCTTATAAAAGGTAGAAGCTTCATCGTTCATAATGAACTTAATCTATAAGTGGAAACTACGCACAAAAATATTTGAATAGGTTTAGTAGTATAGACTTTTTTAAATAAAACCGTGATCACGCATGTTGGTCAGTACAATCTATGCAACAAAAAGTTAAGTCCGACGAGCAGCAAACAAAAACAATAACGCAAGCGCTCCTAATCAACATCAGTAAACAAGTTCATAATTTTCGCAAAGAACACATTAATAATGAGAGAACAAAGGCAATCTGTGCTAGCTGTTTATAAATGTCGGAATGCCACATTCTCCGCCATCGCCACTTGCTCACGGCTCTGTGGATACCGCGGCGGAATCATTCCTCGCTTTGATCTGATTCACATTGTTTAAACACCGAAAAGGAAGCATGTCTTTCATTAATGGAAGATTAATATTTCAACAGATATTATGTTATTACGGCTGTAGAGAATGGATGGGGAAAGTTGCGCAATGTTTCGGACTGTGTTCACTTCAAAGTAGATTAATATTAATGTAGAGAGTGAGACATTCATTACGAATATCAAAATCAAAAGCCGCTGTCGCTAAGTGTTGGTGGATTGAATGAGATACTAGAAAAGAGGGAAGTAAAAGTATTAAAATTGTAAAGGTTTATTATTTACATTTTAATCAAATAAGTTTTCAATTAAGGGGTCTATAATTATTGGGCGAAAAACGAGAATTGCATCTTTAACTTAGCAAAACCTTCTCGCAATGGTTTTGATTTTTATAGAGTTTGAGATGTGTTGAAAATGAAACGACTTCTGGGAAAATTGCGTTCGGTGAAGTGAGAATTCTGCCAAATGAATACGTCGGAGAATTGAAGATTGGCTATTGGAAAGGATATCTTAAAAATCGCAATCAAAAAGCTTTTGTAGATTTTTTAAGGTAGGTAATAAAAGCAAAGGTTGATATTGAACAAACATACGACAGACAAAAAAGTCAACTAAACGAATAGGTACTAAAAAAGGAGGAATGTATCTACCACAGATCCTGGATATATGAGAAGTATTTCCTAATAAGTTTTGTTTTAATTTAGGTAACTTTGATAAACTTTAATAAACAAAGAAAACGACTCACGCAAAAAGGAAATAATATTTTAATAAGCATAAGTCCCTCGTTAGGGTACGGTTGGTAAAAACCTAATACGAAGTAGAGCGGCTTTTGTATTTATTTCGCGTCCAATTGGACATTTCTATTCCGCCGGAGATAATGAAGTCAATTCGTGCATCGGGGCACGGACGTTCCGCAAAGGTTTTATATTAAATCAATTATACAGGGCGTCGCCTTTCAGCCATGATTAATGAACTTTTTATGTGCCAGACCTGGCCACCCGCCAAATCTACATTGACATTAACCATTGAATTGAGTAGCTCAATGACCCTGCATAATAATTCAACCATTTCACGGAAATATGCTTACAGTTATAATAAGAAGCTATCACACCTTACACAAAATTTTAAAACGTAACTGTAAACGTTGTGTACGCAATTCACTTTACTCGATAACGTGCTTATTTTAAAAAGAAATCAAAATACGGCAACTAAGAAATCATCCTTGGAATTTGGCGAAGATAGATAGTTCCTATCTACGAGTACCAGTATCCTCCCTAGGTGTTTACGTCGTGTAAGTAGGCTGGTAGTAAAACGTTATCACATCGGAAGCGATGTGCTGCGGATGCAAACAGGTCGCACGTTACACGCGCACCAATGCCACCTAAGTACCAGTGGAAGCTGTCTAGCTTCCACTGGTACTTACTTGTTGCTGCTCCCCTGGTATTTCAAATCTAAAGTGTGCTTTTCATTCCCTTCATTGCGATAAAAATCAACGTTGTAACGCAACTCCACTGGGAATTCCATGAAAGCATCCTAGATATTCTATTTACGTTCAAAATTCCATGAATTGTCGGCTACTTTTTATTAATTCTGCGCACCATTTCCATTTAAACCTCGGTATATTCAGCACTAGTTCCGAGTATGAATTTAATTGGGAAATTTTGTAACGTCCTACGCCTTTTTACTACATTATTTGTTTGAGACTTGTGAACTCAGTGATCCAACTCCTACCTACTCATTAAAGGAGAAGACAATAATTCCCGTCCGAAATTTGGGAGCTGCTAGATTTTTCAATTAACAGTGAAAAATCTCCAGTACCTAATTATGCCGTCGGAAGTGAGAATTTTTGTATTTTTCCTTTACTTTTCCTTCCTTTGGACGTTGGAATAATTGTGTAGATTAATATTCAGGAGACGCGCCTCCGCGTAAAGGGTATTCGCACCCGCCATCCCGCTGATCCTTAACTTTCCCGGGGATCGCCCGGGACACTCAATACTTGGTTATTTCTATTGTTCAGAGGTCTGATGGACTTGTAACAAGTCTTGTTAAACCTGTTTTGCTGGTGTAGATGGAATTTTTATTTTATCTTGATTGAACACACATTATGTATATCGATAAAATTATAGTTCGGGCTGAGCCACAACTAGAGCCGGTCTAAAGAATATTGTGTAAAAGCGACCACGGCGTTTTATATAATGAATTAAGACGCGCGGCCGCAGCCGCGGATCAAATTAAACTGATTACTCTCAAGTGGCTCCTCTTCAGGTCACATTATTCAAATTTGAATCGAAATATTATGAAGTCAATCCAGGCGACATCGCGAGTAATCTCGGGTATTCACGTTGAAATTCTTATTTAAATTTATGCAACGCAAGATGATTAATAATTCACAGCGGATGAATTAAAAATATGCCTTTGCCGTCGGCACTAATACCTGTTAAATGTTGGCGAAATAAAAATGGATTTACTGCGGCTGAAGTTTTAAAAAGTTGTTAATTTTGAAAAGTTATTCCCAGCTGGCGTAAAGCAGTTAGGACCTGTGGCTGAATGGCCGGGCGTGCCGCGGTCCACATATAAATAGCTCCTGTGAAAAACATCAACCATTACTCAACCCCGACCCCCGCTTGTTGCATATTCTTTATTATCGATGCCCTCTCGCATCCTTCGTATTAATCACGGGCTCGGGTTAGGGAGTATTTGGATTCGTAAACAAACAATTTCTCTCAGTTTATCTGGCCGCGAATTTACATCTGCTTTAATTTCATTTCAAATTAGCATAAATTCCAAATCAGAATCATCGCGTCATCTGACTGCTTTGTGCCGCGCCCGTCGGGACGCCCACAGCTCTTTAATTAAACTATATTAACGCTTTCTTCTCGTCCTGGGAGCTGTTCTCGGCGTCAAATTACCCTGTTATGACTAGGCAAATTAAAATTTCTAAAAGTTTTAACTAGGGTCGCTCGTTGGACTTGGACTTAACGAGCAACGACAAAAGCCTCATTTGGAATTAGTTTGCAAACCTAGGATTAATAAATGCATGCATTTCACTTTTAGAAGCATTGAGTTTAAAAAAAAATGTACTGAAAGCTCATTTAAAAAATACATTTGTTTTTGCATCAAGATTTTAGATAGTGTAGGTGCATGGGCGAACTTATCCCATACGGGATCTTCGCCCATGCACCTACACTATCTAACAAACATATTAAATATAATTAAATACCAAAATATTAAATACTAAATTTAAATATTTGAATCATTTAAATTCATCTAAAATCAATATTTAATATAGTAGATACAATAATATCATTAAATATCAAATAAATAAATAAATATATAAAAAAAACATAGTATAAGGCTTGGCTGGGCACACATGCACCAACCGCCGCATCCATGTTTACCAGGGTCTGTTCGTAACTCGTAAACATCTATCTTAGGGGGCTTCTAAACGAGCAACATTTTCACGGCAATGTGTGGCCGGCAACTATACGCATCTTGCTCTAACATACGAAGTAAGATTAAGATAGCACTAGTTGCCGGCCACAAATTGCAGCAAAACATGGCCCGTTTAGAAGCCCCTTTACGCATGCACTCACTATCGGCGGCTACCCGCCGAAACTTTATGATTCTACCCACTTCCCTTCTGTATTTCTTACCGCAACAAATAACTTTGTATAAAATTAACACCGTCAGCCTGCTAGTCGTAGTTTTTAGTATTTACTACATGAAATGTTATTTAATTATTTATGTTTCTCATGTAAGTGAATTTTATAACTTCTTTATGAGAATAAAGTTCTTAAACCATAAAAATACATTATCGAACCTTACACTCAGCTGATTTATCATAAGTGTGGAATTTCCAATTTTTGATTATTTATGCATGTAAGGGTTTTGTTTCCGTAATGTTTTCAGCTGACAAGATGATGAAGGTCAGGATAAAAAGACATTATGTTACGTAATTTCCAAATAGAATCTCGCTTTTTTATCTCAAACTGAGATACGGGCTAGTAAACAGAACTCGGGTCAGGGCAGAGCACTCAGACAAATATTACAGCGACTAATTCGAGCAGTAATCTCGGACTAGATCTGGACACACAAAAACTAAACTTTCTTGTTACATTCGCTCTGCACGTTTCTCTCTATTTAATTTTATATGATGAGTAAAGGGGACAGGCAGTCTTTAGCATACAAAATTTCAAGTTTGGTCCTTCAGAATATTTTCCCCTGAGGGTTGACCGCGGTCCGAATCTACCGCATCCTCACATCTCAGTGATTCGCAATGCCCTCATTACCTACTGGTTTCTGTGTGTATATATTACATTATGTCACATTACGATTCAAATACTAGTGAAAATGTATGTATTTTCGGCTAATGCCGCTCTACAGTATCGACTTAATCAATAGGATTCGTGAGTAATGAATCTGCAAATAGTTGGAACGATGGAGTCTTTGCACCACAATTGGCTAACTTTGTTAAGCACCTCGGGGAAGCACTTGCATCTCGCTGGGATAGTTCGTTGCCTTGCGTTTTGGGCTGGTTGAGAGTATAATAACTTCAATAATTAGATACCAGCATGTGCATTCGAGGCGGCCGCCACAAATGGAAGCCAGCAGCGAAGCTGTTTGGTGATGATGGTGCTGCCCTTCCACACTCCGAGTGACAGACTGAGTTGTCAGCTTTATCATGATCATAGTTGAGTTTGTTGTATCCGATATTTCTTTATTTAATTTCATAATCGTTTTTGTTAATTGTATGTATATTCAATTTGAGCTGTATTGTAATGGCTGTACATTAAATTAAAAAAATAATGTTGGAACGATGATGAGTGAAATATTACACGGTTTGCGTGGAAGCATAAACTTTACAATTTTTTGTATGGTATGAGATTGGCAAATAAGCACACAAGCCAGTGTTTGTGGACTATGATTCCGTAATATACACACATTTAAACAAAACCTAGTGAACTACCATGAGAAGGATAAAATAATTCTGTCTTCTGTTGTTGTTCTCTGTGTTGTGTGTTGTATTTTTACTTTTTTGCCTGTACGTATAGTTCTTGGTTCCCTCGACGGTATCATAACTAGCCCATTTCTGCCCACTGATGAACAGATGCATAAATATATACTCATATCAAGCCACGGGGTTTTTCTTTTTTGTTAAACGGCTTCCATTTTGTCTAATTCCCAATTTCTCATTTTTTTTCTATTAGGTACGCTAGCGTTTGTATTCGATGGCAACTTGTCTAGCCCCGCTGTTCTGTATATGGAACCTGCACAGGCTTGATGCTGCAGGTCTGATCAGGTTTTGCATTCTTTTATTTTATTACACTTTTACCACCTTATTCATATACGCACTCTAAACCTATTTTAGCAAAAGTATGCCTTGTCTCTTTTAGTCAAATGGAAATTTCACAATGACAAATAAGGATTGACCATATTTCAAAGTTAAAACCAGTAAATTTAGCTATTGTGTGTTTATGAATAAGAAGGTTTGCAGAGCCATTTTTTTTAATGCATAAACTAAATTTAATTGGTTTGCTCAAAGGAAGTGGTTCTATAAACGGGTACTTAGTCCAAAATAAATTCGTTTTACAATTAGCCTTAGGCAGGTGCTCAACAGAACTAAATTAAATATTTTCTTTGTCACAAATTTAATAGATTTTAAATGTAGTAGTTCACTTTCTTATCTGTTTTGATTTGTTTGTACTTCGTACACTTTTTGTTATAGTTTGAAACTTTAAAACAGCTCAGAACTGGATGAATACGTAACAGTTTTTTATGTCTCGATTATTACCTACGAATTAATTACAGAAACAAATGAAAAAAAGTGTTTGATGTAAACGATTTGAGGATAAATAAATCAGGGGAAAATATTTACTAAACTTAATAACGCACACTATAGAACTTATAGCAATTCATCTTGTAAATTCTAAGTATTACCAGAATGACGTTCATTGCATTCCAATTATGCTCACAAATTGACAATTTCAGACAACATTCCAGGTAGCTCGTTAGACGCTGGCTTGTGACAAGAATTCTCAGTGAGTTTTGTTACTATATATTATCAGAAAATTTACTATCAATATTAATTTAAAGGGAATATATTTTATTGGAATTCCCTTTCCTTCCTTTTCCTTTGAGATAGTTACCTCGTAGAAATACAAATTCGTGATATTGAGATAATAATTATACAATTTCACCGAAAGATACCTAAATGTAACAAAGATATTTTAACAAGTTATTTTAAGTAGCTAAAATGGAAGGAATAAATGTATACTTTGCAAAATGTAACCATAACCATAACATTTATAGTAGATTGTTCAACAAGGGACTAAAACAAGCCATAATGACACGAGATGTTTAGCCACGCGAGTGAGCTTGCGAGCGAGGGTGGCTGTAGTTCGAGTGTCATCATGGTTGTTTAGTCTCGCGTTAAATACTGTACTTTTCACTTTGAATGCGAGGAAAAAAACGACGTTCTAAACAAAATTACAACATTTATTATAAAAAGTTTCTAACAATTAAAACTAACAATTATGAATCTTATTATTACTATCGTTAATCTAACATTCATGATGTTATTTGTTTCCCACATTTCCAATCAATAAAAGTTGGGTATGTTTTTGAATAAATGCCACTAGTTTTTGGCGGCAAAAGATTTCGTATCACCTCTTTTGCTTTCTTCTCCATTCTGGAGTTAGGCGTTAATTCTTCTTCACTGGATGATGATGATGACATTTCTGGTCCGTAATTTTTAAAGTTGCACAATTAATTGGTGAATTTTTTTAACAACGTACGCTCAATACAAGTTATGAACATCTATTCAAAATACAAATAGGAAAAAAAAGTTCCGCGGTTTTTTTGTAAAGTGATGTTAAATGCTTGCATAATATTTAGCCAACTGATTCAAACTTGGAAACCATTTAAAAAGTAATTGGACCACGCATAATAAAAGAGTTCGGCCTTAATATGATTAAATAGATTCATATTCGTAATAATTAATCGTGTTTCACGAAATTAAATCCTTTTTTTTATATATTTGCACAGTTGTCATTTTGAGGTTATTTCGACACCCAAAAATATGGTCCATACACAATCACTGAAAATGGCGATAATCCTCCATTCACAAACACCGTGATTGGTTGTTTAGGGGTTTCCAAAAGTAAATTAAAAAAAAAAACTTTAATCCCTAGAGATTAATAAGGAGCTTTAGTCCCGATTCGCAGAGATTTAAGTAGCATTTTAAGAGCATGAGAAGTGAAATAGTTTATTTATTTTTATTTATTTATTTATTTATTTATTCAAATTCCTAAAATTAACACTTACAGTCTAGCTAAACGTGTTAACAGGACAAATATTTACAGTAGTGGTATTACAGTAAACTTAGTTTAAACATTAAGTATTGTGCTTGGAGTTGCTGTAGACTCTAGGTAGCGAGTAGATAGTACATTGTGTATCAAGGGTAGTATGAAGGGAATTACTAACGAGAGTGTTAGAAGCCCGACGCCGAAGGCGGAGGGCTTTTAATGACTCGAGTTAGTAATCCCCTTACTGCCTGTGATACACACAATGGTTTTCATCACATTTGCGAGGAAAAAAACAAAGAGAAAACACTTTAACTCTGCAAAATATAAAGAAATAACTTTTGACGGACGGGAACGTCAATGGAAACGATTTTTTTTTTGTGACCACAGACACTGCGTTTAGTTTCGACCTGGATTCGAGCCAGATTTAGCCAATTTGATAAAAATGTATAATTACTAAAATTAATGATAAATGTTGATATAAACTTGAAATAGGTATAAAAATAATGAAGTTTAATGAAGCATATAGGTTTTGTGTAATGTAAGTTAGTCTATAGCTATTTTTTAAAGATGAAATTAGAAACCGATTTAATTTTTGGCTGAAAATTAAACCTCCTTAGTCAGAAATTATGTACGAAAGAGTTGCAAATTTTAAAAAGAAAGTCATTACTCCCTAGGGATGACAAACTCGCCATAATTCCCGCGGGAACAATTTAGGCCATTGTCCTTCTGTATACAGACATGGAATAAGACCATTTACGAGCAAGTGTGATGAAAAATATATTATACTTGATCATATTTCCTTGACACTGTTAAACGTGACGACACTATTAGAAACAAAATCCTCGATAGTTTTCAAACGTGACTCCTTTATCTCTTGATTTTGGTTGAATCTTCGATACAACAGTGTTCGCATTGTTGTGTTCCAGTTAGGGGATAAGACAGCCGGTGTAATGACTAGTATAGAGGCATTCCATCTTAGTCCTCAGGGTTGGCAACGCATTTACAGTGTTAGGATTGCAGTCTTGTGAATGCGAATGTCTATGGGTCACAGTTCCCACTTACCATCAGGTGGCCAGTGAGTTCGTTTGCTTTCTCCAGGCCATGAAAAAAAAAAAAACTTTGAGATCATTTACGATAAATTTGGTTCAATAGTTGAGTATGTGTAACTTTATAAACATGGTAAACCGTTTTTTGATGAATGTTGTGGTTTCGAAGTAAACAGCAATTATTTGAATTCGACAAACTATCGCCCAAACTATCACCATCTCACGTCCTTCGCGCATAAGCACATAAAGCCTTTAAACTTTTGAGCGGTTTACGTCTTATTTCGTTCTCAGTTCTCTTCAAATATCTACCGTATCCATATACCTGAGCGTTTTAATTAATATTATCCGCAAGCTGATACCGTTGCCCATTATGATATAAACAGGCTAAATTGATAGCTCGCAGTAAATACCGCCATTGTATATTAAGTGTCGTGGGTGCGACTCCATGTTGCCTCCGCCACAGTGAGCTGAGAAACAGTACCTATAAGTCTTGCTGACCGAAGTAATACATGGTTAATTTAAATTATTGGATAGTCTAATAACCTTTTATTTATTTATCTTCGACATTGTGGGTACGTATTATTTTATAGAAACACCTTTTAACGAACGTATCATTACGCAGAATTTTCATTTCATCACTCACTTTACGATGTATACATATACACTTATGATATTATTCGGCATGCCGCCTAAGCCCATCGCGGTAGATAAAGCATCATCCGTTTTTCTCGCACTTCTATTCTAGTCAAAAAGGAAATAGTAATCGAGCAACACTACCGTAATAGAGCCGCACCCGATCAGATAAGGACTAGAGACTATGAAAAATACATAGTAATAATTAGTATTCAGGTAAACTGTGTCTTTGTGACCGTAAATAAATTATTCGATAGGTTTTTATGGCATGGAGAAAGCAAAGGAACATACAGGCTACCTCATGGTAAGAACTGTCAACCGACCGACACTGCCATTGGCAGCTGTTTGCTGGCTCGTTCAAGGACTCAGCTCGTTGAAGAATTCAGCGTGTACAAAATGCCTGCGCTCGATTCTGCTTTTCGATCCCTCTCTCGATTTACTCTCTACCTTAACCGTAGTAACTTGATTAGGATCGATGCGAGACGCTCGTTGCATTTCGCAACCCTTCTCTTTGGGGTCGTCAATAGTCGCCAACCGCCATATTTGTACGAGAAGCTCGAGTTTCCCCAGCGTGGTGTTCGAAATGCGACCAGATTACTCTGCCCGAGACACTGTTCGGCTGCTTTTCGTGGCAGCTTTGGATACGCTGCTACGAAGTGTTGGAATAATATACCGCCACAGATTAGAAATGCCCGCACGATCCGCATTTTCAAATATAATTACTGCAAATTCAACAGTAAAATCCTTGACAGTCCAAACAGTGGAAACATGCTATAGCAATATGTATTATCCTAGTTAATTCAGGATCTATTGAAAAGTAAAACATGTATTATTATCATTATTGTCACCTTATTTGTAAATTGTTTGTGTCACCTTCCGTGCTGCCACCGAGCGGTCTCAACGGAAGACCAGCGCTGGCTTAACAGCTGGCACATGCTGAGTTGGGACCGTTTCACAACAACCTTTTTTTTTTTTTATATATGTATTTTCTTTTTTTCTTTGTTGTGTGTTGTTGTGAATAAATATTTTTATTATTATTATTATTTATTATTATATTATTATAGATGTTGAATATAACAGTATTGTGTGTCAGTATTAATTGGGCAAAAATGGAGGACTTTAGACTGACTGTAGTATTTTTTATCTACTAATTGTATCTTCCAGGGGCACTAACATGGCTGTGTTTATCGCGTGACAAAGTTTGGATAAGGCATCCGTCACTTTCTGACACCTAAACAAGTACGACAGTGACAAATGCTTTATCCACATTTAACACGCGATATAGACGCAGCCATACTAGGCCCACAAGAATAGGCGTTATATATCGGCTGGTGTAGCACTCGATCTGGGCTCCACAGAATACCAGCGTTGCGGCACTAACAAGTGTCGCGACACAGCGCTGAGTGAAGACCCGTATTGATGGTGTCGTGGTGCTGTGTTGTTTAAATATTTTCGTTTTCATTTTCATTTTCAAGAAGGATCTGAGACCCAGTAACGTTTGAAATCTCTAGAATACAACCTCAAGACAGCTAACGCGTTGCCAACTCTGAGAACTAAGATAAAATGCTCCTATACAAGTCATTTTACTGGATATCTTATCTCTACCCTGTTACACAACTATTTCATCGCTGCTACTTGGCAATAGGTTAAAGGATAAGATTGTGGAAGCGGAAGACCCTGCACAAGGTCCTACCACGGTTGATGCACTAAACTTTAGACGTTTGTAAAGTACAGTAAAGGAAAATGATTCCTTGACCACTTTGGTCTATGTCAGACGTAATCAATCAAAACGTAATAGACTTCATATGATTTAATTTACCGTGTCACTTTGGTAGTCCAAAGTGGGCTAGGAATCAATTTCCTTGACTGTACTAATATCTCTACGCAGGGCCTTATACGTTGTCTATTAGGCCGTGTAGGCAACTGCTTAGGAGTCCGGCACACCGGAAAAAAAAATATTTTGCCCCGCTCGACATGGTTTATCCGGCACTGTCTCCACATACTGTCAGCATAACACCATGTATAGCTACTCGTACATGAGCCTACATGATCACTCATCCTTTTATTTTAACCTCTCACAAAACAAAATTAAATTAATATTCGTAATCACCCGACGACACGTTGTCGCTTTGTTAAAATGTCGTTAATGCCGTAATTAATTCTGAAAGCGTTCGTTGTCGTTGCATCGAACATCGTGAAGCTGCGGCTGATTAAAATTTAATTAGTCAGTTGTTCACGAGTCACCGCCATTTTGAGATTTACAGTTTATTCTCGCGCGTAATAGGATCCGAGTCTTGAAGGGGTTGTGTCGTTCAGCTTGCCAGATATGTGAAGCGTTCATTGCTGTTTAAAAGGAGAAAGCAGATTTAATGTAAGGAGTTCGTGCGCTTTTACGCCTTTTTTGAAATGCGAGACTTGTAAACTGTTCGTAGCTGTGTAAAATCAAAAGGCAGTATGATTTTAAGGAGTCCATACCCTTTTACTTCCTTTTTATATTGTTCAAGTCCGGGTCTTCTGACTCCCCTACGCTAATCCTACCTCGTTAAGAAGCTCAAGGCCTCGTTTAGGCGCTTTCAAGTGCTACGTATGGACATAATGTTACACGTTTTGCTTCTAAGTATTCTATAATTTTCTTCAACTTATATATAAGGAAGTTTAAATTGTGTTTAGGTTGACTCCGTTACTCCGTGGACCTTCCCGCGAACCCTTTTGTTCCAAAGATCGAAGTTTACGTATGTTGATCGTATGTTTCTTATTTGAAGGTGTTTTGTTCTTTGTACATTTCAGATCTGAAAGAGGAAATATCTCTGGGAAATACAATCAGGAGCAAAATAAACGGGTCAGAGTGCGTTTTTCATACTAAAGAGGCTATTTCGAAGCCTTGGTTCCTCGCCAGGGAATGCTTTTAGTGAAATCTGATGATGAATAACCCGAGCATTGATACTGATATCGATACATCCAGACTGCCTAGGATACCCAACTGAATAAATCTGCGGTTAACGCCGGAATAGTGCCTGTTCAGATAAACATCTAAAATAGCATTAAAATGTAAGGAAATCCAAATGTTGACCCAAACTCTCCCGCTGTGGTGTAAACTGATTGTGCGATCAGTTTGGTATCCTAAGAACTTTTACCTCTTCTATTGAACCTCGGAGTTTCCACCATAACCCCTGGTGAGGAACCAAGGCTTCGAAATAGTCTCGTTTATATGAAAAACGCACTCTGACCCGGTATTTCTGCTCCTGAGTGTAGTTAAGACGTGGTTCGGGTAATGGCGGAAAAACTATCATGAGAGCGTTTGGAAGTGAGTGAAAGGGTACAGACCCGGTCTTTATAAGATCTATTGCACTGTATCTGATATCGTCATTTGTTTTTATACAATATTGAATTAAATCTGCACTGTACAGTTAGCACTGATAATAGCCTAAGTACTTTGCTGGTTTAAAGTCGTGTAAGAATTGTCAGACGCATTTGTTAAGGGCTTTGATGTGGCAAGGTACCCAAGCATTTAAATATTGATTCTATAGTTTTAAAGTCAAGCCAAGTAGGTACCACAACTAAATAAATAAACCAAACTAAAAAACATATTTACTAATTCCCAAACGCTTGTTAAATAAAGAATGAAACGGTTTTAACTGAAAGTATAGTATCTGCAGAACGATGTACATTTAGGGACATTTTTAAAGTAGGTAATAAAAAATATATATTGTAAGTCAGATATGATAACGATCATATGTGATATGATAAGATATGGCGTCATTAATTTACTTTTTTTTTTTTATTTATTTCAAAAACAACTTAGGTGCAAAAAAAATGGAAAGGTTTATTAGATCAAATCATCACTTAAAAAAGATATGAATTGGTTTGATGACAATTTATTTGGTTTAAGTATTGGCGATTTTTTGGTACATTTGTGTTTGTGTTACATAAATTGTACATTTTAAAGAAAATAAAAAAACTAATGTTTATAATCACAGAGAATAACGATTTAAGTCCATAAGAAACCGAGCGATAAAACGATACAATTAATATTTTGATGTAATCAAACAACACGGTAATTTGTCTATGGATTTATTTTGACAAGCAATTAAAGCGTCGCAGCGGAAGACGAATGAAGTCCCTATTTACGGATAATGTGAGTGGCTCCGTAATTGACGCCGCGATTTCTACCGCGAAACAAATTCGCCCAGAAGAAACCGTCGCCAACCCTACCTGTCACGTTCTCTTAAGGAACTCACTCACTACTCTACCTGAAGGACGAATTGCAAGAGTACAGACAACATTTTAGGGCGTGCATTCTCAATAAGGTAGCTTGTCACTCGGACGACATGACGCCGTTTTTAACCCTCATAATTAGTCAACGTCCTTATCTTTCATTGTAACATCGTATATATCGAGTGTTATACTGGCAAGAGTAAATAAGTTATATTTATCATTATTTCAATCTCTTTGGGACGACTGTAATAAATAATAATCGATAATAATGAAAAGACAATCTTTACTCGTCAGTGGACCCAAAAGCCAACAGCAGTATCTACCCAGGCATTCAAAAGCAGTTCACGTCATTTCATGGGTACTGGTGGATTTGGGGCCGTGACTAAAGCCCACACAGCATGTACAGTTTTATACTGTATTTTCGGCCACCAGACTTTCATGCATAACCTCGCTTTCATGTTGACAATACCAGGCCTTTAAGGATGCTGCTAAAACATTTTTTCTCAGGCTAACAAAACCAGATGTGACCAGAGTTCATGTTAAAATAACTTGTAATTGTTTACTTAAATATCCCTAGTATTTAACCATCAAAGCATCATTTACTTATTTAAATCATAGATAATGCTATAAATTCAGGTTAGCATGATGCTCGTATTTGAAAAGACTTGTTTGTGTGTTTGTCCTCGTGCACGAACGAGATAACGGATCTGTTATATTAGTTTTCCCAGGTTAATAAATTACTATAGAATCATTATGCTTGTAGTCGAAGGATCCAACGCTCGTTTCTTGCGCAAAACTTTGACCGTGTTCCGAATATAACTTCCAGTGGTTGATGGACTGTGACATTTTAAAAATATATATAAATACCTGTGAAAATGTCCATTGGCCTACTAAAGCTAATGGATTCTTTTCGGCTTGACAATATCGTTTTTCAACCTCTGATGGGTTTCCAAAGGCAATAATGCGGGTTCCATTGTTGTCGTATTGAATAAGTACGAGTACAGCCCCTAAACTTGCTGGACTGGCATCAGCAAATATTTGGGTGCGATCTGTTGGGTCATAGTAACCAATAGTAGGAATTTTAGAGAGACATTTTTGCTAGTTGTTGCTACGATTTTGCCAAAATCCAAATATTTGGATTCTTGTGTTTTTCCCGAAGCATTAGGCATAGCGATTCTGTAAAAGTTGAAAAAGTAGAGATCCACTTAGACGTAAATTACATGAATCTAAAATATACAGAACTCCTTTTACGTCAATGGTTAAAAAATCACCGTTATCGCCCACAGCCTTAGATAGCGCAGCCTTTATTCAGCAAATAGGTAACAAATGGCTCTTTTTTCACGGCAGATTGGTCTGATGGATGGGCTGCGGGTGCGTCGGAAATGACACCCATTCACGAACGGCACTTCAGTTCAGCATTATACCGATTTACAACCACTCAATCTATTACACGGCTCATTATTGAGATAAAATTGATCATTTGCTAGTAGTAGGATCAAATGATGGCCCGTCAATGAAGATAAACTTTGAACCCACGAAGTACTTGGGTTTTTTTTAATTTCAGAATATTAGACAATTACCGGGATATTTATTACATACAACCAAACATGTCTTGTACTATCCCAATGTGTCACAATGATATAAAAAATATAAATATCTACACACTTATCATAAAACCTCTATTATGCGTTCAAAACCCGTAGGCAATGACCAGCATAACCTGTAGTGACCAGCATTACCAGCTGTTAATTTTAGAAGATGTTCCAAATTTGGATCGCATTACTTTACAATATTCGATAACGTAATTTGATTACGTTACAGCTGTCATCGCTGTCACCTACTACCACAGGTAATGCTGGTCGTTTGCCTTTCGGCTTCTGAACCCATCTTAGAGTACACACACACTACATACATACACTATTAAACTACTATTGTTTGACACTTCTTACGACTTGAATCATAAATCATAACATATGCAACAGTTGGTTAAAAGCAAGGTTCATTTTAACTATTAAAAGGTCAAGTGCGAATCGGATTAGGTTACCGAGGGTAGCGTATATCAGATAATTTATTATATATTTATTCAGTTAAGGAGGCCGAGGCGGTACTGGCTGAAAATCAGCGCTGTAGGTGTCTGTCACCTCAGCATAATGCTGAGCCAGTATCCGAATCACAACCGCCAGGACACACACGCCGTGCTGTACCTGTTACGTTGTTCTTTTTTTAAATTTATGTCTATTTGTGTGTTTTCTGTGTAGTGAATAAATGTATTTCTTCTTCTTCTTCTTCTTGTTCAATGATTTCCATGTTATAACACTTGTTTCATAAGCATCAAGCAAATTTAAGCAACTATTCAAAACAAAGCTTAAAATCTGCACCGTACTTTGCCGTAACCGGCTACATCTTTAGTTTTAGTTTTAGCTGTCCAGTGTTTGTTGGTTATTTGAGTTGCTTAGGAGCGATTAAACGCAGGTAAAAGCTCTAATCGCAGCATCCGCCGGTCAGGGCTTATCGCAAACTTTTCGCAAACAGCTTTGCTATTCTCGACGGCAAAGCTTTGTGTTCGATTACACTGGTTGCACAGCGAACCATTTGATTAAAACTTGTTCTAAAACTCTTAAAATAATGGGTTGCAGTGTTAATCCCGTAAATATTTATTTATTGATTGAACTAGCAGTTAACATGTCATGGTTCACCGACTTTTTTTTTCTTATTCATAATATGGCGTCTGGTCGCAACCATATTTTAATTCTGATTACTGTCATATCTTTAGACAATCGATTGACATAAGCATCATCCAAATCAGCCCACGCGTTTAGTTTCTAGAACGCCACAAAGGAACAAACTTACATATACACATTAATCTCCTTTGCATGACGCAGTGGGGTAAAAACGACCCCGAATCTAACCACCGTTTCCGAGTCCTTCTTCGAAATTTGATCAATTTCGTATGTTACAGACAATTACACAACTGCAAAACTAAAGGAGAAGAAGAATAAGTACTAGATGATACAATACAATGTAAAAGACACGTGTAACCCATTTCCATTTTAGAAAAAAAAGAAACAAATCACTGTCCCAACTGACAACGTCATTGAACTTTTTCACTAAATCACAAACCGGACGTAAGTGGAAATCGCTCGGGGTTGCCAGCTGTCGGTAATAACGTTACGTTTTTGTCATCTCGCTCGTCAGTTCCGACCCTGCTCCAAAATTCCAAGTTCGATTTTAGAATAGCTATTTCTTTCTCTCGAATAAGTCTCGAAGGAAGAGTGACGGGGATGACTGATCCGATGTTTCCGACTGAGTGTTTCGTAGTAGACGTTCCGGGCTGAACGCAATTCGTCTTCGTTACAGATTCCGTGCAACCTGCCAACATTCATCACGAGAAACGCTGCCCCATTATGCTGTGGCCACTCTGAAGAATGGTATTCCCTAAATGCTCCTAATATTGCCAGCGAAAATATATTTTAGGTTAAGGAAGATTTTGAAATCAAAGGAAAATGGTTCGTCGCGTTGGAAATTATTTGTTTTAATGCTCAAAAACGTTTTGAAAGCATTTTAACGCATTAATTGGCAACGATCCGATACTCGGGTCCACTATTCGTAGCAGATTTTCACTACATAACGAAAACATGCTGCTACAGGATACAACGTAGCACTCGTAGCATTGCTTATAATAAATTTGTTAAGACACAAATTACAAAAAAGTTTTCTTCCTCCACGCGCAAAAAAGCTGATTTATTATAAAATATTGTTATCCCAATCTGTCGTTTACAACGAAACAAATGACACTCTGACGTGACGTGATGTAATTTTGTACAGAAAACTTCTGCCGTTCGCTTCCCGGAGCATAAAACAAAAAACACAAGACACGCGCATTACACACAAAGCGATCCTCGGATCACCTGCCTCAAGGCCACCTATAAACAATGCTTTATTGTACACCTTTACCTTTGCAAATAGCATCACTTTATAAACGCCAAACGTTCTAACAGATCCAGCAAAAGGAAATGACGTCGTTATTATAACATTACACATGGGAGAATAAAAAGCATCGCTTCACTGAGTCTTTTCATGCCCGATAATAAGATTTACAACACGATATCAACAGTATATCGTAAACAATAGTGCCGTATGTCTGTCCACCTGCGGATTACGATGATTAATTATGGGACGTGACCTAAATGGTTAAATGACAAATAACCCAATCTTACTCCTACATATTGTTTTGGTCATCTGTATTAATGTCCTAAGTAATACAATAAAATCAAATTAAGAACTAGTTTTAATGTCATTGTGTCTTTTTACCCGACTTGGCGGAGACAAAAGGAGGGTTATGTGTGTTATCTGTATATGTTCTTTCGTAACTTCTCATCGGTCAACCGATTGCGCGAGTGTCACTGGATACATAAAATTTTAAAAAAACATTTGTCAGTCGGATTTTGTGTTTTAATGTTTTTAACATATATCGACGACAGTGTTTAAAAATGCAGTTGGGTTTTCAAATCTTGCTTTTTATTTAGTTATTCTACTATCAACTATGTACTGTCAATGTGTTTGTCGAATAAACGTTTATCTATTCTATTCTAAATATCAAATTGACAACAGAAACGTATTAAAACGTCTGTTAATTGTCTAATATAACCAAGACGGCTCAATGGAAAGTTTTGACAGCGTTATGCCGCCCGTATCCGCATGTCACGGCGGTTTTCCCGGAGGCTTCTTGAGGGGTATAATTGGATTAAACAAAGCTGACAATGGGGTCCCCTGGACTGTCAGTTAGTTGTGTATGTCGAGAAATCTTCATCAATTTAACTAGTTCCAACTCAAGTTCATGGCATCATACACTGTGAAATTGTATAGTTTTACTTAGATTTCAAAATGAAAAATATTCCTGGCCAAGAATAAATAAAATTTTAATTTAGTTTCAGGATTGCAGTCTTTAGATTGTAGTCTTGAGAATTCAAAGATCTATGGGTCTCAGATCCTACTTACCATAGGTTGGCCTGCTTGCTCTTTTGTCCTCTGAACGTCATAAAAAAGACGGATATTTCAGATCTCAATCTACGTAGATACTAATGACGTAAGCCATTAAAATGAATCTTTATTCCATGGAAACGTTGAAATGAAAACTCGTTATTATTCTTTACAAAAAATATTACAATGGCATCTTTATATTTTCAGAAAAATCTTGTACACAATGACATTCGTTCTCCCCTCGCTGTAGAATTCGTCGTAAAATCTGCATAGCTTAAATAGCAGGGGAAAGTTGATTCCAAATTACCTAAACAACCACCCTTAAAGCTGAATTATACCTAACTACTGCAGACATTCGGACTAAATTGGCTAAACTAAGAACGCCTGGGTCGAACGTTTTTACACACCTTACTCAGCAACGAGAATATCTACTCAATTAGATGAATCATTTAGGCTTCGGATTAGGAAAACGCGACAACTAAGCCTCTCAAAAATTCTGGGTTGGCAGAAACAGATCCGTATTTTTTATTACTCGAAAATAAAAAATGCAGGTTAAATAATGTTGGTTCTAATATCAGGTTAAAAAGAGAGTATTTTCTCTTCTGTATAGGATGTACATTATGTTTTTTTGTTTATCCGCACTATTTTCCTTTACTGGTATAAGGAATGTGATTTTCTCAACAACGACGGTCGGACGGACGAACGAGTGAATGTCCAAGCGGCTAGTTCAAGTAGTCCCGTCAGAGCGAACAAAACACATTTTAGCGCGTGCATTTTCCATTTGGCAGAATGGCTTAACGAACGTATAAGGCTGCCTAATTGAGAATGCACGCGCTAAAATGTGTTTATTCGCTCAGATGGGACTACGTAAACTAGCCACTGCGATTTCGCTCGAATAACAACACCCAAGCTCGCCGTGGTACATTCTATATTGATTTCTTTTTGTGCATTAAAGAGTTACCATACATTACCCGAGATTAATTCAAATTAGTTTTACCTGTGTCGACATAAATAAACGCGAGTCCATCGATCAACTGGCGTGTCGGCCGCCAACCGGCCCGATATTCACAGGGATTGCTCAGGATGATTTATTGTCTCCAGGATTATGTATAGAATAGGCTTATATCGGATATGAATTAAATCTTTCCCAGCCACAAATGATAACGGCCAAGTAATCTGTTTGCTGGCCGGATTGGTGGCGCGGCGATAATGTCCTTAGTAAATGAGGCTTTTATTTCGTGATCAAAGGAATTTGGCAGATCAACGGCTGCATTACTGTTTGATTTAGGCCAACTTCTATGTTCTTTGTGTGAATTCACCAAAGTGACTTTTTATGTTATAATGTACGATATGAATAGACAGTAAGTTAGTTTATACTATAAATAAATAAATAAATAAATATCAGGGGACAATGTTACACAAATTGACCTAGTCCCAAACTAAGCTCTAGGCTTGTACTATGGGTACTAGACAACGATATAAATACTTACATAGAGAAATATATACTTAAATACATAGAAAACATCCATGACTCAGGAATATATATTCGTGCTCATCACACAAATATCTGCCCTTACCGGGATTTGAACCCAGGACCGCTAGCTTCGGAGGCAGGGTCACTACCAACTAGGTCAGCGCGTCGTCGTCGTCGTCGTGGTCGTCCTCGTACTATGTTGGTATACTATCGCATTGGGGGTCCTGTAATGATTGTGTAATGTGTTGATAAATAAATAATAAAATAAATAAATAAATAAACTTGCTACCATATCGTCATCACGTTTAGTTATTAAAAGCTACCATAAAGTCAACAATATAATCAGTATACCTTTATAACCTAGTCACGTAGGAACCCAGCGGGCCTAAATGATTGCGGTTATCATCCGTCGTTCTCCTACTTATACACCGTGTTTTTTTTGATTTACGATAACTTCGGCATATTACTAGTATATCCATAGAAACTAATTGGTAGATTAGATTTTTAAATATTGCAAAAAAAAATTTTTTTCTGTGTAGAACAAAGTAATGAAATCTTTTATCTTTGGTCATTCTAAAAGGGCCTTTAGAGTTAACTAATAATCAGTGTCAAATACGTCTATGTTGGCGTGACATACACACACAAGTAAAGATAACACTTGACAGGTACAAGATTGTCACTTTAGATTGACGCGTATACAAACCTAACAAAGGGAAACTCTTTAGTCATAAGTATTAAAAGAAAATTCTTGTTATCAATTAAGAGCCTTTTACACTAGTTTATCGTGATTAACTGATTAAATTTAAAAATTAATTATCTTTAAAACCGTTAGACTTATCATTTGTCTGTCTTCGGGAAATTAACTTTGTTTGACCTAAAGAACGTTCCCTTAAAGTTATCGTAAATCAAAAAAAAACACGGTGTATATGTGTCAGAAAGTGACGGATGCTTCATCCACATTTTGTCACGCGATAAACGCAGTCATACTAGGCCCCCGGACTATTCAACTCGGTAAACCCATATTGCCTTGGACGTGTTATCGAATTATTTTTAACTTACCCGCCATTACTGACAAGTAAATAAGAGCTATCAGAACGTTAACAATACGGGAACACGTGTAGAAGCTCAGCCCAGTTTTACTTTCTATTCTACATATTTATCGCGAAAAGGCAGTTTATAAAGGAGGATGGGCAGAAATGTATGAACACTATAAAAACCAATAACAATAAGCACTATATCATTGGATATGCTTTTTGATTCTACAACGATTTAGTGTAGTGGGAAACCTCAAATAACTGTGAGAAATATTTAAAAAATCGGGAACATCGGGACGCCTACATAGACGACGTTTGCATAATTACTTTGAAACACCGCTGTCTTTGCACGGCGATAACTTTTATCACACAAAGATTTCGAACTACCTGCCATAGAAATAGTTTTACAACTTAGAATTACCTATCCGGTGACATATTGCTTGTTGTTATTGGTCATATAGGCCAATTTGCCCACCCTCCTTTAATATTAATGATAAAAACATTTGTATAAGAAAAATAATGCAATTTTGAAGTTATTAATTGTTAACATTATTGCAAGGACCCCCTTTGGGTAAAAGCCTCCTCCAAGGTATTCCATTTTCTGTTTTTTGCAGTATTTGTCCAGCTCGAGCTGGAGACTGAATCTGCTTCATCTATCAGTTGTTATTAGTAACATTTATTAGAGTTTGGTTTGAATGTACACCTTAAAATACAACTTTAACAGCTTTATTATTTCACAGGCCAGTAATTTGAAGATACAAATTGATATGTATTTCGATTGAAATGCATTGGCCCCTAGTACCTATACTTATATTTAAGTAATACCAAGTGCCACTAAGTAAACCAGAACATAAGAGATTTTCTAATTGATTCGAAACAGTAATAAATTATAAATGTGCACTTATTTATACACGTGCGTGAAGTTAAAATTTATTTGAAATTTCGAGCGTAGCAAACTTTTTGCCTCAGGGTACTGAGGGGCAAACATACACAAACTTCCTTAGTCCCAAACTAGTCCCTATGCTGGTACAGTCAGCGTCATATAGTTTGTAGCATCCAAAGTAGCCGAATAGTTTGTTACACGCCCTTGTTACTACGGTAATAATGACGTGTAACGTACTATTTGGCTACTTTGGATGCTACCAACTTTATGACGCTGACTGTACCTACTATGGGTACTAGTCAATGATAAACACACTAAAAGCAGGAATTGTACCTGGCAAGAGCATGTCGGATCATCCCTGCTCACTGCTCAAAGTAGGGTGACGCCGTTACTACAAACACGCAACTCTAGCGAAACTGGACACTTTTAAATCTCAATATTTCTTGTATGTACATAATCATTTTTAAGGAGCTATCGAATGACATCTCACTTGACATTACCTACAATGACTCTAAAAACTTCTTCGTTGTAGTCGCTCAACTATCTTAATCGAGATATCTTATCGCCATCCGTGGTCTTCATCATCAGTTCCGCTTCAGCAAATGATACATTTTAAATGCAAATGCTGGAGTTGTCACTAAAAATATTTGCCTACAATATTTGAGGAGTTCCCTTAATTCTTCACTGATTTCCTCATCAGATCCTGCTTTCTTTATCATAGTAGCAAACTTGCGATATATCCTTTCCAACAAAAATATATCATCAAAATCGGTTCATAAACGACGAAGTTATCCGCGAACAAACAAATAAAAAAAAGGTCGTAATGAGAAACTCCTCCTTTTTTGAAGTCGTTGATAGGATAGAATCCCTTGTATTAATGTGATGAAACTTTTTTTTATGGCATAGAGAAGGCCAACGAGCACACAGGCCACCTGATGGTAAGTGGAAACTGTGACCCATAAACATTCGCATTCACAAGACTGCAAGCCTAAGACTGCAAATGCGTTGCCAACCCTGAGGACTAATATGGAATGCCTCTATGCTATTCATTACACCGGCTGTCTAATCCCCAAACCGGAACACATCAATGCGAACACTGCTGTTTGGCGGCAGTTTAATGGATAAGATGGTGGTAGCGATCCGGACGGACCCTGAACAATGTCCTAGGTGGTGTTGATCGATGACTAATATAGGTTAATTTAAACTATTGCACTGTACCACCAAGGACTTTAAATGTTGATCCATCATAGAACCTTGACATATAATGACAGCGTCTAGTGACAAGATAGAAATTACATAGGAATTAATAGTTTTTTTTATGTGACGAGGTTCTTCTAGAGTGGTTCATTAATTAAACCCTTTTTGTCATCGCGCTGTCGGGTTATTACAACATGTAACGCTACTCACTAAACTAACACAACTCACTCACTATTCGCTTACTATTCAGACCGAGTATCGATCAAGGCTTAATTGAATCCGTCCACAAAACTTCCTCACGGGTCCCTACAACGTTACGTTACGGTATAGGGTTTCCAACACGTTAAACGTTGGCCATTTCGTTTCGAAATCACTGGAGGCAGGTATTAATGCAAAGGCTCTTTTGCTGTTTTTGTTATAAACGTGAGTGAAGCACTCTGGCTCCAACAATAAGCAAATCGTCGTTCGTGCTTGCCTATCTGCTTATTTCTCCCTTTCTTTTCTTTCTTTATTCCACTTATAACAGATGAACTTATGTCCGACATAACTACCGTTTACACATGTTTCAAAATCACGTTTTATTACTAAATAACACACACTACGTAGTCTAATGCCCATGACCAGATGATAATGGTAAATAAACAGTGTGGACACAGGTGTGGACAATGTTATATATTGTAAAAGGAATTCACAAGTGACAGCATAAAATACAATAATAAAACCGAACAATGCCGTTGCCACGTCCTTATTCAAAATATGTAAAAGAATTGGGTTACCTTTGTTTCGTCAAAATATTTTTGGTCAAATGTATCATTTCCCAAATTTTCATTTGCCAAACTGCTTTGTTTTCTGTAACCGTAAATATTTCAGGATTTTATAAAAACTAACCTAACCTAACCCATAGGGTTCTACACGATGGTACTGAAATAAATTCTGAAAACATTGTATAACATTGGTTTGGCAAATGAAAAATTTGGGAAATGATACATTTGACCAAAGATATTTTGACGAAACGGCAGGCTCCCAAAAGAATTATGCCAGTATTAAACTAACTAATACATTCAGCCTAACCCTTCAGAGGCATAGTTAATAGGGGGTGATCCTGCCTATGAATCAGTCCCAGATCCTATAGAACCCGGTAACAGAAAATATTTGCGTTAGAGGCGCGAATATTTTTTTGTGAGTTACTAGGGTCCTAGTGAAAAAGTGTACCTTTTTCATAATCTTTATTGCACAAAAAATAGCTTGGTCTTCAAAAAGCCGTAAGACCTTTGGCAAAACAGTCGCAAATTCTCCACAGCCCTTTAAGTGTAACTGAAAGTGTTAATTAACATGTCTATTCGTTCCCAGCTCGTGTTACAAACGCCACACTACCAAGACTCCAGAATCTCACACATAATGGACGCTTATTGGAGTTGTTGGCACGGAGTGTGTCGAAAGTTTATTTTGGTGAGCCTTGCTTAAAACAAAAGGCAAATGCGCTATTTATTTACAAAAGGCATATTAAACCCTATACGGTTACAATAAGGTTGCATGTGCAATACGATTTCAAATACACTAGCGTTTATTTTTCTAAGTACGGCAGGCCGGGTGGCGGTTGACACGGTTGGCTTGCACAGAATGCTTTGACAAATAAAATGCCGCTTCGAAAACAGTTTAATTAACTAGCTTCATTAACATTTCAATAGACATTCTCGAATTCATGAATAAATGCGTACACTATTAGTTGGATAATTGATTTAAAAGATTCTCGCTATCACTTTGCCTTTATTTTGCTTTTAGGGTTGTTACAGGCGGCCTTAAAAGTCGCTGAACACTTTAGTCCCTTGTCGCTTTAACGCTTTTGACAGGTTAGTGCCGTAGTTCAAACATCACGTTATTGTCACAAAGCAGTAAAGTTTGTCAATGTTAAAGATTTACAATACTTGTCTATGGTCATTGTTTATTAATTCTTTCCAAAATCCATCTAATATTAGAATTTAAAAAAAAAGACTTCGAATCCGTTTAAAATTAAGTAAACTAGTTTTAAATGTTTTCAAAGACAATGTACGTGAATGTGAAATACCACAGCAACTAATGTCTGCCATCACGATTGTAATCCTTAATTCCATTTCCATAATAGTTTGTTCTATGTTGACGATGTGACATATTTTTTATCGACCTAATAGGCTCTTGTGGCAGTTTTGCCTTTTATCGTAATGTCGTTGCACTTCATTGTAAACGGAAGCAAAAGTCGTTTTTTAATTTCGTTGATAGAATTCAATCTTTCTTGGACCAACTGATTAATAACTTGTCTGCTATAATCAATAATCTCAATGGTTATATCGTTTTAGAATCTCCATTACACAGGCATTTTTTAAGAAAGCAGCACTACAGGTCTTAGTACATTTTTTACACCGTGCGATGTTAATCTTGCCGCAAGAAAAACTCAGATTCCTAAATCTTAAATTTGATTTGATTTTTAATAAACTGCTAATTTTTTTATTTTTTCGTTGAAAATGGTGAACCAGTGTACCGCATTTCCAAAATTTTGAAAATTTGAGATATCTCGTTTTTAGTGCGACTTTTACCAAACATGATTTATCATATTTTGGCCACTCCTGAGCTGAGCTATCCAGCCCTGTAAGGTTGACCACTACCCGGACACCCTGTATATCTCTCTCATGCTTACTGGACGCACAACCTTTCACTTTTCTCAATCTCTCAAGAGTTAGCTGGAAGAGATTCCTTAAATAGATAAGTTCTTTGTACTCTTAGCCCTGACCCATCATAGAACTATGTCACTGTGACATTATGATTCGAGTCGTAAGAAGTGTCAAACAAATTGTTTTATAATGTCACTGTGACACGGTTCAATGGAGGGTCAGGGTTCCATTGGGTTAATAGTACATCTATTCTATATTAATTGTATTGTTTTGTTTTTTACTTCGTGGGTATGTAAAAGTGTTGACATACCTACCTTACATACATACGAGTAAAACCACCACTTTCAGAAATGTCTCTTTATTCCAATAAATAATCTTGATAAAATCACTCATAACATAAACAATCCCCATTAATGTCTCCACACAAATATCTTCAAAGTACAACTAACGAGCAACGTCCGAGTAACAAAAGAGTTGTGGTTAAACTTCCCGCGACACAAATATAATAAAGCCAAGGATTCACTAGGGGACAAACGTGCCGCGACACGTGTCGGCAACATGTCAAGCGAAGTCGAGCGATAGGTGACATCGCGCGACCGGTGTTGGCAGCGAGATCGGACAAAGTCGAGTCTTCGCGAAACTTCGCCGAACATATCTGGCGACATTTCCAGAAATGTCATGCAAAATTTCGCAAAAGACGCTTGACCTTGCCTGATACACACACAGATAGAACACAGACAGATTATAAGGGTAATAGGCGCTACCATGGATAAAATAGGTCATGTCACCTCTTTTATTGGTTTGCTCCATGTAGGACTAAGGGACTGTAGCTCATTTAGCCAAATAAGGACAGGCATGGAAAACTTTTTGCAAATTTCTGTCTTTTTTTTTAAATATTTTTTATTTATATTTTGTGTTCAAACAATGACTTATGTGTTTGTAACCTTCTGAGCTTTCACCTGATGGTTCCAACGGAAGACCAGCGCTGACTTTAATGCCAGCATTACTCTGAGTTGGGACCATTTCGTGGCTACTTTCTTCTCGTACGGTTTTATCTGTTCTTGGCTGTATTTGTCGCAATTTCCTTTTTTTCATTAATATCGTTGCCGACCCCTGTCCGGCAACGTTGCGCCACTTCACCCGTTATCGCTAGCGTCGTCGGACATTGGTCCCCTATAGTGACTCCCTGGCTTTAAGCTGGCAGGACGGAGTTCTGTTCTTCAACTTAGTTCGCTCGTACGTGGCTGCTAATCCCAGGAGGAACCGTAGTTTATAGCCGCCTTATCGTATTATTCAGAAGACGAGAGCCGACCACACTCCGCTCTGATGCATTGTTTAATTTACACTCGTAAGACCAGGGGGGTTATTATGAGATAGCTACGCAATTTAACCTGAGAGAAAAGGATAGAGCTATATAACTGCTATAGCTCTGTCCTTTATGGTCGCCGTAAAATCAGCGGCATAGTTATGTTCCCTGTTCGTGCATTAATAGCACAGGGATCAAAATTTTACAGCTCAAAAATAAACCTTCGTAGAGGAGATGGGAGCGGCGGATACTCTATAATCAATCGTAATTATACTAGTGCAGAGCCTCTATTCTACTGAAGAAGAAGAAGATATTTATTCACTAAGCAAAAGACACACAAATATACAATTCATTAAAGTAAATGGTGCAGGTAACAGGGGTAGCACGTAATATGTGACTCCCAGACAAGAATATCACGGTCAAAGTTATCACTTCACTTTCTTTTGTCATATGAAAGAAAAGGACGTGGATAAAATTTATATGGCAGATACAACACGCGGTTGAAAAATAAACCCATAAAATCACTGAGACCCGTCGGCTATCACGACCGTTATCGGACAAACCCGAAGCACTCGAGATAACAAGCAGACGCGACAAAGCGCCATCGGTTCTACATTTAACAGCATTTCGAAGAGGCGACTTTCAAGTTTACTGCTGCACCATTTGTATTAATTTTCAACAATACATTGTATTAAAAATATAGTGCCTTACGGCTGTACTCAGAGACATTTTAGAAACAATTACCTAACTAGTTCTTCTCGGATTTAAACTCACACGATTTTGATTCATTATTATTACACTACACGGGACTTAATCGCGTTAAGGGATATATAATTAATTACTAAAATTGAGTCCTCTCGAGACCATGGGCGTAGCGTCACGTCCGAAACGTCGAGGTAATAATTAATTTTAGTAATTAATTATATATCCCTTAACGCGACTAAGTCCCGTGTAGTGTAATAATAATAGTTCTTCTCGGTCCCCCAAATCCAAAAATTTATAATGTCATGTACATATTTATTTAAGAAATATCCAATGATATCTCACTCGATGTTGTAAAAAAATGCTTTGCTTTACATGCATGGAAGGTAAGTAGTAGGTAACGGACGTGTTCTTTTTTTAATTTCACTTCACAACTTTGTCGGCGTAATTTAAATGTATAACTCTTTTTCCAATTTCAGCTTTGTACGAGTTATACCAAGAGTCTCGTAGTTAGACGGCGGACAGACGGAGAGATGGACTGACGGACATCGCGAAATAGTTTGACTTCGGAAACCTTCTAATGATTAAATACCTACGTTGATATGCCTTTGCTGAAGAAAGGCACCATTTAACAACCACTTGTTAACATTAACATTCCTTATAGCCCGGAAGAAAATATTTAATTAATTGCAGATAATTAAATATTTTCTTCCGGGCTCTCCCCAATACCCAACGGAGTTTATTTGCGTTGTGATAAAATTACAATACAATTGCAATAACTTAAAAGATACTCGTAGGTATATTATTTTTGTTTTTTTTTTATAACCCGCTGTTTTCAGTGTTGATCAGTGTTTACTCATTTTAAATACCTATTAGTCCAATCATATTGATTAATTAATTAATTCAGGTTAACAGATACTAAAACTCACTTGATAAAGTCATATAACAGCTGCAATCATTCACTAATTTGATTAACTTGATAAACTATAATGATGCAAATCCACATTCAGGACCCATGTTGGGCGCCAATATCAAAATACTTCAAATTGCTTAATAGGAACAGAAGAATAGAAACAATGATAAGGTGAATATAATAAAGTAGGAAAACATAGATACGAAGTTTATTCAATAAATAGAAACACTTATAGTATAATTATTAATTACCTACACTAAATCAGATAGCTCACATTACAGATATTGGTAATTGCACACAAACGAAAAAATATCAATTATGGATTAATAACTTTTTCAAATTGCAGTAAAATAATAAGGTATGTTAGGAGCAGTCCCATAAACTTGAAAGGGAGGGAGATGTCGATATCGAATATCTGGAGGAGTGAGAAGGACAGGTCGCGAGCTTCGGTGAGGGAGAGCAGCGCACGCGCCACGCTTCGCCCCGACTTGTCTGAAAAATAATTCAACGAAAGGACGTTCATTTATTTATGTGTTTACTTGTAGAAAACCTCGAGTGACATGCCCGAACACTACGACTAAAATCCAATATTTTGCGTTAAGTTGTGTTTAGCTTAAAGAAAGTTCAAGTGTAACTAGGTTGCCTAATAAGTATACGAAACACTCGGACTTTCCAATTTAATTAATTGTTTTTTTTCTTTCTAATTTAACATAAATTCTTTCTTCTTTGCGTTTAAAATTAATTACCAAAATCCTACAATATAATTGCGAAATTTTGTGAGTTTGACTTCACGCTGCAATGGCTGGACGAGTTTGGATGAATTTTGAAATGGAGAAAGCGTATACAATGGATTAACACATACGCTATGAGGACAAAGTCGCGGGCAGAAGCTAGTGTAAAACAAACAGCACAAGTTATTAATTATTATTAATTTCCTGGCAAGACCGTTTAAATATCACATGATTAAAAAAGTGATCGGATAATAACTAACCTCTCAACCTCTTGAACTCATGATATCATTGTTTGATAATGTTATCTTATAAGTATTTGAATACATGAAAAAAATACACAATAATTAACTCTAAAAGGATATTAATCACTCTATAAAAACGTGTTACCTATATAAAATAGATTTAGATGAAAACTTTATGAGACAAGCTTTTCTCATTATGAAAACGAGCTCACGAAATTTTGTTATTTTGTTTTTTTCAGCGCACCAGACACAGATAATGAAATTGCATTTGGATGTTTAATTAACAGCGTAGAAGAAAGTATAACTAAAAGATGATTCAACGGTCCATGAAACTAGAGATAAAGGACAGTTTTACTTGAATTTATAAGGCGGCGCCTAGTAGTAAACTCTAAAATTAAGACAACGCAACCCAATTGCACAGCGAATCCTATTATTTCTAGTCTGAATTTAATGAAGTGTTCTTAAAATTTCCAAATAAACATTTATATTTTACCTACACATATTCTGCCACTAACAAAATAATGGTTAAGATAATAATTATAACGTGGCGGTGGCGGTGCCCCATTTTAAGCCAATAAGCACTGCCACCATTCTCAAGAAGCTAACTAGAGCCCCCTGTATACTTCTAACAAACTGACAATTCACCCTGTTAAACTAGTTGGTTGTGATCCTGTCTACAAAGCTAGCGGTCCCGGGATCAAATTCCGGTAAGGACAGATTACTTGTGTCATGATCGCGAGTTTTGGTATCAGAGTATTGGATGTTTTCTGTACATAAGGACTGTTAAATTTACTAAGCGGACATACTTAATTCAATATTAATCCTTCAACTAAAAAAATACTGATAGGCAGTGGCTGGTTATAAAATAAACATAGACAAGTCTATCAAGTGTCGTATTTTTTTTTTTAATTGTCTAGATATTTTTCACGATGGAGCGAATTAATATTAAAGATCGCAAATTAATTTTGCAAAAATGGTGTACAGGCCAATTTTCACTGCGGAAAATTGCGAATGAGTTTAAATGTTCCAAGTCAGCCAAGTTTCAAATCATAAAAAAATTTGGAGAGCATCATACGCTCGACCGGCCCGGCAAACCCAAATGTCGAACAAAAAGTCGTGCGGCTGTTAAAATCAAAAAAGTACATGTCCGTTCGTGAAATTGCTAAAAAAGCAGGTATTAGCGTAGGCACTGTACAAAATATCAAGAAAAGAAATAATATACGGACATATAAGAAGCAAAAAATGCCGAAGAGAAGTGCCGAGCAAAAAATACGGCCCAAAAAAAGATGCCGCATTTTATACGATATTTTGCAGCAAAATAAATCTCGATGCATTCTCATGGACGACGAAACGTACGTGAAATTTGACACCAGTACGTTACCGGGGTATTACAATGCGGCTGTAGGAGAAATTGTACCCGTTTCCAAAAAAAACATAAAAATTGACAAATTCGGGAAGAAAGTCCTAGTATGGCTGGCAATTTGTTCCTGTGGCCTCAAAAGTACGTCTTATTTTGCAACCGGAACTATTGGTTGGGAAATTTATAGAAAGGAATACATCACAAAACGGTTACTTCCTATATATAGAAAGCACAGTATTCCCCCTTTGTTTTGGCCTGATCTAGCGACTGCTCACTATGCCGGTGAGACTGTGGTGCTATTAAATTTAAAAAACATCGATTTTGTTAAGCAAGAAGACAACCCACCAAATTGTCCGGAGCTCCGCCCCATCGAGCGATACTGAGCCACTGTAAAAAGATACTTGAGGAAGGATGGCCAAGAAGCTAGTACATTGGCAGAATTTAAACGCATATGGTTTGCTGCTTGTAGAAAAGTATCCAAAAGCGATGTGCAAACACTTATGCGAAGAATCCGGGCTAAAGTTCGAAATTTTTACCGTTGTAATTAATTATTTTTTTCTTGTGTTATATATTACTTTATTTTAATATTGTAAATAAATATTCACCGTAATAAATATACATTTGTTATAAGAAATCCAAAAATGAACCTATTTTTGATGTCCGCTTACTAAATTGAACAGTCCTTACAATAGATCTTAGTTTAGAAATAGGTAAATTTATGTGACAATGTCACGATGATTTATGTGCCCCTAATATTTATTAATGTAACACTAACAATGCTTTATTTTTTAAACGTCCTTGGTTCGTACCTCTGTCTCACTTGCTCAAATTCACTCTTATGACAATGTGATTTTATCCGAACCCGAAACACTTTTTAAGACATCTTATAAGGTACCTTTCGTACATCATCAGTTCGTTAATTTCGTTGTCCTTAAAGGTTATCGCACAAAATATCAGCTCGGCACGACTTACACGGATTTGTTTATGTTACAGTAGTATGAAATTTCACACAAAAAATACTGAACGGTTTGAGTTGAAGAGGCAATGTATCCGGTACCGAGGCAGGTCACTTTAAAAACATAACCTGTGACAAAACTGAAGAAGATTTTTTAAAGTAGATTTATAAAAGCATTACTCAGTTTGTTCTCGTAAAGTCTGGAAGCCAGCAGTTCCCTAAGGCGTCGCACTTCGTCGTGGACCTGGTCCCCGAACAGGCAGGGCGAGAATATCGGCAGCAGGCGGACGGCGGTCAACGCCGACTCTACCATCACGTACGCAAACGACCGCTGGAAGATTGTACAAATTTTAATTATTATAGACAAACAGACGTAAGACAGACTACCATAAAGGCATCAGACCTCAAACCCTTTCCAAAATCACGTAGTCTGTGCGCCTTTTTACGTTCTTGATGCCTTAACTCAATACAATATCTACGATTGTTATGGCATTTCATATTGATTAAGTTAAAACGGTTAGTTTAAATGGCCAAAAAGAATTAAAACCTCCAGGACTCTCACTAGTGGTCAAAAAAAAACTCGTAAAGATATAGACTACCAAAAACTTTAATGACGATGTTTTATTTAGTGATATGGTGCTATGATATGATACGGTGATCTAGAGCTATTATAGAGGCTTTCTAGCCTACACCGAAACCTAGTAGGAAAAGGAGAAGGAATTATAAAGTAGTTTACTCACCGTACCACGAATTGTCATTAAGGAGGCTACGTAAGAGAAACTTAGCACGGAGATAAACGATGAAGTTAACGCCACTAAGAACTGCAATGAAATTAAATTTATTACTCATTTTAGATCGAGGATGAACAATTTCATTATACAATTTTATACTTACCTGCCATTTAATTGCTTCAATCAGAAGGTCATAAGCGCTAATAATAATGCAGTAGAGCTCCATAAGTATCTTTATCTCACAATTCTGCGACTCTAAATTATTAGCCTTGGCGTACGGAAGCTTATCGACTTTTGGAGCCGCTACTTGTTGGTTGTCGTTTAGTGATATCTTCATGTAATAGTTAATCAAACGGAGCCGAGGGACCAGGAGGCTGAGGAGGTGCCCGTAGAAGTGAACCTCCATGATGTGAATTAAGCGCACCCCCAGTTGCGGCAGCGATAATTGCTGTGTGACCAATATTTCATAAGGAATACCTAACAGAGTCAGAATAATGGAAATACTCATTAGGATGACATTCTTGATAGAAGCCGCTGTAACCCTAGGCCTGCAACCCACGGCCTTGTCAAATGTCTGCAATTCGTTGAAAAATAGCTGCAGCCGTTTCCTAATAATCGTACTTATTAAAACGCACAATAAGAATTCGAATGCGTCTATCCCAACCACAACCGCATATGTCGTGTTAATGTTGAAAATGAAAGACAAAACCACTACCGAGATGAACAAAAGAAGACTGTATAAGGACGCAAGGGCTTTACAAAACTGTTTTATTTTACCAAACACGGCGATCCGGTTTAGACCAATTAATAGTTCGCCTATAATAAAACTTTTAGATAAAGGATCTACATAACTGGTTTCTTCTTGCACTAAATTGTTGAGAAGCACTACTGGAGACGGCATGGCTGTTTCAACTGAAGTCAGAATTACTAGTGGCTCATTAATTATGTTAAAACTACAGAAACATCATTTCATTTCCTAATAGCATCGGAGTCATTACTATGAGTGATTCCTGCGGAGTTTGGAAAACATATTCGTGGCCTACTACAACACTAGTAGACATTAAATTAATGAACTCTATCCTCCATTTCACATTCCGATCTTTTTACCATACCGCCATTTTAAACAAACACTCCCCACGATTGAGTGTACCTACGGTACCAGTAGGCAAAAACCTGTAATACTCAAAAATATAACCTAATACCCTATGGTAATTAAAAGGATTGAAGTTAAACAATCGTACAGTCGCCTTAGTCAATGTTCTACATTTCATCAGATTTTGACACAAAAAGCCACGCCTAGACGATAAAATGTTATCAAAAGCTAGTTCACGTAATATAAATGAAAACCTTTCGCTCCAACGAATAAGTAACCAAGTACATTTGTTATAGAAAGGCACCATTTGGATCCATTTGTTACCATCAACATTCCATATAACACGGCAGAAAATATTCAATTAATTACTGCAATAAACCTCCCCAATTTCCCAACGTAGTTTACGTTGTGATAAAATTACACGGGTAATAAACCAGACACAGAAGCAACAAACGTGTCCTAACAGTAAATTGTACTAGTGGATTACACCAACGTAGTGGTCGAGTGGCTTTTAGTGGCCACACACTGACGTTTACGGTTTGACGGATTACGTAATAAACACTGACCCTTATTCATAAGAAGCTGTTACGAGGATATTTATGTACCCGACCGAAATCAGACCGCAGGAAACCATCTTGGATTTTTTTAACAACATCCTGTAACTGGCTCTTCATAGAGTGTATTGTTTGTTTTTTAAATACGCACCATTATTTCACTTTTTCGTTTTAAAATGTATTTAAATATCATATTGTTAAAGTAAAGTTTCTGATCAGAATCAAATATAGGAAGGATTTGTAAAAGTAAAACTCTATTCTTGTTACTAAAATTGTCTTAAAAACTTGAGTATATATTTAGTAAGATTTTTTTAATAAAAGAACTCTATTCCGAAGTGGCCATTTAAATGTCTAATGTAATAAAATTAAATCATAGCTTTGACTCTAATTTTATCAAGTTTATATGGATATTAAGATTGTCTTTATTGCTGATCTATTTGAAGGACCCATGTTGGGCGCCAATGTAAAAATAGGATATTACGCTAAACAATAACGGATGAACAGGAATGCAGTTTTGGTAAGGAGAATAGAGGAGGAAAACATGGTACGAAATCGGAGAAAAGATTAAGTATATTGAGGGATTAGGGGAGGGAAGGATTATTTTAATGTGAAGCAATACGACGTTTATTCAATAGACACAAATAGTTTTAATTAAACTAGATTAAGTCAGGTCGCTCACAGAATAAATAATTTAACATGATCCAAAAAATTAAGGGTTAATAACTTTTTCAAACTGCAGCAAAATAATAAGGTATGTGAGGAGTAGTCCCATAAACTTGAAAGGGAGAGAGATATCAATATTGAAGATCTGGAGGAGTGAGAAGGACAGGTCGCGAGCTTCCGTGAGGGCGAGGAGTGCACGTGCCACGCTACGTCCCGATTTGTCTGAAAAATAATTCAATACATGGTGCTCATTTGATCATACATTAATTTAATTATGTACTCATGAAAAACCTAAGGCCGAACGCTAATTATAGAAGCACAAAAGGGCGATATTTTGCAGTTTAAAAAAGAAGACTGTTCCGAATTAAAACATGAAATGCTTTTGGTTATATTAAAAGTTTTCTTTGGCAGGCTTCAGGCTTATCATAAAAACGAAATCACTCCATTTTTTTTTCAGTACACCAGAAACAGATAATGAAATGGCTTTTTGACGTTTATTAAGCAACTTGGAAAAAATGCAATTAAAATTGATTAGGACGGTTCTGGAAGCTATTGGACAAAAACGAGACAGAATATTTTGTACAACTTAGAAAAGCCAAATATATAATTCAAACTTCTTTCAAAAACTCGGACTGCTAATTTCGTAAAAACTTAATTGCACTGGCAATTCTGCTATAATGACTTTTTCGTAGCGTAAATTTAAAATTTTAACATTTATACATACATTTCTGCTTTCATTTTCTTCTATATATTAACAAAAGGAACGTAAAACATAATAATAAACGGGTATAGTGGCAGTCAGTGCCTCGTTGAACGCAATAAGCATGGCAACCATTTTTAGAAAGCAACTAGAACCACTTTAGAGCCCTCTGAACTTTTTTACAGTCAGACATAAATTCCTCATATTTAAACAAGAACGCAATACTTCTCTCTCACTTGGTCCTATTCGCCCTTATACGAGTCTAACCGGCTTTGCTTGACCCCGAAAGACTTATTTGGGCATATGTATATTCCATTATTTTTAAAGTTTAAAGTTTTAAAATGATTGTGAAAAGGTTTCTCTCCCCTTAAACCTCGTCCGATTTTTACCATTTTTAAATGTGTTGTAGATATCGTGATAAACTTTGTCTGTACGTTTTTCTTTCCAAAAATATATTTCTTAGAACAGAACAAATTTACATAAACGTACAGACCTATGTCTATAATAATAACTAGTACATATTCAAAATCGTGAAATCTAGGAGGAGGAGGAGGAGGAGCTAATTTTGTACTTTTTTTGACAGCTACGCCATTTTACCGGCGCTTCACAATCATCTCAAGTCCGCATGGACTCAAGGCTATGCCGTTACTTTACTGACTATAAACATTGACAAACGATTCGAATGGAAACCATACTTTTCCAATAGCTGAGTTGATATATGTACGCGGTAACTTTCTCACTACGGTAAGGTTTTAAAAGCTTTACTCAGTTTGTTCTCGTAAAGTCTGGAAGCCAGCAGCTCCCTGAGGCGCCGCACTTCGTCGTGGACCTGGTCCCCGAACAGGCAGGGCGAGAATATCGGCAGCAGGCGGACGGCGTTGAACGCCGACTCTGCCATCACGTACACAATCGAGCGCTGGAAGATTGTACAGGGTGATTTCCTTATTTTAGAAACGATGTATACATTTATTTATTTAGTTATTTAGATCATTTATAACTAAACAGTACCTAGACACCAGAGCGTTATAAAATTATAGGTACATAAGAATATTTCATTAATTAACACGAATGAATATGACAACAACCTAAAATATCCGCAACTTTAGTAATTGCAGAGGCATTTAAGGAATGACATTATTGAGAGGTAAGACCTCATGCAGGGTCTGGCTGGATAACTTGCTGTGTTACGACTGTTTCTTTCAGTGTAAGACAGTGGGTGAAAATAACATTAAAACGTCATCTCATTAAAGGTAGAAGACCGGACCACAACATCTACAACACACGCAATTTCACTTATTGCATGGCGTTTTTTCTTTATTTGGTGATAATTACATAATAAATAAATTAATTTGACTTTAGAGGGCAAATGAGTATAGTTTCCGGGACTCAAACGAGTTGACAAGATTGACTCGTAAAAATACCATAAGACTACATACTAGTGTTCTGGTCAGAATAAATAAGTTTTCTTACCGTGCTACGAATCATCACTAAGGAGGCTACGTAAGAGAAACTTAACACGGAGATAAACGACGAAATTAACGCCACTAAGAACTGCAATAAAAATAAAAACAATTACTCATTTGAGAACACGACCAAGAACAATTATAAATTTTGCGACAATTCCTATAACTACTTACCTGCCATTTAATTGCTTCAATCAAAAGGTCATAAGCGCTAATAATAATGCAGTAGAGCTCCATAAGTGTCTTCATCTCACAATTCTGCGACTCTAAATTATTAGCCTTGGCGTACGGAAGCTTATCGACTTTTGGAGCCGCTACTTGTTGGTAGTCGTTTAGTGATATCTTCATGTAATAGTTAATCAAACAGAGCCGAGGGACCAGGAGGCTGAGGAGGTGCCCGTAGAAGTGAACCTCCATGATGTGAATTAAGCGCACCCCCAGTTGCGGCAGCGATAATTGCTGTGTGACCAATATTTCATAAGGAATACCTAACAGAGTCAGAATAATGGAAATACTCATTAGGATGACATTCTTGATAGAAGCCGCTGTAACCTTAGGCCTGCAACCCACGGCCTTGTCAAACTTCTGCAGCTCGTTGAAATATAGCTGCAACCGCTTCCAAATAATCGCACTTATTAAAACGCACAATAAGTACTCCAATGCGTCTATCCCTACCACAATCGCATATATAGTGTCAATCTTGAAAATGTAGGACAAAATCAATACATGGCTGAACAGAATAAGACTGTACAAGGACGCAAGGACTTTGAAAACTCCTTTTATTTTACCAAAAATGGCGATCCGGTTTAGACCGATCAATAGTTCTCCGGTAATAAAACTTTTAGACAAAGGATCTATATAAGAACTATCTGCTTGTTGCACTAAATTGTTGCGAAGCACTGCTGGGGGAGGCATGGCTGCTTCAACTGACGCAGTACGAGTGGGTCATCAATTATGTTTCATTATCAATTATCACTTCGTTCCCTAATAGCATCGAAGTCATTAGTATGAGTGATTCCTACGGAGTTGTCACAACATATTCATGACACTATAGATTAGATTAATGATCTCCATCATCAATTTCACATGTCTATCCATTTACCATACCGCCATTTTAAACAAACACTCCGCAAGGGCACGATTGAGCTATGTGCATTACCTTGTTACCACAAGTACTTAGCCTCAGGCTAGTCATTTCCACGAAACCACGCACATGATTTTCATTAAAATGACCCAAACAATATACACGGCAATAACGCATTCGAAACGACGCTATTATTCTCCCGTCCCGTACATCTGATATAAATCCAGGCAGTAAAAACATTCGCGAGCCTCTCTGACACCGCCCTTCGCACAATTCGCATCTAATCTCTTTAGGGCAGACTTTACGAAATAAAGCATAAACCGGCATCAAAGGAGACATAAAACTTTCTAGAAAATTTAATTGTGCCATTTATTTAAGTTCTACTCCGCTTTTTTGGCAAATTAAACGTTATCATCCTAAAACGCTAGGGTAAGAAATATGACAAACACAATTTGTTTAGCGAAGATTAAGAAAAAGAGCAGTTAGCATTTCAGCGAAGCCAACCCTCGTCAAAATATCAGCATCTCTGTGTGAAATTAGATGCTGATCTGTTCTGACGTCACACAATCAAGAATTCTATTTATCTTCGACAACAGCGACAAAGATCGTAATTTCGTACATAATGCGATTTAAAGCCCGTTTCGGGAGGTAGGTAAGTTTTCTCATTTGTCTGAGTGCTGAGATTCCCTTCCAATTTTTATTTAAAGGACTGCTATTTATTATGCGGCTTTCGCTTCATATTTCGGGTGTAAGTTGACTGGGGAAAAATGTCGGTGGTCGCGTTGTGTTTGCCGTGTCGCGGGACGAGTGTATCCTTTAGCACTCGCCAAGCTTCGTACCTCCCTTCAAATTAACCGCGAAAAAGTTATAAAACGCCTTTGTTCGCCCGCCGCGGCGCCGCCGCGAGCGTTTTTGTCACACCGCTTCGGGGAAATAAGTTTACTTTAAACCGAAAACCTTTTTAGATGTACATGTAGCCTTTCCAGTGTTGTTAATGTTGGTATTTTTGCTGACAGATTTAAAATGGCTTCACAGATTTGTGTTAAAAATAACATAGTGAAACAACTACACGTCTTTGCTTTATTTTCTGGACCAATAACGACGTTATTTTTTGGGATGCTTCTTAAATATTCTAATTTCATGAAAATCGGTGAGTCGTCAAGTTTAAGAAAATGGATGTCGCCATTACAACAGGTTTATTTTATATATTTCATAGTTATGATATTAAATATACCTACTTAGGCTTACGTAACAAATACGCAAACACTACGCGAGCCAAACTCTGGGCACAATCAAAACTGTATATTGCATATTATTGCGGTCGAGAAAATACGGTTATTTTTTGCTTACCATTGCATTTTCACTGCATCAATGTGCGCATTTCAAATTGAAACTCCCGAGTGGATCACGCATTGTTGCGAGCACTTCACAGATGAAGCGCATACTGCATTTACCGCATTCGGAAACGGAGGCGGTGGACAAAAAGCCATTTTAGTGAAATTTTAAATGAATACAAATTAATCTTGTCAAATGCTACAAGTAATATTTAATCCCAAATATAAAAGAGAAGTGTCATAAGTTTAACGTGTGTATCTAAATATGTCTATGTGTATGTACGTGTCCCTAGTATGTGTCTTTCTATACTTAGCACCGTAGAGTCCAAGTGGATGAACCGATTTAGCCGCAGTTTTATTTGAAAGGAAGCTAGTTAACCGTGAATGGATTTTACCTATATTTCATAAAAAATGGTTGGGCCTTGTTTTTTATGGCATGGAGAAGGCAAACGAGCACACAGGCCACCTGATGGAATAGACATTCGCATTCACAAGACTGCAAGCCTAAGACAGCAAATGCGTCGCCAACCCTGAGGACTTAGATGGAATGCCTCTATGCTAGTCATTACACCGGCTGTCTTATCTCCAAACCGGAGTTTGTTTAGAGAGATCAGCTCTAGGGTTGCCAAAATATCGACTAACCGAAATCATTCCCCTGCCCTTATCACAACTTATTTGGGGTCAGCGCAACATCTTCATTTTCTTCCATACTTCTCTATTATTATCACCAGTGATTAGTAAATAAGTAGTACATTAATAAGAGCTATCATAATTCTTACTAATATTATAAATTCAAAGGTTTGGATGTCTGTTACTCATTCATGACAGAACTTCTGAACGGATCTGTATGAAATCTGACACACAGATAGATTATAGTCTATAACACATAGGCTACATGTTATCTTGTAAAATTGATCAGTTCCTGAAGTGATAGTAATAATCAACTTCTACGCGGATGGAGTCGCGCTCGAAAGTTAGTAGGTATCATAAATAGGACTCCAGGCGTTTGTAAGATTACGTAGAAGTCGTTTATATCTGTTCTCTCTGGAACAGTAAAGTGTGAGCTTCAATTCGACCAGGCTGGGCTATAATTCTACGCGGTAAAAGCTCATTGCCGAAGTGACGTAATCGTATTGGTTTAACTCGGCTGCCTAATGACAGTAATCTATCAAGTTCATAAGAGCTATGATAATGTTGGTGATACGATAGCCATTTGTGTAAAGCCAGTGTTAACAGGCACCAATAATCGACGCGTAACTCTAAAATCAGGGATCATACGTTCATAAATTCTTCAAAAAAAGGAGGAGGTTCTCAAGTCGTCGAGTTTTTTTTAAAATGTATATCTATTAGTTGGTTGGACTGGTTATACTTTCTAGTTGGTTGAAGAAATCAAGGGAACTCAAATATTATAGGCGATTTTGGTATTTTTCACTGTAAATTGTGCATTTGCTTTTGAAAAGTACTATATGGTGAAGTGGAACTGATGTTGAAGACCACAGATGGCCACCGGAACTCTTTAACGGTACCTATTTGAAGGGTGGTGATAAGATATATCGATTAAGGTAGCTGAGCGACTCTGACGAAGCACATTTAATTGTTTTAATATGACTATGACTTTCCCGCGGCGTTGCTTGCGGCGAGCTTGAAATGTTCTATATTTTCTCATGAATTAAGAAGTGGGACTACATTAAACCATAAATAGGATCACTCAAAAGTATAAAATAAAATAAATGTTTAGAAAAACAAAAGCACGCCTTAAAAATGCAAGAAATAACTTCTTATAAAATTTAATCCAAAAGCCTAGTACAGTTGGACTGACCTACCTACCATTTTATAAGAAGTTATTCCATGCATTTGAAGGCGGGTTTTTGATTTTTTAAACATTTATTTTTCTTCTGTCAATTAAGAATCAAGTGTCCATAATTGGTCCTTGTCCATTACTGGTTCCTAATGGTGGCTGAGTTAGAAGCCCCAGAAATACTTATTGCATCATAGCTTGGCTAACGATAACGTTTAATAGATGTTTCAGATACATTCACAACAACTGAATGATTCTGTATTAACCACAATTGGGATCCTAGTGAAAAAAGGTTCAAATATAAAAAGTGTACATACATAAACGGAGCATACTACACTTAAACCCTTTTTCACTTGATGTTCGGAAGACTTATATACCAATACAGTGCCAACGAGAAATATCATTGTAACACCGTCATCTTTACACTTTTGGTGCCAAGAATTTAACGGTGGAATAATTTAGTAAAGGCACTAGGATGACTGGCACTGTGACGTCAAAGGGTTGCGAGATATGCTGCATCATTCTGTTAACATTAATATTATGAATGTCTTCATGTATGGAATTTAGATTTACATCCAATGAATCAATTTGCAACATTATATCACAACTTTTTATCCACCCGTCTAGAAAACGGGTAATGTTTAGCAAACGTGTACCTACTTTCATGTATATAAAATCCCTATATATTCGCACAACAAAGGCGCTTACATGAAGCCTTTAATCTGTACACATTCGTAGGACATAGGACCGCTAGCTTCATATGCAAGGTCGTTTCCAACTAGGTTGGTCGCGTCGTCAATATCGTATGTTAGGACAGTCGACTTCAAAGAGACTTTATCCACTTTTTCTCCTTATTGCATTGTAATAATAATAACTTCCAAAAGTGGATACATCTTGTAGCCGACTGAAGCTACTGAGTTTGTTTCTGATTCTTTATTACCTATACACTTAATGGCTTGCCGGATGATGAAACGTAAGATATCACTGGCTTGGTCTTTTTCAAAGGAGAGGTCACGGTCATTTATCAATACAAAAATGTCAGCGGGATTATGACCGAGATTACCTATCGTTTTAATATTAATGTTTTATTTTTTATGGGATAGAGAAAGCAAAAGCGAACACACGCCACCTGATGGTGAGTAGAATCTGACCCATAGACATTTCCAAGTCCTCGAGGCTACAATTCCAAGACTGTCAATGCTTTGCCAATCCTAATAATAAGATGGAAGCATCAATGCCAATGCATTTTGGCAATTAGAAAATTTAAAGGTAATGAGAAGGCACGCGAGCACTCGGGCCACCTGATGGTATGTGGGATCTGAGACCCATAATTCGCATTCCCAAGACTGCAAGCCTAAGACCTCAAATGCGTTGCCAGCTCTAAAGACTGAGATGAAATGCCTCTATGCTAGTAATTTCACCGGTTGTCTTATCCCCATACTGAAACACAGCAATGCGACCACTGCTGCTTGGCGGTGGGTTAATGGATAAGATGGTGGTAGCGATCCGGACGGACCCTGCACAAGGTCCTATCATCACGAACCGGTTGTCTTATCCCCACAACGGGATACAACAATGTGAACACTGCTGCTTGGCGTCAGGTTAAAGGAAAAGGTTATGGTAGCGAGCCGGACGGATACAACAATGAAATTGCCGGTGAATCATTTAAAAATAAACAAGTTCCGACTATTCAACCTTGAATATTTTGATGCTGCAGAGTAAATAAACAAATTCAACAAAGAAGGTCTCATTTTTGTATGTGGAAGAGCACAACAAACGATTGCTAACACATGTTATAACAACTATATATACTAAACTTAACTCATGTTCAGTTGAAACCGCTTTGTCCGCGGTGTAATCAGTCACGTTCCCACGAACAGTGGCCGCTGGAGCCTCCATTACCGCCCCTTTGTCTCGCGGTACCGCTGACAGGTGCGAGTATCGACGGGTTTATTGTACTCCACACAAACACGAATTGAAAAGAGAACCAAATTGAACGTGCTTTCACATTTTACAATAGTTAAGTGAGAAGTCTAGCTAGGTAAATGCGCAAGTATTCTTTAAGTGAAGACAACATTCGAATCGGGCTCGGCTTTTTCCTGTCTACTAGCGAATAGAGGCAATGTGGAATCACAACGACTTGAATATTAGTGTAATTTTGTACATAAATTTCTCAAAAACGGTTCTAAGATTATTGATTTTTTTTTCTTTTCCCCGCGGCGACGTCAACAGCTACTGCCGCGGGGATATGGCGTTTCCACAATGAAGTGATTTCGCCAGTATCAAGTATATACAAGTATAAATCAATATAGCAGTAAAATACAATCCAATCTTCTCTAGGAAGATTTGGGGCAACGTTGTACTGTGATGTGTCCACCACTGCGAGTCCACTTGAAACGAGAAGTAGGATGCCAGGATTCACGAATTAAGTCCAAGCCTTCTATCAGTGTGCAACACAAAGGCATATAAAGGACAAATGACTAATAGAAAAGAACTTTGGAAACCTAAATACACAGAAATACAAACCTAAAACAAATTACACGTCCGCCATCTTTTAACGTTGCAAATGGCCTCCGGTTCTAAGATTTTATTTAAAAAATGCAGTAGACGTTTTTCAGGTTCTGATCTGTCAAGCCGTTGCGACGTTTGTGTTCCCAGGTACTTTTAAATATTTTAAATTTGCATTTATTATTATGGGAAAGCATATGTATTCAATATGTACTACTACTATCAAACACCCACCTAAACTGAACTGATGCTCTCCAATCTGAATAGGAGATGTTTTGCACAGGGCTGTTTATTCGATGAAAAGTATTATAAAGGTGCGACCCCACCGCTGCTTAAAATACGGAGACGGTATGGAATCGCAGTGACGCATCGTGTCCGTACCGTTTTTATCTCATGCCCTCCACACCGCTGCTGCTTAAAATACGGTGTCGTTGCGTAAACAAAAGACGGGGTTATAGTAACAAAATGGCGCCGTTAATGACGCACCGTAATATACCGTTAAGCAGCCGTATGGAGCGTATGCGTTAAAAACGGTACGGATACGATGCGTCACTGCGATTCCGTGCCGTCACCGTTTTTTAAGCATTGGTGTGGGCGTACCTTATATCAACTTTAATACGCTTCATAATATAAGGGCCAGTACAGTCAAAGAATTCAATTTGTCACCCACCTTATTTCCAAAGTCAATCTGACATACTACAGCAATAAGGTTGAGTTTTCTATCAATTACGAATGACTTGACATCTCTGATGACAATGACATCTTCAAGCAGATTTTCTTTGAAATGGGTAGCAAATTAACTTCCGTGACCGTAAATATATCACAATTAATTGCATAAGCTGGTTTAATACTCAAATTACATACTAATTTAAAGTATGAATATGTAAACGTTAGCTTTGTTGGAAATTATTAGTACCGACTTACCTGTCTACCCAATAGTTTGATGGGAAATAAATAGTGAAACTAACGTTGGCATATTCTATAGGCTTAATACTTTCGATTGGTATGTAATTTAGCTATTAAATAAGCAAATGCATTTTTTAAACAAAGTTATTTTTTTAATAAATTATATACTTGACTGAAACTTTTCAGCCTACCTATCGCCATATATTACTTAGCATATTAAATTTGATATAAAATACTTTTTATAGAATAAACAGCCCGGTGCAAATCGTGTCCTATACGGATCTCCTACTATGAGTTTCAACCGCTTCATCCGTGGTGTAAACAGTCACGTTCCCGCGAACAGTGGCCGCTGGAGCCTCCATTGCTTCACTAATAATTGAAGTAGGTACCTTAAAGACCCTCTTTTCTAAAAAACAGAAACCCTACCAAGTGGCCCCTTACATACAAAAAGTAATATATAAAGGAATTATAGCAAATAGAAATAAAAGCGGTGAAAACAAATATTGCTGTCAAACAGAAGGACACTTGACACCGCTCCGGTCGGCCGAGGGCGGAGCTGTTTACCTCCATTTCAATAAAGTGGTTGCTATATTTGTTGCTACACAAGTATTATGCATACAGTATACTTGTGTGACTAGCGCGAGTATTCGTTTCTGAGTAATGGACGTTTTCTATGTATTTATGTATATCTCTATATAAGTAAGTTTATCGTTGCCTGGTACCTACCCATAGTGCAGTCAAGGAATTAAATTTCTCACCCAACTTAGTTCGAAAGTCAATCAGACATTCTACAGCAATAAGGTTGAGTTTCCTATCTTGGTTAGGTTGACTTGGCATCTTTAAATAATGACAATGACATCTTCAAGCAGATTTTCTTTGAAATGGGTAACAAATGGACGTCCGTGACCGTACACGCCTAAAGCTTGACAATATCTAAGAGAACTATGCAAAAAAGTAAAAAGAAATATGGAGACAATATTTGTTAAAAAAAACCTGCTGAAAATTCCACTTCCTGTTTTTTTTTTATGGCATAGCGAAGGCTGACGAGCACACAGGCCATCTGATGGTAAGTGTAAACTGTGACCCATAGACATTCGCATTCACAAGACTGCAAGTCTAACAATGCAAAAGCGCTGCCAACCCTGAGGACTAAGATGGAATGCCTCTATGCTAGTCATTACACCGGCTGTCTTATCCCCAAACCGGAACACAACAATGCGAACACTGCTGTTTGGCGGTAGGTTAATGGATGAATGGTGGTAGCGATCCGGACGGACCCCGCACAAGGTCCTACCACCCGCAAAAACCCGCATTGTTGTGTGGTCCTGTTCACAACAATGGTCTGAAACTATTATTTCTAGGTAGACCGTCCCTTACACGTATTCTTAACTCGGCCGCCATTACCGTCATGTTAATAAGAGCTATCAAAACATTGACAATACGATAAGAGATCAAAAACGATATAGTTTTTACCGCCAAGAATACCTATTGGTATTGATTTTAACTCAGCTGCCATACTGGCAAGTATCAAAACGGTGACAATACGATGGACAAACAGGTCAAGTACGATGTTTATACCGTGTTGAAAAGAGGTCCTGGAATAGGCATGCATACTCTTATATGCATAACAATGTGTTTGCAGCGAGCGGAGTATCGGTACTTCCGTAGCGGGCTTTAGGTACATTAGCGCGCGAAAGCGTGCAGGCGTGCTACGATTAGGCGCTACGCAGCTGCTACGCACGAACGCGTAGCACTTGACATCAAAAAGGGTAACTTGCATTTAAGATAATGGGTACGGCTTTTTAGGGTTCCGTAGGTAATTTAAGGACTGATATAATTCTGTCTGATTTATTTGTTTAATAATAATGAAATAAAAAATAAATATCAGGGGACAATATCGCACCAATTGACCTAGTCCCAAACTAAGCTTTAGGCTTGTACTATGGATACAAGACAACGATATGCACAGCACACTTATACATATAGAGGAATACATACTTAAAGACATATGAAACATATATGGATCGGGAACAAATAAACATCATCAGCTAAACAATTGCTATTTAAAGTTAGTAAGTTAGTTTATTTATCATAGAGGTATAACAAAATACTGTAAATATAATACCCAAAAAAAATTAGAGTACTTATGTTAGGTAAGTCGGTTACCTACGGAACTACAAAGCAAATAATTGAAAGGAGTTACATTTCACTATCTGTGGTTGACAGTTCGACAGTTTAAAAAACGGACGCTTTTGAAATGTGACAAACAGTGGCAACGTTAAAAGATGGCGGATGTGTAATGTTTTTTAGTTTATTATTTTTGCGTATTTAGGTGTTCAAAGTTCTTTTCTGATAGTGATTTGTGCTTTTTATGCCTTTGTGTGTCACAGTAATAGAAGACTTGGACTTATTTCGTGTATCTGGCGTCTTCTCGTTTCAAATGGACTCGCAGTGGTGCAGAGGTTAAAACTAACTTGACCTCTGTCTTACATTGGAGAAGATTGTATTGTATTATATTGCTATATTGATTTATACTTATATATACTAGACACTGTTGAAATCGCCGCGGGGCAAAGAAGAAGAATGTGTCAAAGAAAAACAATGGCCATGGAAGAACGGGCCAATTGAATAATGGTTCGTTTACTCGAATTTGCAAGTATTTTCCTAAGTAAATATCGCATAAAAGGCTTCTAAAGAAATCTGAAGGATGTCATTAATCACTTTGGTGATCTGGTCCCGGACAAGTTTGTATAAAGTGTATTATTAAAAGTGCGACGTCTTAAATTCCATCGAACGATAAACGCCTTAAACTTGATTAATGGATTATAACAAATACAAAGATTAACTCGGGAAAAACTTGAAGCAATTAACGGTCGTTGTCGGGGATAATCTCGCGAGACATCCGAGCCCTTTACCGTCTTAAATGGTCGGGCAATTTTGTACAATATTAAAACGAACATTCTTTTTATACATTAAATATTAACTGTAGCTGCCGAACCCAGATCGATGAAGAGGTTTTGAAGGCGTTGTGTAATTAAAAACTTCGATTTGATACTGATTTATTATAGGTTTTAAATTATGCGCAGCTAAGTGGAAGTTTAGAAAGCTAGTGACTTGCCATTTTTGACTCGTTGAAGCTGCACGGATTATTTTAGTACGGTAAAACGTTTTAATATTGCTTGTAGAGCAGACTTAGATTATTAAGATCATTTTAGTATTTATGTAATTTGTAAATAATGAAGAATAGGGGAAAAGAAAAGGGTAAAATGAATTAAGATATATACAATAAAAAAATATTGCATACGCAAACGCAACATAATTATAGTATTGATTTTGCAGTAAAATGCAAAGTTTTTTTGTTTCATTATCGCTCACGAGTGTGAACCGGACATAAAGTTGTATGATTTTGTGCGTAAATAAAAATTTTCGTTAATTTGAAGCCAAAATATTTTGTATGTGTGTAATGTATACTATTTACTTACTGTACAAGAAAAAAAAACACAGACAGTATAATAAAAAACAAAGTATGAAGCCGAACTTATGCCAGTAAGGGATTGTTTTAAGCTTTACTTTTTAAGGCATAGAGGGTTCCGTATTTTAGATAACATGCTCGGTAACCGCAAAAGAAAATACTCATTTTGTTATGAGTTTTATTTTTTAGGCAATAAGGTCCGTTTCGACTAGGCTAAAATTTTAATACAAATTTTAAAGATTTTTGTTATTTCTCAAAAACTGTAAATAGTGAACACTTAATTTTATTTTTCCCTTAAAATATACGTAATGTTCCAGTGTGTTTATGTTTAATAAATATTGAGTTTGTATGAGTTTGAAGATATATTTATTGTCGACAAAATATTATTTATCTTCGTAAGCGTTGCTAGAAGCTGCAATTAGTGCAGCGATGCAGTTCTGTGATTGCGGCGACATCTGGGGCACGTCCCGAGCTCGGGCGGTTTACGATGCGGTACAGCAAACTTCCACCCGAATACATCTTACCAGGGGCTCTATGCTTCATTGAAGCATATTATGGCTATTGACAAGGTTATCGTACTGTCAACTATGAATGAATAGCTAATGATGATCGAGTTAAAAAACAATACAAGGTATGTGTGTATGTATGTGTGGTGTTCATGATGTGGTTAACCTTTATACATGAAATATTATACAAATGTTCATTTCTTATAGCCTCATATAGTGGATTGTTTCATCCCTACAATATGTTTAATCCTTGGACATTTTTAATGTATGAATTCCAATACCAGTAGATTAATTAATGCATATAGGACTGATGGCCGATGGGGTCAGAAGGTTCTGGAGTGGCGTCCGCGGACCGGAAGACGAGCTGTAGGTAGGCCTACAACAAGATGGAGTGACGACCTCGTCAGGATCGCGGGACCGCGGTGGATGCGAAAAGCACAAGACCGGTCTGAGTGGAAAGCCTTGAGGGAGGCCTATGTCCAGCAGTGGACGTCTTTCGGCTGACATGGAATATAAAACTTAATCCTCTTCCATTTCGTCTTAAACCCCTACTACAATTAAACATTACAGCGTACTCTCACTAAACTATTCAAAACTAGAACACCAGAAAGTCAACCTGCCGCTTCCATATCGGAACACATAACCGTTAAGAAGCCCCGTAAAACAAGGCAGGTGGTTGGCCGTAAGCTGCCAAACGAAGCGGCCGCCGGCCGACTTTAAACACCACTAGCCAAGATTTAACTGCTGTACTGTTATTCTCTTTGCAGCATAGGTTAGTTCACTTGATCGAACTGGCTTATCGTGATCCTAGGTCGCCAGGGTCAAATGAAAACAAAACACAGTTCATATCTTATCTTATCTTGCAGATGGGTAAGTGCAATAACACTTAAATACTCAGATAAAACTAATAATAAAATCCGTCCGTCCGTCCTAACTTTTTTTTTCTTTGTTTTATTTAATAGCCGAATAAATGAATCTATCTATCTATCTATCTATCTATCTAACTTTTTGAGCAGGTTGTTTTTTCTTCAGAATAATTATGTGTCTTACTATGGCCGATTTGCTTACCTTTTCGTTCAAAAGTGAAATCCGACGTATTTTTATTTTTGTTCTTTCGTAAAAACGGTAAAACGTAGGAGCGTCTTTGTTATCATACTAGAACTCTGAAGAAGAACAACAAATGTAAAAAATAAATGAGTTGGGCTCCCGCAGTCTCCATTCGAAATCGAACACAAATCAGAATGTAACAATACCTATTGTACGGAACCCACGGTGTGCAAATCTGACTCGCACTTGACTTACTTTTTTAAACAAGAACTTCTATAACGTTAACTATAACTAACGATATGGTTTATTTTGGTCAAGTTAAACCAGTTCGATCCAGTTTAATCGCCTTGGCTAAGATAAAGAATACGCCACTCGCCTCCCTAATTACACTGCCCTTTAATATGCGTCCGCGCAAATTGGGTCCCAGTTTAAATACACGCTCTGTATCTCCCAATAGGATACACCCAAAGTTCCGGCCGAGCCAAAGTTTGGTCCGTCAAAAGCTTTTGAAACTATTCGGTGCTTGCTCAAGTTTAGGACAATTTCCAGTTTGAGGATTATTCTCTCGTTCTTAAAGGGGTTTGGGTAAAAGTATTGTCAATTGTAAAGATCATACATTTTCAAGGTCGAACGGCCATTCGTAAAAGTGGTAAATTATGATTGAATTATTCAAAATAAACATATTTTGTTATGTAATGTAATACTCTAAAGTGCGTCGGAGCCGAGATATTTAAATATTCACCTGGGCGCACTTTTAGTACCAAAAACGGAATTTTCAAATCTTTATCTCTATCGTTATCGTTAACATGTTAGGTGATTTAGGAGTAATATCAGCTCTCATAAAGAAAACATCATTAAAACTAAGGTTTTTATAACTTAAAAATAGTTATAACCATGCGGTTCGTAGCTTTTTTAGGTACTGACAAAGTTGGCGACCCAGGTACGATTCCCGGTAAGAGTAAATAATAATATGTTCGTGTATTTTTTTCGACTCCTCGATCTTTTCAATGATTTGTTTCTCTGTGCTTACTCGTATAAGTATGATTTATTTATTAATAATATTGATTTGAATGAATAGAAAAACTGTTCTCTTTTGTCATATTTCATCGAGGGATGTTTCTGGCACTTTAAGTAATAAAGACATTCGTAAATTTCTCTTATTTTGTTCTTGCGAAGGACCATTTTGAGACAAATCGCCAATTAGGCAAAGTGTTTCCAATTGAGCTTAACTTGAGGGAAACAAAAATGTGCCGTTATTTGAGGATTAAAAGCGTTGGCAAAGCTTCGTATGTCATTGTTACCAGTAACCTATGCCATCGATTAAAATGTCAAAAAATGCGCTATTTAATTTATTTTATATTATTTAAACTACACTAATTTGTACGCGTCACGGTAAGACATAATGGTTTGTTTTTATACTTGTAACATCTATATGTAACCTATGTATGATTAAATATGATTACAATAAAATGGCGGCCCCTTTTGAGCAAATAAGTTTTCATCAAAACAACAAGAATTAAACTTCATATCAGTTCACCGAATTTCATGTCATCGAATGCTATTTCCTACTAAAACTATGATGGTTTAGGACATCTAAAACATTTTTTTTTATGGCATAGGGAAGACAAACGAGCACACGAGCCACCTGATGCTAAGTGGGAACTGTGACCCATAGACATTCGCATTCACAAGACTGCAAGCCTAAGACTGCAAATGCGTTACCATCCCTGAGGTCTAAGATGGAATGCCTCTATGCTGGTCATTACACCGGCTGTCTTATCCCCAAACTGGAACACAACAATGCGAACACGTTTGGCGGTACATTAATGGATAAGATGGTGGTAGCGATCCGGACGGACCCTGCACAAGGTCCTACCACCCGCAATTTATTATCTTGGCTAGGTTAGACTGGTGCAGACTAACAAAGATAGTTTACTTTCGCGGCGATAAATACCTTTCGATGATCGTTGTCAGGTTTTTCGATAAAATAATAAGTTAACCCCGACTTATTGTTTTAACATTGTTTATTATCAAGGATCGGAAAAACCCCCGTCATTTTAATAGCATAACCCTGTTCCCAGCGCAGACTTCCTTGATGTTAAATAAAATTATTTTTAGGTATTTTATGGATTTAGGATACATTCATTTATATTTTTATTAATGAATGACACCGGAATGGTAATGTGAAAACACAAACACACACACAAACAGTAAACCAATGTCAACGGTTAAATACGCCCTATCGACGTCCGTAGATTGTGAACGAAGTTTTTCAACTCATAAATAGGTCCTAAATTCACGTCGTTATGGACAAACAGGTAAAATAATTGAAAAAGATTGAGATTATTTTTGATTTGCGAAAGTGTCTTTTCCCATAACCATTCCGGTGTTATTCATTAATAATATTGTCGCTGAATATATATAGATTATGGTAAAATAAATGTAAAATACCTAATATTATTTTTAATCATAAGGAAGTCTCTGCTGTATGGAACAGGGTTATGTTTCATAATGACTGGCGCTTTTCCGATTCTTGTTTATTATTTTCATTGAACAATATTTTTAAATATATTTTAAGTAACTAATTATATTTTAAGTTATGTAGTATGACCGCAGTTAATAATGTCTCATTTTAGTCTTAGAAAAGCTAAATAAAAAACTCCCAGCTCCATTCATTTTGACAGAATTAAAGTTACATATATTATGGCCTAAATATTTTTAACTTTATACATACCAAGAAGTCCGTGTCTAAATGATACCACTGCGTTTGAGTATTTATTCATAACAAAAAACAATATAGTACTCTGAGGCACTGCAAATTGGAATTCTCCTCGCGGCACCGCTGCACTGAAACCGGGACACTTACTGTTCCATTCCCTTTGCACTGTAAGCAATGAAAAAGATAGAGCTATAAAACTGCTATAAGTTTGTCTCTTTTCAATGCTTGGAATTTGGCAGGTTTTAACAGTTAAGCCTGGTTTGCACGAGTAGAGAAAGCGGCTTATTAGCGGGCGAGTACTAGCTATATTAATTTAGACGAAATTAATAGTGTCAACACTTCAACTTAAATTTAGTTTAGAACTTGCTTTCCTCTAACTGTGGTGGCCATTGTACTAAATGGCTCCTAGATCCGTACTACGTTTCATAGAATTAAAGCGGTATGAATCGCTCATTTGAATTTTACAGCCGCTACTGACCGGTACAATGTTTTGCTACTTGACTCTACCGTTTACTCTACCCGTGTACACAGGCTATAACAGCCCGTAGTCTAAAACACTTCACACAGCGCCGCAGTGACATCTAACTCTTTGTTGTTGTAACGCGCGACGTTTTATTTTTATCGACCGGTAGAATACTTTGCAACTCGACTCGTCTGTCACAGGCTATAACAATCCGCTGGATGAGACACTTCACTCGCTGCAGCGACTTTTAACGCATTTTTGTTGTTATACGTGACGTTTTATTTTGACCAACCAAAGCCATTATTACCCGGAAGATACAGTGCTGCATGACTCGACCGGTTACTCTTCCCGTGTACTCATGCCATAAACGCCCACGGGTTGAGACTTCACCCAACCCGGCAGTAACATAACGCATTGTTGCTGTGTTGCGCGAAGTTTTATACTTTACTACACTCAGGAGCAAAAATAACGGGTCAGAGTGCGTTTTTCATACAAAGAGGCTATTTCGAAGCCTTGGTTCCTCGCCAGGGAATGCTTTTAGTAAAATCTGGTGATGAATACCTCGAGCATCGATACAGGACTTCCAGAGTGCCTAGGATACCCAACTGAATAAATCTGCGGTTAACGCCAGAATTGAGCATGTTCAGAAAAACATCTAAAATGGCAATAAAATGTAAGGAAATCCAAGTGCTGACCCAAAATCTCCCGCTGTGGTGTTAACTGATTGTGCGATCAGTTAGGTATCTTGTACCTCCTCTATTGAACCTCGCAGTATCCACCATTCAACCTCACTCAAAACAACAACAGGTGAGGAACGAAGGCTTCGAAATAGTCTCGTTTGTATGAAAAACGCACTCTGACCCGGTATTTTTGCTCCTGAGTGTATTTGACTCGACCGTCAACTCTGCCGGTGTACGCAGGCTATAACAACCCGCGGGCTAAAGCACTTCACACAGCGCCGCAGTGACTTCTAACGGATTGTCGTCGTGTCGCGCGACGTTTTCTTTTCCGAGATACGGAGAGCCTTACCATCTTTCGTCGTATAAAGTTTCACAGTCGAATCCCGCTCTGCTTGTTTTGCTTTGTATTGCGATAAGTGAGTGGACTGTTCTAGTTTCACTGTATTGTGAGATTTATTACTTGGTATTCATAGCAACTTCGTCTGCTCGAAATTTATTTGTTGTTATGCCAACGCAGTTAGATTTCTGATTTAAAAACTATACAGGGTGAAAAAGAAACGCCACGTGAACGGCAACTACTTTAAATATTGGAATTAGCATGTGTTACGCACTTAGACTTACTTTTATTTTTGAAAACAATAAATACAGCATAATTTATGAATTTTTGAAAATATAGCATAATTTATGAATTTTATTTTTTTATGTAATAGCTCTTAAAGGGACTTCTCTATCATTCGCTGTCATGAAACCAAGCTAAGAACCTTAAACTAAACTTTCTTTTAAACAAATCGGTCTATTCATTTGGGCGATACAATGCCAAAGACACGCAGATACACAACAAACATATAACACCCCTTTTTACAATGAAGCTTAATAAATAAAAAGTTTGAAATGTCGGCAGAGCGTATCCGAGCTCGTCGAGTATTACAGAGCGAAGTTTGAATTGTTTGTCGTAATATTATTGGACCCGTGGGACGCCAGGTTAACTGGTAGAGAACGCCTTACGGCATTAAGTTCACCTTTTATAAATTAAGTTTATTATTTTGTGCAATAAATATTAAATAAATAAATAAACCGCGGTCTCTATTGACGACGCGCTGGCCTACGAAGCTAGCGGTCCTGGGTCATGGATTATTCTATGTATTTAAGTATATATTGTTCGATGTAAGTATTTATATCGTTGTCTAGTACCCATAGTACAAGCCTAGAGCTTAGTTTGGGACTAGGTCAATTGGTGTGACATTGTCCGCTGATAATTTAGCTATTGCGTGTTTATGAATGATAGGGTTATTCTTCAATATTCCAAATTTTTAACCTTTAATACAATAGTAATCCCATATTTAAAGCTAAAATTTCCTAAACCGTCCCGATTAAACTGATTTAAAAAAAAACACTTGCTAATCCGTTTGACAGCTACACAGACACACACATACATAGATAAAAACACACGTAGAACTTACAAAACCCATCTTCTCACGTCGGGGGTCAATAAATAAAATATTTGAAGTGCCAGAGAGTATCCGAGCTCGTCAAGTATTACAGAGCGAAGTTTGAATTGTTTGTCGTAATATTATTGGGCCCCGAGGGACGCGAGGGACCAACAGCGGCCTGGTAACGAAGCCGGATCAAACTTAATAAAGACCGGAGCACACGATACTATTGGCGTCGGCGATTTGGGATTTTGTGAAGCAGCAGTAAGTTTTACCGAAAAAGTATCCTTCAAAAAATGTTTTAAACTGTGCACACATACTTCATGTACATGTTGAATGTAATAACACAAAAATATACTTCAACTCAGTACTAATTTCACATGTTAAATGTAATCAATGTTAATCGACTGTTAGTTCATACGTTTACAGGTGTTAAGTGATTAACATCGTTTTGTGAAATTGGTACTAAACCTCATATTCATAACTTAAACATACAATAATTAAAGTATGCTTGAAGTAAGGTCTGCCCTTATCTTTGTTATTGACATTTTCATTTGACAGAAAGCATATTTTTAATTAATTAGGTTTGAACGTTTATGAATAAAGTGATTCAATCTTCATTTCGATCCATTCTTAAACCCGTTGAGCTCCATACAAAGAACATAACTAGGTACCACACCAGGATTCGAGAAAATCCCAAGAAGCGTACACTGACTGTAGTTTACTCAGGAGCAGTCGAAGACAAATCCCTGGCATGTTCGATTTGCCGCCGGCTGCATCCCGCGGGCTCAAGTGCATACAAAACACTGCACATCCGCTGCACTCAGTGCATATGCATACTAACAGTACGGCTCCTGAGCTCCTCGCAGCTTTGTGCAATTCATAATTCATACACTTTCAAGCTATAAATGCCTCTTGGTTTCTTTGGTTCTTGGGTAACAAAATGGTGATGTTTAGAGTTCCGTACACGAAGGGTCCAGAGGGCCCTGACAAGATGCACTACGCTAACTAGTTCTATTCTAGCTAGAAGTAAGAAATTTTAAACAAATTGAATTACTTTCATTTAGCAACTTCAAACACATCTGATAGTGGGAGAGCGAGGTCTCCTGATACAGGACTCCTTAGACCTATTAGGAGATCTTAACCTCTACTAACGTACACTATTGTTGTTAACCGAAATATATTATTATTTTTACTTTCATTTTTTTTAACACATCTATTATTGCAAATAAAAAAAGCAGTATTCGTTTAGTTTTTAACCAATCGCGTCACTGGTAGATCACGTGACATTTCGTATCACGTCATCTACTAGTGACGCGCTTGGTTTAAAAATGTAACGAAAAGAAACGCTAGTTAGCGTAGTATCTTAGCAGGGCCCTCTGGACCCTTCGGGTACGGAACTCTAAATATCACCATTTTGTTACGCAAGAAACAAAGAAACCAAGAGGCATTTATAGCTCGTAAGATTTATGAATTACCAACAGGACCATTTTGATATGTCTACAGTGTCAGTCCGTCCGTCCTAACTTTAAAGAGCTGTACGAGTATCTTTTGGACCGTAACACCGGATGTTTTTTGCTGAATACGGCGGATTTACATATTTTTTTTATTAAGGTTTAATAAAGGGTGTCCCCATACAATAAACGATTTCTTCAACGTATTTTGATTTAAAGTGTATCAAAAAATTGTAAACTATACAAGCGTCAAATTAGATACGATTATAGTATAAACGTAGAAAAAAAACAATATATACAAAAAATAAGAAAACCAGCCAAGTGCGAGTCGGACTCGCGCACGAAGGGTGTACCATTATCTATAAAAAAAACACGTGTGTTGTATGGGAGCGCCCCCTTAAATATTTATTTTATTCTGTTTGTTGTTATAGATGCAACAGAAATACATCATCTGTGGAAATTTCAACTGTCTAGCTTTCACGGTTTGCATGATACAGCCTGGTGACCGACAGACGGACAGTGGAGTCTTAGTAATAGGGTCCCGTTTTTACCCTGCCCCCCTGCTGCTGCTGCTTCGTTGTATGGGAGCTCCCCCTTAAATATTTATTTTATTCTGTTTGTTGTTATAGATGCAACAGAAATACATCATCTGTTGAAATTTCAACGGTCTAGCTTTCACGGTTTGCATGATACAGCCTGGTGACAGACAGACGGACAGTGGAGTCTTAGTAATAGGGTCCCGTTTCTACCCTGCCCCCCTGCTGCTGCTGCTTCGTGTCTCCCTTTGGGTACGGAACCACAAACAAACACTACTAAAACATGGTCAAGTGTTTTGGGCTTGAGCTGATTCTATTCGGAGTCTAATTTAAATCAAAATATAATACCTACTGTGCGGCGATACACACGCGAGTCCGACACGCAATTGGCTGGTTTTGTAACTGTATACACAGTTTATTTAAATTATCATATATTAGTTACTCAATAATAAGCGTAGTTATTAGCGACCCTGCATAATAAGCTTCCAAATACTCGTATTTGTTCCTTTTTTTCCCGACGTCTTACAAATAATGTTGTTTCGCACGATAATGATAAAACCAACGTAGAATATAATACGGTATCAAAGTCTCTTATGATCTTATCTCAAAGCAAAATCGACATGATTTCGTTAACGTTGTTTTCAACAAGACACAATGGCTCAAACAACCGACTGCGAATTGTAAATCATTCTTATCATTGTAAACAAGCCAACAGTCGAAAAAAGGTGTTAAATAGTAGTTCCTAACTGTTAGGGTATGGTACCCTGTTAGCGGCCAGTTATTATGGATATTGTATCAGTATTCCTTTATTTCAACATCCAACGATTCTATATATGAACATAGCCAAATCAATTTACCCTTGCATCTGCTTACGTGCGTACACAAACAGGCCGAATCCCTCAAGTGAAATTAAATGCGTACTTGATTTTATGATAGTTGTGTAGGATGCAGTAATAGTATAGTTTTGCTGCTACTATGAAAGTTCTAAAGTTAATCTAAAGTAGTTATTTTTTCTGTTAGCCAGCTCTTTGAGTGACACTTATTTTTATGGAGTATGACTTATTAATAGCAGAGCGGCTGGCACATGTTCTATTTTTTCGCTTGAGGCTCACTGTTTCTCTTTCGGTATTGACTAGTAATTACCGAGAGACATACAAAACGTTGGCAAGTTGTACCTAATCTCATGTTAAAATCCAGTTTACTAGGTAGCTATAAATTAATGACCGTTCGTATGGTCAACGTAACTTGCGAGGTACCGAGGATTGTAGACTAACTAATAAGAGGTTGAAAACTGGAGGTGGTACTATGAGAACTGTAAATAAAAGTCATAGCATAGCTGCTAGTTAGTATATTCAAAGTGAATTGTCTTGAGAATTTATCATCCTTAATTCGACACTTTAAAAAGGAGTTTCTCTAACTATTTGGTAACCTAGGGAAACCTCAACAGTACAGTGATATTTGCTGCCGCTGTTTTCTACAGTCATATAACGGTGAGAATATATTCTTATTTCTAAGTGACTTCAAAAAATATAGTATAAGGTGTAGCCAAAGAAAGTCAGATTAATGAATTCAGAGAAGTGGACAAGATGCATTGAGATCGTCATCGTTATCCAAAATGTACAGGATTGAAGTGAGCTTACGTACATTTACGATGACGATAGTGCAATGCATCTTACCTACGGCCATTTGCACCCTCACAAATGACGGCCTCACAAATTCGCTTGAAGCACTAAAGATGCCAACCTAAAGTAAGGCTAACGAGACGAGAAAAATAACATAAACAAGTTTTTAAAAATCGGGTCACTTCAAACGCAATCCAAACAGGGATGAACTTCACAAAATGGCGGCTAAAATGTTGACAACTTCTGTACTAAGCTTTCCTGTACCAAAAATCACGCAACGACAGGCGACATCAACCAACTGAATATATCATTACGTACGAGAAATAAGGACAGATATAATAATCGCTCGCTATCGCATTATAACTCAGTAACGGTCAGTTTGTTTACATTCTTTATATTGTCTCATTGGCCGTACTTTACCTGGAATAATATTGGAATAGCTCGACAACAGATATTTGTGTGATGAGCAGGAGTAGCAGTAGTAGTGAGTGTTTTGGCTGCATAACAATCGACTGGGGATACGACTACTATGACTAAACGTTCCTGTAAAATGCTATTAAGTAACACAATTCCTTGAAATTTGAGATTCCAATAGATAACCTCCAAGTGTTGTTTAGTCTCTATCTATATTATAGGGAAACTTTTGCAATAATTTATACACAATGATCATCACTTTCTTATGAAGTGTAGGATTAAATAACTATTTCTTTATGCCTTTTTAAAAATAAAAAGTGTCTATCAGTACCAATTTACCACTATCAATACCAAACCGACTGTAATAAATTTATCATGTACACATAACAAATATAAAACTCTGTTCCAGCTTGAATAGGCCAAGAAAACTACATGACTTCGGAAAGCTCTTTGGTTTTAGAAGACACAACTTGGAAAATATCTATGGAATCGACGTGGATATAGTGATTAATTATCGTCACCCAGTGCTTACCGCAAAAAAAGAAATGAAAAAAAAAGACAGACTCGCCGCTAAACGAAACGACTCAGCATGTGCTGGCTGCAGCTGGCTATAAAGCCAAAAAGGACTTGGATTATTAATTGTACAACCCTTCACATCCCAATGTTTCCTGTTTCGTTGACTCAATCAGTCTATCATACTCAGGTATTGCTGAAGAAGATACAGCAGAATTACTATAGCTTCTCCAACAAGGGCTGACTATGGTATGACAGCTCCGACAACACTTTTGGTAGTCAATGACCATAGCATGCTGAAGTGGCAATGGGCAGGCCACATAGCTCGGAGAACTGATAACCGTTGGGGAAGAAAAGTTCTCGAGTGGCGGCCCCGCACCGGTGGACGGAGTGTTGGACGGCCTCCCACCCGGTGGTCTGACGACCTGGTTAGGATCGCGGGGAGCCGCTGGATGCAAGCGGCTCAAGACCGTGACTTGTGGTGCTCTTTGGGGGAGGCCTTTGTCCAGCAGTGGACGCCCCCGGGCTGGTGATGATGATGATGAATGACCATAACTGTGAAGATATATGAACTAACCGTGTTTTATTTATCTTTAAGTTATCACTTCAATATTGGACTTCAAATTGTTTAAGTTAGTATTGAAATGATCATTTACATGGAGAAGGTTAACTAATGTTTATATGGACATGGCTTTAGTTGTTAGAAGAGTAGACATTGTTGTAGAGAACCATTTTGTTTTCAAATTTGACCATGGAGATATGGACAAAAATTATCGTACACAAAGTTATTATCAACGTTACGATACCTCTTATGTACTTACTTAGAAACAATACGACAACATTTCAAAAGTAATATTATTTTACCAATTAGAATACAGGCCCTAATATTCATAAGCTCATTTAGATGTTGTACTTTTTTTACGAAATGGCAATGGAGCCTATTATTGTGTCAGCTAATAATAATTGTATTTCTATTCTGGTTTTCTAAATCTAATATTTTAACTTTAACTGTGAATCGACCAACGACCGTTATCACTTTAATTAGTACTTAACTAGTAATGAAGATAAGAGAGTTAATTCTAACATCTAATATTGAACTTTTTGTAGACAAAAATTGGGCTAGTTGTTAGAAAAGTTGGCACCCATAAACATTGTCTTGTTTTTGTGCATGTTAATTTGACATATCTTTAGCAGAATTCATGCTGGAAAAATAATATAAATATTGCCAAACAGCAGTGTTCGCATTGTTGTGTTCCGGTTTGGGGATAAGACAGCCGGTGTAGTGACTAGCATAGAGGCATTCCATCTTAGTCCTCAGGGTTGGCAACGCATTTGCAGTCTTAGGCTTGCAGTCTTGTGAATGCGAATGTCTATGGGTCACAGTTTCCACTTACCATCAGGTGGCCTGTGTGCTCGTCAGCCTTCCCTATGCCATAAAAAAATAATAAAAAAATAATAATAATTGTAACGATTATTACAACTGCGTATAGTAAGTATTAAATAACATTTTATAATATGGCATTATTTGTTTTCTTAACCCCGTAGGTTTTGTTTTCAGAATCTACTTAAAATAAAGAGTTTTCTGAACAACAATAGAAACTGTGTCAAATCCATAAATAAGTAGGTTACTCTTACCTAACTCACATTTACTCACGTCGGTATTTAAAAACGTAACAGATTTCATGCCTAAGAAAAACTCCCTTAACGTGAACGTAATAATTATCAACGAAATTAGATGACATTAGAAATACACACAATTTTCAGATTCTGATCTACGTACCTGAATTATGTTTTACACCAAATTGTGTGGGGCTGGGTAAAAAAAAACGAAATAGTAACGCAGTGGTCGTTATTTGCAAGGGGACGTGGAGACTGGTAACGCAGTGGTAATTTGATCAGCAAATATTTGTTTCATATAGCAAAATAACAAAAATAGCGGGTAAATTTACAGTAAAAAGTGAGACCTGCTCCTGTAAAATAATCTCAAGAAATCTACGATTTTTTTTAATGGATCTTGATTTATTTTTCATTTCTATTTTAGGAATGAAAAAGAAGAATGGCCCAAATGATAGTTTATAACCAATAGATCGCAAGCTCTGATGATACACGTGGGCTTCAAAAAAAGTTAAGAAACGGCAACTGTAGTCATGTAAGTATAAGACAAATTGTGTTTTTTTTTATAGCATATGGAAGGCAAACGAGCACACAGGCCACCTGATGGTAAGTGGAAACTGTGACCCATAGACATTCGCATTCACAAGACTGCAAGCCTAAGACTGCAAATGCGCTGCCAATCCTGAGGACTAAGATGGAATGCCTCTATGCTATCATTACACCGGCTGACTTATCTTCAACCGGAACACAACAATGCGAACACTGCTGTTTGGCGGTAGGTTAATGGATAAGATGGTGGTAGTGATCCGGACGGACCCTGCCCACGGTTCTACCATTTTGTCATATTTCGATAAGTATTTTTCGTAAGAACGATATCTCATTGTATACGTTACATTGTAAAGTTCTTCCAGTTCTCATGTCGCCTGCGATGCGGGCACATCGACTGAAGACGGAGTGCTGAATCACATCGTTTACTTACCCATACCTACTTGTACCCATAGTACAAGCCTAGAGCTTAGTTTGCTACTAGCTCAATTTGTAAGACCAACCAACTAATCAACCAAACAAATAATACCGCCAATAATACCAATATTCTTTTATACACCGTGTTTTTTTTGATTTACGATAACTTTAAGGGAACGTTCTTTAGGTCAAACAAAGTTAATTTCCCGAAGACAGACAAATGATAAGTCTAACGGTTTTAAAGATATTAAATTTTTAAATTTAATCAGTTAATCACGTTAAACTAGTGTAAAAGGCTCTCTTTATTGATAACAACAATTTTCTTTTAATACTTTATATGACTCTTATGAGTAAAGAGTTTCCAATTGTTAGGTTTGTATACGCGTCAATCTAAAGTGACAATCTTGTACCTGTCAAAAGTTATCTTTACTTGTGTGTGTATGTCACGCCAACATAGACGTATTTGACACTGATTATTAGTTAACTCTAAAGGCCCTTTTAGAATGACCAAAGATAAAAGATTTCATTATTTTGTACTAAACCGAAAAAACAATTTTTTTTCGCAGTATTTAAAAATCTAATGTACCAATTAGTTTCTATGGATATACCTAGTAATATGCCGAAGTTATCGTAAATCAAAAAAAACACGGTGTATTTAGAAAAAACCCGGATTTTATCATCACAAAAAAACTGAACCACCCGCCGCTAGGCAATTAATTCGGAAATGGAAAACGAAGGGCAAGGCCGTGTCTGCTTGCGCCAATCATTAGCCGAGAGAGAATCCGTTTTTAGCAAAGAAAGTTATTATAATTAACAAAACAGCAAAAAAGGTTTTTGTTAGAAATGTACGTGATTATTTTTAGCCTTTGGGGTTTTTTCCATCCATCTATCTACACGTCGTCTTTAAAACTGTGGTACCCAATCCCACAAAAAACATAAATGTAAAAGTCGGCCAAGGTCTTATGTGCTACTAAAAGTAGCGATATCTATAAACGTGCCAAGTTTGGCTAGATCACTAGATTGTTAACAGACAGAGTAATTTATTTCCATTAAATGTATTTTGAGCCTTAACTTGTCAGTTTTCTTAATTACCCAATAGATTACAATAATATTGTCAAGACCACCGCCAAACAGCAGTGTTCTTGTTGTTTTCCGGTTTGGAGATAAGACAGCCGGTGTAATGACTAGCATAGGGGCATTCCATCTTGGTCCTCAGGGTTGGCAACGCGTTTGCAGTCTTAGGATTGCAGTCTTGTGAATGTGAATGTGTATGGGTCACAGTTTTCACTTACCATCAGGTGGCCTGTGCGCTCGTTTGCCTTCTCTATGCCATAAAAAAAACCAGTGATGGAACCAGTACCCGTCATCCTACTGTACAGAAAACTGCTAAATTAGGGCTCAAAACCACACATAGACAGGTGTTTGTTTATAAGTATATAGATTTCTAGCCTGGTATCGTTTTATTTATCGCGTGATAAATTGTGAATAAAGCATCCGTCACTGTCATACTTATATACGTGAGAGAAAGTGACAGATGTTTTATCCACATTTTGTTACGCGATAAACGCAGCCATCTTAGGCCCCCTTGATGTTTGTAATTGAATCACACGAAAAAAGCTAGAATGATTTAATAATATTTTGCACACAGATCCTGCTCAGCTCTAGGATACACTAGAATTGCGAGTAGACACTTTTCATTCAATTTTTTTTTTATGCCATATAAAAGGCGAATTAGGTCACAGACCAGCTGATCGTAAGTGGGATCTGGGACCCATAGACATTAGCATTCTCAAGACTACAATCTTAAGACAACAAATACGTTGCCAACCCTAAGGACTTAGATGGATGAATAGATGATGTTGAAATGTACTAATATTCTATCGAAACACCTTTCAACGAACCTAATTACGCCGAATTTTCACTTCATCGAAATGAATTTCTCGCCACATAAGTATTTATTGGCAGACACAAGTTTAACCTAACTTATACTCTGATCGGTTAGGTTAAACATCTTAGAATAATCACAGTATAACGTACGTAATTTATGTTTATGATATGCTAGAAACATCACGGTTGCAGCTGAAAATAACTTTACCTGAAATGAAATTCGATGAAATGATGCAATCGACGAAGTGATATTCGATAAAATGATACGTTACCTTTTAAATACGTAAGTAAGGTGACTACGAGATACTTGAACTCTTGTGTGTTTTTGTATTTCACTGAACACTTATAAAAAAGGCAGCTTGTTTTAAATACAAGTATACTGGCGTCTGCAGCAATTTGCACATTTAAAAACCACCGTAAATGTTTTATTTTCATTTCTGTCTATTAATTGTAAGCCTTGAGTGTCTACTGTAGCTAAAATCCTGTAGCCTCAGGCTACATCTGATTAACGAGATGTTTCCATTTTAGTCTATTATTAGCGAGAACCGATTCAGAATTGACTTTATATTAAATAAACACGTGACCCTAAATGAAAGGTTGTAATAAACCAAATCGAACATACGATTTATTTTTTCCTTCTATAACCCTTAGGAAAAAATGAGAACTGAATTCTTATTACGTTTGAATTCAAATGATCACATATTTTGTTGTAAATAAAATTACGGTACAGTCGAGTTCATATATACACTTTAGTACCTTGTGATAATTCGTATATCGCAGTTTGAACATGACTAAAATACGAGTAGACAAGGTTACTAAAGTGTATCCATATTTATGAATATACTTACTTCGGTATCTGGTTTTTACGTGATAGATATGTATGAAGTCTAAATATGAGAGAGTAATATTCCCAGTAGCAATGGTAAAATACTCGGAAATATTGAGTATTTTACCAGTAACATTGGTAATATACTAAACTACTGAACCCATCTTATCATTATTATTATCATCTTATGATCTCCCTCCTCCTATCCAAGGAGTGCCTAGCAGGTACACCTTTAAGCGCAAGCTTAAGGGCTATTTGTTGACACTCCAGAAATCTTAGTCCTCATCCAGCACTTACCTACACACATCATTATTTCAACCAGTTGCTTTTAAGTTAACCCTTTAATTATTTTTTTAGTTTTATCTAGGCTGTATATCGGTATTTATGTATGCGTTTTATTTTTATTATTATTTTCACGTTTATTCTTCCGCTATAAGTATTATGTAAGTAGTTTACACGTATAGTGTAGTATGTTTGTACAGTGCTCCGTGAGTCACCGCCGGTACTGGCTGAAAATCAGCGCTGTAGGTGTCTGACACCTCGGCATTTTGCTGAGCCAGAATCCGTTTCACTGCCGCGAGGACACACAATTGCGTGCTATGCCTGTTACCTTTGTTTTCTTGAATCATTTGTATATTAGTGTGTCTTATAGTTAGTGAATAAATGTATTTCTTCTTCTTCTTCTTCATTAGTTTAAAAGGGTCCGTCTGGTAAAATTGTATAAACATGTATAAAAACATATAGTTATATATACGAAATTTGAATGTTACCGTATATTACCGCTTTTTGGTAATGTTTCTGGTAGCGTTACTGGTAAAATACCCGCTTCGAGTAAGTTACGGGTAACGGCACATCACTGATCGGTACTCCCTAGCTGGAAGAACTCCTTGATTGAAGGTATTGTTACACAGATGGATTAAGGTGTCTAATGTTTAATCGTGATTTTTGTTGCTTTAGAAGTGTTTTAGCAGGTATACTTGCCAAATTATCAAAACTGTGCATTTCTATCAGTTAGCCAGTCAGTTAGTTAGTGGTAGTCAGTTATCCACGTACGTAAACGTTGCTTAATGTATATATAAAAAACGAAGGTGGAAGGTTCGCCCTTGTATTCGCTCGTTTCAAATGTGTTCCATGTAATTTTTTGCCGTTATATAATGAGTATTCAACGCAAATAAAGGTTTAAATTCGTTACTTCTTCGTAGCTTTAAACAAGCCGCCGTCGTACCCGTCCCACCCGCGCCTCCGTAACGCGCGGAATTGCTCTGTGCCACGTGAATGCACTTAAATTCCCTCCGACTTAAGCGTGAGTGATGACGTGCGCCCTCGGTAACCAAATGCCAACGACACGCTACCCGTATTTAAATTACATACGACCATAAAATTGTGGCAGTGAACGTGCTTCACATTCACCGCCCAACACGCATACGGAGCTTTGTAAACGCAACCACATTATAATCACGGGCCTTGAATATGTTTTAAATGGGTGGTACGAGTTTCTTGTTTGGATTCTTAGCCAGTTAGATTCGCTCTACTATGTACAAAATGTTAAGAGGCCCTTATGAGGCTAATTTACAGAATAAACGTTTGGATATTTACAAGATTTTATTAACCCCTATCGCCAAAAGAACGAGTTTTATAAGTATAACATGTGTATCCGTGTGTCTGTGTATTTATGTGTATGTATACGTCATCGTCGCTCCCAAAGGAATGGACCAGTTTAATCGAGATGGTTCTTAGCTATACATATAAGTTAAGGTCAAGCGGGACTATTACTTAAGTGGAGCAATTCCGTCAAGTGGCTTTAACTCCCGTTCGTATCGAAGAGTGATGTAGAGAAAAAATAATCTACTTGTCAATAGATGTAACTTTTCGATACGAGCTTTAAAACGGAAGACAAAGCCACTCGATAGAAGGTAAAACTCCGTGCTCGGGGTGGAAAGATGCGAGAAAGCAATCTTGCCGTTATTAGAAGTAGTCAGTCCTCGGGAACGTAAGAAAATGTGATATTGCAAGTTGCTCCTTACTTTTAACATAATTAAATTCCAGCCTTGAAGGTCGTGCACAGTCGGCTTCCTAAACTTCTCGTGAAAATTCATCTTGAAGAATTTTCCGGGGAAAGTTTTGAACCCGTTTCAATGCGCGGTTTATTGATGTGGTAGATTCATATGGTAATTTAACGAGCTCAGATTCTTCGACATGTTGAACTTTTAGGATTCGTTAGTCGAAAATCCGTCACACATTTAGGTATTAGCTAACTTCTGTTTGTCCATTCGTTTACGTTTGAAAAAAACAGTTTTACTCGAAGGGCAAAAAACTGGTAGATTTATTTATGAGATATTCAATTAGGCATACTTTGCCGTGTACCTAAATGAACTGATTAGGTATTGTATTAACGAATACGTGGAAATTAACCTTGAGAGAAACTGTAGACACCAGCACATCTGCAAGCTGCCCTTTAGGCACTATACGCTTTTGAAATAAATTCTAAACTAGTCCAAAACTGTAAAAACTGTAAAAAAAGTAATACTTAGATGGATACCAGGGCACTCCAACATTGATGGAAACGAAATAGCAGATGAATTGGCTAGGAACGGTGCTGACAACCCCCTGATCGGCCTGGAGCCGTTTTGTGTCATAACAAAACGAAAATTCTTTTTCCTGCTAAGCGACCTATATAAATATAGGGCGATCGAGCTATGGAAGTCCACAAAAGGACAAAATCAAAATCACTAATAAAAGGGTTCAGAAGCAAGATCTCGAAAGAGATTCTACAACTCAAAGGAGAAAAGACTTGCGCAGTGACTAGGATCCTAACTGGCCACTGCAAACTGAACAGACATCTGTTTCTAATGGGTATGAAAGAAGACGCGACATGCAGGTTCTGTCAGGAGACAGAGGAGGCAGCATTGCACATCCTCTGTTCATGCGGACCACTAATGCGCATCAGAAGTATCTACTTAGGGCGACATATTATGGACCCACAAGAGATACAACTCCTCACTGCCCAAAGCATCTGGAAATTCCTAGACGTAACGGGCCTTTGCGGTGAGCTCTAAAGAAAAGGCTGCCACAAAAGATCAGCAATGGTCGAAGCGGCACACAAGGCCCACCTCAACCCCCTAATAAATATAATAAATAGGCATTGTAATAAATGAAATTAAAAAAATTAAAAAAACCTACAAATATTTCAAAACGATACTAAGCTGGCAGATGGGAAAATCTTCTTACAGTGAGTCTATACATATAAAATACTCAAAGATTTAAACCTTCAATCTTATGTTGTTTTGTGTCATTAAAGTTGCTCATCCACTGGGTCTTAATCGGAGCGTACGGAGCAGACGGTTTTGTTGATTTGTATTCATTTCTAGGGTACAGCGTGCTCTGGATCGGCATATCTGTATTTAAAAAAAATAAAAATGATTTATTACCACATTAACCACACCCACATAATACAAAAATTAATAAACAAATAATAAAAAAAACAAAGCCATAAATAGTATGGCATGTGGTAAAAGGAGCCAGCAAATGCTGCGCTTCCGAGGTGGGCGCGGGAGCTGGCCGCGCTGGTTTTCAGTCAGCTCCTGTTCTCTCATGCTAGCGATACGGTGTAGATATAGCTGGCGAGGTTTCTGTATTACTTATCAGTTATCACCAATTATTAACATTATTTTCACGAGTATGAAGAAATAACATTCTAGACTAAAAAAACACTAACACAATGAGTGAGAATAAGAAATCCATCGAATTGTAAAAACAAGGAAAATACGCTAAATACGTATAGTATATAGAAAACCCCTATAAATGCTTAAATTAAATAATAAATAAATTGAATTAAATTGAATCAATACAAAGCATCAAATCCGTCCGCTCCGTACGCTTCGATCCCGAGCCAGTGGACGCCCGCGCACAGCTTAAGATATATTCTATATTGTAAAGAGTGAACACTTGAGATTCGGGTGCATGTTATTCTTTGTAAACTTTTAACATCAATTTTGTTTTGTGGTGTAATTTATTAAATAAATTAATACATTCCAAAAAACCCTCTCCCGTGGTGAGGCAAGTGAACTGGTGTACGATTACGGAAGTCTACTTTGACTTTGCTATATATTAGCTTAGTTCAGATGAAAACAATTTGTTCGTTTATTTAAATGCAGATGGCTAGTAAGACTTAGTTATTAAACTAAATGGGGCGTTCACTTAAGTCTTGTTTCGAGCGTTTTTCTCGAGCATAATTGCAAACTAACCGTCTCGAGTCTTATCGAAACGTTTGTTTTCAAGGAAAAACCGAGAACTACAAAGAGAAATGTATTACTTTAGCCTGTTATTATTTACCGCCTTTATTTTTTGAGATATTAAAAATATTGCTTCGTTTCTAACAAACTGTTCATTTTCAAGGGGTGAAATGGATCCTTTGACATTTTGCGGTGCATAGTTTACCGAGAAAGGCATGAAAATAAGGGGCATGATCAATTTAGAGGGTTTGTTGCGACATCGCCGCAGCGTTGCTCCACATATAAACTAGAGCGACATGCCACACGATGAGTTGAAACACTTGCGTCGCTCTATCAGTAGACTACCGGATGATATATATATTCGTCATTAACACACGAACACGAAATGACAATTCTGCAATGCGAAAAACGAGGCACAACTTTTATTTTGTTTTAATTTCGGTGTCTAAATGCAGCAGTGGTTTTTCTTACGCAGAAATTGATGATCTTTCAGATGAGGTTTTGTTTGAGGAGATCGATCATAAAAGATACTTAAGTACAAAGCGTGGCTTATCATGGTGCTGCCACTGATTAGGCCAATCAGGAGGGCTTGCAGCACTGTATTGTCGTATATTCTTACCTTTCCCCTGTTCCGAAGAATAAACGAAACTTGGGAGTCTTATTAGATTATTATTAGATATATCTAAGAAAGCCAGGTTGTTGAATTGCAGCATCACCATTTCGTGTTCCCCCATTAATGACGAGACTAAATACATATATATCATCCGGTAGTCTTAACGTACTAGTTTTAATGGCGTGGGCTCTTAGAACATATGTTGAAATAGTAAAAGATAAAAAGATAAAAGATGTTTATTCAGTAAGTACTGCACGGGTACTTTTACACGTCAAAGTGATGCGAAAACCAAACACGCGGGCAACGATCGCCGCTCGTGTGACACCGCTCTTACTCATCCGGAATTACATAAATATCCAGCAATTCTGATAAAATATCGAATTAAAATAAATTCAAACTCACTGACTACGCGTAGGCAACAGAGTCTTTTGCAGTATTTAAATATGAAATACTAATTTCTAATTTAAGATTCGAATTTCTTTAATTATAAATCAGACTTTTTAATCAATCACCATTCCATAACAAACTCGCCAAAAACGTCACCACTGACATTTGAAACTTCAACGTAATATAAAAATATTACGGCAACAAAATAATAACAGCTCAGAAAAACCCGGAGACTTGTACGAATCAGAGTTAGTTGAAAAAAAAAAATTATACATGGATGTGATTGTGGATAAGTCTGAGGTGCAGATTGAGTCGGCGAAGATAACGCCGAGGATGTCTTCGGAGTCGGGGAAGCTGTTCAACCGGAGCTCGCTGCGGAACTGGGCTGATGTCTCCCGCGTCAACTACATACCTTCAGAGATGAATCGCCGCAAGTCAAGTACTCAAAGTCACAGATACGACTATGGCACTGGTCCCACCGCCGATGTTGAGAGCGGGAAGCGAGTACAACCAGCGATCAACTATTAATATTCGTGTCTCTTTTCTTAACAGAGTATCTATATTTTTTATTTCGACACTAGTGGGAAGAGTTCTCACAAGATCAACTATTGATATACGTGTCTCTTGTACTAACAAGGGATCTTTATCTTTAGTTCGTTTCTTGGGCGAGAAAATCGCCGATAGCTAATAGCTTCCTCGCCCTTGGTGGGACCAGTGCCTACGTCGGTGATACAGCAATTCGGTGTAAGTAGCAAATAAAATAACGTGCAAAATACACCTTAGCAAGTAATCAGTAAGGTATATTTTGCAACTCGTTGAAGTTGTTAGTTATGTGGTTTTGCAGTATCAGCGATGTATAGAACTAATAACCATCTATGAGTATTATCTAGATAAAAACCCCTTCTTTAAGCCCTCCGTCAATTAGCATCCATTAATAGGGTCATTTGGACTAGAAGAACAAACAAATTTTCATATCATCAGATTAACACTCAAAAGCAAAGAAAACGGGTCACTTTCTATGAAAATTCTATACAAAGTGACTTCTAAGCTTTCATTGCTCTTGACTATACATTACATAAAGCCCTTGGACCGTGGAAATAAGCGTCTAGTTAGTCCAATAAATATGTTATTAGAAAGCTACGCTGATGTTAATTTTGAAAGACAGCGTCTGCCTAGGCCTACAGAAAATGATTTAATTAACAAAGTGAAAGTATGAAGAATTTAATCCCGAAATTAGGTTATTAACAAGATTAAAAAGAACCGTCGAGAAACCTTTGATGTCTTCATCAACGTTTTACTCGTGCTTTCTGGAATTAATGATCTACAATAAAGAATAACGGCATTTAATAACGTCCTTTTGTAAATATTTAACATTCATATTAATCTTTGGCTGATTGATACTTACCTAGATTTATTTTCATGCCAAGGTTTTCCATAAGTTCCATAACAAAATAAAGTTTTAACTTAAACCAAAGAGAAAATTTATTGTTGTCATGGCACCTCGGTTTTTTATCAGTAAAAAGTGTATTTTTTTAAACTTATATATATCGTCTTTCATTTTATACAAGTGTCATATCGGCGGAAGGGACGTATAGTGATTTCCATAGCTTAACTAATGTACCCAACGATAATTCACTTTAATGCGCTGTCATAATAAACTTCAAACTGAACATCAAGTGACAAGTATGACAATAACAATGGCAGTCACAATGACAAGGTTCTAAGTATGCTCAACATTTTTATTGGGTAACCGTTCGTACTAATTTACATTTGGCATAAAAAGAATTTTATAATTTCGATCTGTATAATAAACCAATTATAACTCAGAACAAAGAAATGCATAATTTTTTGATAGATAATAATGTTTAAATTCTAACGTCTTTGATTACTAGGTACTATAATTACTAATTCGTTCACACTCCTAACTTAACGTAACGTAACCTACTTAGTAAAAAGTCCTAAAATTGATAGCAAAAAGAAAAAGGTTATAATGATAAATGAGTGAGCATTATGTTTTTTAAACGTATGCCTGATAAAATTATACAACCCGCGTATAACTTATGCCTACAGTACTAGGCAGATAAGACGTCAATCCTGAACACTGCACAACCATGAAGTTTCTGATTATTGATATCGTTGACAGCAGTAAAACAATGCTATAATTATTAGTTACGTGTGAAGGAATAGTAATAATAAAAAAAAAACACTGCTGTCAACGTTATACATATTCCGAAACTTTATAGTTGTGCAATGTTTCAGGATTTATTTCTTATCGGCTGGGCACTATAGTAACATAAGTAAATTGAACCATGCTAAACTTTTTTGGCAAATTGCACAACTCCACAGGCCAACTGATGGTAAGTGGAAACTGTGACCCATAGACATTCGCATTCACAAGACTGCAAGCCTAAGACTGCAAATGCGTTTCCAACCCTGAGGACTAAGGTGGAATGCCTCTATGCTAGTCATTACACCGGCAGTCTTATCCCCAAACCGGAACACAACAATGCGAACACTCCTGTTTGGCGGTAGGTTAATGGATAAGATGGTGGTAGCGATCCGGACGGACCCTGCACAAGGTCCTACCAAATTATAACATGCCCAATAACCGTGAAACAAACAGATACTCGTGAAACTGGTGAAATCGTAACATTATTGCTTCGCTGACGTACTTACGAGTAGTAGAAAAGTAAAATCGATAATAACGAAATGGCCAAATCTCCAGTCCACCAGCGGCCAAGGACGCCTTTCTTGCTTTGTCAGCCATAAACACACTTTAAGGATCTATCTGGGTTCAGTGAGCAGGAGCACGAGGGCGTAAAATATGTCCGGGTGGGAATGGACGCGTTTATCATCCACACGAGATAACCCTCACGTTTTTGGGCGCGCTATGTGCGATTCCGTTGTTGCCTTTTCTAGGGTTCCGTTGTCAAAGAGCACGTGTGTCTTTTTTTAAATTATTAAAGAACCGTGCTAATCGTAGGGTTTCGACGCAGGTGATATAAACGAATTATCAATTAAAGTTGTTTCTGGCCTGAGATAATTTTCAGTAAGTACATGATCGTCTGTAGGCTATCTCAAGAACCAATGACGTCAACTTCGTCGTGTTACTTTTCCCTACACTGCTGCACTGCGCAGCTAGCACAAGTTGCCCGCGACTTGTTTGTCGCTCGGATCTCCCTTTCTATCTAGTCAGTTTCGATAGAGACACACAGCGATAAGCGAGAAAGCTTGGTTACCTGTGCTGAGCATGGTCCAACATGCTCGTGCCCGGTTTGTTGTTGTTATTGTTTCCTTTCGCCTGTATTTTTTCAAAACCCTGAACGGGATAAGTTCGCCTAACTACTATTATTTCTGAAATTTTAATATTTGTATAATTTAATGGTTTCAGTATGTACAGTCGGCCTTCAAGGTATGTAGTTACCTTCAAGGCCGACTATTGTGCCTTTTTGTCGCTGTAAGAGGATCGTGAACCAACGCTTAAATCGCTCACCAGTCTAAAATATAATATATCCTTAGAAAGGAAGTTTACGTCAACCTCATATATCTGGAGTCCTTGTGAAAAAGTGTATAAGTCGACTTATCTCGTACTAAGAAAGAGTATATACATAGACGGAGTAGACTATACCCTGTCCACGATAACAGCACGTCATTGGTCAGCGATAAGGGCGATGCACGTGCACCGGGTGAGTTTACATGGCGGTCGAAGTTCAGTCAACGTCTGTCTCTTGCACGGTGCGGACGCGTTATAGTGATCTCTTTTCAATTTTTACCGGTTTAATCTGTGACTCGGCTTGTTTACTGGACTATCTTCTGCTGTTTGAATAAATGAATACATAAGTAAATGGGTGAATATTCGGCGTTTTAACCGCCGTCATTATTGTCTTCGCATATTATTCAAGATAAACTTTTTAATTGTCTTATGATTTTAAATGGAATTAATACTACCCCCGGGTCCGTTGACTTTGACATCAAAAGTTGCTGGTAATTATCATTGTTTTCGTCAATATATTGATGACAACAATGACGGCGGTTGAAACGCCCAAATATTCACCCAAATACTTATTGGGTCCTTTATTATTTAACTAAACCAGAAAAATCATAAGGGATATTAAAATAAATATTTCGAGCGACGGAGCATGTAAGCCGAGCATGACAGTGAGGTGCCATCGTTCACGCCCACTCTCCTTTTTTGTCCCTTTCATCTGCATACAAAAGTGCATAAGAGAGACCGCTATACTAGCTCGTTATCGTGGACAGGGTATACGTACGTAAACCCTTTTTCACTTAATCTTCTTCTTCATTTGGTCTAAGCCCACTGTTCAGCCAATACCAAATATTTAGTGACCGTTGCAGGAGGAAGCATCTTGAGGAGTCACATCGGACTGACCGGCAAGGACTTCTTCTCGTCGCAGTGCTTCATGCCCTTCCCCCACAAAAGTGACGAATTGTTATTGGAAGAGCTGGTAAAGCAATATTTTTGATAACAACTGAGGAGTCTTTTCAAAAGGGCTTATTTCCACTGTAAACATTTTTTGGGAAATCAAGGAAAACATACATCCACTGTTTCCATTTCGAAATTATTATTTGGTTTTCGATATTGCATTGAAGTAAGTTAACATAAATGTTATGGCACTACATGCATTGCTTTATCTACCTGAATAATTATGTAAATTACCATAAATTTTGAGTTCAGCTCGAGTTGTGGCATTGTAAGAAATAAACCTTTTTAATTCGTACATTACAGATATAAACTCTTATGATCATTGTTTAATCTTAACGCGATTTTGGTGCCATAATAAAAATAATTGTTTATTATCAGGAAATTATTTCAATTACATTTCTAGCTGAATGGTACAAAATGCATTTTTTTTCCTTAACCTGTTTAGTTTTAGTGGCCAGCTTCAAATTTACTTCTAGTCCTACTTCAAGTCCTACAATAAGTTCTAATTCAACATAGATAATAAGTGTACATAAGGCAAAAATAGCCCCTTTTGATGCGAACTTTTATTTTTGAATCTTTTTTTAGAGAACGCGTAGAGACTTTTTAGAACTTTAATCTGACAGAAAGTATGTATTTTTCTGTTTTTAACAAAACAGAACTTCATTAAAAGTTGAAATGAAAAGAAAAATGGAAATAAGCCCTTTTGAAAAGACACTCTTCAACTAGTGTTTCCAGCCGTCAGACGTCACAAGTCTCGATTTTTATGGGTCTATGGATATATCCCGATTGTGCACATCGCCAGTGTTCACATATAAGATACTTATTTAAAACAACACAGAAACTCAAACGGTTTGACACAATTCGCATTGCAAGAACTTGTACGGTAATAATTCGCGCGATTTTTTGTACCACAGTCCCGATTTATGATAGACTAGACCTGGCCACACTAGTTTCAACACAATGTTATCGTACAATATGTGTTTATGGTTTTTTTAGATTATTTTCGCAAAAGCATTCTTTCATAGTAGCGAATTTTCACATCGCGTTCTTTCATGATCGCAAACGTAATAATTCGTCGATTTTTATTTTCGATGCTATGAAATATGATTTTGTTTATTGTTTAGAGCGCTTAGAGCGCTTCTTAACCTCATACGATAATATCCCAGAAAATTGAGTACTAGAATTAAATCATATGAAAAAATGTGTCAACCCCATATCTCCAAGGACAACGGAGCTCGAGGATTTCACTATAAAATATGTTTTCTGCGGTACCCTTACAACATGCAAACCCGTTAACGTAACCTCCGTAACGTTAACAAACGACCATAATTTTTCCCAACTCCAAAGCAACTAGTCACCAAAAACTTGTTTGGGGCCTGCGTAACATTCATAAAGTTGTATGAAATATCGTCGTCAACAAGGCTCGGTGCCATATAATATGCGGGGCAGGTAAAAGGGCCGTTAAACATCTTCAGAGGTGATGTAAGGCTCAACAGTAACGGCAGGACCGCGTCCCCGCCCATTTGATGAACGTCCCCTTGAGTAGGGTCACATTTCGGCACTCTGCCTGTATTTCTCTGAGGTAAAAAATGTATTATCGGGTGTCGCTTTAACTTTGATGGGAAAAGCGGTCATTTTTCCAAATGCTGGAAACTGGAGCGTTTGTAGAAATGCGGTATCCTGACTTTTTACCAAATCATCATTTGAAAAACTTACATCATTATACCATTACATATTACAAAGGTGACATGGGCTTGGTAAATAAGCTAGGTTAGGTTATTGACAACAACAAATAAATACGGTGGGAATTATCTCTTTGTGAAATGAAAGTTTGTAAAATGATATAGTTTGCAAAATAATGATGCTTTGTTAAAATATTAGTGAACCTATAAAAATACGTATCGACGGTTCTGTAATTCAACCTCGTATATAGAAGATTGTCCAGTATAAACTGACATTCACTAACTACGCGAGTGCATACTTAGTGCGTGTCAGATTATACTGGACATTATTTAACATACGAGGTTGAGTCACAGAACCGTCGAAATGCGATAATATATCGCTTATTGCTAAGGTTCCTAGGCTGCGGTCTATAAACTGCCTATCCTCCTTTACTTTTAATTGGTATGTTATCAGTTACCCGTAAACGTAACCGGGTTGATGAACGAGGGCCAGCTCTGGTGCTGCTTCTACAACTTCCCCGAGCTGTACGCGGACGCGTACTCTCCGACGGTGAGCATTCTGCAGCCGGATGACATCGCCGAGCTGGTGGATGGCGTCCTCACGCGGGACATGATCGCCACCTGCCTCACCTACCCCAAGCGCACGCCCATCCTGGGGGACTTCGTGTACATCAAGCTGAACTTGTCGGGAAAGGTTACGTTTATAACGTTATAGTTTTTTGAAGGCATGATGCCTTTAGATTATTTTCTCAAAATCATTTATTTCCTGAAGCATATTTTCCATTCGCATTTTTCCCCATTCATAATTTCTAACCACACGCAATAGTCCAAGTTACAAAATGACTTTGCGTTATAGGCAGATTAGGTTCGTTAGGTAACTTCAAATTGCCCAAGAATAGGAGCCGGCACCAATCACCATGCGGAGCTCTGTTGACATTGCTAAGACAGACATATGATGAAAAATCAATGTGCTCATTTAGCGACTCGGGACTAGTGATGTGCCGTTACCAGTAACTTACTCGAAGCGGGTATTTTACCAGTAACGCTACCAGAAACATTACCAAAAAGCGGTAATATACGGTAACATTCAAATTTCGTATATATAACTATATGTTTTTATACATGTTTATACAATTTTAGCACCAGACGGACCCTTTTAAACTAATAATTATAAGATGGGTTCAGTAGTTTAGTATATTACCAATGTTACTGGTAAAATTTTCAATATTTCCAAGTACTTTACCAATGTTACCGGGCATATTACTCTCTCTCATACTATGCTGACTCATGACATTGCCGAACAGATAAGGTACAAATTACAATGCAATGAGTAAAAGAGACGGAAGATGCGATGAGTTATAGATATAATTCATTGTTAGTAGGAGTATATTAACTTTTTAATTATAATTAATAAACTAAAATTAATAAAGAATACAAAACAGAAAAAATCGATTTCCATGTCCATATACACCGTGGGCCCGAATAACCCGACCAATTTTAACAATCGATACTTGAGCCTATTTGTAGAATATAATGGGTATAATATGTAGTCCAATAACGCATAATTTCCGAGATTTTTATTATTTAAAAATCAATTCCATAGTTAATTAAATTTGAACTCTGTCACCTTAACCTAAAGCATTATTTACTAAGAAAGATTCATGTTGTAAGTAGCAATATCATCCACATACAACATAAATTAATTAATCAATTTCTTATTAAATAATGCTTTAGGTTAAGGTGACAGAGTTCAAATTAAATTAACTATGGAATTGTTTTTTAAATAATGAAAATCTCGGAAATTATGCGTTATTGGACTACATATTATACCCATTATATTCTACAAATAGGCTCTAGTATCGATTGTTAAAATTGGTCGGGTTATTCGGGCCCACGGTGTATAATATTACCGGTAGAATTGGTAATTTACTGAGTATTTTACCAAATGGTATTATACTGGTAACGAGTAAGATACCGCCGGCACAACACTACTCGGGACTTTTTGAGATGTAGTCTTAAAGCGATCTGAGGGCCCCGCTAAGATGCACTACGCTAACTAGTTTCCATTAGTTTCCTTTTTAACCAATCGCGTCACTGATAGATCACGTGACTTTTCGTATCACGTCATCTACCAGTGACGCGATTGGTTTAAAAACGCAGGCAGGACCTCTGGTCGTATTGTGATCTAGGCACAAAGCGACGTGGTCAGATCGAGATGTAGTCATAAAGCGATCTGATCGTATTAGATACCTAGTCATAACGAGAGGTGTACGGAAAACTTCTATCCCCAGAAAAGTCGTAACAGTAATTAATTTAATTAGGTAACAATAATTAGTTCAATAAAATTGTTTTCTTGTGGGTTTATTTTGAAATCATTTTTAATGACTGAATGAAATCTTAACTAAATAAATAATTATTGTAACGTTTACAGCACCTGCTCAATATCGACGTACTGCAACACTACAGATTTCTGGTTTACTTGGATTTATCGTCGAATCTGCTCACTGATTTGTCCGTGCTCTCGTATCTCCTGTACCTGCAATTCATCTCCGTGGCTTTCAACCGGCTGAGCACTGTCTTGGATTACAGCACACGTAAATAAAACATTAGTGAGAGATTACCTGTCCCGGGCGTATAGGAGCGGAAAGGTTAACAGCATAGTAATGTACCCGGCGGCCCCACACTCGCTCGATTCGATAAGTCTCTTTTGGCTCGCGCTAACCGGAATAAGCGGCCATTTCCCGCCGGTACAATGTAGCCATGCAGTCCCCTTCTTGGCACAAAACATCGGCTTTTATCCATTACAGAAGGTTCGCTATTTACCGCGCCGCTGTTCACTGATCTCCTCATTTCCCGCAACGTCGTCGTAAGCCGAGACGGTACCGCACCTTATTTTTCCATCCGGAAAAGAAATCGGTGCTACGAAAACAATGCGCCCGAGAACTCCGCAAAATCTCAGACAAACCTTTCTTTTCCAGCGCAATGGTTCCTTACCGAGGTACACTATAAATACAACTCGGTGAAGAAAATAAGGGACCTCGACATGTTTTGGTCGATCACGATCCTAGACTTGTCTCACAACAACATCAAAAGTATAAGTGGATTGCAGAATTTGAGGTTGTTCGCTTGTTTAGTACTTCTGTTGTATGTGTAATATTACTTTGCAGACTAGAATATTGAGCGAACTTTTCTAGATATCTCCGCCATCTAGACTTGTCGTTCAACCACATCCAGCGACTTGAGAATTTGAACCACTTGCGGTTGCTGTGGCTGGATTTGTCGTACAACAATATCTCGACCTTCGAGTTTACCGCGTCCGCGGGCCTGTGGACTTTGCTGGACCTGCAGTACCTTAACTTGAATGAAAATAGTTTGAAGTCGTTACATATGTTTTCTGGATGTAATAGGTAAGTATTTTGTGAACTTGTTGTCATTTATTAGAAGACTTATATGATGACTTTGTTGTCCGTCTTTCCCTCAAGACCTTTTCCTTGAAATGGCATAGGCTATCGGGCTCGAAAATGAAATAAGTATAGTAAGGAAAATGAAGAGCTACGAGGGACTTTAAATTATTGCTTCACGTGTGAGCGAATCAATTCAAAGAGTGTGACGTGGACAGCCTGCCCTAAACCTATACGCGCTAACCCGGAGGCCCAGATCCTATATTCATAAGATCCGGGGCTCCGCTTTGTCTATATTCTACTCTAGTAACTTTCTTATTCAAAAGGTTGGCTAATCCATTCCAAAACATTATTTACTACCTTGAGCTGTTGCTGACAGACTGACAACGAACAAGACTAACAAAAAACAAATGAAAACGGCTATTTGAAACGTTTACCTTTTATTTTATCGACATACTATTCAACGAACGCAAAATTTTCATTTCTATCGTAACACGTAAAGTACGAAAGAGTCTAACCTAAACTAACCTACATAAAAGATAAAGATAAAGATAAAAGAAATTTATTCAGTAAGTAGGCCGCACGGGCACTTTTACACGTCAAGATACTACCAGCGCTTCCCAAGAGGAGACCACTGCTGAGAAGAAACGCCGCAAGAAACTCAGCAGTCAGTCATTTTTTAAACTTATTACATATTTCATATTACAATGGTATGTACAACTTAATCTAGCATTATATAAAGCTACAAGTATTAAATTAAATATAATATCAAATAACAGTAGTTCAGCAGGAAAACATGCCAAAAATCTTACGGGAGAGAAAGATAGAAAAGAATAAAATAAAATAACTACAACTACCTACTTATATATGTGTATATAAGATGGTGCAAGATGACCACATAAAAGTTTCGATATGTTTTCCTGCATCAACGGTGTCCCCCAGACAAGAAAAAGCAGGATAAAGCCTTTGCATTTGAACAAATTACTATTGACTAAGTTTCGGGTGTAGGCCATGCATTTTTGTCTGTTAGATAGTCCTCGACCCTATAATACGCTTTAGACATTAACGACCTTTTCAAATATTTTTTAAGTGCTGGAAAAGGTAACTTTGAAACTACTTCAGGTAATTTATTATAGAAATAAATGCATTGACCAACAAATGATTTATATACTTTACGGACACGGAATTTTCGAATAGCTATTTTATTTTTATTTCTAGTATTTAAATTATGTATATCTGAGTTTTTGGTGAACGAATCTAAATTCATAATAACATAAATAATATTCTCGTAAATAAATTGAGACGCTACAGTTAAGATATCAATTTCTTTAAAAAGTTCTCTTAATGAGTCACGGGAATTTAAATTATAAATAGAACGAATGGCCCTTTTTTGTAACACAAATATAGTTTGTATGTCAGCTGCCTTACCCCAAACCAGAATACCATAAGACATAACACTATGAAAATAACTATAATAAACTAAGCGAGCTGTCTCAACATTAGTTAGTTGTCTAATTTTCCTAACGGCGTAAGCTGCCGAACTTAGTTTACCTGCCAGTGCAGCTATGTGGGGACTCCATTGCAAATTTTTATCTATTGTTATGCCTAGGAAAATCGCCCTATCTACCATTAGCAAACACTCGTTATTTAGAAAAATACTAGAATCTACCGGTTTAACATTAGGCAAAGCGAACCTAACACATTTAGTTTTCTTGGCATTTAGTAGCAAGTTGTTACTAATAAACCAATTATGTACTTTAACTAGAGTGGCGTTTATCCTACTGTAGTCTACGGTTTTTCTATCTACCTTGAAAATTAGTGAAGTATCATCAGCAAAAAGTACAATATCGCAAAGTTCATGTACTATTGGTGGTAAGTCATTTATGTAGACCAAAAATAAAAAAGGACCTAAATTAGAGCCTTGAGGCACACCTATTTTCACTGTAGCTCCAACAGATTGCGTTTTGTTTACAACAACTGTTTGAGTTCTATCACTTAGATAAGAAGACATAAGGCTTAAAGCTTTATTGGACAATCCATAATGTTCTAATTTTAAAATAAGGGTCATATGTTCGACGCAATCAAAAGCTTTAGAAAGATCACAAAATATTCCTATTGCGTCGCAAGATTTTTCCCAACTGTTATATATATATTTAATGAGTACAGATGCCGCATCAATTGTTGATCGACCTCTTGTAAAGCCAAACTGGTTATTGCTAAGTAGTTTATTTCTGTTAAAGTGACCTAACATATCCTTCAGCATTAGTTTCTCAAAGACTTTACTTAAAACTGGTAGTATGGAAATGGGACGGAAGTTCGTTATATCACTCATCTCGCCTGATTTAAAAAGAGGTATGACTTTACTATATTTCATGAGATCTGGAAAGATCCCCTCTGATATGCAATTATTGTAAATTAATGCTAGATGGGGTGCAATTACATCTATGATATGAAAGAGCACTTTAACTGATGTGCCCCACAAATCTTCAGTCTTTTTTAAACTAAGCGATTTAAATATCTTTACTATTGAATCTGAATTTACAGGGCTGAATTCAAAGTTTATATTACATTTAATGATTGGGCTTCAACCGCGGATGATTTAAGACATTTCGTAGTATTAATTGCCATGTTGGAAAAATAATCTTCGAATGCTAATGCAACATCTTTATTTGACGTGATTGGATGGCCACCTGTGTTCAGGGTGACTTGATTATCACGAGTTTTTGATTTTCCCGTTTCTCTATTTATAATATTCCATACAGTTTTTACCTTGTTCTCAGATGATTTGAGTTTAAGACTAAGAAAAAATGCCTTAGCAGTTAAACAAACTTGCTTAAAGGTCCTCGAATAATTCTTAACATAATTTAGGAAATCAGCATTCTTATTGTCCTCCCTCTCTCTATACAGGTCATAAAGCCTATTTCTACTTTTATGAATGCCTGCAGTAGCCCATTCACTAAATCTGGTTTTCGACCTAGTAATAGTTTTGATTTTAAAATTGTTGTTAAATTGATGTAGAATTACGCCAAACAAGTCTTTATAAATACTATTACATTCATTCTGTGAAAAAGGTAACACTGAAAGATTACTCTGAACTTTATTTTTGAATAATTTCAAACGATTACTAGTTATAGGTCGGTAAGTTATTGTGTGAGGTTTTTGATAAAAATCCGAGATGAAAGATGCCCTCTGACCACTATGGTCAGAATTAAAACAATTAAATATTTCTTTATCCAAACAATCGCAGTTACAAAAAATATTATCTAAGCAAGTTGCACTACTAACACCTATCCGAGTGGGTTCAAAGAACAGATTACTTAAATTAAAAGATTTAAATAAACTTAGTAACCTAGTGGTATTATTTGACTTTTCAAGTAAGTTAATATTAAAATCTCCACAAACTATAACATGCTTCTGGCTATTACATGCTAATTTTAACACATGTTCCATAGTGGATTCAAATGTGCAAAAATCAGCAAATGGTGGTCTGTAAACACATTATTATATAACTTTCTATTTCTGCGCATGAAATTTCTACAATCCTTTCTATCGATTGCTTTACAATATCCTTTCTTTCTTTGGATTTAAAAGTACTTTTATTAATTATAAAAGAGCCACCATGAATGGCACTTTTCCTGGCAAAACAACTTACTAATTTAAAATTTAAAAAATCAAATATTAATTGATCTTGTCTAAGCCAATGTTCAGTAATGCACATTATTTGTACATTTTCATTATCTAAGAACAACCCTATTTCTAGTTCTTTGCTGGAAAAACCTTGAATATTTTGGTGAATTAAATTTATACTCAAGGGTGTTTCCGCTGTCCTATAATTTAGTTTAAATCAAGAGGCAAAGCATTATTGCCAATTTTGGCTTGTTGGGGCTGTGAACTATTATATCTATTTGGTTCTATATTAAAAGCTAATAGATCAACCAAGGTCAAAATATGTTTCTTGGGCAAATGAATTTTTCCTGATGTTAGATCAGCAAATGAATTTTTCCTGATGTTAGATCAGAAAGTAATATAGTAAGTAGTAAGATAAGTAATATTAATGATATCCTGAAAACATCATGGTTTGATGATCATGATGAAATTATACAATTGATAAAGTGGAATTCGATAAAATGACCCACTCAATGATGTTTTATATTGAGATACGTTATCTGCGCGCAAAAGCGTTCCTTAAATTGGAAAGCGAAATGCCTTACTATTCTCTTACTTCCAATCAGTTGCGCTGCGGCCGCTGAGACGCACACATCAACCACAATGAAAATTGAAACAACTAAGTACCTATGCATCTTTTTCTAGCAAAGCGTTTGTTACGGATTGCCGTCTTTGTCTATAGAAATATAGTAACGTAGCAACTGTTGGTAATCGGCGACGGGTTTGAATGCGTTAAGTATGAGCATAGAGTATCTTAATATAAAATATCTGTGTCCAAACTCTGCTCCTACTCGTATCCACAGACTGCGCGAGCTTCACATGCGCAACAACCGAGTGAGCCTCCTGCTAGAGCTGGCGGTCTACATGCGCCAGTGTCGCCGACTCCACGTGCTCGACATGAGAGCCAACCCCATCTGCTCCTCGCCAGGCTACCAGGACGTGGTGTTTGACGTCTTCCCTCTGCTTCTAAGCCTGGACGCAAAAGAACTGGACCCTGAAGCCCAGGTCAGTACACTTCAATAGTAATGGGTAGAGCAATCTTCTGGCTCCTTAGGGTCGAAAATCGTATTAAAGGTTGGCGCAAACAATAGCGCTGGACACCGGATCAGGTCAAAATGAGACATTGAAAAGTGAAATTTGATCTGTGTTAGTATGATACATTTTTCAGTGGACGACTGCTAGCTTCTGCCGTGGCGAGGCGTTGCCATTCCGATGAGTGTGCGTTACAGTGTTGACTTTCATACTAAGAATACTGAACGGCTCGAGCTGAGGTGGTGCCGAGCGGTTATGTGGGCGTCAACCTTCAATCAGACTAAGTAGGAAGACAAACCGCACGTTAAATATAACAGTAACAGTAAAGTACGAATAAAACCATTTGAATTGTGACATTATTGCGATTAAAAAGAACTCACTTTTGTGTAAATTAATTTTTAACATAGTGTCACTGTTAGATTGCACGCAAACATCTCTTCTGGCGCTTTGAAGTGCTTTTAATAGTTTAAAATGTAAAAATAGATCAACGGAATAAATCGTTCGAATAAACATAAGAACTCGCACTTTTTTGTAACACGTTTTAACATGTCTTCCCCTTTTGCTTTAGTCTAAGCCTCAGACTTTAAGGTATAGTGTATAGAGCATAGTTTATTAACTCTGTCGTAACCGTAACTGCCCCCAGCGCTCGTCTCTGATGAACACGCTGCCCGACGTGCGTACGTTCGCGTCGCGGCGACTCCTGCGCATGTTGTACGTGGAGCAGCTGCGGCGCGCGCGCGTGTCGAGGTTCGTGCCGCCGGCCGACACGCGGGAGGTGCCGCTCGTGGTGCTCGTCGGGATAGAGGGCTCGGGGAAAGGTATTCTTGTGCCTACAACATAAGGTTCATTCTTGTACAACAATTGCGTCTACATATTGATTATCAACGAACCTATGAACCACGCACGACGTGCATGCGCGTTGAATGCACCACTTTTGCATTTATACAACGTGATAGCTGTTATATTAATACTTGCGACTGTACACTTGTTTTAATACACGAGAGCAAGCGAGCAAGAATATCTTTAACAAAGCTTTATCGAAATTGGTTCAGCGGTTAGCGGCGTGAAAGCATAACAAACAGACAGTCAGGGTTACTTTCACATTTGTAATTGATTAGTATGGATAACTAAAACAAGACTTGTATTTTTCATGCAAATGGCCCTAGCATAAATCGAGCTTCAGGCATCCATAAAATAAAATAAAATATATCTAACGGCACGGAGAAGAATAGCTCACAGGCTGATGAAGTGAAATCTGAGACCAAATGATTTTGCAACCTCGAAATTATAGTCTCAAGACTACAATCCTAAAACTGCAAAGGCGTTGCTATTGCCAACCCTGAGAACAAAGTGGAATGCCTTTAAGAAGTGATATGAGACAAACTGCAATTACACAAAAAAAAACTTACCAAGCATTAGACAATCCCGTGGCACTTGTCCCACCGCCGACGAAATAGGGATTAGCTATAAACAGTATTCTTGCTCAAGAAACGAACATATAGAACCCGTATCAATAAAAGAGACACAAATATGAATAGTTGATCGCTGGCTGTCCACACCACCGGCGAGAACTCTCTCCAACAAAACATGTTTATGCCGTATCAATAAAAGAGACGCATAAATTTGATCGCTCATCGTTCTACTCGCTTCTCGCGCATCGTTGGCATTGTAAAAAATATTCAGATAACTGATACAAGAAGATTTTTATATTAGAACACAATCTAGGACATAAGCTTATAGTCTGCAATCCTAAAATCGCAAACTTTGCCATTGCCAACTCTGACAACTAAAATGGAATGCCCCTGAGAAGTGATGCCTGAATCCGGTCTTATCCTTGCAGGCACCCTAGCCCGCCGGCTGGCCACGGAGTACAGCTCGAAGATCCAGCTAGCGCTGCAGCATACCACGGCAAACTTCCATTACCCCGACCACTACAAGGAAATCTCGCGGCACAAGTTCGATGAGATGGTGCTCGCTGGAGACTTCCTCACCTACTGCGAAATGAACGGGGAGTCGTATGGCCTGAGTGAGTACACTGTCTCCTGTCTCTTTCGATAACAGCTAGACCCTAGACAATATGCATTCGGCGTTTGTTATCGTTATCCGAAATGTATAAGGTCAAGCGGGGCTATTACGTCAGTGGGGCAATTACGTCAAGTGACTTTATCTCCCATTTTTAAGTTCGTATCAAAAGATTACATCTGTTGTCAAGTATATTTTTTCTCTACTTCACTTACTTCACTCCGCGCCACTTGTCGTAACTGCCCCACTGACGTAATAGCCCCGCTTGAATTTAAGATTGACGTAAGCAATCAGTCGCGTCGAGCGCGTACTTCAATTTCATTATGTCAGTTTTCCAAAATCGTATACAGATGTAGTGCATAATTGTTTTCCTTCGTATTTTGTCGGAAATGTTCGTATTTGTCATGTTACTTCAGTCAACCTCAGTACTTTTTGTACTGTGACCGACTGAAATAGCAAGACACGTTCGTACGTTTCCGTGAAAATACGAAAGAAAACCATTATGCACTACATCTGTACGTTGTCTAGTCTCACATTTCTTCAGTCCAAGCCTGCCAGCTGACTGGTGACGGAAAACAGCACAAAGCAGGGCCAACCTTTTCTATAATTCAAACGGCGCAGCTAGCCGCTTCTGGTGTTGTCTTAGAAGGCGAGTAGTGGTATATCATAGGGGCAAGCAAGGAAGGCTCAGTTTATCAAAAACTTACCTCGGTGCAGCACGGCTGAAAGCTTCAGCAGCAGCTCACAACTTTCACGTTCTACTTAACCTTTTGAACGCCACGCTGTTAACCGTGACCCATCGTTGAAATACTTTAGGGTAAGGAAATCTACAAAACAATAATTGACATTAAAGCACTACTTCTCGACACGGTGTGTATTATCAAGAGGTCCCTCTTTGCGCCTTAATCTAACAAAATATCTTCTTGATTGTTGGAAATCCATGCGTTTTTCGAGAGCCTTCCTTCTTGCCACGTACGTTATCTACTTGGAATCAGCTCTCGGCATCTATTTCCGAACCAATACGACTTGGGGGCCTTCAAAAAACGAGCCTACTCTTTTCTCAAAGGCCGGCAGCACACCTGCGATTCCTTGGTGTAGCGGGTGTTTAGGGGTCGCGATCATCACTTCACCATCAGGTGACTCACTTGCTCGTCTGCCTCTTATTTCACTTTTTTTTAAATCACCACACTAGTAGCTTGAGTTTGAGTCCGCGGCCGGCGGCACCCTAGGATTAAAGATTTTAATGTTTTTTTTACCATTAATTACTTTTTATTTATTTGTATCCTTAGTCCTATTAATGTAATTTAGTGTGAAAACTATTATGAGAATGTTTAGGAGTTTTATCAGAAACACATAACAACGAATTAAATTTGAGACACAGGAACAGGCGGAGGCTAAAGTGTGCTGTACCTTATGGCATTTGCGCTTGACAGAAGGGGATAACGAATATTATAACTAAAATAGGTCTATTGTAAGTATTATGAATATAGGAAATTAATCTTTATAGGCCGCGAGGAGGCGTTTATATGTGACGGCAAGATAAGGATCTGCACCATGGACCTGGTGGGGGCGCTGATGCTGAAGCTGCGCGGGCGCCGGCCATACCTGATCCTGGCCTCGTTCAGCGACAAGCAGGTCGTGTCCAGGGTACAGAAGGAGCGAAGGGAGTAAGTCTTTAACTTGCTATTATACAAGCAGGTTAGCAGGATATCTTCCTTTTAATTTCTCTGCCTCGTATCTGATCGAATAGTTCAATAGAAAAAACCGGTCAAGTGCGAGTCGGGCTCGCGCACGAAGGGTTCCGTACCATTATCTATACAACATTAGTAAATAAATGACAAAAACAAAAAAACATTTGTAGTTAAATGGCCGTCTTAAATATTTATTTTATATTAATTTAATTATTTATTTTTAGTGAATACATAACTAAATATTCTGTGAATATTTCAAGTGTCTACCTGTGGCCGTTATTAATATCGAGCAAACAACGGCAAAAAAATCATGTATGTTGTATGAATTATATAAAAAAAAAAAATATTATTATTATTTTTGTATTTGTCGTTATAGCGGCAACAGAAATATTTCTTCTGTGAAAATATCAACTGTCTAGCTTCCACGGTTCATGAGATACAGCCTGGCGACAGACAGACGGACAGCGGAATCTTACTAAGCAAGTAGAGCCAGCAATCGACTATTAATTATTCGAATATTATGTGTCTCTTTTGTCGACGCAGGATCTATATCTTTTGTTTCGAACAAACTAGTGGAGAGATTTCTTGTTGGCATTGCAAACAGGCAGCTTTCAACTTTTAATATGTGTCTCTTTTATTGACGCAGGATCTATATCTTTTGTTTCGAACAAACTAGTGGAGAGAGCTCTTGTTGGCATTGCTAACAGGAAGCTATCAACTTTTAATATGTATCTCTTTAATGAGAATGACACAGGATCTATATCTTCTGTTCGTTTCTTGAGCGAGGAAAAAGTCTATAGCTAATCGCTTCCTCGCCAGCAGTGAGACAAGTGGCTTAGTCAATTAATTACTACGCCACGAAGCTAGAGGTCCCGGTTTTATACCTGGTATGGGCAAAATAGAATATTGATGACATTTTTCCTTACTAAAAGCTGTTTATGTAACAAACAGCTGAGAAAAATCATTTTTTGAATAGCTATAAAAATAAACAAGATATAAGCCCACAAAGATATGTATCTATCTCTTTCTAGCAAAACAGAATTTAACATGACGTCAGAGTGCATATATCGGGCGTTTGTGTCTAATCGCTGTCTAATTAGCAGATTATTTTTTTTTTAAAAAACATAATTATTTATTCAACAAGAACACGTAAAGTATGATCTAAGGGGTGGAGCCTCCCTGTAAGCAAAACAAATGCCTGTGTTGGGCGACACCGCTCTTCCTTAGGTAAATCGAGGTAAGTACAGTAGCAATTAAGTATCTACTAGATTATTATTTATAAGTATAAGTATCTTAGGATAATTAAAACAGATAACAGTACAGAACTATACTAACTTAACTAACTATAGTAAGAGATAACACATTTTCTGAATATGAATAAAGTGCCTAGAGATATTCTGTGTGTGTGTGTGTGTGTGTGTGTGTGTGTGTGTGTGTGTGTGCTTGAAAAAATGCTTGTATCATTCGTATTTCTTGGCCGATTTCAATTTTAATATCACTTTTAGTGATCTTTTTACGGTATTTTCATATTATATGACCAACTGTGCCATTTTCAAAGAAAAAATCGTGCAAGTTACGAAGAACTTCTTAGAGGCTTAGAATGCGTAGGCAAAATTGTCCAGTATTTACTAACCAAACATTCTGTTATATGTGTTCTTAACAGATTTGTTTTTACACCCGCGATAACGATGTATTCGTCTTTGAATTTGAGACGCTTGTCAAAGAGATTATCTTATCTTATCTTACAGATCTGCCCTTTTGTATACACTACGACCCTTTAGGATCTTTTGTACCCTCCCTTCCCTTCTTACTCAGCTGTTCATATGTGAAGGATTCCTCTCGATGTTTTTCCCTCACCGTAAGAGCATCGAGTAATGCACTTAAGTTAGAAAAACTCATTGGTACATGGTGGCCGCGGGGGTTCGAACTCGGTAGCTTGCGATCACGAGTCGACCCCATAAGCCGCTAGGTAGGCCACCGACGATCTTTGTTAAAGAGATTTCTTGCGTAGGGCGCGCAACTGGATGGAGTGCCGGCGCTACTCGATGGAGCCGCCGAACGAGCGCTCGACGCTGCAGGTCATGCTGTCAGGACGCATCCTCATCACCGGCATCCTCAACGAGATCCTCATAGTACGCACCCACAAGCAGAACTAAGTATACAGGGTGGCTGCGTGGTCGTAGTCCTAACTTAATTTGCCCGACTTAGTAAATAATTGAGATTTTATTAGAGAATTAAAAAAAAAACGGCAGTTTTTAATCATCATTATCATAAGTAAGCCCAGGTTTGAATACCTATGTGCTTAACTCTTTTATTTATATTCATCGCAACTACAAACAACAGTATTTGACATTGACTCTGGACTCGAGTCGCCTTTGACAACCATTGAATTTACAATGAGTAACAAATCCACACAGTACAACGATATTCTTTAGCATTCCGACGAATTGAGAACCTTTTTCCTTTTTAAGTCGGTTAAAAATGCCTCGAAAGAAAATCGTTTATCTTCATGGAAAGCTGATCATTCAAAAATAAAAGATAAAGGTACGACTTATTTATGCAAGAAATGTAAAAAGTTGTCGATAAATTTAGTCGATATTTAATGAATCACTAGCACTGGTACATTTTTGCCCCCGTCAATCCGGTGTATGGAAATGAGTGTCAGTAATTCAAAGGTAAGCCCGAGTACCGTCCGTTTTTTTATAATTTGAAAGACACAGATAATATATTTTGTCCACTCGGCGACGTGCAATAATGAATCACGTCGTCATCAAACGTCGACCGTGTAATAAGCTGTCCTCACTTCACTTGAGCTTCGTTATCTGTGGTATGATAGATGGTGTTTTTTTTCCATTAATAAATCACGTTTCAGCCGCTTCTTCAAAACCAAAAAAATAACATACTTGTCATCAACGTTTTAAGAGATCCTTCGTGCCACTTTTTATAATATTTATTGCATAAAACTTACTATTTTTATAAATGCTAAAGTTTGGATTGATGGATGTTACTCAATTCTCCAGAACGGTTGAACGGATGTGGATGTAATTTTGCACAGATATAGATTATAGCCTAAAATAGCACATAAGCTACTTTAAACTACTTTGGTTGCGGAAAATTGAACAGTTTCTGACGGAATTGTGATAAATCAATCCTACGCGGACGATCTCATAAGCAGAAGCTAGTCTTGTTTGTTACTTAATCACGCTTCATCCACCGAACGGATCGGGACAAAACTTGGCACGTCTTTCTATTGTTTAGCGCAGTTACCCAGACACAAGTAGTTCCCAATTCAATTTCATAAATAATAATAATAATAAAAAAATCTATGGTTCGCAGGCTCTTCCAGATGAGAAGGAACAGAGCGAGTTTATGATAGAATCAGAGTGCTCCCTCTTCATGGACAGCGAGGCGCGCAAGACTGGCCACGACTACACGCGGGGAGCCCACCTGCTCAATCTCATTACCTCTGTAAGTTAAAATAAACAACCAAAAAGCGGTCAAGTGCACTATCCTAAAGGGTTCGTAAAAGGACGTAACGGTTCTCTGCCGTTACGCCAAACAACGTTTCCCAAACTGATTCCTTTCCCAACTATTTCACTTGAGCAAATGCTTTTTTTTTTTTTTTTTTATGGCATAGAAAAGGCAACCGAGCACACAGGCCACCTGATGGTAAGTGGAAACTGTGACCCATAGACATTAGCATAAGACTGCAAATGCGTTGCCAACCCTGAGGACTAAGATGGAATGCCTCTATGCTAGTCATTACACCGGCTGTCTTATCCCCAAACCGGAACACAACAATGCGAACACTGCTGTTTGGCGGTAGGTTAATGGATAAGATGGTGGTAGCGATCCGGACGGACCCTGCACAGGGTCCTACCACCCGCTTTTTTTTCTAAAACTGTAAATATGTCGGGAGTTTTTAAAAACTAATCTAACCTAACCTGTAGTTTTCTACATGATGGTCCTGAAATATATCCTGAAATATTTAGGGTTTTGGAAAAAACCAATTGCCCAAATGAAACAGTTGGGAAATTAATCAGTTTGGGCAACGTTGTATGGCGAAATGAAAGGACACCGGATCTAACACCTACACAGCCCAGTGCCCCTCATATGGTCACGACAAACTAGCTCCACAAACCCATGCCCCCTAAGAAACGACCAGGTACGCACTACCTACCACGCAGTACCTTTTAGTATGAGAACAGTCATATTTTCTTCAAAAAGTACCGCTAAAAGGAACTACTGCAAACAATCCACTAGATTAGTACCTTTATGAATCCACCTGTTTGAAACTGCTGGAGTTACGAGGAAATTATAAAGGTAACGACTGACTTGTAACATTTCGGTGTAATGTATCAGTCGCGGTCCTTATCTAATAGGTGTGATATTACCGAAATGTAAAAAGTCGGCCGCCACCAAATACATTTTGCATGGGAACTGTAAACTTGTTAAGGTGCTAACACACTTTGATGGCCGTGATAACTATCGCTGTCATCTGTCACCTAATGTTAAGGGGATTTTGATGCTAAAAATTTCCATACCAAATGCGATAGTGTTTTTCTCCCCTTAAACAGAGTCCGATTTTGCCGATTTTTTAATATATGTATATCACAAAAAGAGTATAGAATGAAACAAAAAAAAACTGAAATGTACAGACCTAGCTCTTTATAATAGCTACAACATATTCAAAAAACGTGGAAATCGGACTTGATTTAGGAGTGGGACAGTTATCGCCCGGAGCTAAATTTAGATGGTTGTTTTTTGACAGCTACGTAATTTTAGCGGCGCTTCACAATCCTCTTAAGATACAAAACAGATTTTGAAGCTGTTTTTACCATCAACTAACGACGCCCTGGCTTAGTTGGTAGTGATCCTGCCTACGAAGCTACTGGTCCCTGGGTTCAAATCCCCGAAAGGCATATAATTGTGTGATGAGCGCGAATATTTGTTCCTGAGTCATGGATGTTTTCTACGTAAGTATTTATATTGTTGTCTAGTACCCATAGTACAAGCCTAGAGCTTAGTTTGGGACAAGGTCAACTGGTATTACATTTTCCCAGCATATTTATAAAAAAAAAAAGATATGTATAATAAACGGAGACAGTCCAATAAATACCCAGAAGCAATTCTGGGTTTTTATTCCATACATTTTCGGACCCTGCCCTTTGCAGTTCTGTTTTTATATTATGTTTATATAGATTTTGAACGAAAATTGTATACAGTTTTATTCTGGCTCAGGACCAGTTGTAAGGTATGAAAAGAATGAAGTTAAATTGCCTTTCAAGACCATTGAGGAGTGTAAACGCGTTAGGAAGATAGATCGCTTTACGGCTCGCGTATTTTATTAAAGCAATTATTAGAAATACCTAGGTACTCGCTTTCATGCTTCTCCTTAAGGCGCTTTGTTACCTCTAAGTTACCTTTTTTAAAGCCTACATGTCCTAAACCAATAGGTCCTTTAAATACTTTGAAAATTATACGTTCCGTGAAGTAGTCATATTTTTTTCCAACATAATTTTTATTAGGAAAAAACGTGTAAAAAAGTTGAAAATGCATGGAACACTTAAAAGAACAATTAAAATCACAAAAAGGTTTTTATCGGCATGAAATTGAAAGGGCTGAATTATCGAATGGAGAATGAAAACGATGAGGTATCTGATGATTTAATTTAACCGGAGTGACCGTCCGAACGAGTATTACCGTTTGTGTTGTGAGCCGTGATGCTCCTCTCGACCCGGAACCGGAATATGCCGCAAACGGCTTTAGAACTGTTTTTTATTAGCCAATAATATCATCGGCACGGTTACGAGGGAAAAAATGGGTCACTCTTCGCTCAAATTTCTTTACGGAGCGGGTTTTTTGTGCCCTTGAATGTTTATGAGCGCCTGTGACGATGTTATCGAATAATTGAATACGTTTTCATCAGTAATGCAGAGAAAGGTTATTTCTAAATTAATTGGTTATGTAGGAACAGGTGACGTAAATACGTTTGCGACACGTTAGCCTAGTCGGTAGTTGAATAGAATGTAATTACTTAATTACAGGTATATATTCCTATATTTAAGGTTATAATTTATAATGTGCTACCACGGAGTCTTTTTATCTTCCAAGAACTTTAAATTGCTTCTCTTAGTAAGTACGTACCCATTTCTTTCCATTCCGGTGCAACGTCGCTCGGGTACCGCAGTTTTTCATTTCCTTATTGAATCTGAATGCCAAGTAAAATGAGTTCCTTGCGTTCCCTCCGAAAGGAGCTTACCTAAGTGACCTAGCTGTCTAGACGTTTTTCTCATGATAAAATTGTTACGGGTATGCACTGTTCCAATAGGTAAAGTGCTGTTTAGCTTAGTATTAGTATTTTCTTTTATTTTTAGGTGTTTTGCCTTTCATGAAGATTCTATATGGAATTATAAAACCCATAAAAACCCACTACAAAATGTTAACCACCACCTTTTTGTTACATCGCTTCTTGTACGAGGGATGATCCATAAGTTTTGAGAATCGGTATGAACCATCCACATAATGATATTATTTTTATGTGGAATATACCACGCCACTAATCAAAATTAACGTTTAAAAAAAATACATTACTGAATTGTTTTTCTGTGATAACTAAACAAAAATCGTGTGTGTGTAAAATTTTACAAGATGGCAAAAATAAGTGTTAGTTTTGTTATAATTTGGAGCGTTGTGGAGAAAGTTCTGGTACACTAATAAAAAATGTTGTTATTGAAAGTAATCCAGCTCTGTCACCAAAATTTTGGGTAATTTTATCGGCCTTTTCCAGGATTATCAAGACCTACAAATAAATAGTGTGACATTAGCTTTTAGCAATTGAGTTCAAATAATCTAGGAGGGTTATATAACGTTATTCTATCATAGTTATGGGAATATATTAAAAATATGCAGAACAAAAGAATTAACGAATTTGCATCAGGAATTCTGCTTCAGAGACTTCTAATTGACAAGGGTGCTGCTCTTCTACCAAAGATCAGACCTGATAACCGCTCTTTCCGTTATTTAGCCCTAACTACTACTTCTCATTGATTAATGTTCAAAAACGACTGCATAAAAATCACGAGCTGGTGATGACTCAGTGAAGGTACAAAATGTGACCTCCAAAAGTAAAATTATTTATAAACCGGTAAAATAAAACAATTGAATAAAGTCTAGGGGCCGTATAAAAAAACCCATCTTGACTGTGAGGCTCGTCACAAGAAATGTCAAAATAAACGCCAAACCATAGAACACTGTCATTTTTGACGCATCTCAAGACGAGCATTAGAGTTGAGATCAGTTTATTAATACGGGCCTAAGTATTTGCAAATATAGATAATGTGCATATCCTAAGAAAAACATAACGATTTACATATCTCTCATTTCGAATACCGATTATCAAAACTTATGGATCCATACAATATGTAAACACTTATACCAATCCACCACCTAAACCAATTACATTACACTTATATTAAAATTACAGAACCAAAAGTAGCACAAAAGTGAACAGATCCCCATAAGGGATCTCTTCCAGTTAACGCTCCTCAGTTAAGTTCATGTTTATAAGCGCCTCTATTCCCGACGGTAAAAACATATCGTCTTTGACCTGTTGGTATTATTTTGACGTCATCCGCCATTACTGTCAAGAAAATAAGAGCTATCAAAACGGTGACAATACGATAACAGATCAGAAACTATATTGTTTTTACCGTGTTGAATAGAGGCGCTGTTCGGTATAATTCTGCAATGTATTTTAAACTACCCTACTCAGAACTTGAAAAAAATGGAATAAAAAAAGTACTAATATATATACTGTTAAAAACGAGTTAAGAAACATTTTTTTACCCGACTGCCGTTGAGGCTAATGTTATATTAGAGGTATATTTATATAGTTCAGGGCGCCTAATGTGGCTACGTTTATCGCGTGAAAAAATGTTGATAACACATCCGTCACTTTTTGACACGTATATACGAGAGGTACGGATTCTTTATCCACATTTACTCACCGGATAACCGCAACCATACCGCACCACTGTCAAGATATTATAGGCAATCATACTCTGCTACGACAAATCGCTACGTCGTAGAAGCCACTACGAAATAACGCAACGTAGCACTTGCTACGTACATTCAGAGATACAAATTTTACATTGATTTCTATTCTACTTTGTAAAACTGTATTGCTTTTGACGTGTAATAGTATTGTTTTTACCTCGACCGCCATTACTGTCAAGTAAATAAGAGCTATATTAACTTTGTCAATACAGGTCAAAAGCAATACTACCCTCCTTAGGAAAAAGGGCGTATGTCCCATAGAACCGCGTATTTATTAGTGACCTTATTTCTTAACATGGGGGGTTAAGTGTGCTTTGACTAATTGCTCATGTGTCCTAAATCCGAATGCAATGTTTTGATAGAACCCTTTATTTTTTGATATTGCTTGTTAATCAAACCTAAGCTAACCTACGTATAGTAAATATATTATAAATTTAATCTAGAATAGGTCCAGTATAACATAACATTTGGAAAAATTAAAAACCGGTCAAATGAATATTTAGGAAAAAAAACGAAAAATTTGGAGGAACGCTCCGTTCTATATTAAAAATTTGACTTAAATTTATTCGCAACTATACAAAAAAGGTTCTACACAAGATGCAAACGAAACTAACGTTTACGTTTTTATCACTCAAAATGTATAGGATGACATCCTCATGCGTAGCGATAAACCACGTGGTCAACTGTCATCCCGTACATTTTGAGTAATAGAAAAGAAAAATGTAAGTCGCTTTGCAGCTTGGCTCCGATCCCTACGAATGTTAATCTAAGTACTAACAACTTCGTTCGGTTATTAACAGAAAGGCTCTTAGCTGATTGATGAGGTAGAAAACCGTTTTCCGAATAGCATTTCAACAGTTTAATCTCTCTCTCGCAAAAATGCGCTGCGCCTCGCCGCTCTTAACGAGCCGCCATTACGTTGAACAACCGAACACTTTACGTGATTCTCTTGCACAATTCACTTTTCAATTTACTGGAGTTGACTCGTCGAGCATTGTTTATAAGTATGCGAGCATTTTAATCAAGCAGCAAGAAGGAGCAGGCTTCTCAAGATGCATAACGAGTTAGCGATTCCGCTGTCTGTTCACTTAGATATTTTAAACTACAGCGATAGATAGAGAGACGAGAGGGATTCAAGAGAAAGGTTTTTGTGTATGTTTGCGGGTGGTAGGACCTTGTGCAGGGTCCGTCCGGATCGCTACCACCATCTTATCCATTAACCTACCGCCAAACAGCAATTTTCGCATTGTTGTGTTCCGGTTTGGGGATAAGACAGCCGGTTTAATGACTAGCATAGAGGCATTCGATCTTAGTCCTCAGGGTTGGCAACGCATTTGCAGTCTTAGGCTTGCGAATGTCTATGGGTCACAGTTTCCACTTACCATCAGGTGGCCTGTGTGCTCGTTTGCCTTCTCTATGCCATAGTTCTGGATAACTCGCAGAAACCGATTCGAAGCGAGCAGGTCGCTAGTATCATATAAATATCAATAGACAATCTCATATAAATTAACCTAGCCCCAAACTAAGCTCTAGGCTTGACATATGGGTAAATACATAGACGTCCAAGAGTTGGAAACAAATATTCACCCATTCTGGGAATTAAACCTGGGAGCGCTGGTTTCGTAGGCAGGGCCACTACCAACTAGGGTATCGTGTCGACCGCTTATGTCGACTCCATATATTTCAAAGAATAGAGAACAGAAATGTTGCCAGCATTAACATCTTGGATACAGCGGTACTCTGCCTTGTGTACTTACGAATAGGCTATTTGACTAATTTTAGAAAACGTTTTTAAATGATTCTTTATCACATAACAAGCACACTACATTGATATTTCCTTAAGATTCTACTGTATTATCAACAAAAATGTAAGTTCAAGTTTAAATTTTCAAAACAACGCGAATACCGCTGTTTCTATGTATGGCGGACTAGTGTGACGTCACACGCAAGTAAACAAACAAGTTCATTTGACAGCTTAGCATATGAAGTGAATTTGGGGTTTGTTTTGTTTACTTGCATGTGACTTCACATCACAGATTATAAAGTATTTCTAACATCACATAGCGTTTTTGCCACAGATTAAATTTAAAAAAAAAACCTTATTATTTCGTGTAATTTCCAAAAAAATAGACATAATTTAATGTGAAATTAATCGAAATACGTTATTTTACGCTAGTATCAGATAGGATGACCACAATTTGTAGTATAATAAATAAATAAATAAATAAATATCAGGGGACAATGTCACACCAATTGACCTAGTCCCAAACTAAGCTCTAGGCTTGTACTATGGGTACTAGACAACGATATAAATACTTAAATAGAGAAATATATACATAAATACATAGAAAACATCCATGACTCAGGAACAAATATTCGCGCTCATCACACAAACATCTGCACTTACCGGGATTTGAACCCAGGACCGCTAGCTTCGTAGGCAGGGTCACTACCAACTAGGCCAGCGCGTCGTCAATTAGCCTATTAGTATATTTTCAATTTTGTCAAATAGCCTATTACTTGGCTCTATTCTACGCGGTAAAACAAAGCCCTTTAGAGATGTTATCGTATCGTCAACGTTATTATAATGATACTTAAACTATACATAGAAAACATCCATGAGCTAGGAACAAATATTCGCGCTCATCACACAAATATCTGCCCTTACCGGAATTTAAACCCAGGACCGCTAGCTTCGTAGGCAGGGTCACTACCAACTAGGCCAGCGCGTCCTCAATAATTAACAATTTATAACAGCTTTCCACTGTGTACCGTGCTAAAGCTTAAGCTATAATGCAATTATACGAGTGCTAAGCCGTGGAAACCACGATGGGTAAGCTTTAAGATAATATATTCAAGAGTTCAGGTCTTAAGCGTTTAGCTGTTCCCGCGTTATATCTACTGTAGAGCTTTCTGTAATCACATAAACATCCTTATAAACTATAGTAGACAAACGTTGGCCTGGTTAGTACCTAGTTAGCAGTGACCCTGCCTACGAAGGTAGCGGTCCTGGGTTCAAATCCCGGTAAGGGCCGATATTTGTGTGATGGGCGGGAATATTTTTTCCTGAGTTGTTGATGTTTTCTATGTATTTAAGTATATATTTCTCTACAGTCTGTTCATATTCAGACTGCCAATGATAATAACAAGTATACCTGACGGTTATTGTCTTTAGATAGAGAATTAAATAGTGATGGGAATAATGTTACCTTTAAGTAGATACATAAAAAAATTGAATATCGTATTATACGTTCGAATGGTAATTTTAAAGGTGCTTTTCAACAAACAGAGAATCGGATTTGGGTAAATTGAATTGCAATTTTTTTTCAACGAGACAATGATGGTAATTGTTTGGATGCGAAATAATAACATCTTTTAATTCATAAGAATGTATCAAAACAAGAATACGGCGAATCAGGAATACGACGAAAAAGGAAGCAATCCAAAATTACAGGTGTAGTGCTAAACTGAGTACTTAGGTCCCTGGGTAATGGAGCGGTGCGGGAGGAGTGTGTTCACGTAAAATGACGCGAGACTTCGTCAAAACTTGTAATCTAATTTTGTGGAGTACACTTGCAGAGCTCAACGTCGCTCGATCGCTTGTGCCAGCGCTCCAAGGAGCGCGGCAGCCACCAGGACACCAGCCTGTTATCGCTGTACAAGGAGTCGCAGAATGATGTCGACTACGCCGTCAGCTCGCAGGGCCCTGGCTCCAGCGTGCGGACCGAACACAGCAAACATATTCCCATATTGCCCAGGTTAGGAGGAAGCAGTTCCTCAATTACTGTGCTTGGTTATTTATTTGGATATATATGTATTTATTTATTTGAAAGTATATACCTATTCACACTTCAATTATGATATTTGTGTCTATGATGTTTATATACATACATAGAAAACGTCTGATACTCAGCGGCTGTAGCTGCAGCCAAAATGCAAACGCTACTAAGGTTTTTCTTTTCTATCGCTTAAAACGTAAGAGATGGAAGTTGACCACGTGGTTTATTGTGTCGTATGTCATCCCATACATTTTAAATGATAGATTTTTTGTTCAACTCGATAAAAGACAACATAGGCCTTGCCTTGGTTCATTTGCATTGTTGTTGTGTAGAATAGATTTAACTAGTTGGCCTATTCTATTGTCTAACGCATTTGCAATCGCAGTCGACTTCGAAGTGGGACAATTGCTTTCATTTTAAAAGCAGACTCGCCGTCTAAATGAAAACGATAACGATTGCGAGTGTGCTAAGCAATAACCCTTCCCAGGTATAAATGTACAATACAAATTTGGTCTTTTTGATTCCGGGAACAGACGGAACGAATCACAGCAAACTCCTAAAAAGAACGAAAACGACCCGACCCACAAGAACTACGACTTTAGCAGATACACGTCTTCGACATGGAAAGGTACATGAGCTTGGACACGTTTTTAATCATCGACACAATAGTAGATTGATGACTAATCCATTCACAGAGATCCATCGCACCCGGGATATTGCTTGCTTGTTCACGTTAAAAGCTAGTACCTACATATTAGCCGCTCCGCGTTGCGTTCGGCGCGAATTGGGCGCGTACGCAGGCTTAGCGTGGCGTTCGACAAGCATTAGGTACCTACTCCATAGTGGCCCGGTTCGGAAATGAATTAAAGTTATCAATTTTGGTAAAATTGTGTCCATTTAATCTGTAATGGTAAACATCTTGGCCTGATTGTAGAAAATGTGCTTACATTTTAGAGCTGTTGGTAATTCTGTAGCTCTACCTACCCCACTCTGGGAATGAATGTATGTGTCCACTTTACATGAAAGCGTGCGATCAAATGTACTCGTACAACAAATTGGCAGTGCATATAGTTCGTACCAAACCTGACAGCGCGCGTTGATGAGCGCTTAGGTTCAAACGCGCGTTACCAAAGCACGTGCTTCAAAACGCCTAGTGTGTACTCGCCTAAACACGCGGAGGCGGTCACTAAATATCAAACTTAATGGCATTATATGCTAGTGTTCACATACGAACGGCAGGTGCAGTGTAAGTAGCACGGGAAATAAGTACGTGCGGCGCGCTCGCAGCAATACTCGGCAATAGGTACCTCAGATAAAGATAAAGATAAAGAGAAATTTATTCGCAACAAAACAAAACCACATTACATAGATACAAAAATATCAAGACAGAATTTTTTTTGCGAAACGGTCCCAACTCAGCATTCACTAGCCGTAAAGCCAGCACTGGTCTTCCGTTGGAACCGCTTGGTGAAAAAACTAAAAGTGACACACGTAACACAAAACAACGCTAATAGAAAAACATCAAGCATCAAATACAATCATTTGTACGAAATTATCTCGAACGTCTCAAATGACCATAAAATTTATAGCCTGGTAAAGTTGGCAACACAAAGGAAACAGAATCAATAAAATAAAAACAAAGACAACAATGAATGTCTATGAAATGTAAACAAAGCAAGCATATACGAGTAGGTTACGTAACAATAACAAAAATGTTAGACGTTCAATTCAAGAAATAAAATAAATAAATGTTTTGTTGGTTTTACATTTAGAAACATTACACTACTGTGTAAAATAACAAACAAACAGTCTTCAGTCTCAGTGTGTGAACTTGTTTGTGTGTTTAGGTACGTCGGACAATCGGCGGAGTAGACATAGTAACTATTAGTAATAGGGAATATTCACGGATTTTTAAGATCGCATTGCTCAACTATATATGAAATAATATAAAAGAGATCACCAAAAGTGAAATTAAAATCTGCCAATAAATACTGATGATACAAGTATTTTAAGTTGCTAATTAGACAGAGATTAGATAGAGAGATCCGATATGCACTGAGACATCTCGGCCATATAACCTGCATTTGATTTTGCTAGAAAGATATAGGAACAAACCTTTGGTTATTTTTATAACTATGAAAAAAACTCGACTGTTTGTTACATTAATCAGCTCTCATTGAATTCTATTCCCTGTCTACGATCGGCGGACTCACCATCGTCAGGTAAGTTCAACCAGTTTGAACTTGTCGCTTGAGATGGTACCTACAACAAACACCTGCGCAAACGCCTAGCGGCAGTCGCTGGCCTATTGCCTACCGTACTTGCAATCGCAATCGACTTCGAAGTTGAACAATGTATGCAGACTCGCCTTCGGATGGTCACCAACTACTTATTGACTATAGTACGTTTAACACAGGTATACAGCAAGAAGAAACACAAAGAAGCACAAAGTCGTCAAAATCAGTTACTTTTACATCCCAATCTCAAGAGGCCGAGGGGGAAGACGTCGTCGAGGCACTAACTAAAGAGCAAGAACAGGGTCAGTGCTTTTAATTTATCTACTACTAGCGATACTTCGCTTCAGTTATGCGAGTTTTCTAATTAACTAAAAAATATCTAACTGATGAAGATCGTGTGAAGATCACACGGAAATCCGATAAGTATTTTCTGGAATTATCGCGTACACGCAGTGTTTAGATATTTATGAGAGGTTTGTGGACTGTATTAAACTTAGGATGGTTAATTTTACTTGATTCCCCCGTGCCGCATTAACCTTACGTTCCAACGATACTCGCCGCAGTGTCGGCGCCGCCGTGTTTATTGTGTCCGAAGCTATCTTCATCACAAACATCTTTACACAGTCTTAAATTACTAATAGGTCCTTATATGTAACACATAAACCAACTAATTCCACCATTAACTTAATTATTACCAAACGTTCGAGAGATTAATAGACCTCGTGCCGCGGCCATACCTACCAAAAGTGTTTTGGCTAAGAAGCTTGTCTGTGATTGGTTGAGCCGCGCGGACTTAGATCCGCGTAGGGATGGCGCGAGCGGACGACGCAATAGGCGGCAAATTCAAATATTGTTAATTTATGATTAATGCGTGCACATGGAGGGATAGACGGCGGTAAGCTTGTTTTTCACTATGTAGTGATTTCAGGTGTGGTAAGCGAGGCTAGCAATAAAAATTGGAGCACTTTAGTTAGAAAAAGACAGCCAAATTGTGAATCTTGCTCTAGAACTGAAGTTAAAGTAAGACAGCAATCAAGTTCTGCAGTTTTTATTGCCAGTTTATTTTGTGCTTTAGGGTGAGTATCCACAAGAGCTGCGCGAGATAGTGGAAGGGTCTGCGAGGAAAAATAACACGAGTTGGATTCCTAGCCTCGCTCAGCGCAGCTCTCCTATTGGTGGATTTTTAGGGTTCCATACGTAAAGGGTAAAAACGGGACCCTATTACTAAGACTCCACAGTCCGTCTGTCTGTATCTTATGAACCGTGATAGCGAGATAGTTGAAATTTTCACAGATTATGTTGCCGCTATAAGAACAAAAATGAAAAACAGAATAAAATATATATTTAAGTGGCGGTCCCATACGACAAACGTGCGCTTTTTTTGCTCGATATTAATCCGAGTTTCCGAGATTCGGTATATACATATACAATAATTGCTCGTTTAAGTTTAAGGTATAAGTAGTACTTTATTTTAGCAGTTCAAAATTTATAATTTATATTTTCGAAAAAATTAATAGTTTCATACTTTCAGTAAACATCCTAAAAATGAGTTGTGCAAAGGTTCAAACAGTATAAAGCAAAATAAGAAGTGGTTTGCGATAGCTAGATACAACAGATAATATGTTTTAAACAAAAATAAGTTGAAAGTTTAACTAAAATAAGAACTGACGACGCGATAGCCCAGTGATCCTGAAGCTAGAGGCCCCGGGTTCTATTCCCGGTATGAGCAAATACTTGTGTGATGAGCACGAGTATTTGTTTCTGAGACTTGCACGTTTTCTATGTAGGTATTTATATCGTGGTCTAGTACCCATAGTACAAGCCTAGAGCTTAGTTTGGTCCTAGGTCTAGGAGATCATCCTCTGATATTTATTCTTTTACTATTTTGGCTTACTTCAAATCGTTAGGAGTTATTCATTAATTTCTTTCATCATAGTGTTTTCGCACGCGCGGATTCCCTTACAGTATGCAGTCGAGTCTATAAATATTGTGTACACTCTAGTACTTTGTCAGTTTAATCGATGTGACATTTCATGTATGGTAGTTTAAACGTGACATTAAATTAGACAAAGCACTAGAGTGTACGTTCACATATTTATGAACGTAACTCTACGTACACTGACGAATCTAATCGAACGTATAAGAAGCTACTTAGTTAATTAGTTTATAGTAAGTAGAAAGAGAGCATATATATTGAATTTTTTTTTTCGTTGAAGCTAACACTTTGCGTATATTCTAAATATGAAATGTTTAATTGGTCTCCGGTGCCCACAGATTATGAGCAGAAGGGGAAAGTGGGCAAGTCGGTGAGCACCAAGCTGATGCCGTGCCCCTCGTGGCCGACCCTTGACGGGAACGACGACTTGGACTTGTGGCTCGCGTTCCTCGTCAACACCGGCCTGCTCCAGGCCAGCGATATCGATGCGCGCTCTGGTAACCACCCTGTACCCTCACCATGAGTTACAATTAAAATTACTGCACTAGTTTACCCTTGTTTCACCGACACTCATTGTCGAGAACTACAGCTGACTAGTAGCAGGCCACAGCGGGGTGAGGTACCGCCGCGGGGAGCCGAGCTGTCAACCTAAAGCATAACCCCACAGGGATGTCAGACGTACCAACTTGTTGGTACACATACCAGTTTTTAGTGTCACGTACCATGTACCAAGACTACTCGGTCCTTGTATGCAAAAATACCAAGATTGGCCGTTGACCGACAAAAATACACCGATAATACAGAAAACCGACAAATTTCAGTGATGCAAATAAAAAAAGGTATTCCAATCAGAAATCAGATTTCCTTTATGATATAAAACTTTATTATAGCAGCAGTCTCGATAAATGCTTACCATTTTTTTTTTTTTTTAGAAACAAACAGTCGTACATTAAACATGAACAAATAAAAAATAATAATAGAAAATAGACCTATAGTTTCATAACGGTACAACTTAATACATGGCTAATAACATTACACAGATCTGACAAGCTTTGCAAACAATAGTAGATTGATAACCAAGGGTTGAAAGTGGCCCATTTCACCCGAGATATTTCTGGTGCTCGAACGTAGTGAGAGCGCCAATAGTTCGAGGGGAAATGGGTAATTTCACCCGAGTTAGACACTCTACTTTTCATTTCGACTGTGAGGAAAAAAGACACGGTATACCTAAATATATTTAATCTCGTTTCCCGCTTTATCTATTGAAAACTTTTTTCTAGATTCATAAAAAAGTTAAAATACACATGCTGCCAACATTAGAAAAGTTAAATCGAGTTGGTCACGGCCGAGGAGCATGACTTCCATCTCATTCTTACCCTAACTAAAGAAAGAGATGGAATATATTCGTGACGTAATAAAGGTCAAATTTCTTGTTTCGAACGGATGTTCGGTGTTCAACCTCCTTTTTGTATAATAAGCTCCTTGGTCGTGACCAGCTCGATTAAACTTTTCTAATGTTGGCAGTAGTGTATTTTCAAGATGGCCATGCCGAAACGTGAAAGAAAAAGTGTCATGCTATGCTATCACGGCATTATGGCGGGCAGCAGAATAGAGGAATAATTTTAAATGTTGATTTTCTGTAATTGCGAAAAATATAGACCAGTCTTAAAATGATTTTCATATGAACCTATAGGCCGTAATAAATACATCGTTTAACGTATAGCCGAGTTTAGATATATCAAAATCTTTTATTTTAATAATATGACGTAGCTCAATTATCTTAGACTCCGTGGCCAATCGTAACAATTAAAAAAAAATTACTTTCCACCCTAGAGATGAAAACGCAATTTTCCACCCGGCTATCCACCCATTCAAATTAAACTTTCCGAACAGGAGAGATGAAAAGAAAATTTTATAACTTTGCAAAACAAAAAAAAAAAACGCAAACAGGTTTACAAGCAGATATTAATTGAAGATAACAGACAAATATATAAATAAATGTAGGTTATGTATGGCATGCATAAAAATACCAGGCAAAGTAACTAATTAACTAAACATACCCAATAACTTATAATATTATAATTCTATAAACAATCAAAGTCCACTATTTAAATGCTTTTTTCAGCTGTGCACATGTACAGTTGAAGATATCCATGTCTATAAGTTTTTCACTATTGTTAAATAATTTACAAGCACGCTTAACAAACACATTCCCGGCGTAACAAGTCCTACTGCGAGGAATACAGAAAAGGTATTTTTTGCGACATTGGCGCTTACGACGCCTAGCGTGCCTAGCGTAGCCTGGCGACTTACTAGATTTAAATCCGAAATGCAATATAATATCAAAAGGAAAGGTTTAAAGTGATATTTCTTCGGTGCGTCCGATAATTACTGCCCTCTATTAATGGTACACGAAATCAAAATATTATTTTTTTCACTAGGATGCAATTTCCGATACAGTTTATAGCAGCGCCGCAGCGGAGCATAGGGGTACTAGTTTTTCGTTTTCAATACCAGCTTTCAGCCAGCTCGGTACAAGGATTTCCGAGTGGCCGTCTAACATCCCTGTAACCCCTCCACCTTCACTCTTCGTCGATCGCTGACAGCGCGAACATACATACATTTTGATTATTATTTATTAATATTAACGTTTGGGACGCATTCAGTAGTAATTTAGATACTGTTAATGTAAATGTGCAGAATTAAATTTGTTACATTCAAGTTTGTTCTTCTTCTATACATCATCAAGCATACAAAAAGCAAGTCATCATCCGAATTTCATGATACCATAGTCTTCACTCATTTTATATCACTTCACAGAATATTGTTACATAGAAATTTATTTTCTGCTGATGATCTTGTGATGATTAGAAAGAAAGAAAGAAAGAAAGAAACATTTATTCGGCTATAACTAAACACATACAATTATAATAAATCAAATAACTTCTAAAATTAACTGAACCTATGGACTAAACAACTAAAAACAAAAAAAAAAAAACAACTATAGCCGAAAAGGCTGACCAGTTCAGCTTATTGCTGGGCAGAGCCTCAGCAATATTTATGATTACAAATCTAACCTAACCTACGTGAATCATATTTAAGATAACCTGAAATTTACTCTGGTTCAAAAGAAAATAGCTTTCTATGAAACGAAAATTCTGCAATGATACTATGAAATTAGTGTCGATGAAAAAGGGGAACAACGTGTACTCGGTGGCGAGTCGAATGCTCGCCGTCCCTCAGTGTTGTCGTAAAGTGCGAGGGGCAGAGCATTCGACTCGTTAGCGAGTAAGGTAATTGTAACTCATAGTAAAGGTACTTAGTCTTAGATCTTGTAGGTACTCGTACAGATGGACCCTTTCACATACATCATCAGTTCATCACTGCCGCTTTCGACCCTGAAGCATCTTGTGCGCTATTATTTCTCACACATTGTTATTATGTTATGTGTTCTCATGTAAGCGACTATGTATTTTTTTGAGAATAAATATCTTTAAACCTTAAACCTTATTTGAATCCCGAGCGTAGCGAGGGATTTTAAAATAGAATCCTGAGCGTAGTGAGGGATTCAAGTGTTAACATTACATAATTATTACTTAGCACTGTACCTTTTCACATTATCTATGAGGAACATAAAATATTTTAGTGATAAAACTAATTATGTGCACTTAAACGATGAAAAATAAATTGTAGTCCATTATGTGCGTACTATTTTCATATTTCATTGCGTTGATATTTTATACTGGCAACAAAATGTCCTTGAACAGAAAAGTCCTCTTTGTGATGTGACAAAACTTTTATCACATAATGCGATGCGTACCCCCTTCGCTATTTACTGTATCCAGCTGATTACGTACACATATCACAGATGTTGTGTTGTGACTTAATACCTATAGGTATGTAATTTTTTTTGCAGCCGAATTCACCTATTCATCTCATTTAGCCAGACGGATGGACGAACCGAGCAACATCATCAAACAACTGGGTTATTATATTAAGGTAAATTGATGAAAAATAAGTCTGTTAAATAAACAAAAAATAAAATACTTTAGGGGCAAAATAACAAGAGTTGACTTTTTATAACATCGTTTACAATCAGTGTTCCCCAAACTATGGAACCCGAATATTCGCTAGCGACATCAGTGGGTACCATACTTTAGGTTTCGGTTGACACTGATAAGTGATAAGACTATACCCAAGTAGAGATATTTTGACACTACGTTCTTAATTGTATTTATTCCCAGTGGCACAACTAAACGGCGCAACTGGTCAATATAAATATGATAAATAGGAGCTAGGTTGAGGTCATGTTAGATCCCGAGCCCGAAGGGCCAAAACAGCTAGATATAGGAGCTCCGCGGTAGCTCATCTCCGTCGACACTGTTTAATTCGCTTTATGTTCGAAAAAAATTGTACTCTAGTACCACGCTGTACTATCTAGGGAAAAAAAGGCTTTCTTACTCAAAAAAGTCAGAAAATATACGGGTCGTTTTCAAAAAAAATGTACATAGTTAAGGGCTTTAATTAAAACAAAACTTAATTGATTCCTTTGTGTGACGAAAGTTACCCATATAGTTTGTATGACTAACTTTCGTTACACAAAGGAAGCGATCGTGATTTTGTTTTCCATAAGCCTTTAATTATGTAAAAAAATTTTGATAACGGCCCATACATTTATTTTTATTTCGTTTCAGACACCCAATGAAACCAGTACGACCAACTTAAGGGACGAGTACGAGAGCATACACAGGCTGTTGCCAGGCTTGTTCTGGGACACTGTTAGTACGTTTTACCACCATGGCACAAAGCGCTAGTATCTATACGGCGATCGCGCCAAAAATATGTATACATTCACCTTATTATAAGTGGCATTGGGGCGTTTAGATATTTTTGATGCCTTGGGAACGTAATATTTATGACTGTCGCCCTACACAAGATGCATTCTAAGACCTTTATCCAGGGGTGGATCCAAGGAGGAGGGTCATGAGGGTCTTGATCCTTGTCAATTATTACCTTTTTGATAACCAAATCCAGACTAACACACTTCCACATTTATTATAATTAGTGTGGAAGTGTGTTATCTCGTCAGCATCGACAATTGCGCGGGCGTATTTTCTTGCAGATAACCATGGATGATCCCGACGCCGCCTTCCTTAAAGCAAAACGTATTATCAAGGATATTATCGAGAGACAGAGCCAATTTCAGCCAATGTTTGACATTGATTTCGCGAATCTCAAAAACTATCCCACTGTTGAGAAACGATTGAACGATATTCGTCTGGAGATAGCGCCTAACAATGTGTTTCGTTAAATAATTAAAAACCATAGATAAAAAAGAATTGTTTTATTTCGCAATACAATTAAGTAAATTAATACATAATATATAGGTATTATACATGAGTGGACAAGAGACTGTAGATCTGCATGAATTCTTTTATTTGCCACTGGATAGCCTTAAATACACTTTACGGTACAAAATGTCCCGCACCAAGATCATTTGAACACCATGGTGTCGAGCATCGCTCCTAGATTTTGAACTATATTATTTGACATTAGGACATCCACTTTCTCCTCTAAATGCCTCTTGGGATCCTGCTTGCCCACATTCTTGATGGCCAACTGCTCTGGAGTCATCTTCTCTTCATCTTCTAAAGCCTTGTTGTAATTCTTAGCCAAGTCCAGCATATCTGTGACTGTGGTTTCGTTGATTGAACAATGTTCTTTGTAATCTGAGAGGGTAAGGCCATCCATCCAGGACTTTTTATGAAGGTTCAGCAACATTTTCTGTTCCAATTCATTCTTACGGTAGTTTATACTGATGGAGTAGTAATGACGATTAAGGCCATGGATAAGCGCTTGCACAGAAGGTTTCTGAAGATGGCCCAAGTTGGAAGTAGTCTGTCTAGGTTCCTGCCCGAGAACCATCATGTTGGGGTTGATAAGACGGAATGCATCAATGACTACTTTGCCCTTGACAGACTGGATAGGGTCTACCACTACAGCAACTGCTCGCTCCGATAAGGCCTCAAAAGATTGCTGAGTATTGATGTCCACTCCAGACAACCAGCAACCAAACCCGGGATGTGAGTGATACCTGAAAATAAACAAAATTCTATTTATTGCTGTTTTTTAGAATACATCATTGAAAGATTTACCATCATACATTTTTCTTAATTAAAAGGGTGCAAAAATATTTAATGTTCACCAAAGAAAATTTAATATTTTCAAGCAACAATTTTATTTATTTATTTATTTATTACAATACACTAGCAGCTCTTTGAGCTGATGCGTGTATATCACTGCACTTGTGTCTATAATTTTCTTAAGAAATTATCAAGTCTATTTTTAAAGGAGTTCACTGAGGGTGCACTAATAACAGTTTCTGGTAAAGTGTTTCACAGTTTTACCACGCGGTTTGACAAGAAGTGCTCATTAAGCTGGCAGAGTTGGGTAAAAGTTGGATTCAGTTGTTAATACATGCTGAAAACCTCATTATTTTACTCATTTGTGAATAGTTGATAATACAGACTAAATTGTAATATAGAACAGGCCCCACCAGCCAACCACCATCTCAGGACGGCCAGTTTGTTTCAACATGTCCAACATCTTGGCCTGAAACACCGGGTCTACGGCTTCCACTGACACCCCAGTCCCCGTCTGGGGCATTGCAAACACATCAATCACGCGCACTGTGTAGTCGTCCACAAATTCACCTGGAAAATACATAAAAAACATTTAACTTTGGTCACAATTATTAAGATCTATCTTTTTGCTTTTAAAGTATTCAGAGAAAATCATAATTATTATAAGTATCAAAATTATTTTACAAACAAAGAGTTATATCCATTGTACCAAACATTTTATTTTTGTTACTTTGTCCTGTAAAGGCCAATAACATTGTAATGTAAAACAAATTCTTTCTCAATCTCTCTTTACTCAGCATTGAGAACCATTAGTGTGAAAAACAGATAAACTTTGAACATGCATATCTGCAATACAGTACACTATCAAATGTACTAAGACGTAGGGCCTCCAAAGGGCCCATAGACTTACTCCTAATATGAATCAGAGTAGCAAGTCTCATGAAATCTTTTACAGTTGGAAATATTGACACTAAGCAATTTACAAAAATAGCTGACAATAACTAGTAGGAAATCAATTCACTGGTTCATAAATCATGTCATAATAAAGAAATATTTACCTAACATGAGGCCCATAACCTCCATAGGAACTCCGGCACGACCATGTTTCAACATCTTAAGGAGGGCCAGCGATGATATGTAAACTTGTTCAGCTGTGTCAACGACCGGGGCGTCCGTCGGCGGCGGCGCCTGGGACAGACCCGTCATCCCTCCACCGAGACGCAAAAGCCGATCCATAATACACTTATAACTTCTGTTCTCTGTAAAAAAAACAACCAACAATCAGTGCAACCTCAACACGAAGCCTCTACGAGTGCCATTTATGCTTCATCGCAATTCACTACATCGTGCTTCTATTATGCCGCGATACACTTAAAAGTGCGATACTTACAGAAAACTAAATTCATTGACTTGAAACTACCAATACTATTTAATATCTTTGTGAATTCGTGGTTTTTCAATATGAATGAGAAAATGAATGACTGACAATTCGTTTACGTCGAAAATGCAAGCTCACGTAAAGAGTAAATGTTACCAGCAGAAAATTATAATCATAAACTAGAACCGTGACTTTATGTACCTATATTTTTAGTCTGGCATATTCATTGACAGTACTGACAACGACAGATTCAATATTTATAATCTTTTATCAGGCTGTTGCATGGTTCGTGTTAAAATAACATTTTTAACAAATATACAGATTCCGAGAAATCAAAACTATCGTTTCGGGCATGGCAGAAGATAGAACGGTTTTACCCCATAAGTTTTCCGAAGGGCCGCACGGGTTAGGTTAGACGAGCAGTTTACGTGAACTTACTTACTTTGAGCAATTTATTTATTATTTTATTTGAAATATTCTAGGAGATCCAGACGACCGCACGTTAAGAAAAGTAGAATCGGAGGTGATGATTCCAAAACTTATGAGGGATAAAGCAAAAGTGGAAAAATGTACTAAAGAGGTTGGAGAGTTTGAGAAGTGTTGCAAAGATGCATCACTGCTGATGGTAGTCAAATGCCGAAGAGAGAATACTGCCCTCAAGGACTGTCTCTCGAGCTGGTACCGAAATGACAGCTTCAGGCAACTGTGCACCGAGGAATATTTGCAAGAAAGAAGTGAATTTAGAAAAACTGGAATTAAAAAATCCATCAGAAGAGCCTAAGTTATTTTTTTAATGATATAGCTATGTACAACTAGTGTAAATATAAACTAAATTTCAATCAATATCTTCATTTATTTTTACAGGAATGTTTCTTGTTAGTACTATTTCCCTTACACTATATTCACTAAGGCCTTCTGGCATTCTTGTTGGATATTCACTGGGCTCAACCACTTCTGCAATCAACACCTCCTGAAAAACAGATAAAAGTTTAGTATGTTATTAGAGAACTTGAGATTGATGAAATTTGCCACATACATTAAGCAGTTTGCCACTTTTGGAGAACATTTTTATATTTTTTAATACGATTTTGTATATAAAATCATAATCTAAATACACTCAGGAGCAAAAAAAACGGGTCAGTGGGCGTTTATAGAGGCTATTTCGAAGCCTTGGTTCCTCGCCAGGAAAAGCTTTTAGTGAATTCTGATGATAAATACCGCCAGCATCGATACAGGACTTCCAGAGTGCCTAGGATACCCAACTGAATGAATCTGCGTTTAACGCCGGAATTGTGCATGTTCAGAAAAACATCTAAAATGGCAACAAAATGTAAGGAAATCCAAATGCTGACCCAAAATGTCCGGGTTTGGTGTTAACTGATTGTGCGATCAGTTAGTTATCTTAAGAACTTTTGCCCTCCTCTATTGAACCTCGGAGTATCTACCATTAAACCTCACTCAAAACAACCCCTGGCGAGGAACCAAGGCTTCGAAATAGTCTCGTTTGTATGAAAAACGCACTCTGACCCGGTATTTTTGCTCCTGAGTGTAGACGGGACCATTCACGCAAAATAGGCGCATATCTGTTGTTGAGTTGCGGAAAAGAGCCGTCAAGAGCCATCTTGAATTGCAAATTGTCATGGACAATTGAAAAATGTCTGGCTTTCATTTTTCATTTATGTAATTTACAATAAATAACAAATAATATTTTTATTCTATTAGGTTAAAAGAATACACTATATACACTGTACAGTAATAATAAGAAAAAATATTAATTTACTGTTTATACCCTCATTTACGTGACATTGGCGAAATCACTATGAAACCCCCATAAATAAAAAGAAGACTACTGCTCAATCATCATCAACAAGTTTTTAGAGTTGTTGGAAATTCTGTAGCTCTGCCTACCCCACTCTGGGAATGAAGGCGTGAGTTTATGTATGTATGTATGTAAGACTACTGCTTTTTTTCTATTTGTATAAGCAATGAATAATAGCTACTGGAAAAAGGATAAATGTTTTCTTTGCATTATACGAGGGGTGATCCAAAAGTAATGATAATCAGAATGAAAGGCACATAAAATGTAAAAAAACCTAATTTATTCTTCAACATAGTCTCCTTACAAGTTTACACACTTAGACCATCGTTTCTCTAGACCTTAAATTCCCTTTAAAAAAATATTTTTTTCTTGACTTGTCAAAAATGCCTCCACAGCGGCCATCACTTCACTGTCATCCAAAAATTTGTTACCTCTAAGATCTTCCTTCAGGCGTGGAAAGAGATAGAAGTCGCTGGGGGCTAGATCTGGCGAATATGGGGGGTGTTCAGGCACTTCGAAACCTGCATCACGAATAGCAGCCATCGCAACACTGGCCTTGTGGGGGGTGCATTGTCCTGGTGAAAGAGGACACCAGCACAAAGTTTGCCCCGCCGCTTTTCCTTGATTGCTTCTCTCAATCTTCGTATCTGGTCAGTGTAGTAAGAGCCTGTAATAGTGGTTCCTTTTTCGAGGTATTCTATCATTATGATTCCTTCGGCATCCCAGAACACGGAAGCCATGATCTTCCCAGCTGAGCTTGCAACCTTGAATTTCTTAGGTGTAGGGGAACTGGGTCGCTTCCACGTCATTGATTGTTGTTTTGTCTCAGGATCAAAATGATGGATCCAAGACTCTCAAGATCCATGGTGACAAATCGACGCAAAAAAGTTTAGGGATAAGCTCGAAATTTTTCAAGATTACACTTTGAAATCTTACGTCGTATTTCCTTTTGTTCGGCCGTTAACATTTTAGGTACCCAATGGGCGGAGACTTATTTCATGTGTAGTTCATCAGTTAATATTCTTTGAACACTGCCATACGAAATCCTCTTGAGCTCAACTAGATGTCTGATAGTCATTCATCTATCTGTTAACACGAGTTCATTGATATTTTTTACATTATCTTCCGTAAGGGCCTTAGAAGGGCGGCCTTCGCGACGTTCGTCTTGAGTGGATGTTCTTCCTAAGTTAAACTCCTTCAACCAGCGTGCTACTGTGGAATACGGCGGAGCAGAGTTCCCTAGTGTCTCCACTAATTCAGCATATGTGTCTTTAGTACTCATTTTTTTTAAACAGAAGTATTTAATAACCGCTCTCAACTCAATTTTCTCAATTTTTGCGTTATTGTTCTCCGCTCATGAAAAAACAATTGAAACTCAATGACAAATACATATTTTTTTATATATTTTTCTTAATATTACTGAGGAGTCTCTATTGCCAGTAACGCTATATGTCATTATTGTATATTGATGCAAAAAGTATTTAGTTATCATTACTTTTGGATCTCCCCTCGTATAATCAATAATAAATCAAATCTTTATTCCCACAGAATATTTGTAAACAAAGTTACATCTCTGTCTGAGAGACATTTCAGGGAATGGTTGGGCCACTTGGTCCAGCAAGAAATATAATATTAAGTTATCAGTTCTTTTAAACGGTGAATTTAAACAAAAATTAGAGATATAAATGATATTAAAATGGCACAAATGAGTCACTGGAAAGCGATTACGGTGGGAGCACTAATTTTAAAGTGAAGCAAGTGAAGTGACTTCTCACATAAATCAAGCTGTCCTCTTCTTCTTGAAACAGTATTCTCATTTTAAATTAATACAACAAAGAGTTTTTATCAGCAAATGAAATTCTTTAACCTAGTATGACAGTGGCAGCTTAGTACTACTACTAGAACAAATGATACCCTCTTGGTGGGTAGTGTGAGTTGTGCATTACTTAACACATTTGCGCCAATGACCTGATAGTCGGGTTCACCGTTCATATCAGATTTTCACTGACGATGATGAGATCCATTTATCACTCAGTAAGACATGGCGCTTGTAGAAGAGAATTCCATTTCCCTCAATCCTGAGAGTTCATTTCAACTCTGTTCACTACTTAGCAGAAAAAGACTGCTATGCGCTACAGCGTAGCACTCGTAGCAGTGGGTGGCAGTAAATTTGATAAAACACAATGAAAAATATGTGATTTGTGATTCAAGACAAATCATACCTTAACTGTTGTAGTTGCCATTCTTACATGGCCAAGTACTGAGATCCAATTAAACTCATTCTCTGGGTATTTGATAACTACTATATAGTCTGCATGCCTCACCTCAGGTCCTTCTTGGTATAATACTGAAACAAATGAAATTGAATTACTAACATGTACCTAGTTAGTTACTAAGTTCTGTTACTAAGGTTGATGCAAATAAAACTAACTTATGTTTATTTTTTAATTTCAATATGTATAAAAATTAAAAGCTTAATTAATATACATTTTGAAAAACAATTAATCATTTTTCTTAGTTTCCGCAATTCCCGATACGATCTTTTAACATTCACAGCCGGCATCGATAAAATTACGCATGACTTTTCTGTAAATTTCATTTTTTGTAATCGCTTAAAAGTTAGTCTTTGTTTACCAAATAACTTTTTTTGTATAATATTATAAAAAATCCTATCTCTGTATATGTTTAGAGACCAAAATTATATTTCTCAACATGACTTAATTCCAACTTATGAAGCAAGAGATTTGGTGTGTTTTCATATTTCTGCAAAATCATGTGAAATCTTAATGTCGATTTAATGAGTCATCAAGATTGACTGGTGTCCAAGCGGATCTTTAGTTGCTTTGAATACATTCGTATCAGAATTTAAAGCTAGAAGTCTGTTCAATATGTCACGCAAATTTGAACTCTCTACAGGAACTTTTACAAAAGTTGGGGCCGTTATCAGTATCATCGTCGTGCGTGATTTTAACTATGATTTTATCGTCCGAAATGGGAATACTCCAAGCTCGTACATCAAATAATTGCAATACTATAGAATACATTATTTTTATTATTATTCTATATAAATCAAAGTTTTGATTAATATACAGGTTTATGCAAAACTGCTTGAATTTTTTTTTTATTGTTATTAATCTCAGTAACAGAACTTAGTAACCGTAAAGGTAAGTAAAAAAAATAAAAAAAAAATAAAGAAATAAGTATAGAGCTGTACTCTTTAACTTTCTATGTCAAGGTAAAATGGCTGACTCTTTTCCCCAGCACATAGTATAGTTTAGGTTAGGTTAGTAGTGAATATATTAGGTAGAAGTCCAGTACTGTATAACTAACAAATGCAATATGGTATGATAATAAGAACTTGTTCTTATCAAAATATATTTATTATTTCATCAACACAGCGCTAGTAAGGTTATAAAAAAAGTAATATTTCTGCTGTAACATGCTTAGATAGCATGCCATAAATAAAACTAGAAGCTATAACAACTAAATACTAATACAACTATGCCTTAAGTTAGCCTGCATTGTATATTTATCGGTTTCCTACGGACTGCACTATACCCTACAAATGTGACAACAGGACACTTTTGAACAAAAGAAGATATTTACCATAGTCTCCGCCAAACTTGATGCCTGGTTTAACAATGTAACCTTTAGATCTGAAGTAGTGGTAAACAACATACTTCACAATAAACTTTGAGTCTGTATCTATGAACAACTTCCAGCATTGTTCTATTGAGAGCATATTGTTCCCGTTATCTACAACTTGAAGACATCCAAGACCATAGGTGAGAAAAAACGCCTCCTGAAGAGTAAGCATCAACTTCTCTGGCACTTTTATCTTATTTACACAACATTTCGGCTTTAAGTTTGCAATATTGCCTTCCTCAGAATCACTATCAGCGATTATGACAACTAAGTCTTGATTGTCAGGGGATGGTGATAAGTTAAGGCATTCTGGTTGAACTGCATTGTAACAATCATTGTCAACTTCACAATTGCTCTCATCACTGGACACAAGATCTATTACATCCTTGTTTGTTTTGCACTGGCTATCATTAATTACTTTTTTAACCAATTCATCTATTTCTGTAAGTAACTTGTCAACGGAATTGCCTTGAAAATTAGCAAATTTTTCATGCCAATAATTACGTTTTAAAAACTGTCTTTTACGCATGATTGCCGGGCTGCAGTCGTGGGCCGCTCTCGGCTTCGAGCGCGAGGCAGAGCCCTTGCCGAAGCACCCCATGTGGTGCAAAAGAGCCATTTCATCCACTGATCTCACTTCAATACTAAATCCATTGAAATATCCAGTGAATATAATTCTCATCGAACTATCTAGCGGTAATCTTGATGATTCGATCGCAAACGATAGCGCGGTATTCTGACGATTATTATTGTCATATGCCTGAGAAGAAGTCATGGCAACAGCACTGGCAGGTTCCCAAAATGTATAAAGCAGAATATGTCACGTTAGCGTGTTGAAGTTTAGTTGAAGTTTAGTGATAAGATAATAATAATGAATCAGTCGGCTTTCCCATGACCTTAACGCTACAATGAACTTGAAAATTTCAGTAACTGTTGAAACTTTTACAAAACTGTAAACAAAACATGGACAAAAAACACCACAAAAACTCGAAACACCCAAAGCCCCCAAAACCTGAGAATACTCCGGAACCTGCAAAATCTCAACTACGGGTCACACCAATTACGGAGGAATACAGTAGTAAGTACATTGAATCTTAATAGTTATGACACCTTATTTTCCCAAAACATTGCATTCCGTGACATTTCGTATAAATAAAGTGGTTCCTTTTCAATCTAGTAAGTCTGTAACGACGTTTAAACAAATAAATAAATCAATCAAGGAATAGACCACAGACAAATCTTTTTTTTTTAATTTTTAGACTTCAGTCATAAAGACATGAAGTTTATATCGTTAGGATGAATACCGCTATGGATTCGATTCTTAGGGCCGTATTAATAAACTCATCTTGACTGTGAGGCTCGTCACAAGATACGTCAAAATAAACGCCAAACCATAGAACACTGTCATTTTTGACGCATCTCGAGACTAGCATTGGAGTTGAGATCAGTTTATTAATACGGGCCTTAAAATAACGTTATGGCGTGTAAATAGCAATGTAATATAATGATAACTATTAGAACCAAACTGGAATGTTATAAAACCAGTCAAGTGCTAGTTGGACTCGCGCACCGACGATTCCGTACCGCAGCACAGTATGGTAAGTATTATATTTCGATTTTAATGTAATGTCTTTACAAAGTAAAAAAAGCACTTTAACGGTTTTTAGTAAAAAAATTGTTTGCCTTTTTTTACTTGATTTGACGCTTGTATGTTTTACCACTTTTACGATACAATAATAATAAAAATACGTTGAAGAAAAACATTTATCTACGCACATATTATTATGCTCTAAAATGCGTTCAGAGTCCGTAGGAAATGACCAGCATTATTACAAACAATTTTACTATAAGAACTTTGTCTGTGATAGTAGGTAAAATCTGTCTGTCAATTCTGTCATCGACATACCCACCAATAGACGCCGGGTTCCATGCAAAGTTCTCTCGAAAAGTGTCCTAGGGCGACCTATACAAACTTCATACTTGTATAAAATCGTAGTCAAAATGCTGCTATGGTTAATTTTGCTTGAAACAATTTATCATCTTATGCGGCTTCGACTAAAGGCTATTTTTTTTACCTTATGCAGCTTCTATTAGCGGAGTGCCAATGTCACCGCGAACAGAGTAAAAATGGAGTAGCTTTACACTTAATGTTGTTCCTGTTTTGACGTCTCAGGTGGGTATGGGTTTAATATACCGGGTGACAGGAAATTCGCCGTATTCCTTGACGGGGACTATTCTACAGCTCATTTGTAATGATTTAAGTCCAGTCAACCAGGGGTCAAAACTCATTGGTTTTCGAGTTATTCACGTTTTTAGTTTTTTTTTTAAATACCCGCCTTTCGACCTTAAACTAGTAATTTTGTAAAAACTTCGTCATTTAGAAATAAAAAAAAAAATCAAGTAATTATTTTACAAAATTTGGAAAACATGCATAATCCTACTAATATTATAAATGCGAAAGTTTGTGTGTGTGTGTGTTTGTTACTCCTTCACACTGCAACGGCTAGACAGATTTGGATGAAATTTATACACACTAGATTAACATATGGGCTACTTTTTATCCCAGAAAATTTAAACGTTCACGAGGGAATAACAATAATTGAAATGTATGCGGATGAAGTCGCGGGCAGAAGCTAGTGATGAATAAAAGTAGCTTCATATTCTTAATAGACAAATAAAGCAATTAATGAATATGACTATGACTATCTCATCAGTGCCCGTTATGCAATTACGACTAAAGATTTTTTGGTCTTCATCATCAATTTCTCTTCACCGAAAGGTGTTTTTAGAAAGCAAATCCTTTTTGAGGGGTTTCTTTGATTCGTCATGGTCTCATGGATGCCATCATTAAATTCTGACTGGATAAAAGGGTCGTCAAAAAATAAAGTATGTCAAATCATTCGCCCACATAGCTTATTTTTGTTTACGATTAATTAGTTACTTTTGTGACAAATTTACTCTTTTTAAGTGGTCGTTTAATGGTCGCCTAAAACATTTACTTAAGGCAAAAAGGATCTCACTTTTCCGGGTCTAAAAAACTCCCCCTGCCGTTCACTCGCGACGCGACGATAGAATTCTATGTTGCACATTGAAATGGATCACCAGGAAATTTACAAATGAATATTAAATTTACGAATACGAATACAAATATTAAAATACTCCACAGACGCACTGTTCAGTAACTTTGCCTTATTTTTACATTCACATTTTAATTTATGTGAAATATCTCAATAATTTATATTATTTTGCTTTTCTAAACTTACTTATCCCCCGAACATTTTACGCCGAACATGTCCTGGTTCCATTACCGCGGTTTTATTGCATTTAAGGCTGAAGTATTGTTTCTTTGATACTGGTAACAATAAAATACAGCCATTTCAATGTTTTCGAGGTCAGAAGCTGAACCTTGATTGGAGTCCGGTTGTTTTTCAACCCGGACCATCTCAGTCCGGCAGTCTGAGGACTCTGAGGGTTAGACGATCATTCTCATGTTTTTCGCATCAAACAGACAGACTTTCAACGCTGACATTAAACAGATGAAGTACTGAGCGTGTAACCCACCTCTCATGGCAATAAGTCTGCCTTTGGGCGATAATAGTATTTCAAGGCAATAGTCATTATCATTAATAACATTAATTTCTCTTTTTTTTCTAGCAAAGAGAATCTATATACGGGAAGGTAAGGAAATCATGCAATTTACTTTCTAACCAGGAACTTTTCTTTAACAATTAGACCTAAGGTATTAGGTCTAATTGTCTTAGGTAAGGCTATGTACAGTCAGCATTCTTCTCGGTGATTGACAAAATTCAAATTTCGAGGAGAGAAAGATTACGAAATAATATTCATGAAACCAAGATTAAGCCTTCTCATTCGAAATAGAGTTTTAGTGTTCCGTATTTATGTTATTTATGCTATTTTCTCAGTAATGCAATGACTGTTTATATTAACGTTAATTACGAATTCTTCCACATTTTTACGACATGATACGCATGGTCCAGCAATATGTTGTCATGTTGTCATGTCATCCATGTATACAAAGTCCCAAAACCAGTATAAATATGGCAACACTAATGCTTATCCTGTCAAAAATGTCAAACAATTATCCGCCAAAAGTTTAAATTTTGTGTGTGAGGATCAAGTAAGTTTATTGAAATAACATACTAATTATTGTGTTAAATTTCGCTTGTTTTGTGTTTTTTAGTAGTGTTACTCATTGCTACATTCGTACTGTTGTGAATTAACCATAATTTGACACTTTACAGTGGATTTATTTAGAGATATCACAATTTTAGGTTAGAGCCGTAAGATTTTTCTGTCACGAGAGTTACCGAGAGTTAAGGCTTGGTCAAACACATGGCGCGACGCAGCGCCGCGTCCGCGCCGCGCGACCGCGGCGGCTTTAAATACATGCTAACAGGTTAGCGACGTCAAACATGGGCGCGATGCCGGCGGGACGCAGTCTGTTTGACGTCGCTAACCTGTTAGCATGTATTTAAAGCCGCCGCGGTCGCGCGGCGCGGACGCGGCGCTGCGTCGCGCCGTGTGTTTGACCAAGCCTTTACTAATACCTTGAGTGTTTTTACTTGTCACGTTCGTCACTGTGTCACTGCCTGGAGAGTTATATTTACAATTTTTGGTGGCGTAACCCCAATGCCAATATTTTTTTTATTCTTGATTGGCATTCGCAAATGACTGTTTCGGGGACTCTTTATGGCGAGTATTGCGGTCAAGTAAATTGGTACAGTATATTTATTTATCGCCCTTTATTATGCGATCTCGTATTGATTTGTACAGCACCCATAATCCCACAAACACTGCAATTAAGACTACCATAGACGTTAAATGCCTTACAGATATGCTAACTGCCACCAGCGCGTTACAACTACACGCAGATGATATCCGGTTACACAAAATGAACTGGGTGACAAGTCATGAGTAAGTATGGTTAAAATCTTCAACTAGGTAGGGTAGAAGTAGGTACCCTTTGTGGCCACTGTACCCTTTTAGGCCACTCTAGGTCTAAATTAGTATCAAAAGTACTGTAAAAAACCGGGCATGAGCATGTCGGACCATGCTCAGTGTAGGTTTCCGAAGCCACAACAACACAACAACAAACAAATCAAATACAATAAAACAAACAAATAACTAAAATCAAAGTAGACCTCGCGACAAACTTTACTTGCCGTTGGAAAACTGTTATCCCCATACATCGACATAGGTTAGTTACCACCACCGGAAATAAGTTTTCGGTAGGTTTAAACAGTAGTTTTGGCTGAAAGAGGGGGGGGGGGGGGGGGGAATTTTTGTTAGTCAAGTGTCCCCACTTGAATAACAAAAATTTGCGCTAAAGCGTAATATTTCATAAACGGATTATTTAAGCGGAACATTGTTACCACTGACCCACAATATTTTTGAAAGACCTATCCAAGGATACCCCATACTATGGGGTAAGAAAAAAAAATAGATACCCACGTTACGTGTAGGGGAGGTACACTCAAAAATATGTTTCTAAAACATTTTATTTTACCACTTTGTTAGCTTGACAAATAGATATGGATATTTATGCCAAATTACAGCTTTCTAGTACTAAGATTCTCTGAGCTAGGCTGCGGACGGACGGACATGGCGAAACTATAAGGGTTCCTTGACTACGGAACCCTTAAAATAATATTCACAAATAGTTACACTGAAAACCCGCTTTCAAAAAGAAAAAAATAACTTCTATTACAAAGGTATGTAATAGGTAATAGGGAGGTCAGTCCAACTGAAGTCGGCGTCCTACAATATTTTAACCAAAAGCAGACTTCAGTTAGACTGACCTTATTTTTTGCTTTTTGAAGGCGGGTTATTGTTTGTTTTAATCATTTATCTTAATTTAATAATTATTATTATTATGACTACAGTCCCACTTCTCAATTAATAAGAAACTATAGCATTTCAATCCCGCCGCAAGCAACCCCACGGGAAAGTCAAAGCCATATATTTAAACCTGAATATGCTTCGTCATAGTCGCTCAACTATCTTAATCGAAATATCTTGTCGCCACCCTTGAAATGTATGCCGTTTAAGAGTTCCGGCGGCCATCTGTGGTCTTCATCATCAGTTCCACTTCACCAAATAGAGCTTTCCAAGAGCAAATACACGATTAACTACGAAAAATATCAAAAATCGCTACAGTAGTGCCTATAAATTTTAAAGAGTTCCGTCGTATCCTCATGGACTCTCCATCATTAAATAGGCATTACTCGTCGCATGAGTATTTTTTTGGTACTTTCAAGTCTAACCTAACCTACCCATCGTAAATAATGTTTAAGATATCCTGAAAACATCACGGTTACAGCAGTAAATAGCTATCGATGAAATGATACTACCGATGATGTCAAATTCGATAAAATATTGGGCTACCCTCCGGATTATTTATCTTAGGACAAAGCACATGTCGCCGCAGGACAAAGATTTCATGGCCAAGGTGTACTCGGGCAAGGGCACGACGAAGATGCCGGAAAATTCCCTAGGGCATGTGGCAGAACTTCTGGTCGGGATGCTGGACAAGCGAAGCTCACACGCCCTGATCCAGTACGCCCTCGTGATGATCGATGACATCATGTCTGTAAGAAGTATTTCATGCCGGCTCTTCACACTTGCATGTCTGGCAAGGCAGGTTTCGACAGGGACAAAATGACTCCAAATTCGAGGCAAGTCAGTGCCGCTGCTGAGTACGCTATCCGCGTAGTTATTTGGTGTGCTTTTTTAATTATTGTGAACTCATTTCGTAAAATAAGAAAACATACAATATTACAAAAATAAAGCCTGACCATAACTAGAGAAGGATAGTACAACGCTGCCGTGTCAGACTCCAAATCAATTTACACAATGTTAGTATCGGGTCAACGCTGACTTGCCTCAAATTTGGAGTCAGTAACTGACCCTGTCTAAACTTGCCTTTAGCCCTTGTGGGCGTCGAGTTGTAATATACCCAATCGCATTCATAAACTTTTTTTTTTTTCATTTATGCTGTCTCGGAATATCTTGCAAAGTGTGGTCAGCCGGTATGACCATTATCCATAAAGGCAGCTTTAGACAGGGTTAATTATTGACTCGGAATCCGAGGCTAAGTTTAGTGCTGACCCGATACTAACATAGTGTAAGTTGATTTGGAGTTAGTACAGCACTGTCGTAGTCCTAGTACGTGTCGCGCCAGTGCTGTACTGACAGCGCCTAACTCCCACCGGTGTGTATAAAAAATAATTATGTAGAATTAACCTGTTGTTTATTCAAAAAACTGGCCAAGCGCGACGCGGATACGCGCACCAAGGTTCCGTATTTATTAAAATTAGGTGTGGGCAGACAAAATACTTCTTTTTCCATAAGCCATGAAGTTAATTTCGACTATTACGGGATTTGGCACACTGGATGCGTTCTGCGGTCTGCGGTCTGATCAAGCATCTTTTCCCTCTATCAGTTTACTAAATTATTATAGAGACACAAGATACTTGACTTGACTGTAGACCGCAGAATGCATCCAGTGTGCCAAATCTTTTAGATTAGGGATGTGCCTGTGGCCTGTGCATAAAATACCTCATTGAAAGAGGAGCCCCAAATTTCAACCCGGGGAACAAAATCTTGTAGCTATAATACACAGAAACACGAAGACCGGCGATCAAAAACTCGCCATCTTCAAACAAATATCGGTGCATGCCGGGACTCGAGCCCGCCCCGGTCCCCACTAGCTTTTACTGGGGACCTAGGGTTAGTAAACTGACAAGGCAGGCTTATACTTCAAATATTTTAGGAAGACAAGACTAGAGTAAATCTGTTCAAGAACTCTAACGCGCTTGTGGCATTTCTACACGGGCTGAAAAGCACCGATTTGTTCGCGGAGCACATGAGCGGGCGCATCATTGCCAAGCTGGCCTGCTGGCACAAGAAGCCTCTGGAGAAGGATGAACGCGTGGCCTACTTCAACTGGATCAAGAAGCGGCTTACCACTGAGGCGACAGCAGAAGGCGTGAGTTATGCTTGATCTACATTTTGCGAAGTGCAAATGCAACGTTCATTGAATTCTTTTGCTACTTACCACTGGACAGCAAATGTATAAACTTCCCGCTTGCACTTCGCAAAGTGTTAATCAGGGCTTATTGACTGGCTGCTTTATTAATATGCAGTAAAAACAAAATATGAAGTAGAATAACGAATAGGTACATACTCACATAACAATGTCAGAAAACAGCCGGACGTGTTTCGGACTCGTTAGGGCCAGCGTTCAGCGAAGCGCAGCGCAGAGACTTTTTCACTGCCTAAGATTATCGACTTTGGACTAGTTGAAATAAGATCGAAATTATTTAACACCCTGAGAAAGTGACTACTACAACATGACTACAATGACTAAAAAACTTGGCACGTACCTAAGCAATAAAATACAAGAGCGAAGAATGCTTTATACACATTCTGTCACGCGATAAACGCAGCCATTTAGGCCCCCTGGGGTCGATCCAAGGGCTTGAGCTATGATACAAGTGTAACTTTTTGATCTGTACCAGGAAAAAGACGTGTTTGTCGTTCCAAATCCGCCCTAGCTCTTCAGTGCGTGTCTACCATTTTTTTAAAGCAAGATGTTCTTAGTAAATAAGCCTCGATCTCATCAGAGATCACCAAGTCACGTTCTGGATTGTGTTGCACAGAGAAGCGAGTACCTCAACTCGGTGGTGCGCTGCCTGCAAATGATGCTGCGCCATGACACTTACCGCCACACCTTCACGAAGTTGGACGGGGTCCCAATGCTGCTGAATATCCTCTCCGCCAAGATCAACTTCCAGGTACAACAATCATCGATCATCGTAAATATAATGTAGTGGGCTTTGACAACGGGCTCTTGCCAGCGGCGACTGTAGAGCCCCCTCTACAGCCGGCGCCCAGGGGCTCATGCTCCTCCCTAAAACAAGAGAAATTACCCAAAGATACAATTCAGAAGCCGCCACTGTTTCTTGCAGGTACAATACCAAGTGGTGTTCTGTTTGTGGGTGCTGACGTTCAACGCCGAGTTGGCAGAGAAAGTGACCCACAACCCCAACCTAATCCCCTTGCTGGCCGAAACACTCACCGTATCCGGCAAGGAGAAAGTCACGCGCGTCCTACTGGCCATGTTCCGCAACCTCATCGAGAGGCCTAAGAACGATAAAGTACGAGACCTTACAACTTACCTTTACAACTGTAGTCACACTAGCCACAATTTTACGATAAATATACAAAACAATTCACTAAATACAATAGCTACATATTTTACATAATCGCATTTCCTACGCAAATCGGTTCTAGATGTGTGGTGCGCACAGTCGCAACATTATGCCGCTGTAACAGACGGACTAACGAACGGAATCGTAGCAATATCCCCACCACGTAACATGAACCAATATGCTCGGTAACACACGCTCCCCTTACACCGCACACCTAAAAATCGACTTTCGCGCAGGTTCAATGCGCGCAATATACCCAACTGCCGAATGAGGAGGGTAATGATTTTGACCTATGTATGTACCAATTCCAATGGTTCTTTGTTCCCTTATAAAGTTGATTTCGACGAGCGATGTGTCGTTAGATTCTTCTTAGCGCGCGGGTGTCACTGGGTCCTTTATATCTAAATTTAAATCGACGAAATTTCAAATATACTTATAACTACACGACAACTAACACTACATTGACGACATCATCCAAACAGCAGTTGGGTTTTTAAAGCTTTTTTTTTTTTATGGCATAGAGAAGGCAACCGAGCACACAGGCCACCTGATGGTAAGTGGAAACTGTGACCCATAGACATTAGCATAAGACTGCAAATGCGTTGCCAACCCTGAGGACTAAGATGGAATGCCTCTATGCTAGTCATTACACCGGCTGTCTTATCCCCAAACCGGAACACAACAATGCGAACACTGCTGTTTGGCGGTAGGTTAATGGATAAGATGGTGGTAGCGATCCGGACGGACCCTGCACAGGGTCCTACCACCCGCAAAAATACCCGCTTATTTTTTGTTAGATTCTATTACCTTTTTTGGAAAGAAATATCTGCATATATTTTTGCGCTAATAAATGTATCTCTCCTTAGATAATCAAAGAGCACTGCATCGCCTTGGTGCAGAGCAAAGTTCTGAAGCAGCTCTATATTGTGGATCAGAAGGGTTCGGACGACGAGGACTTCATGAGTGACTTAGATTTCCTGATCAATCGGCTGCAGGCCTCCGTGAGAGCCCTCAGCTCCTTCGATCAGTACGTCGCCGAGGTCAAAAGCGGCCGGTCAGTTCACTTACCGCTTTTAATCTTAGTACTGAATGAAACTGACCTTGGGTGATATGGCTTAAGATACGTCAAAGATTGAGATAAATAACAATTCTGACGCGGCTTAAAACGGGCAGCTCACGGTTGCAATTGGACCGTTTGTGTGTAATTTAACAATACATGAGGTATTATTGGTGACAAAACCAAGGTCTAAGCATCGACTGACCCGTTATTAAAAAACGCACTATAAATCTATTTTAGTTAAAGTAGGCTTTGTCTTTATCTGTCAAATTTGAATGTCACAATGCAGCATACTTTAGCTATTGCGCATTTATGAATAAGGGGGTAATGCCTCCGCGGTACTCAGAGACATTTTATGAACTCGTTCCTTTTCAAACTTATGTACGGTCACGGACTTTAAATTATGAACCACTATAGAACCTTGTCGCATAAAACCTACGATTAATTCCCATGTAATTTCTATTTCGTCACTTGACGTTGTCATTATGACAGGGTTCCATAGTGACAACAATTAAAGCCCTTGAGTGTATGAAAAATCATCACTAAGAACCGACTTAATCGGTATTTACTGTCTCCGGGTGAGGCCGTATGGGCCAAAAAAGGCTTAAGTTTAATTAATTGGCCAATAGGCCACATGGTTTTCGTGATACATTGCATCGCTGCAATAGTTCCCGGATCAATAATGTCAAAACAAATTGCCAATGGATCGCTACGAGCATGCCAATCGACCAATGAAGCTGAGCCTTAAGCTGCCTGTTCACTGGAGCGAAGCGAGGCAGCGGAGCGGAGGGCGAGGAGTCCACCAATAGGAGCTGCGTTGGGCGAGCCTAGGAAAATAAAGTATTCATATTGGTGGATCTTTTCCTCATTCACCTTTCCGCTGCAGTGGACAGGCAGCCTTAAAGTCTAGTCCACTCCCTGTCAAGAGCCAACTGTGGCCAGCGTGCTCATTATTCGTCCTACCTAATCCATTGCTTTCCGTTTGTCTGCCGGCAGTCTGGAATGGTCCCCGGTGCACAAATCGGTCCAGTTCTGGCGCGAGAACGCGATTCACATCCACGAGGACCCACAACTGCTGAAGACCATCGTGAACCTGCTGAAGAGCAGTCACGACCCCGTCGTGCTCGCCGTCGCCTGCTACGATATCGGCGAGTACGTGCGCCACTACCCGCGCGGGAAGTGGTAAGTATTTCCTGTGCCTTCAGCTGAGGCCTCCAATCGCGTCACTGATTGATGACGTGATACGAAGAGTCACGTGACGCGATTGGTTTAAAAAGTTTAGTTAGCGTAATGCATCTTGGCAAGAGCTTGCTTGGGTGGTGGGTGGTGGTGTGTGCTGGTGGGACTATAAACAGTATAAACTCGTCGCTAATCGTACATTAAATTTCCTTCTTGCGTGGTATTGATATCGTTAACATTATCAAAATACCACCTATAGCATAAACTAGCAAATAGTTCTATAATGCACGTTGCCATGTTAATAACAGTAGTTTTAGAATTATTATAGCATTGCTATTACCATGGTTACGCGCATGCAAAATGTCAGTGATGGTGTTTGGTGATCAACTGATATCTTAATTTTTATATTATACTTGTCAAAAACTATTGAAACAACAATTTGAGTGCGTATAAACACGAGAAATATATAGGGTAAAGTCACCAGTGGTCAGCCAGAGACCTGTAGTCGACCTCTGCCTATATTTTGTATAAGTGGGAAGAGAACGAAAGATATATTTCCCACTCTTCGCACTCATATAAGGTCGATTACTGGTCTCTGGCTGACCACTGGTGACTTTACCCTACTCGTAATTAATTACCGTAACAAAAACTTAAAAGGAAATAACAACAGATCAAGAACAAATCATCATAATTATTTGGATCTGCTGTTTAGATAGCGGATTATTAGCGGATTTTACGTGTGCAGGCCGCTAATGGCGGCACCAGAAATGCCGTTTGGTAAATAAAATTGTGGAATCTATAATGCCGTACAGTACAGCTTTCTCGAAAAGCTTTAAATTGAGTTTTCAGACTTCTAAAAATGCTTTTGAAGCATCAAAAGATATCATTAGGTACAGTAAAGTTAAGTTCACAATTTGGATTGGAACGCGATAAAATAGTCAGGTAGGTACTATAATCACGTCCAAACGTCCGTTTCAACCAATCGGAAGCAGCGGTAAGATTTACTCGTTCTTGGCAGTTATAGTATATTTAATGTATCCAAATACTAGCTATACATTTAACAAACTGATTAATTTCACAAACATTATAATATCATTTTGCAAACCGCTTTTTTTCCGAAACTGAATAAATATTTCAGGATTTATTGCAAGACCCTCTCGTAGGACCTCGTACGTTAGTTTAGTAGTTTAGTTTATCAGTTTGTGAATTTAACGTTTATTAGCAAATGACGGTGGACCTATTATTTGACGTCGCGTTTCGGCACTGGTCCCGCCGCCAGCGAGTAAGCGATGAACTATCGGCGATTTTCTCGCCCTAGTAAACGAACAAAAGATAATCGCTCCCGTGTAAATAAAAGAGATCGAAATATATTTGGCTGTTCAGCTCAGCGACGAATTATAAATGTATATCTTGCTCTTTTATTTACACGTTTATCTTTTGTTCGTTTCTTAGTAGCGATAGTTCATTCCTTACTCGCCGGCGGTAGGACCAGTGCCTTAGCCTAGTTGGTGGTGACCCTATGACAGCGAAACTAACTCCCGGCTATGGAAAATATTTGTGTGAGCGCGGGTATTTGTTTCTGAGTCTTGGGTGTTTTACATATTTTTTTATTTCTCTTTATAATTAACTATATTAATGTTGCCTAGTACCCATGATACAAGTCTAGAGCTTAGTTTGTGTGAGGTTGTCTCCCATTTTTAATATAATATAGCGCGCAAATGTCCATCGTGAATCCACCTTAAGAATTGTTTAGCGTTATTACTTTTTTTGTTATACCGTGGTTCTAGAATCCATGGAGTTGAACAAAAAAATGTCATAAATGATAATAAATGGTTGTAAATTTATTTGTTTGTTACGCTTTTTAGCGGATATATCTTGCAAAAAAAAATATCATAAAAACTAGATAAGCGTACAATGAATGGATTAAACATGAAATATGAAAATCCTGAAGGTCAAAATCAAGTATAAGTACTAGTTTTAAATAATTACCAAATAGCGACTCCATATTCCTATTCGATATTCGATACTATCCGCAGCACCAAGTGGCGAGTCGGGTCATAATTCATCGGAATCGTGCTATCTCTTTCGCACCTGCACGGCCTTATAGAGCGGGAATCTCAACCGTAACGCGCAGGTAGTAACACGTACAAAAGAAATGAAACTTTTATTGCTCTACTCGCCAATTGGTGCTGCGGATAGTATAGTCATCGTGATCACTATCCCGGCAGCGAAATGGACCAGATTGGCGGCAAGCACCACATCATGGCGCTACTGGAGCACAAGGACCCTAACGTGCGCTACGAGGCATTGCTCGCCTTGCAGAAAATCATGGTTCTAAATTGGTGAGCTACTACATTTCTATCGTGTTACCAAAGAACTGAGGCCCTACTTGGAGAATCGATGTTCGAAGTTACGTTAGCTCCATATCTGTAACTTGTCATTTGAAACTAAATCGAGAGAAAAGGATGGAGATAACGTAACTTGGAAATTCGATTTTCAAATTAGTTTCATTTCTGAGTGCCGCATCCGCAGAGCCAGTGGCGCCCTCATTGCTATTATTGATTTTGATTGCATTTATTCGTGATAGACAGACAAACAATACCCAACAAAATACTGACATAGACAAAATACCTGTTGTCACGAAACGGTTCCAACTCAGCGCGTTATGCTGGCGTTAAAACCAGCGTTGATCTTCCGTTGGAACCACATCCAGTGAAACCACGGAAGATTACACACACACACTAAACTAACACAAACAGAACAAAAAAAGAAAAATCCGCAGTAAAGTGAACAAGTATTAACAAAATTATTATTATTCGGTGTTGCGTCTATTGTATTTTTATGTCATATATTAATGGTTTGCAAACCCCGGATAATGTAAGTAGATAAATATTAGGTACAATGCAATCAACCAATATGGCGTGGCGTTGTGAATTATAATAGCTGGGTGATTGTGTTTCCTAATTCACTATACACTAGAGTATCGTCTTGAAATCGAAAGATAGTTATTTTGTTTTACAAATAAATTCACATTTTATAGCTTATAGACACCCTACACAGCGATACAGAGGAGTAAACAATCAGCCCCGCTTTTCATGTTGGAAAAAAAAGTTTTTATTTAAGACTAGCTTGTGCCCGCGACTTCGTCCGCGTAAATATCGATTATCGTTATTCCTTAGGGAACTTTAAATTTTCCGAGATAAATAGTAGCTGCCTATGTTTTAAATACACTATCTCTATTTCAAAGTTTATCCAAATCCGTCCAGCTGTTGCAACGTGGAGGAGTAACAAACAAACACACACTTTCGCATTTGTCAAATTAGTATAGGATTTTATTTTACAATTTAATCGGCGTGATTATGTCGGTATAACGTGGTATAAACATGTCAATTTACAGCGTAGAGGATTAAATATCAAATCCTAATACCGGATTTATTTATATTTCCAGGGAATACCTTGGAAGGCAACTCCAAAAAGATCAGTATGAAGAAAAGGGAAGAAAAAAAGGAGAGGAAAAGGAGAAATCAGACCCAAAAAAGTCACCAGCGCCAAAAGATGAAAAGAAAGCGTCAAAAAAAAAGAATAAATAAAAATGTTGAAAGTCTCCAACAAGATGAAAGATAAATAAAACGCAAAAAAAGTTGCAGCTGCTTTTCCTCCTCGCGTACAACGAATGATACCTACCAACGCTTACCAAAGAAAGTGTCTAACTCCAATGTAGTAGTCGTGTGTTAGTACTGTTAGTTCTAGTAACCACATTAAATTTAAAATGCTAACGTTACTACAGTACTAGGCCGGCAAGAAGTCAAGTTTCTGACTATTGATATTGTTGACAGCAGTAAAACAATGCTAAACTTATTTGTTCCGTGGGAATTGTGAACGAATACTAATAACACAATTGTTTGACTACTGTCAACATTATTCATATTCAGAAACTTCATGGTGGTGCAATGTGTCAGGATTGACTTCTTTCGGACACGTCCACGCTTTACGGCTGGAGCCTCTCTTTCCAGCACAACCTTAAGGCCAAGCGCGCACCCCGGTTTTAGTTTTTGCGATTTTATCTAAAATTATTTGGCTAGTATAAAATGAAGATTCAAACATTTGACAAATTACTGAAAAATGGTTGGACCTCAAACTGAATATAAAATACTAGATGGCGGAATGCAAATTACATACTAACTTTATTTAATTTTGTTAAAGCGACGTCTATTCTAACCCTCAGAATCTTGTGAACTCACGGATTCAGGAGACTGCAAATCATACGCAACACATTCTAAATAGTCATGGTCATTGCAATTCTCCTGAACACGGGGTTGTTTTTTTTTTTTTTTTACTGTGGTTCACAATATTTCTTGGACTAACAAAATTAGAAGCAGATGTTCTCGTCTTGAGCCTCGATCGGAGAAGCAGGTTCGTATGCGGGAGCCCATATTATAAGGTATTGCGGGAGCCGTTTCAGAATTTGATGGCTCAGCGCGGCGACGCTGTGACGTTGTACTATTACTTTTACGTTCAATAAATAGTTATTTATGTGACTGGAGCATAATGCCTAAGTTTTGTATGCGTACAGTCGCCTACAAAACTTCTACATGAAATACATATCATAAGTTTTCTACATGTACAATATGGCCTACATTTTCAAGTTGTAGATAACTTTATTTTCTGTTCTTCGGAACTAATCGAAAGTTCGAAACAAATTACTGTGCGGCGCAGCGGCGGGCGGGCGAGCGCGCCCGACACAGCGCGGACTACTCACACGTTGCACTGTAGGATACCTTAATAATCTGTGACTGTAGGTTAGGTAGGTACTTCTAATGTTTATCCTAGTGTTTGACGTTACAAAAATTGTTTTGTTTGTTTGATTGTTTAAATCGATTGTAGTACACATCAACTAATTCGATAATCACAACCAAATCTGATTCCTTTTCTTTAAGATGTTCGAAATTTGAATGTGATTTAAATTTTGGCTACCTATACTCTATTTAAACATTGCGATGCAACCACAGATACAGGTTTTTATCGTTTCTGAACATATTTTTGGAAAGTTATGCCATGGATGTAGATAAAATACATTAGATTGTTTGCTTAAACATTTCATGATGGCTGTAGAGCGCCTGCTCGACAAGCCATTTTTTAAGCGGTGTAAATAGTGGTGTGCTTTGCGTAGTAGCGGTAATATCATCGATATCATTCGGGTGGTTAAGCTTCTGGGATTTAGCTAGTTTGTGTGGAACCAGAGGATAATCTGGTACCAGTGGTAGCTTTCCGGCGCACACTCTGCGGGTCATGTGTCTGATTTTGTCTGTCAAACTAAATCGTCAAATTATGAACTTAATTATTAATAGACGTTATTTTACCGCGCGTGAAAAAAACTACCTAGGTACTTATATTACAAATGTGCAAAATGAGGATAAAAATCTTTAAAAAATTATAGAAGCCACTGTCTATGTCAAAATCATATTCGACCTTATGCTAGGTGTACACACTTGCGACCTTGCGAGGCATGCGAGACTCTGGTGAGTTTTAGGGCTAGCAGCGAAAGTAAGAGACGTGGAATCACCCACACAGCACGCACCAAGAGTGACAAAGCGAGCGCGCCTCGTGGTATTATATAGTTACCACGAATCACACAAAATTTGAAACTTAAGGTGCCCCATCCCTTTCACTCATAAATCGAAAGAAAGGGATTGAGTTAACGAAACTTCTATCTTTGATTTTACAGGGCCCCAATGTGTACAGTTAAATTAAGGATTGGTTTATTTTTATACCTAATATTTCTAATTATAATGGAAATCGGCTAAAGATAGCAATGAATGAGTGATTTTTTTATCACTTTATGTGCTGTTGCAACGATTTGCTCAAAGTTGCATAGAGTTTCTATCTTCTTGCTTTTTTTATTGCATGGCCGGCAGTGTACTACACCTTTATGACATTTGAGTTATATTATTTGGTTGCATGTCTGGAGAAATAATCAATGTAGCCAACTGTATCATGGCTATATCTGTCTCTGTTTTTCTAAGGCAGAAAGCCTATGTTCAAGAAGGTAGGAAAATAATTGAAATTTATTTGATACTAACTTCACTTTATTAAGTCACAAGACCTCTCAGCTGAGGCTGTCTACTTGTTTTCGGAATTATTGAATTCTATGATCTTTATACCAATTATAATTGGTGTGGTCAATATTCTTTAATCAATTAGCCAAAATGGCTAACGTTCACGAGGATGTCAGTAACCTTATCCCGTCACTGGGGGAAGATAAAATCGGTAAGTATTAGGGAGTTGTATTGTCTTATTGCGACCCAGTAATTTGGTGCTGCATACCTGGCTACCACCCTTTATGTGCCTTACAGATATGATCGCTGCTACTAGCGCCTTACAACTACAGGCAAGTGAAATCAGGACAACTCAAATAAAATGGGCATCCTATCTGCAGTAAGTATGGCTGAAATCACTATTTGTAAGTTTTTTATTATTCTCTTTACTATTTGCTGTGTTATTTTAGGTCCCAGATGATCTCGCAGCACGACCACGACTTCATCGTGAAACTGGACTCGCGTGCTGGCAAGAAAGAGATTCCTGACAAGACACCAGACCAGTGTGCGGAAGTGCTTCTGAGCCTAATTGCTCGCATCAGCAAGGACCATACTATTCAGTACCTCCTTGTGTTGATCGATGACATCTTATCGGTAAGTAACATATCAAACTAAGGTAGGATCATAGACATCATGAGCAAACATCTTTATTGCGGGAGCAAAATATATTTGACAGTACTGAAAGATTACGACAAATAGGCAATAACAGAAGTGTACATTATTGAGAAACATTTATACCTACGAGTTCAAAATGTATAAATTTAGGATCAGTAGTACATATTTTAAAAGATTAGCTAACATCGACCTCTTCAGTCACTTTTAGATATTTTTTCAATCTTTAATGATTTGATAAATATATTTAAAAAGCTAAAACTAGTGTTGGAGAAAAATACTGTATTAATATAAATTTTTATTTTATTAACTTTGATAAATTGACTTACTCAATAAGACAAGTTAGATTGACCTTTTCCATTAAAAACTTCATGCTAGATATGAAGAACTTCTTAGAGGCTTAGAATGATGCGTTTATACTAAATAGGCATTCAATTGATTTGTTTTTGCTCCCGTGATGATGTTTGATCATGAGTTACTAAAGAGTTAATAGTATCCCTGCTCAATAACATCGGTAGATTGACACCTTAAATACACATGTATAAGTATATTAAGTCAGCAATTCAGAGAGGAACCGCTGCCAGCATCTTTGACACAATGGTGCAAGTGCCATTTACAGATTTAGTTTAGTTTTATGTCATACATTAAATTATATTTAGTTTGAATTTGCAATATTTATAGTTATAATCACTAAGGAGAAGGATGCAAATGAATAGAAAGAAGGTTGGCCACTTTACTGATTTCCAAGAATGTTAGAAATGTGTATCCAACTAAAATAAGAGGAATGTTAATTAGTCTAGTATTTTTATTATTTGTTTACTTGTTTAATAACCATGCATAGTAATTTAAATGTATACTTAAAAATTACAGGATGACAAGTCAAGGGTGAAGATGTTCCGGAATAAGAATGCATGGCAGCCGTTTTTGAACCTGCTGAACCGCCAGGATTTGTTTGTTCAGCACATGAGCGCCCGTATCATCGCCAAGTTGGCCTGCTGGCACCCTGAACCCATGGGCAAGAGTGACCTCAACTTCTACCTCTCCTGGCTCAAGGACCAACTGAAATTGAACGTAAGCAAAATCAATTATGATGAACATTGGATTCAAATCTGTATGATAAGCATGAATACAACGATTTGTGATTATTTTTTTACTGTACGTATGTCATTTTGTTGATAACATCATTATGGCTTAGCTTTATTGTTAACTGTAGAAGTAGAACTGATATTTTATCAAGAACATTGTTTAGTCATGGTTGCACTTTGTTTTTGCACTGGTTTTGAATGTGTGTTGTGTGTGTTAAACACAAAACATTACATTGTATATTCTAGTGGGTTTGATATTTTGGGGATTTGTATATGAATGTAAACACATTGGTAGCCTTAGTAACATGTTTTTTTTTGATTTATATAAATTACCATTACTGAATATTTTATGTAGATGTTTGAAATTTTTATTCAAGGGATAAAATTGGAAAATGTCTTTCAATACCTTGAAATAGTAATTGACATGTCATCTACACTAGGTCTCTAAGAAGTGTCACCAAAAAAATAATAATTGTGCTATTTCTAAAATAAATCTCATTCAATTGTAGAATGACGATGTTCCCTGCAGACTGCAGCAGCACAAAACCAGCATTGTTTGTGATCAAATATTATTGTTTTATCTTTGAGAAAATTAAGTGTTTTACAATATTAACCCGTCAAGTGATCGACCCTCGATTTACACAAGTGTATGAAATGTCCAGGTTATTTTCGAGTTTACTTTTGTTTGAGTTTTGAAAAAGGAAATTATATGATTTATTATATTGATGAAAAGTTAAAATATCAGGCAATACACGTAGAAAGGAATAAAGACTAGAGAGTATACTGATGATAATAAATTATTTGTTTAGGTTTTTGATATATTTTCGTCCCACCAGTTTATTCATTGACACACCTGCACTAATTGTATTGCCACATTTCACTTTTTTGTTGCACATTTATCAGCATGAAGCGTTTATGCGCCGAATTCGTCAATTTTTTAATCATAAATATTATATTTACGGAATCGTAACGAACGCAGCGAACCGGCGACCATACCGGTTTTTACGACGAGCACATCCTATTAGGATATTTTTTTTTGTTTCCGGACTGGCTGTTTTTAGGAAAATACTACATTATGTTGTTAAATAACTCAGGGATCAATAGGTTTTTTTTTACACTGACAGGGCTTTCTTCGGGAAATTTAAATTCTCCAATCACAGCGTTGTCCTGCACACAACTGTCGTACGCAAGACATTTGACGGGTTCAATATTAAGATAAATAAATAAATTATAACACCTGGTGAGATATATTCTTAACCAACTTCCTAAAAGTAATCTTTTACTATTGGATGTAAACGGATCGATGCCAAAGTCAAAAAAAAATAGTACTTTGCACCAAAATAGTAAAAAGGGTGACTGACCCTACAATTTTACAGTTTATAACACTATGATAATAATATAATAATATCTCTCTCCCATATGTACCTTAAAATACCTTCTTTAAAATATATACCACAAGTCACCATTGCATTGTAATAGTAAATTAAAGCTGTCAGTAAAGACTACTATTTCTTACTGAAACATACAAGCTTTATGCAGAACCAACCTTATATTCATAAGAAAACGCGGGCGCCGAACACAAAGAAATTCGTACATTGACCTCCACCGTATGGCCATAGGATAGGCTCGATTCGATACCAATATACGCGCGCGCGAGTGACAGACACAAGTAATGGTGAGTCAATTTACGATATTTTTTTATTCGATGCCCTTTTATTAAACATTCAGCAAGATAGAATGGCATATCATTATTATCAGCACTTGCATTAGTTCAGTTTAGATGTATGGCAATCAGCATGCAAATTAAGTTACTGTTTAAAATCAAGTTGTTTTTTAATACAGTATTTAACTTGGTTAAACTTTAAATATATGATGGCATTAGCTGTAGATTATTTTGAAATTTTATATGAATTGACATCAACTGTAGAATGTTTCTTTACCACCGAAACTAAATAACACTGTAGGCATTATAAACATATTTCTCACAAATAACTACACGCGCTACGCGTTAAAGCACAATGTTAAAAACAATAGGTAATAATCAGAAGAAAGCTATAACCGTCACCGCATTAATCTAGCTGTCATCACGAAAGCATCATTCATCGCCTGGGATTTCGCATGTCTGTTACTGAGAGGTTTGTTTTCTGGTAAGGCGGAGAAAATGTCTGCCGAGTTAGCGCATGCAGAGCAGGTTATGTTGGCTCACGAGAAGCCCCTCGTCGACAAACACAAGCACCACCACCACCACAAGGATAAGGCTGCTGACGCCGAAGAGAAGTACGCCAGCCTTTACAGCGCTTTTGACGAGCTGGCACCTCATCAAGACTTACCGTCCAGCCTGACGAAGGTATTCTGTGTACGCGGATGTGAGGAACGCTCCTGTGCGTAACAACGATTGCTAACTTGATTTAATGCTGATACTAATTAATTAATACTCCTTGTGTTCATTAATCGTTTTAAGGCTTGAATATGTTAACATCAGGTGAGTTATGTGGAAATGTACATGCGTGAGCTTGAGTAAATAGTAAGTAAGTTACATTTATTGAGGTTTATTTTGGGGGTAAATAAAATGATACTTTATTTTTATTATGTGACTAAATTATGTAGCTTATGGTAGTCACTGTTGATAGACGAAATATGAGTTGGTTTCTTTACGATTGAATTTCATAATGCCTTGATATTTAATTGAGCTAAATCTCAAATTGGCTTAGTGCAATAAGGCCTAAAATTTTAACTTGCTTCATTTTTAAAAAACCGATAATTTTCAAATGACTTGATTCTCAAAATACCTGAATTCTGATACGACTGAAACGCAAAAACTCTGTCGCATAATTTCAAATAAATAAATAATGACAGGATAGACTGTTTTGAAAAAGGGAATATGCATGGAATCTTTAAATCGCATTTCTCAACAAAATATGAAAATACCGTAGTGATAACCAAAAGTGAAATTAAAATTAAAATCTGTCGAGAAATACGGATGATACAAGCATTTTAAAATGCTAATTAGATAGAGAGCTCCGATTTGCACCGGTGACGTCGTCGTGTATATATAAACCACGTAAAATTATGTTTTGCTAGATAGAGATACGAACAAATCTTTGTTGGCTTATATATTGGTTCTTTTTATAACCAGGGCTCGGACAAGTCATCGCAGAAACTGATATGGACATGGGACAAGACTATTATAGAGTCGCGACTTAAGATTGTTATTTATTATTATCTAAAGCTGATATATTATTATCGTAATTTATAATTTAACATTTGACCTTTTTAGTCGCATGACAATGCAGAAGTTAATGGTTGCGTATGTGCAATGCAACCATCAGCATTAAAAAAAATGTTAATGGAAATACCTTCACACATGTATGGTGAATTTTGGGTTGCAGTAATAAATGTCATTGAAAAATATAATTAAATAATATTGTACATAATGCGATTCTATTGATCTTGTTCTATTGCCGTCTTGCTATTGTTTTGCGATGACTTGTCCGAGCCCTGTTTATAACTATTAAAAAAATGAGTTTTCTCACCTATTTGATACATGAATCAGCTTTTATTGAAGCTTTAAAAAAACATGCATATTCCCTATTATACCTAATTCCAAAACAGTGGAATATCATGTCATTATATTTGATTTCAGGAGCTTTAGGTGTTACGATTTTTTGTCATATTAGGGATCCATTATATTGAGGAAAGAAGCTGGTACTTGGGCATTTTGATACAAAGTCGTTTTGAGATCTAAACGTATTGGTAACAGGGTATTATTAAATTACGTCGTAATGAAACCTACTCTGACATACTAACAATGTTACAGGGCGCGCAGGGAAATTTCACTGACAATGTTGTAGAAGAACAAAGTTTAGTCTGGCGCTCGACGATTCCGCATAAACTACACGTATACTATGTCTATGTGTAACATAGAAAAGGTTGCGGGTAACATTAGCCGCATTTATGTTTTACTCAGCTTTGGCTTTTCGATTCTATCTAGGTTGAACTTGGGTAGGATGATGTTAATATGTAGATTAGGAAGAGGTTTGTGGTGAACGACAATAAGATACGTACTTGTCGCGGTGTCACTGGTTTAGGGCTATATTTAAACTGATTTGTATTCGCATTAATGGAACAAGAGAACGGTAATGATAAGCACTTAATGAGACCAATGTCAATAGTTAAACAAGTGTTACTTATTAAGGATATATTTTATTTTAAACAAAAACAAATCGAAGATAGAGGACCTAATATTTATTTTAGTAACGTGGTAATTATAGGGTGCCTTTTATGTTTGGCATTATGTCCAAAAGCGAGAATTTAGAGTGACTCCGGAGGTTACGAGTAAGTATAAATCTATTTTATGATTGAAAATATGACCTGCTGCTGGAATTCCCGCGGCGCTTCCCCGCAATGATGGTCTTGTCTGACGCGCTAGGCTAGTAGATTCACTCCGTATTACCGACGGGTAAAAGAGCCCTCGTCAGCCCAATTTGCTGTTTTTTTGTTTTTTATTATTAAAGTGTATATTTTTTTACAGAACAACGAGTACATCCAGTCGGTGGCGCGCTGCCTGCAGATGATGCTGCGCGTGGACGAGTACCGCTTCGCCTTCCTCTCCGTGGACGGCATCTCCACCCTGCTGTCTGTGCTCACCTCCCGTGTCAACTTCCAGGTAACACTTTAGAAAGTAATTTCAGATGTTCAGCAATATAGTCTGTGCCGATTGAAATTGGCAAAGATGTAAACAACCAAACGAACCAATTTACCGTTATTACTCGATAACACGTGCTTTTAGCAATGATTTATACACTTAATCTTTCCTTTCACATTAATTTTAAGATTAAACGACTATTAGACCTTATTTAAAATAAAAACACGCTTGAAACCAAACGCCAAAGACACATATATCCTCAAATATTCATATTTATTTGAGGTTATTTTATTTGAGGTTATGTGTCTTTGGCGATTTCAATTGACAAAGACTATACATAGCTTCACGCTTCTCTCAACGCCAGGTGCACCGGTCTAACATACAACTTTCGCTTCCTCTACATTAATTCCTCTTCATGCACGTACATCTGTGTCGGGTGCTTATGATTCGGCCCTCATCGCGAAAAAGGCTTGACGGATAAACCCAAGCCTACGTCATCAGTTTGATACGTTGCCTTTGTTACATAAATTACACGAGCAAAAAGTTTTCCTTCACTTACTTGCTTCAAAAAATAAGAAATTAAACCTGTAATTTTGTTTAGTTTACTATTTTAACTAGATAAAAAAAATAAGATGGCAAAAAGTAAGGTGAATGAACAATTTATTTGATTATTGTTGTGTAACTGTTTAGTTGTATAGTGACAGCCATTGGCCATGGTAACACTGATCGTGACATTAGTGACGTTTTATTTGGTCATCGTGCGTGGCGAATTTCAGTTCGTACCATAACATCTATTGAATAAATTGTAAAAAAAAAACATTCTAAAATGGCTTTGACAGGGTTTTAACCTCGTAAGACCTGGTATAGTCGAGTTCATAAATATGTGTACACTTTAGTACCTTCTCACTTTAATCACTGTGAGAATTCACATATGACAGTTTAAACATGATATTAAATTGACAAAGTACTATAGTGTAGACATGTTTATGAACTCGACTGTGCCTATTTTAGTATCATTGCACCCTTATCTAATTATTTATAGGACACCGATTGGGTCATACACAGATTTACCGTTACTGTCTTTCCTGTGGACATACCCATAGTTAACGTTTTTAGACGCCACATTTTCTGGTTGTACCCGCATCCCCCCCCTGTAGGGTAAAGGCCTCTTAAAGGTTCTTTCACGTCACAAATGTCATCATGGTCTAAGATCGGAATAGGAGACGATTTGCACCGGCTGTTTATTCGATGAAAAGTATTTTATATCAAATTTAATACGCTAAATAATATGTGGCGAATAGGTAGGCTGAAAATTTTCAGTCCTTATATCATTAAAAAATAGTAAAAACCGGCCAAGTGGGAGTTGAACTCGCGTGGAGAAGGTTCCGTGCAAACGTAAAAAATAAATTGTTTTTGATAGAATTCTTATAGGTTTTTCTATAAAGCAATGAACTATACTACTACTATTACTATTACTACTACTACTACTATTTACTACTATTACTATTACTATTTTGTCAAAATTTTAGGTTCTGTAGTTGAATAAAATCAAAATTATTTATTTTACAATAATAACAAAAATATATTTGAAATCCTGATAATGAGCCCTTTTATAATTCATTTGATATGATACAGTAAGGTTTGCAAAACCTTTTTTTTAAATTTCCTAATTTTTCTCCTCAAAATGACCTGTGTCTCCAAAAAATGTTTGTTACTTTGCACATCTGTGTTTGGGTCATCAATTTACATATGTGTTCCAAATTTCAACTCAAGCGGTCCAGTAGTTTCGGAGCAAATTGGCTGAGACAGACGGACAGTCAGACAGACGCACGAGTGATCCTATGAGGTTTCCGTTTTTAATTTTTTGAACGGAGCCCAAAAAAAAATCTTTTTTTAAAAATTGCAAATGCTTGTTTAATTGACAAAGTTCATACTATAATATTTTTCATTTATTATTGTGCATGCGAAGGATGTCATTTGACAAACTTAGTGATGTGAATAGTGAAAATCGCGAACATTTCTTTTGATTATCGACTCGGTTTATAAAGGAAATGTAATCGAGTCAGTATTCGTTTATAATTTTGATTTTGATAACTTAATTTAATTTACTATTAAATAAGGTATCATAAATCTTCTAACATCACGCTACAACTATAAACCATTGAGTCAGATCCTTGAGAGGTAAAATTATCATACGCGTAGGTGATTCGAGTGAAAAGACATGTACCGTGGAATAAGACTAAGTTCGGTAAAAAAGAATTGTGGACAAGATGTTTATTATGTATGTTTATTAGTATAGTAAGTGTGTGGCCTGCACAGGCACTTTTACTTGTCAAAAATCTACCAGCGCTTCGCAAGAGACCACTGCTGAGAAGAAACGCCGCAAGAAACTCAACAGTCAGTTGTTTTTTAAACACTACTTATGATATTATACAATTTTAAAGCTTAACCCTACTTCAATTAATGACATTTCAAGAAAAAAGTCTGTCAAAAAATACGAGTCCCGGAACTGTAAGTGTTATCCATGTTATGTACAATGTTTAAGGTCATTCACCCGAAATGGCACTGCCCATTCCGATCACAGATCATAACACGCCCACACAACCCATTAACTATTCACCACAGGGGAGACAACTTTGGTTTTTTCGACTGTGTATGACCCTTTTATATTTGGTGTATCCTCAAGCGAGACTCTGCGGACTCAGGAGGCTATACACTGGTGTCTGGTGTCCAGGTGCAGTACCAGCTGGTGTTCTGCCTGTGGGTGCTGACGTTTAACCCGCTGCTGGCGGAGAAGATGAACAAGTTCAACGTGATCCCGGCGCTGGCTGATATCCTGAGCGACTCCGTCAAGGAGAAGGTCACGCGCATCGTGCTTGCCGTGTTCCGCAACCTGATTGAGAAGCCGCAAGACAAGCAGGTAACGTTCTTGTGCACTGGACATAGTGAACTATACACAGTTGTGAACCATACAAAGGGAAAAGCAAACACTGGGACACCTAGAATGGAGCAATGAACTTTATGCGATTACTTAAAAAAACACTGTAAAATACATAGGGGTTAAATCGATAGCTTTAAACTGCTCTATCAGCCCTAGGCGGGTTGACGTCGGTTTATGGTTATAACGGAATCCCAAGATTTTGAATTTTTCGAATTTTTCGAATCTGGTATTTTGGGAATGAGCTCACATGACAGTGACAGACGTGACATTCGCACAATTTTTTCTACTTTTATTGTTTAGTTTGCAAATAACATGCAATCGTTTAGGGTTTTCGTACCTGAAAACGAAAAAGGAACCCACCCACTTCGTTGTTTGTCAGTCTGTGTTTCAGACCCTTTTCTCTGAGCAACGCGTGGAACTCCACGCTTAATACCTATTAAGTCGCATTGAACATCAAATACTTTGATCTACAGTCTCTTGGAGCTGTGTAAAAATCAAATACAACTGCCCTAAAAGTTTGCGAAGTTCTTAACACTAAAATAATGAATTCTCTCTAAGTAATATGTTGTCATGACCCTACAGGTGGCTAAGGAGCACTGCATCGCCATGGTGCAGTGCAAGGTGCTGAAACAGCTCGCGATCCTGGAGCAGAAGCGCTCGGATGACGAGGACATCATGGGCGACGTGGAGTTCCTCATCGAGCGTCTGCAGGCCTCCGTGCAGGACCTCAGCTCCTTCGACCAGTACGCCACGGAGGTTAAGAGCGGACGGTTAGTACACAGATTCGGCCTCTCTTGTACAGTTACAACACGTGAATGTTAAGCCACTTGCTACTCTTCACCAACTAAACAAAATTTCACAGGCTCAACAATTCCGTGTTGTAATTGTACAATGACCATCGGCTCCAAAAGTTCGACCGCTGATAATGTGTGTGTGTGTTGCCCAGGCTGGAGTGGTCACCCGTGCACAAGTCGGCCAAGTTCTGGCGCGAGAACGCTCCGCGGCTGAACGAGCGTGGGCAGGAGCTGCTGCGCACGCTCGTGCACCTGCTGGAGCGCAGCCGCGACCCCGTCGTGCTCGCCGTCGCCTGCTACGACGTCGGCGAGTACGTGCGCCACTACCCGCGCGGGAAGCAGTACGTACACTACATATTATTATTAAATCGTACAGGTTCGCTCTTGGCCCGAGTCGATAACAAAGATAGAGCGTCGACGATAGAGCTAGATTACCCAGAAAGTCGTGCCACTGATCGTGCTACAGCCGTCACAAGTTCAAGATAAAACTGTTTCATATCAATAAGGTGTAACTTGAGTTTCAGTCAAAACTTTATCAATTATTCCTGAGAGGCTCAAACCTGACAGAGATTTGATACAACTCTTTATTTAACCATTTATTTTGGCCTTTTTAGGGTTCCGTAGCCAAATGGCAAAAAACGGAACCCTTATAGATTCGTCATGTCTGTCCGTCCGTATGTCACAGCCACTTTATTCCGTAACTATAAGAGCTATACTATGGAAACTTTGTAAGTAGATGTATTCGGTGAACCGCATTAAGATTTTCATACAAAAATAGAAAAAAAACTATATATTTTTGGGGTTCCCCATACTTAGAACTGAAACTCAATTATTATTTTTTCATCAAACCCATACGTGTGGGGTAATTATGTATAGGACTTCAAAAATGATATTGAGGTTTCTAATATATTTTTTTTCTAAACTGAATAGTTTGCGCGAGAGACGCTTCCAAAGTGGAAAAATGTGTGTCTCCCCCCCCCCCCCGTAACTTCTAAAATAAGGGAATGATAAATGTAAAAATAATAAATACATCATTACCATGCAAACTTCCACCGAAAATTGGTTTGAACGAGATCTAATAATTGTTTTTTTTTAAGACGTTATAAATCGAAAACCGCATTTTACCTTTCATTCAATCAACTCCAATATAATAAAGAATAAAGAAAAACATTTATTTAGATGTATAGTGGTACGGAACCCTACGTGCGCGAGTCCGACTCGCACTTGGCCGGTTTTTTTTTTATATGTGCCACTAAACACACCGAAGTGGATTTTGTGCAAGGCATGAGCATTTTTCCCGAAAATGATAAACGATTACAAAAAAAAAACAAAGACAAAGTAGACCCTTCATCACGCGTTATTAAATTTCATCATAACTGTAACCAGCTTTATTTAGCTCTTTGTAATTGAAACTCACGAAACTTAGCTCAGTATATACCACCAAATTCCTATGGTATCACCTACAGCGTGATAGAGCAGCTGGGCGGCAAGCAGCGCGTGATGTTCCTGCTGAGCCACGAGGACCCCAACGTGCGCTACGAGGCGCTGCTGGCCGTGCAGAAACTGATGGTGCACAACTGGTAAGACCCACTCTTCAGTTTATTCAAGCCCTTGTGCGTGATTAAGCGGCGCCCAAAGGCTTCATAAATCGCCACGTAAAATGGAGCTTAAACCGGCAAATTCAAATATACACTCGCGAGCAAAAGTATCGAATCACTTTGCATTTTTTCATGTGCACCCAATATCTTTGTAATTTCCCACCCGAATCTGAAAATTATGGTACCAAATAAAAGCTAATAATGTAACGCATTGAAAAATGTGCTAATTTAATATTCAAGGCCTAAAGGCTGGACAAAAAAAACCGAATAACGGAAGTAGCCTGAAAATACGGTAAAAATAAACAAGGCAAACTTGGAATAAAAGGCTTATTTATCATACAATACTCTTTATTATTATTAAATTAGTATCGGGTATTGCCACCCCTAGCTCTGCTAACACAGTTTAAGCGATTTTTCATCGATCTAATTAATTTTCTAATGTAGTCTTGAGGAACGGCGTCCTATTCCTCCTGCAAAGCTATCTTCAACTCTTCAACAGCGGCAGGAGCAGGATCCCGAGCCCGAACCTTTCTCTTCAGATAGTCCCACATGTGTTCAATGGGGTTAAGGTCCGGACTCATCGCTGGCCAGTTCATGATAAAAAAGATAAAAGATAAAAGAAATTTATTTAGTAAGTAGGCCGCTCGGGCACTTTTACACGTCAAGATACTACCAGCGCTTCCCAAGAGGAGACCACTGCTGAGAAGAAACGCCGCAAGAAACTCAGCAGTCAGTCATTTTTTAAACTTATTTCATATTGCATATTACAATGGTATGTACAACTTAATCTAGCATTATATAAAGCTACAAGTATTAAATTAAATATAATATCAAATAACAGTAGTTCAGCAGGAAAACATGCCAAAAATCTTACGGGAGAGAAGGATAGAAAAGAATAAAATAAAATAACTACAACTACCTACTTATATATGTGTATATGAGATGGTGCAAGATGACCACATAAAAGTTTCGATATGTTTTCCTGCATCAACGGTGTCCCCCAGACAAGAAAAAGCAGGATAAAGCCTTTGCATTTGAACAAATTACTATTGACTAAGTTTCGGGTGTAGGCCATGCATTTTTGTCTGTTAGATAGTCCTCGACCCTATAATACGCTTTAGACATTAACGACCTTTTCAAATATTTTTTAAGTGCTGGAAAGGGTAACTTTAAAACTACTTCAGGTAATTTATTATAGAAATGAATGCATTGACCAACAAATGATTTATATACTTTACGGACACGGAATTTTCGAATAGCTATTTTATTTTTATTTCTAGTATTTAAATTATGTATATCTGAGTTTTTGGTGAACGAATCTAAATTCTTAATAACGTAAATAATATTCTCGTAAATAAATTGAGACGCTACAGTTAAGATATTAATTTCTTTAAAAAGTTCTCTTAATGAGTCACGGGAATTTAAATTATAAATAGAACGAATGGCCCTTTTTTGTAACACAAATATAGTTTGTATGTCAGCTGCCTTACCCCAAACCAGAATACCATAAGACATAACACTATGAAAATAACTATAATAAACTAAGCGAGCTGTCTCAACATTAGTTAGTTGTCTAATTTTCCTAACGGCGTAAGCTGCCGAACTTAGTTTACCTGCCAGTGCAGCTATGTGGGGACTCCATTGCAAATTTTTATCTATTGTTATGCCTAGGAAAACCGCCCTATCTACCATTAGCAAACACTCGTTATTTAGAAAAATACTAGAATCTACCGGTTTAACATTAGGCAAAGCGAACCTAACACATTTAGTTTTCTTGGCATTTAGTAGCAAGTTGTTACTAATAAACCAATTATGTACTTTAACTAGAGTGGCGTTTATCCTACTGTAGTCTACGGTTTTTCTATCTACCTTGAAAATTAGTGAAGTATCATCAGCAAAAAGTACAATATCGCAAAGTTCATCTACTATTGGTGGTAAGTCATTTATGTAAACCAAAAATAAAAAAGGACCTAATGGTCTCGATGCCCACCTCGTGGAGGTAGGCAGTGGTGACCCTTGCGGTATGACAAGGGGCATTATCCTGCATTAGCATGAACCCCTCGTCAAAAATACCAGCATAAGGGACGACATGCTCTTCCAGAATTTCCGTTATGTACCTGGCAGCAGTCAATCCACCCCCACGACCACCGCTAGGCACGAAAACCAGCTCAGTCCGCGCGTCGTACGAGATGCCGCCCCAAAACATAACAGAGCCACCTCCGTAGGCGACTCTTTCGGAGAAGCAGCACTGAGCATATCGCTCTTCTGATCTCCTGTAGACTCTTCCCCTTCGGTCGCAGCCATTTAGACATATTCTGCACTCGTCCGAGAATAGAATTGGGGTCCATTGCTCGAGCGTCCAATTCTTATGAATTTCCGCAAATGCTCTTCGGGCTGCACGGTGCCGCGCCAGCAACCTGGGCCCCGTCGCAGGCCTCCTGGGTGTCAAATTCGCTGCCTTGAGTCTTCTTCTAATTGTCCACTCGCTGGCAGCTACTCCTCGCACCTCACGAAGACGCTTCTGGATGGTAACTCCAGTAAGGTGACGATCTCGGAGAGATGTTGAGACGATGAAGCGGTCGTCCCTCTCTGATGAGCACCTTTTACGGCCGCTTCTTGGTCTTGAAGTAAAAGACCCAGTTTGGTGGAACCTCTGGTAAAGTTTACAAACAGTAGATTGGCTCAGATTCACCTCGGCAGCTACTGAACGCTGACTACGCCCTTCTTGCAGAAGGTAGACGACTACGGCGACTTGAGCTTCAGTGGCTTCCATTTTTTCCAGATGTTCTTCACAGGATAATATGCGGAGATGTGTACCGGTCGACTTCTGATAAGGGACTGATAAGGAACCCCCCCTCTACCCCCGTTATATAGGGGTCAAGGGTAGTGCAACTCGTGCACGTCGTAACGAGTAAAGGCTCACAAACCAGGAAATTGCCCATAATTTGTAAAATTCTGGGCCAATTTTTATGTTTCATAGCTTTTTATTAAGGTAATATTTCAAGAAACGTAATTACATTTAAGTAATTTAGAAAAATAAACCGATTTACAAAGATATTGGGTGCACATGAAAAAATGCAAAGTGATTCGATACTTTTGCTCGCGAGTGTAGAACTGTTTTACACGTTTCATTCAACGAATGATAAATGTCTATGGTTTATTGGTTCTATGTGATTGAAAAAAAATCCGATAAAATGTTGATTATGTAACCTTGCAGAATCAACGGCGTTTAAAGGCCTGTCAAACTTCTTATGCCGCAGCCACACGCTTGTTGTTTGCCACAAACACTGCGGGACGCAACTATATTTTAAAGTGTGTACGATCTAGTTCTATCTCACCCTAACATACAGTTGCACCCTGCAGTGTTTGTAGCAAAAACCAAGCCACATATTATGCTAAATTCGGTAGTGTTCCGAGATCTGGAACTAAATAACCATAACGGCTGTGTCTGTTCTTTGGATATATTAAACTTTGGATATATTAAGATAATTTAACCAAAAACTATTAGACGTGAAGACCTCTATAGCTTTATTTTTCGAACATGACATCTTTTTGCATGTTTTTGGTTTAATTTCCCAAACGACCTTTAACGATGTTGTTTTACTAATCACGATCTTTATTTTACATTTTCATTACCTACGTTATGATAGCTGCTATTAACTTAACAGTAAAGGCGTCCAAGTCGTTAACAATATGATGTAAATATGGATTAAGATCCGTCAGTCAAATGATCTTGTGTGAAATAGGGTTTATGTTAAGTTACGACCACCAAGGTCAATTGATTAAGACCTTGGTAAACAGCGCAATTATCTTATTGTATATTTGTTCCAGGGAATACCTCGGCAAGCAACTCGAAAAGGAACAAATCGACAAACAAGCCGCAGTAGGGGCTAAGGCCTAAGCAATATCGATTGCTTATTTGTTGTTATTATTGTTATTTAGAGAAAAGGCTTCTATTATGGTAATTCAGCCTGTTATAAAGTTACTGTGGTTGATTACGCAACTCCTGTTCATTACATATGTAACGAAGTAACTTCATCTTGTAAATAAAGCTTTATAATATCTATTTTGAATGTAAGAGCAGAATCAGTTCATTACTATTACAATCACATATTATTATATTAAAGTACCAATCACGAGCAATATTTATTTTGTTGTATACGCTTTCTTTTGAACGTCTTATTAATTGTCAAAATCCACATTCCTATTTATGATTGTTATTTAAAATAAATATTTATGGTTTCAGAAGAAATATTGTTATAAATAACTAATAAAAAATATTAGAAAATGGCCTTTCAACCACCAAGCTGGCACCGTCGTGTATAGCGGAGTATGGCGGTGAAAGGAGTAGTAACTTGAGATTTATGACAAGTGTCGTCAGTATTGTGAATAAATGAAATATAATTGTGAAACGTATTTTTGTTTGGATCAAGAACCTCTTATTGAAAGATTTTGGTCTAGAAAGGTCAATGTCCTACTGGCAGAGAAGCCAGGCAGTACGCGGAATACCGCGTACCGACGGTATTCCGTGATCCACACGGAATACCGACGCCGGTCGGGACCAATTCGCATTAGCTGGATTATATTGGCACAACTATACAAATATCAAGGACCTACTCTAGCAAAAAATTGCGCTTTAAGGCTTAATATTTCATAAACGCATCCCTTATCGAAAAATTGTTTGAAAGACCTATCCAACGACACCCCACTCTATGGGGTAGACTAGAAAAAAAATACATCCCCACGTTACGTGTAGGGGAGGTATCTGAAAAAAGGTTTTTCAAGATTATATTTTACCACTTTGTTGGCGTGGCTAATATGTATATTCCTGCCAAATTACAGCTTTCTAGTAATAGAATCTGAGCTAAGCTGTGGCCGGGCGGACATGGCGAAACCATAAGGGTTCCTAGTTTGACTACGGACCCTAAAAACAGAGATGTCACGAATCTTCGACCGCTAATGGGCCACAAGCATTAGGATAGTGGTTAAAAATTGTTTAAGGATTTGACCCAAATATAAACATGGCAATTTAAATAACCACTTGTAAAAAAAGGATAAACGTACATCTCACATGCATCATATAGCAGAAAGATTTATATCGTTTAATTAACAGTGATCTATAAATTTCGAATTTTACTTTATTTAACCGTAGTTGGCCGTACGAGTTTGTGACCGAAGTGATTCTATTGATTAAAAAAAAAGTTGATACTAAACGTCAAATTGACATTTATTTGTATTACTTGGTACGGGAATGTTTTGAAGGCATTTGAATTCCCGAATATTATTCATAATATCTGTATAAAAACAATGGATAACAACGTATTAGTCTTAAAGGATTACAAAACTGCGCCCGATATCGTTCATGAATATGAGCCAACGGTGAAATTCGGCCACATACCTTTGGTTATCGATAATGGTGAGCAGCTAGTTTGTTTATCATCCTTAATACTTATTATACACCGCCAATTGTAATTATATTATGTTCACAGGTTCCTATCAGTGCAGAGTAGGTTGGTCTATATATGATGAACCCCATTTAGTATTTAAGAACTTGATAGCCAGACCTCGTAAAGACAGGGTTAAGAAGGACGCGGAACCGCCGGTTACGCCGCCAATACAAATTGGAAACGATATTATCAATATAGAGGCAGTGAGGTACGTGATGCTAAAATAACCTAGATCATCATAGACAGTAAATATCTTCATAAACACATAAAGAGGATGTAGACACTTGTAGGTTTCAGCTAAAAACCCAGTTTGACAAGAATGTGGTGACACATTTTGAAGCGCAGGAACAAGTGTGTGACTACATCTTCTCTCACCTGGGTATTGACAGCGAGGGCAGTGTGCCTCACCCTATTGTGATGACTGAGGCCTTTGTTACTCCAAATTACTGCAGACAGCGTAAGTGCATTTGATATTTCAAAACCCTGGGACAAAACAGTAACGAAAATGTCAAAGAGTCCATCAGGGGAGTGATTAGTTTGATTTGTTTATGTTGAAGGAAACTATTGATTTTTAACTCATTTCATAGGATCCAGTTAGAAACTGTATTGGCTTAGTTCAAGTATGTCAAATAACATTGTTTTTCTTTGTTTCATTTGTAATTTATACTTGGTGTGCAATAAAAAAAAAGTGTTTTGTTTAAATGTTCCTATATAAAGCCTAGATAGGATTTAAAAATAAATAAATGACTTGTTTAATAATTGACATTAATAAATTTAATGAAACATTATTATATCCAACCATAATAATACGAGGGCTGTTTGATAAGTACCCATGTTACAAAAAAGTAATATTTTTTTAATTTATATAATCAAAATCACGTTCTAATTTTATTAATTTATTCCATTTAGTAGTTTAGGTTTTTGAATTTCGAAATAAAAAAGAATTCGGTAGTCCTCAAAACAAAATTGTCCCGTGAATCTCAGAAAATTGCTGCCAAGGTAATGAACCGGCTGATGGGGCAGTTTTGGCTTACTTTGAGGCCGGTTCACCGGGCAAGGCCCACTGTTTTGACTATTCTTTGGTTTAAAGTGTAGTGGTGAATTCATATTTAGTTGACAGTACGAAACACCGTAGAAACTCTTTTGGATCACCTTTTAATTCACCCAAACAATGGTCTAAAATGATCACATGCTTCACTTTCTTTTCCTCTGTGAGTAATGCGGCAGCCACCTCACCAATCGTTTTTGAATGCCCAAGAATATTGTTTACTGCTCAGTTGAGTTGTTTGTGGTGGCATCGTGTGGAGTGATCTCTCTAATCTTGAATCGGCTGTCTCCTTGGACATTATTTTCGATTTCCTTGACCATGTCTTCAGAAATGATTCTACAGAAAGTCCTGGATGCTCTTCATAAAAACCGAAGTTCGACCATGTTTGAATTCATTATAACAATTTCTAATGCTAGTAATAGCAGGTGCAAGAGCCTTATAAACAGCATCAAACTTTTCTTTAATTGCATTACATGTTTTCCTATCAAAAAATAGAAACCTAACTACCAGGTATTGTTAGTTTTCCATGTTGGCTGGAAAGTCAATCACCTATTCATAGCTGACAAATAAAAAAAAAGGAATGTTATTCTTTTTTTATGCTTAAATGTTACCCAAAGAATAGTTTAGAAAGGTAGTATTTTATTTTTACCTAGTAATGTCATAAGTGACCAAACACGGTTATCAAACAGCGCTTGTATGTTCCGATTTGTTTCTATTATTTTTCAGTCATGTCAGAACTACTCTTCGAAGGTTATGGGGTACCAGGAGTGAGCTATGGAGTAGACTCCTTATTCAGTATGTACCGGAATGATATTGGGGACTCAGCACTCATTGTCAACTGCGGATATCACACTATACACATCATCCCCGTTATAAGGGGCCAAGTTATTGATGAGCATGCCAGAAGGATTAATCTTGGTGAGTTGTTTATCAGGTCCTTTATGTATAAAAAAACTAATATTAATGCTTTTCACCAATTAAACTAATATTCATCATATGCATCTTATTTGATGCACTTTAAAGTTTGTCCGTTGATCACTGATGTGATTCTTAAACTTTTTTTTTATCATGAACTGTGAATTTATAGTATTACCAAACAATGTTAAACTAAACTTAAAAATACATCTATTTTGTGACAAAAGCAGGATTTAAATAAAAAAGTAGACATGTATTTAGTTAGATTGACATTATTTCAATTTGTTAAAAATATAAGCATGTGCTGGGGACATTTGAAAATATCTGGGCTCCAGCTATCTTAACTGACAAAGAATCTGGTGTCCTATAGCAAAACAGATAACAAACACTGGTGGTCTGTTGATTTAACATTTGTCACATAATTGTCAAACCCTAAGTTAATAATGGTTGTAGGTGGCAGTGAAATGGTTGCCTACCTCCACAAGCTTCTCCAACTGAAATATCCTGTCCATGTGAATGCCATCACAATGTCGAGGGCGGAGGAAATTATTCAGGAACACTGCAGTGTAGCACTTGACTATCAGGATGAGATCAAGAAGTGGGTCAATGGTGACTACTATGAAACCAATGTCAAGAAGATCCAATTGCCTTATGTGCAAACTGCCAGCTCTTCAGGGTTGACAGGTAAACTTGTTACTTATTACTTTATCACCAGCGTCTGCCCGCGAGTTCCTCTGCATACATTTCGATTATCGTTAATCCCTCGACAACATTCAAATTTCATCCAAAACGTCCAGCCGTTGCAGCGTGAAGGAGTGATAACCAGTGATCGTACTTTTTGTAGCATTTTCGATGCAGTGCTAGGGTTGTCAGTAATATATACTAACTATATATTAGCATAAACAGTATAATATAATGGCAGTGCATAAATATAGAACTGATTTGGTTTCTTCACTGACGTCCCGTCAAGTGCTAAGAACAGTTGCGTTGATTTTGTGTGTGAAAATAAACAATAATTATTAACTGATTAAACACAATGGAGAAACTGTTAAGTGAGCATAGTTTTTTTATCAAGGAAAGGTTCTTCAATATTTTGTTCTTATTGTGCTAAAAAAATTACACGATTGAAACATTTTCGAGATCAAGAAATTTAATAATTATTCTGCTTATTCACATGCTTTATTAAAAGATTACGTAGATTTGGAAATTATTTTCAACGACCACATAATATTACATAATTTTATACGTCAATCATATGATACACGCCGACAACCCTAGGTCGCTGTCGTGTGTCATTTAACGTCATCGCACCAAAAATGCTACAAAAAGTACGATCACTGGTGATGACAATTGCCCACGTGGGTCCCTTGGTCCAGCTTTGAGTGACAACATTTCATCGTGTGTTCATCGGTCTAGATGCGACTGTCTTATTAATAATCACTAAAGTTCGTGACCGTACCCACGAGTTTACCGTAGCCCCTACTGCACTTTTCCGGCTTTACTTGTATATTAATGTGTAGTTTAACTTAACCTAGAGAATATTAATTAAAGAAGGTGTAAAGCATTAATTGGAACCTCATTGGTTTCTTTTTTATAAAATTGAAACTAAATAGCGCAAATAGTTTTAATAATTCAATCAATAAAAAAATACAAAAAGGTTCAAATAAACCAATATGTATACCAAATTTTAAAGACCTCGAAGTTTTTGAAAGCCTTAGCCCAGTGAACAAAAATACAAGTATTATTTATAGTCTATGGTTGAACATAAAATCTCTTTTTAAATATAAATTTTAGGTTTTGTTTTATTTTAATACAACTCGAACTTGCAGCTGAGCAGCAGAAGGAAAGGAAAAAGGAAATGGCTAGGAGATTGCTTGAAATCAATGCACGAAAGCGAGAAGAAAGATTAGCGGAAGATGAAGAGCAATTAAACCATTTACTTTCTATACAGGTAAATAATTTCTCAGTCAAATGTTAAATTACAAAATTAGAACCCCAACATTCGCATCATTAATGTTCATTATTCGTAGCTGAGTACCAGCGGGACCCTTTCACTAAGCCTCTGCTGTCCGTCTCTCGATCCTGTTAGTATATATTTTCACACCACATGCTCGAAATTGTCTAATTATATATTATGTAAACCGCACGGAAAATAAGTCATTATAGCCGTCGGCTAAGCAGCGGATAACCCGTTGGTTAATAATGAGATTTGAATTCGTACGAAAAATTACAATTTCTACGTATTTTTTAAAATAAGGTAGGTACTTTAAGTTTTAATAAACCGTTGTTTCGAGTAAGTAACCTTGCTTTTTATTGCTTCGCAAAAGGTGAGAAAAGAGGAGAGGAGAATACTCTATCTCCTTTGGGATAAAGCTGTTTTCGTCTTGGGTGAACATGAATCCCTCGCTGCACTCGGGACTCCGTTTTAATTCCCTAGCTACGCTCCGGAGTAAATCCCGGAGTCCTCATTTACTCAGGATTCAATATCACGCCCGTGACATAAAACAGTGCTTTACCCCCTCGGTGTATAATCTACTATTTAATATCTATGTTTATTTTGTACAGGAAATGGTAGAAGGAGGCGACACTGACGACTTTAACGAAGCAATAAAGGGATTCGAAATTAAAAGCTTTGAAGACCTGCAGGTATTCACTATTTAGATGCTACTTCAGAATAAGCCATAATAAAAAAACAGATCAACTTAAGTATTCATCGTCAAGTGGACATTTTAAACGCGAATTTAAATGCACCAGAATATGGTTGTCTACCTTAATATTTATATCTTGGCCCTACATAAATCTTTTTGTACGTAATGTAGTTTGTCTATATTTCAATGTTCTGTAAATACATTTTTTTATTCTAGCTTTTACACTGTTCTGCACAATGGGAATTAAAAATAACATGTAAAAATACATAACTAGCTGGTGCCCGCGTCTCCGTCCGCGTAGAAGTAGTTTATTGCTCTACCCGGGATAAAAAGTAGCCTATTTCCTATTCCACACTAAAATTTAACTTTATGCCAAATTTGGTCCAGATCCGTTCTGGCGTTATTGAATAGCAAACATCGAATCTTTTGCATTTACAATATCAGTAAGATGTATTACGCCGCGTTAGCGTAGTTGGTAGTGGACCTGCCTATGAACCTAGCGGTCTTGGGTTCGATTGCCGGTATTGCCAAATATTTGTGTGATGATGAGCACGAGTATTTTTTTCAGAGTCTTGGAAGTTTTTTATCTTTTTAAGTATAAATAATAATAAATAATAATAAATAAATATCAGGGGACACTGTCACACCAATTGACCTAGTCCCAAACTAAGCTCTAGGCTTGTACTATGGGTACTAGACAACGATATAAATACTTATATAGAGAAATATATACTTAAATACATAGAAAACATCCATGACTCAGAAACAAATATTCTTGCTCATCACACAAATATCTGCCCTTACCGGGATTTGAACCCAGGACCGCTAGCTTCGTAGGCAGGGTCACTACCAACTAGGCCAGCGCGTCGTCAAAGTATATAAGTCTATATAAGTTTCCTTGTCTAGTATCCATAGTAGGTACAAGCCTAGGCCTTGGTTTGGAACTAGGTCAATTTGTGTGAGATCCATAAATTATCGCAGAACTGTGGTAGCTTTATCGCCCTTCTCAATATTACCTTGCAGAAACAAATAGGCAACTTAAACATGCGTATAGAGAAGAACAAGCAGCGGATCGCGGCGGCGGCCTCCGCCGAGGACAACGTGGAGGTGCGTCCCAGCGGGCGCATGCAGCCGCCGCAGGACCCCGAGGCCTTCGAGCTGTGGCTCAACGACACCAGGACCAAGGTCAGTATCCGGTAGACCCAACGGCCAAGGTCAGAGCTGGCCAGACCCAAGTACACAAAGCCTAAGGTCAGCAATTACACAAAGTACACAAAGCCTAATGGCTAAACATAGTGATAAATAATTTTAAGACTGTACCATCCTTACTATCTATGTTTCACAAATATTTTTTTTTATTGATTGATTGATTGAAAGAAAGGTAATGATAATTTTTAAATACCTATTCAGTGATACCCCGCTTGTCATAGTCCGTCGATGTCTTTTTTTACAATATGGCGTCTGGTTGCCGCCATATTGAATTTTCATTACTGTCATATCTTTAGTGTCACACAAGATTAAGACAAATCGATTGACATAAGAATCATCAAAATCGGCTCAAGCATTTAATTTATAGAGGGCCACAAAGGAACAAATATCCTTCCGCAGTCGGGTAAAAACAACGTGTTGTGTGTAGTGTGAAGACGAGTCTGGGAATTGAAGTGGTATGTGCTCGCAGTACCGCGAGCTGGTGTCGCGGCGCGAGGCGCGGCGCGCGCGGCGCGCGGCGATGCTGCGCCGGCGCACGGCGGCCGCCGCGGAGCGCATGCGCGTCATCTCGCGCCTGGCCGCCGCCGGGGACGACTTCGGCAACCAGGACTCCGACTGGGACGCTTACAAGAGGTCACTATCACAATAACCATCATTTATTCATTAGCACTGTGCAGGTATAAGGATCATAGGTGCAAGTTTACGCACACTTTTACCCTTTTCGAGCATACAATATTTAAGTCTTAACCCAAATATTCAAAAAGAAGTTTAAATTGTATTATAAGTGTAAATTGCATTTAAATCATAGACCTAATCTATCAGATTATTTTCAAGGAATTTTAAAATCTTCTATGAAAAGCCTGTTAAAAGAATTTATAACTGGTAAAGACTCGTTAGACACGGTGATCAATCCAAATGGGTCACAGACGTCACAGTGCGAGTTACTTGAGCTAGGGTAATCTATTCTTAGGAACTAGGCCTCGATTTCGAAACGAGAAAAAATTGCAATGTAAATACAATTTAAAAAAAAACGTTATTATCTATATTTTTGTAATCCAGGAGGTAATGATGTGAATTTTCGAAAAGAAATCTTGAATTTTATGAAGATCATGGAACTGCGGCTCTTTTATTTTTATTTCCTCTAATATTTTAGAAATCTTTTTTTTAGTTATGAAGTTGACATTTGTAAACTTTAATGACCGACAAACTTGTGGCCTTTGTACTTAATGAAAAGACTTAATCACCCAAAGTTTATCTGAAGGGGATCCCTCAAAAGAAGTTCGCAATTCTATTTCTATTTTGTAATATTGTATTCGTATTTTGTGTTTTGTATAATAAGTGTATACATACAATATCAATACATGCAGTCCTAGCTCAGGTGCAAACGCTATTAACGATTTTCTGTTCTATCACTCAACATGTATGGGATGACATTCTCGTGGGTAGCGATCAACCACGTGGTCAACTGTCATCCCATATATTTTGAGTGTTAGAAGAGAAAAACGCTAGTAGCGTTTGCATCTATACGCTAATTAGTGTTTCTATTCGTTTTGTGATTAAACCAATCTCGTCACCGGTGGATTAGAAGAGTCACGTGATTTACCAGCCCCGCGATTGGTTTACAAATGAAACGAATGGAAACACTAGTTAGGGTAATGCTTGTAGGCAGGTTTGTACGCTTGGTTTGGTTCCGCAGCATCAGCCGCGAGGCGGACTCGGACTCTGAGGCGGACGGGGAGCGCCTGCTGGAGCTGGAGGAAGCGCTGCGCGAGCACGAGCCGCCGCCGCCCTGCGAGACGCGCCACCAGCTGCACCTCGCCATCGAGCCCTACAGGTGCTCCCGACACTCAATAGCCGCGTGCCCGCTGCAGGGAGCCTCGGCTCGAGCGCCTGCTGGAGCTGGAGACGGCGCTGCGCGAGCACGAGCCACCAGCTGCACCTCGCCATCGAGCCCTACAGGTGCTCCCGACACTCAATAGCCGCGTGCCCGCTGCAGGGAGCCTCGGCTCGAGCGCCTGCTGGAGCTGGAGACGGCGCTGCGCGAGCACGAGCCACCAGCTGCACCTCGCCATCGAGCCCTACAGGTGCTCCCGACACTCAATAGCCGCGTGCCCGCTGCAGGGAGCCTCGGCTCGAGCGCCTGCTGGAGCTGGAGACGGCGCTGCGCGAGCACGAGCCACCAGCTGCACCTCGCCATCGAGCCCTACAGGTGCTCCCGACACTCAATAGCCGCGTGCCCGCTGCAGGGAGCCTCGGCTCGAGCGCCTGCTGGAGCTGGAGACGGCGCTGCGCGAGCACGAGCCACCAGCTGCACCTCGCCATCGAGCCCTACAGGTGCTCCCGACACTCAATAGCCGCGTGCCCGCTGCAGGGAGCCTCGGCTCGAGCGCCTGCTGGAGCTGGAGACGGCGCTGCGCGAGCACGAGCCACCAGCTGCACCTCGCCATCGAGCCCTACAGGTGCTCCCGACACTCAATAGCCGCGTGCCCGCTGCAGGGAGCCTCGGCTCGAGCGCCTGCTGGAGCTGGAGACGGCGCGGCGCGAGCACGAGCCACCAGCTGCACCTCGCCATCGAGCCCTACAGGTGCTCCCGACACTCAATAGCCGCGTGCCCGCTGCAGGGAGCCTCGGCTCGAGCGCCTGCTGGAGCTGGAGACGGCGCTGCGCGAGCACGAGCCACCAGCTGCACCTCGCCATCGAGCCCTACAGGTGCTCCCGACACTCAATAGCCGCGTGCCCGCTGCAGGGAGCCTCGGCTCGAGCGCCTGCTGGAGCTGGAGACGGCGCTGCGCGAGCACGAGCCACCAGCTGCACCTCGCCATCGAGCCCTACAGGTGCTCCCGACACTCAATAGCCGCGTGCCCGCTGCAGGGAGCCTCGGCTCGAGCGCCTGCTGGAGCTGGAGACGGCGCTGCGCGAGCACGAGCCACCAGCTGCACCTCACCATCGAGCCCTACAGGTGCTCCCGACACTCAATAGCCGCGTGCCCGCTGCAGGGAGCCTCGGCTCGAGCGCCTGCTGGAGCTGGAGACGGCGCGGCGCGAGCACGAGCCACCAGCTGCACCTCGCCATCGAGCCCTACAGGTGCTCCCGACACTCAATAGCCGCGTGCCCGCTGCAGGGAGCCTCGGCTCGAGCGCCTGCTGGAGCTGGAGACGGCGCTGCGCGAGCACGAGCCACCAGCTGCACCTCGCCATCGAGCCCTACAGGTGCTCCCGACACTCAATAGCCGCGTGCCCGCTGCAGGGAGCCTCGGCTCGAGCGCCTGCTGGAGCTGGAGACGGTGCTGCGCGAGCACGAGCCACCAGCTGCACCTCGCCATCGAGCCCTACAGGTGCTCCCGACACTCAATAGCCGCGTGCCCGCTGCAGGGAGCCTCGGCTCGAGCGGCTGTCGCGCTCCAATCCCACGCAACTGGAGACGCTGCCTCAGGCAGGCTGAGGCACGCCGAGACACGAGGCAAATTCGACGCCGCGAGCCGAGATATGTGTCGGTTTTTTAACGTGCTCAAAGGAGCCTGAGTCGGATCCGTGCACATTGTGGATCAAGCTGAGGCCTGAGGAGCAGGATTCAAAAAACGAGCCTACTCTTTCCTTAAAGACCGGCAGCTTCCACTGGGGTTGCGGATGTTTACGAGTCGCGATGATCATTTACCATTAGGGGACTTGCGTGCTAGCCTGCCTCCTTTCTCACATAAAACTGTACATATTTCAGGATTTTTATAAATGGGTATAAACCTAAGTATATGTCCAGTTAAAGAGTTGTGTCACCGTAACGAAACTGTCGAACGTCAAACACATACATTTTTGTAACGAAATTGTAAATTAGTCATAATTTAAGTGACATTTAAATAGCGTCTTTACGTATATTTATTTAGATTTTTACCCAAAAGCTAACCTACCCCAACCTATATGATTCTACACGATCGTACTGAAATAAATCCTGAAATAGCTACAGTTAAGTTACAGATTTATCAAGAACATCTACGTATCTAGTTGATAACTTTTGAAATATTATCTATTTGGTGTTGAACCTGTGAACATAAAGGAACTGGAACTTTGGACTTTTTAATCACACAATGAAATGAATGTACCTAACTGTTTTGGCAGAGCTGCAGAGCTGATCTTCCAGCCGTCGATGATGGGCAACCTCGAAGCCGGCCTGGCGGAGGCCTTGGAGTACGTGTTTAAGCACTTCAGTGCGGAGGACCAGCTCCTTTTGGCAAATAACGTGTTCCTAGCCGGAGGATGTTCACAATTTCCAGGTAACAACAAAGCAATCATAGCTTGGTTAAAGTTAAAAAAAAATGAGCGTTATGTGGAATGAAATTGGCAATAAGGTCCAATTTGTACCCAAAAACTGCTGCTTTGGAGCAGGTCCATATGAGGTGTTTTCTGCGTGATGTCGAGGCACAGTCGAAGTCATATATCTACACATTCCCAAGACGTCAAAAATATCTACACGCCCCTATGCCACAAAAAATAAAGTCTATATTTCGATGGCCGTATATAATATTAGTGCTTTGGACTGTACATACTAGCCGCCCAGTGGCCGTTCACACGCTTCCGCGTTAATCGCGTGTCTTACGCAAATTCATAGCGCGCGAGTCGACATCGTAGGGCGGGCAAGTTTGCGCACAGTACACGCGCGTCAGTTGCCGCGATAGGACGTATTGGACTCGAAAAATATGGCGTGATAATTTTGCTTAAGTCGTTAGCATCGTCGACACGCAAACCGCAACATAGCCGCTTTCTCGCACTCCATAATTTTCGATCTCCGAATGCGGCCTATTGCAACACGCGCCGTATGGCCGGGTCAAATACCACGTGCGTTGGCGAAAAACATTGGACCTGCGCCACATATCTTGTTACACAAAAATATTCCAGTACCACTGACATCACATCACTTTTTAAAATTGCATCCAAAATACCAGTTATGCCCTCCTAGTAATTGTAAAAAAACGATTCTAAATTTAAATTTAAATCAAATCATTGGTGCCCATAATCACTAGGGTGCCAATAGGGTAGTTTCTCCCATTTAGTTTACAAGTTTTAATATATTAAAAAAGGAAATTTTGTATAGTGGTTTGTAAAACAGAGCTGAGAGAGACTGACTGACTTACGTGGAGCCCTCGGAAAGCCTACCTCGTACTTGACAGTTTTGTTATTTCAGGTCTAAAAGAACGATTGGAAAGAGAGCTCCTCGAAATGCGACCGTTCCAATCTACTCATAAGGTGGTCATAGCCAAAAACGCATGCCTTGACGCTTGGTATGGAGCGAGGGACTTCGCGGGCAGCAACGACTTCGAGAAGTGGTGCGTCTCCAAAGAAGAGTATTACGAAATGGGGGGAGAATATTTAAAAGAACATTATGCGAGTAACAAATATTTTAAGAGTCCTGCGCCCATTGTGGATAACACGTTAGCCCCCGCCGGCGACGCGAACGTAGTGAAAGAGGAAATAGTTATAGATTGTTAAACTAAAATGTAAGTTATTTAAAATAAAAACATTTGAAATGTCTGTTTCTAATTCATTCGAATATAATAATATTATCTCATCAATCAGCGGCCCGCCAGCGGCTTCGCCCCGCTGCCAATTTTCTTTCATACAAACCTTGTCCTGACAAGGGACACTTAGCAACACATTTACCGATTCATTTTTATTATACAGGGCGTCCCACGGCTATGCCACATGGAAGGCAAGTACCTTGAATATTGTAGATGGAACATTTTTCTGAAAGAAGTCATTATTTGAATTTAAAACACAATTTAAACTGCATTCATAGATATTTAAATAATTATTTGGTTGAACCGGGAAACGAACCCGTTACACGAGAAAAATAATTACCCTGTATCTTTATCATACTGATCGAAAGGCTTCATCATAAGGATTATTTTTTGCTAAATAACATAGTGTCAGAAATAAAAGGACGACCATGAATTTTAACATTTTTAATACAAAATTAATCAATTAATCAAATGCTCAAAATTAGTCCCTTCCTGTTGAATACAAAGTCGCATTCTTTGATTATTTCGCTCCCTGTCGATTTTTTGATCTTGTTGTGGTGGATATTTAGAATAATACATATTTAGAGTTCGTCGGCAGTGTTTATCATTTGGTGCCGCGGTTGTGGTAAGCGATGATCGAAACGTCCCAAAGGGTATAATAGCCGGGTAAGCATGGCGAAACTGCCTTTAGTGAAAAAAATAATTTCCTTTTACTGGGTTATTAACCTTTACATATGTAGTGCTTTCACCAAAATTTAAGCCTCAAATCCTTCGGGTTTAAAAAAAAACTGCATAAAAAGAAATAATTTTTTTATTTTATTTTAGCAAAAGTACTAATCCGATTTCTTTGTAATTTGGATATGTTGTATATACAATTAAGGTCGCTTTCTAAAAAAAAATTAATGAATTATATCTTGAAAAAAACAAAAAAAAACGCGTTAATAATTTTCAAAAAAATAAAAAAAATACGTGCGAGATTGCGACAATTTCCAAAACATATTTTATGTAGAATTTAATAATGTTTAACATATAATTTTTTTAATAACTAAAATCGGGATTAACAGTGAAAAACCACAGGAAGTGTATCTTCAATGATCTTTCAAGGGATTTTTTTATTAAATATGAGTTTTAGCCGATATAACAAAACGCGTGCTCATCATTTTTTCATCTTCTTAAACATTTATAATGAAACCGCTATGAAACTTGCATTTTTTTTTTAAATATCTCTATACACCGTGTTTTTTTTGATTTACGATAACTTTAAGGGAACGTTCTTTAGGTCAAACAAAGTTAATTTCCCGAAGACAGACAAATGATAAGTCTAACGGTTTTAAAGATATTTAATTTTTAAATTTAATCAGTTAATCACGTTAAACTACTGTAAAAGGCTCTTAATTGATAACAACAATTTTCTTTTAATACGTATGAGTAAAGAGTTTCCAATTGTTAGGTTTGTATACGCGTCAATCTAAAGTGACTTGTACCTGTCAAGTGTTATCTTTACTTGTGTGTGTATGTCACGCCAACATAGACGTATTTGACACTGATTATTAGCTAGGTAACTCTAAAGGCCCTTTTAGAATGACCAAAGATAAAAGATTTCATTATTTTGTTCTAAACTGAAAAAAAATTTTTTTTGCAATATTTAAAAATCTAATCTACCAATTAGTTTCTATAGATATACCTAGTAATATGCCGAAGTTATCGTAAATCAAAAAAAACACGGTGTATAAGTTAGAGGGTTTAGTCACTTTTCAGTACTTTGGAGGTCAATTTCTCCCAACAGGTTGAGTTTGGGCCGCTAAAAAAAAATACGTGTCTGTTATTTTAAACTACTCTCTAATATATATCAAAATCAACAAAATCGGAGCCGGACAGTTGGGTACCTTTCCTTGTCAGTAAAATAAGTCGCGTTTCAAATTCAAAATGCGTTGGAAATATAACTTCATAGTGTAATACGTAGAAGTTATTTTGTTTGAAAATAATGTATGGGATGTTACAAATTCAAGTTTTTCACACTGTTAATCCCGATTTTAGTTATTAAAAAAATTATATGTTAAACATTATTAAATTCTACATAAAATATGTAAATTTGGAAATTGTCGCAATCTCGCACGATTTTTTTTTTTTTTTGAAAATTATTATTTCGTTTTTTTTTTGTTTTTTTCAAGAGATAATTCATTAATATTTTTTTTAGAAAGCGACCTTAATTGTATTTACAACATATCCAAATTACAAAGAAATCGGATTAGTACTTTGGCTAAAATAAAATAAAAAATATATTTCTTTTTATGCGATTTTTTTTTTGAACCTGAAGGATTTGAGGCTTAAATTTTGGTGAAAGCACTACATATGTAAAGGTTAATAACCCAGTAAAAGAAAATTATTTTTTTCGCTAAGGGCAGTTTCGCCATGCTTACCCGGCTATACCCTTTAGCAGATTATCCACCAACCGTTTCATTATAAATCGAGATGGTGTATTTCTATCACGATATCTTTCGCGGTGCCATTGTAAGGCTAAAGTTATGATTTTGTGGTTTAAAAAGTATGCTTCGATTAAATCAACATTATTTTGATACGCAATGGTTATGTAAACAAATAACAACACAATGCAAAAATCATACAATGAAAATCACAGAAAAAATGGAATAAAAGTTTGAAAATGGAACACATTAATTATTTCTTTATAATCAGCCAGCCGAATTGCGATGGACAAAATATAATAATAATTACGCGTCTTTCAGCTCAGGATACGGCTCGATTTGTTGCATACAACCAGGTACCTATTAATTACGTATCTCTTTATCATTTTATCATGCACTTAAATGATACCTAATAGGGAAATGATGCGTACTTCTCAAGTCGGTACATTTATTAGTAATAGGTATTTATGATAATGTCAGTTGAGATAATTACACATCAAATGTTAAAATTCATGGTTTTCCTTTTATTTCTGACACTATGTTATTTAGCAAACAGTAATCCTTATGATGAAGCCTTTCGATCGGTATGATAAAGCTACAGGGTAATTATTTTTCTCGTGTAACGGGTTCGATTCCCGGTTCAACCATGTATTTATTTAAATATCTATGAATGCAGTTTAAATTGTTTTTTAAATTCAAATAATGACTTCTTTCAGTAAAATGTTCCATCTACAATATTCAAGGTACTTTCCTTCCATGTGGCATAGCCGTGGGACGCCCTGTATAAGATAGTTCCCTTAACCTCGTGTCACCAGTTGCAAGTATGTCGTTAATGATATTGGAACGTTCTTGTATAAAACACAAGGAAGTGTTGGCGCAAAACACACGAAATTCAAAAGATGTTTGATAGAAGCTCTTAGGGCCACTTGCACCAAAAATTTAACACTGGGTGGGGCACAACATGTGTTGGTTTCGTAGGAAACTGGCGTTTACTAACTAGAGTGTAACTAGAGTGTAGGTCAAGACACTAAGTCTTGACCTAGTGTTACATTTTTGGTGCAAGTGGTCCTTAGAGCGTTAAGAGGTTAATCTAGGTAATTCCTCATGTACACTTAAAACAAGATGATCAGATGATTTCTTATAAAAAGATTGAATTTCTCGTCTTATTATTTAGATAAAATTGATGCCGTTAACCTTTTCAACGCCCCACGTCAAACAGTCACAAAAGTATTTTTTTTTTAAATTTAATGTCTGTTTTTAAATGGTACCATCGTCGGCACGACAGCTTATGACGATTTTAGGCGTCGTTGGCGTTAAAAAGGTTCAAAATGCAACTGCCCTTTTTTAAAGTCGGTTTGTTAACAATTGGGTGTTGCCCGTTCGTGCGATCGGTCTACGGGCACGAAACACCCATTGCCCGTCTTCTTTTAGAACGGACGGTGACGGGTCGCCTGACACGCCATAAGGGCCTAGCCACATCTCGGCACGCCGCGTTAAGGTGAAACGTCGAATGTCCCGCGCGTAGATCAAAATAACTTGAAGCAGTTGTTACGCGGCACCTTGTATCTGCACGACGCGGCAACGTGCCGTTTTTCGGCGCCGCGAAGTTTCTCCTTAACGACGCAGTGTCGTCGTGATGTGGCCTTAAGGCACACGTGGAAAAAAAAACAGAAAAGGATCAGGTGTGTATAAAAACAAACAAATTAGCCACAAATATCATGGCACGTTTATTTTTCTCCACTACATGGCGACTTCTAAAAGAATCTTGACTTGTTATTTTGCATTTCACATAGTTTCTTTTTTTATTAGAGCTCTGCGAACGAGCACTAAAGAATAATTTTACAATGTATATTTTCCATAAAATTAAATAAACTCTGTATTTATTTTGATCTCGATATAAATCACTATGAACTGAAAAAAATTTAAAATACTTTGTTAGTTCGCTAATTATATTGATTGATGAGACTAATATAAGGAGTACATTTAAAAAATCACATTAAAGCATATACATAATGCTGACTACATAAATGCTCTTACAGCCCCTCACCTGCCCGCGCAGCCCGCGTACCAAGGACGTATACTCAAAGTATAACAATAAACAATCGTAAACAATAAGGATACATATAATATGAAGACTCATAGGATAAATAATCAAAATATTTAATAAAAATATCACAAGTACTCAGACTATAAACAACTAAATTTTTGCGTAGAGAAGGCTGTAAGAGCGATACTCGCGTGCAGTTTTAATACACCACAGTTAACAAATCTAACTTATTACATAAAATATAAACTAGCCTAAAAATTTTAACAATAAGAAAACAGTTTAGTAGGTAAAGTATTGGTCATTAAAAACTCTGAAGAGCTATAACTAAATGACAACTTACCAAAACCATCATGCCATGATGTTTGCTAAGAAATTTCAATAAAAATTTGGAATTAAAATTATGTAAAGTACTCCAAAATTTGGTTAAGTGCGGCTTAAAGCCAAGTATAATTTTATCGTATAGATGAGAATTGTAAAAATAAATGTGACTTAGAAATAGCTCTCAGTATATAAAAAAAGTTAAAATCCTTAGGCTGTACTCTCATAATGATTACAATATGTAAGCAACGCAATAATTGGCAAAGCGGAAGTTCGCGTAAATCTAATGATACAATAGAACTAAATATATGTACCTTAGACATTATGATTACACAAGGCTCACTGCACTGTCACTGCACGTGTCGCCTACCGCCCGCCGCCCTACTGCCGGCCGGCCGCAGGAGTTACAATACATTCACGGGATAGGATATGTACGAGTTCAATAACCGAATACAAAAAGGGCTTACTAAACAACAGGTCGGTCCATCGCAACAAACGCCGATGGTTAATAATTAACAAATAAAAAAGTAACGCTGCCAATATGAATTCCTGTGAGTATTCTTGTTTACTGGTTGTGGATTTCCTTTTTAACGTAATTCAGTCTTTTCTACAATTGAAAAATAAGTAGAGGAGACAACAAAACTATTATTTACGGTTACGTAAATTTAAATGGCTTATTACTTTTCTATATTTTATAGTAACTAACATCGGTATGTAAAATAGTTTTAGCAGTGAAGACGCACAAATAGCTGGGCGCCGAGCTCGGCGGGCCAATCAATTTATGTGCCTTTACTGCTGTTATATTATATATGGGCCCTTAGCAGCTGCGGAACATATTCCTATAGATAGGGTTCACCTAATTTATGTAGACAAATGTACCTGCATCAATCGATAAAGCAGAAATATATGCCGCAGCTAATAAAGGCTTAGTATCGACTTCTTAAATGGCTCGGAAAGGTTGAAATTACGATAGGTCAGTGTATAAAAAAAAGAAGTTAACATTAATAAAGAAGGTGAACATAATGTAACAAAAATATATTCCTAATTCTAAAAAAAAAACGTGAGATCGACCTCGCCGAGCCACCGAGAAGTTAAAATACGATATACATTTATATACTTTATAAAAAAAAAAAAAAAAAAAGATAAAAGAAATTTATTCAGTAAGTAGGCCGCACGTCGTTTATATGTACCTAGTTCACTATGTTGGTGTTTCTATTTTCATTATATCTATGGATAATACACGGTGTCGGCGCAGCGGAGCCCCTAAACTGGTGCCCCACGGCCGTTACAAACTATGTTTTATAATTTTCAATGGTGAGTCTATAATGGTAGCTGAAAGATTTATACTACTCGTTTAACTCAAGTTAAAATCGTCTAAATAATACTGTTCTCAATGGCTTGGTAAGAAACTTACTAAATGAAGAACTCGAAGATACGTTACAGCAGTTAGTTTTAACTTATATCTTTATTTCTGGGCAACTAAATGCATCCGTCGTATATTCGTACACGTTTCATATTTTATCTTAAAATATTGTACATTTTTATTTAAGATGATAAATGAGATATTGGCTTATTTTCTCGTGTTTTTTTAAATACAGAACTATCAAAATATAAAAAAATATCGAGGACTATCAAACAACATCCATATGTATATTATTATATGTATGTACATACCATCTACGAGGAAGTTCTGTTTTATATTTCACTCGAAAGTATTCACGTTCTAGGTGATAAATTTAGTTTTAATTTTTGTCCTCAATCTTGTCTTCTAATTTTTTGGTAGTCGCCGCGACGTTAGTCCCTAGTATTTATTGTGGATTCTCTTCCGTTTCATGCAATAAATAAATTCTACCAATATTTACAATTTCTAACCCAGCACATGGACACACGCAACAAGATAGAAATAAAATGTATTTATGTAACAAGGTAAAACAATAACAAGAAAAAAAGAAAATATAAGAAAAGATGTCGGTACGTAACACACTCAGAGAAGGCGAGAACTTTTACAACACTCTATTTCCAAATCTACCCTGCCCTGCAGACTTAACTAAACTTACCCTACCACGTCGTTTACAAGAAATGGCACCAATCTATCTTTGATATCAGTAATGGCAAACCATAAGGAACCGCAGCGGACACGGCAGCTGCACTCCGCGTGCACAAAACTTGTCTCGAGATATTGGAAGACTACTGCGCTATATACTATTCGTTATTACTATTATTCGAAAAACGACTCTAGAGGAAATAAATAATTTGGATTTTTTATCAAATTCTTTGTGAAACTGAATTGGGCGTTAAACACTATCTTTATCCTAATTGGTAAACAATAACACTTGGTGTACGAAATTTTCAAGAAAATACTCTACATGAACATTTACATTGAAAATTATTAAATGTACATGAAGTTTCATTAATGGTGTTATGATTGTATCGCCTAATGTCGCTATCCGCTAGAAGGCACACAAAGTTTAGTAAGAAGCTTCACACATGACCCGCGTCGCCGGCGCGGCCTCGGCACTCATTATTGCTACCGCTACTTGAACACGGAACATAACTTCACACTGAACACTGAACGTAATACGATTCAAAAATATTGCCAAATTTGTTGCAACAGGCACTTCTCTGGATTTCTCCAATAAACATCATATTAAAGTTATTCATTATGTGAAGCTTTCATATTGCCTCTGAGGACTCTGCAGTTGGGGATTATTTTGTACTTCTTTATTATTATTATTTTAATATGAACCTGAAACCGTCTTATGCATTACTAAGGGAAGTATCATCTAGTATTTCTATGTTCGCGGTGATCAAAATACGTCTCACGGTAACAGCTCTATAAAATTACTGAACTTCATAATACACCGCCACATCCTAAGTTAAAGCATCGCAATAAGATATCGTTACAACTCACTACGCCCCACGAAGACTGCACGTATACGTCAAGCGAACGGCGAACGTCAAAATTTAGAATTTCACTTGGAGATTTACCATTCACGATCCAAAAGTTACCACTAAGCAAATTAGAATATGAGATCAAAAATTTAGGCCTACAATCTATAATGATGAGACTTTTTTTAAGTATCGATTTATGAATGCCACCACGAAGCTTAATATAATTATGTGATGGTATAGATAAATCACAGTTGTGGCTATAAATCACAATTGCATATCATAGGCGGTATCGCTACTGACTACTCGCTACTCTCGTCTTGTGATGTGCACCGGTCGCCTCCGCGCCCGAACTCAACAGTAGCCAAATAAACTCTACGCTAAATAAACAAGGCCAATCCGTGCACTGTCCATGGCAATCCGACCGGAGGGCTCCACCCTCCGCATTCATTTGTATATTTTACTCCTTATTGTGTTACGATAGCTGCTCTTGTTGGCTGCCAATGATATCGTGTTGCACTCCGGCTGTTAACCAGTCAACCGAGAGCTGTAACATGAGAAACGCTAGTTCATATCGGGTGTTCAGCAATTCCTAGCTGTAATGCCGGCTGGACACACTCTTCGAGAGACCTCAAGCCAGGCCAAAAGCGATGGTATACACCATAGGGTTCCAAATTGGTAACTACCCAGTGGGCGCATAGAAAAAGTGGGGTGCTGAAGCTATTCAGGGGCTAAAAATTATAATAATATAAAGTAAAGTAATGTACAAACAGTTAAATCTTAACAAATTAACCGAAATTCCATTGCGATACAATTGATTTTGCAATCAATGGTCCATGGTATTATATGACTCAACTGATATCAAGTATTCCTCATAAGAAGATAGATTTGATTTCGTTGTAATAATTTCCAATCTTAATTTTTTATATTTCCAAATGTATTTTTTTGAGGGGGTTTAAAAAAATTACTTGCTACCTAGGTGTACAGTGTAAGGTGTACACACTGCTCTGGTCTCGTCTTGCCATGTCCCTGTGGACGTGTGTACAGCTGGCATAATAACGTTTTAAGGCTGAGCTACACCGGATCCGTGCGCGTATGAGGATTCATACTATACGCAGTGGAAAGCGTACGAGCACGCATCTGGTGCAGCTCGGCCGTTAAAAGTAATGGCAGGTACCTATTTTGGCGATCAGTCGGCGAGGTGCATCTGGCCCGACATCTGCGGCTGCGGCGTCGGCGTGTGCGGCGGCGGCGGCGACGCTGCGGGACATCACTAATCATAACCCGTTCAACAAATAGTTACTTATGTGACTGGAGCATAATGCCTAAGTTTTGAATGCGTACAGTCACATACAAAGGGCGGGCGGGCGCGCCCGACACAGCGCTGATGACTGTAGGTTAGGTAGGTACTTCTAATGTTTACGAAATCCTAGGATTTGACGTTAAAAAAATCGTTATGTTAGTTTGAATGTGCGAATCGATTATAATATTCGAGATACAAAAAAATGTATTCAACAAGAATTTCTCACTAAATGAAATTACAAATCGACTAATTCGATAATCACAACCAAATAGGATTCCTTTCTTTGAGAAGATGTTCGAAATTTGAATGTGTTTAAAGTTTTGGCTACCTATACTGTAATTACACTAATTACAATGCAACCACAGATACAGGTTTACTAATACAGGTAATTTCGTTCGTTCGTTTCTGAACATATTATAGGGAAGCTATGCCATGGATATAGATAAAACTTATACAACACGCGCCTCTTCATATTAAAACTGTACCCTCCTTTTTTGGCAAAGGGACCTTAAGGCGATGGGTTTTTATGCTGTTGCCACGTTATTAGCCTAATAACAATTAATAGGGTTGAAAAATAATACGTTGGCAATTTCCAGTTCATGAGATACAATACAGCCCGCTGACAGACAGACGGACAAGCGAGGTTTGTAGTAGGGTCTCGCTAGCGCCCTTTGAGTACGGAACCCTAAAAATACCTGGAATACTGCAAAATTACTCACATATCGACGCAATGGACTGCGGAGACATAGCCGACATCTTACTCTGCGTATCTTGCATGGAAACTTGTGTCCCTTGAGAGGTCATGTAGCGATTGACCATGGGAACGAAACTGAAATAAATAAATTAATTTGCCGTTAAACGGTACTTGTGCTGGGCTAGCATGGGGCATGTGGGTTTAGTTTTACTACTTTCAGCGTGGTCAATATTCAAAAAATTGATTGTTGTGCAATGTGTCAGGATTGACTTCTAATCCAGGGTGTCCACTCTACATCCTAAAAAAACTTCCCTGACTTTTCCCTGACTTTCCCTGACCATATTTGTAAATTTCCCTGACCAAAAATACAGCATTACTGAATATAAATTTTCTGAAGTCGCTTTTGAACAAAAGTCTATCTTTTTCCGTATATTTTGCCTCTTTTAAAAGGAGTTTAGCTTCATAGCCAATATGGATGCTCTCCGTGGCTAATAAGTTATCCGAGCTACTCAAATCTAAATCTTTGATGTTTTCATCAGAAGTGGCCTCAAGTTTCTTTGTCTTTACAATTTTTGCCATTTAGTTTTTTACTAACTCTAAAAGGGCTCCGTATAAAAACGGTGCCAGAGGTTTATTCCCTTGAAATCGCCGTAAAAACGGTTCACAGTCACCTACAACTGACCTTACACTTGCCAATTGCGCTTTCAGCAAAGGTTTTTTCATAGCTGTTTTTAATGTTTTCTTATTTTCGCTTATAGGTACAGAATCATTATCAACAAAGTCTTTTACTTTATCGAAAACTTTTAAAGCCCTCTCTAGGCATGGACCATTCTCAAGCCATCTTATGGATGTGAACTTAGTGGGATATTGTGTACCTCCAGTTATTGTTGTATAAAGTGCTCGACGAGCTGGGCTGTCTTTGAAATAATTGTACATTGTTCTCAAAACTAGGTACACGTCCCAGCCAGCCTGCTTATGTCCGGTCTTGACAGCACCACTGACGGTGTGTAAACCACACATACTCCTAAGTCAATTAATGAATTATTATAATTTTCTGCAGCAAGTTCAGTTTTGAGTTTTTTTAGAAAGCTAAAATTCACATTAGGTCCATCCATTGAAACTTGTAACAGTTTAGCAAGGTCTAGGTCTGACAAACCCTCTAAAAAACTGGTTAATAGATGTTCAGCAGTTGACCGCCCCAAAAAGACGCTATTCCAGTATCTAGTATCAACTTTTCCTGTACTAGTATTCCAAAATCTTATCATTAAATCCATTTGGCATTTTTGTGCGACTTTATTTAGGCTCTCGTCGAAAGCAACCACAAAAAAATTACACTCTTTCAGATCATTAAGCAAAGATGTTTTTATATATGGTGCTATCCCGTGATTTATTATTGTTTTGCCCATTGAAAAATTAAGTGCTATCTTGCTGTCATGAAACATTATTTTAAATGCTGCAGAAGTAATGGGAATGTACAAGAAGTAGTGCCCAAACAATTTCAGCGGACGTAACCGAATCGTCATGATATGTGAAGTCATAAGCAGTCTTGGGGTTCAATGTACAGATTTCGACTGTCGATGTTGTTATACTAGGAGTTGCACTTGTACTAGGTTTGATGTCGTTATTGTCGGATTTTTCAATTCTTTTTTGTTTAAATAAAGAAATAATAGGCTGTTTTTTTTTTAGTTCAACCATTTTTATATGTTTTGGGCCTTTTCCATGAGACACTACTGCTTGCTTGCCCATATTACTTAGTTTAAACGTTCTGCAGCACACTTTACAGTAGCCCGATAAGGGATCTTCAGGGAACTCGCTAAGCCAATCCACAAAATCTGGGTAAAGTTTTGCATCTAACCACACTCTATTAAATGTACAGTGTTTTCCACTCATTTTGTTTTCACACTTCACTTTTATATAGGTATACTTAAATCACACATATATTTCACTTTACTATAACAAACAGGACACACATGTTGTAGGTACTAAAAAAGAGAAATCTAATTATGATAATAAATCATATTATAGATCCCTCCAATGCTGAAAATAAAATGCATCTATAGACTGGATTAAGGTCAGCTAGAGCATGAAGTGTCCCTCATTTAACAATTACTGGACAGAATTGATGTTGGTTGGAATGAATATGGATGGAAAGTATCTTTTGAAAAAAAATTCCCTGACCTCCCCAGAGCTTCCCTGACTTTCCCTGACTTTCCCTGACCACCCTTAGCTTCCCTGACTTTTCCCTGACTTTCCCTGACTTTCCAGAAAGTGGACACCCTGTAATCTGCTTAGTACTGTACAGTAAATTGAGAAGTACATATAAATATTAGTTGGGCAATATTTAAAGTCTCATGATACTATAACTATGGATTATAATATTTTTTTAAAGTTTCAGTGTTTTTGGAAAATGTACCACAAAACTGTTTATAGTATATCAGAAATAGTTTTTCGTGCTCGGCGTCGTTTTTTTTTCTCCATACGATCCTTTTCCTGACCATTACAAACACAACTCTTATTATTATTATTTTATTAATATCCGTTGAGTCATTCTTGAGTTTTTGCGAGACTAATGAACGGCAATTGATTTTATACATTTCTAGGTTTTGCAAGCGACGAATTCCGCGTAAAATTCATATTTTTGTCATCTCACGGGAACTTCATTATACGGGTCAAAAAGAAGCCTGAGTAAGTACTCAGTGATAATGAAGCTAATGGTGAAAGAATGTTTGACATCGGTCCCGTAGTATTCGTTACTAATATACAAAAATACTAATCTTTCCTCTTTATAATATTATAAGTGTAGATAAGAGAAGAAGAATGAATTGCGCGGAATTCCGCCTCTTCGAACGAAGCCCTTTGCATCATCATTTATATTATATACGCGTACTGCAAAAGAGTGGAATGCGCTTTTGGCGTCTGTCTTTCAGAGTGCTTCTAATCCGAACCAATTTAAAGCTAGGGTGGATAGGCATCTTCTGGATGAACTGAGTTCATCGTGAACAACATGTTCGCCCTCCTGGGGCGCGAGTTATAGTATAAGGTGTGGTTATCGTACCTGAGGTCGCAGGCGCCCGGCTCGTCGCCGAAGGAGCCGGCGTGCGCGGCGCCGAGCGCGCCCAGCGTGGCGCCCGCCGCGCCGCTGTGGTTCTCGCGGTGCACGCGGTTGTGGTGCCTGCGCAACACCACTCGTTACCTCCGCTACTCTACACCGACTCTACCCAGTGCATGGGCTTTCGACGTCACGTCAACCATTAACAACCAAGGAGAATGGCCACAAATGCATGAACAGTGGCCTAGAAACCAATAACAATAAGCGCTATATCATCGGATATCCTTTTTAATTCCACGATTTTTTCGGCAGCCTCATATAACTGTGAGAAATATTTAAAAAATGTGGAACATCGAGACTCCTACATAGACGACGTTAGTATAATTACTTTGAAGCACCACGGTCTTTGCATAGCGATAACTTTTTTCACATCGAGATTTCGAACTACCTGCGATATTAATACAACTTAGAATTATCTATCCGGTAACATTTCGTTTGTCCTCATCGGTCATATATTATAGGCCAATTAGCCCACCCTCCTTTTTAGACTTGTTGGTAATTCTGTCGCCGCGCCTATCCCACTCGGATAATGAATACGGGAATGTACTAGTAGTTTACGTGACGGTTGCGTAATGACAGGCATTACAACATGAGTGTGGTTTATGAAACGAGCCGCAAGGCGAGTTTCATAATAGATGACACGAGTGTTGTAATGCCAATTACGCAGAGTCGCGTACAATACTTTATCTACACACATATTATAAGTACTCTAAGATGGGTTCAGAAGCCGAAAGGCAAATGACCTGCATTGCTACCAGCGCTATCTGTAACATATTTAGTACCTACCAATTTCACCAAACGATGATAAATTTAATCAATGTTAATCAATTGTTGTCTACTTGGATAAGCAGAATTTTCATAAGTGGCACAATAAACTCAACAAAGAAATGAACTAAATGAAATCAAATTACGACTTACGATACGACGAATTGACAACAAAAATGGCGGCAAAAGAAACCTGTCATGTGTCACGAATATGAATGGTTTTTTTTAAAAATCATATGATAGACATACCTACTAATAAAGTCCCTATTCTCATGTCGTTCGAAATTCAAATATCCTACGATATTGTACTAAAAAATATAACGAGTTGACGTTCCAATTGATCCTAGAATTGGACCTATTTAAATTGTGTTAATTTTGGAACATGTTCCAAATTTGAAACTCATAACCTTACCAAAATCTATACTGTTATAACCATTACAGTACAAATTTTACCTACTACCACAGACAAGAAACTTTTCATAGTAAAATTAGTTGCAATAATGCTGGTCATTTCCTACGGGTTTTGAACGCATAAAAGAGGACTTACGATATGTGCGTAGATAAATGTATTTATAAGTCAATGTGTAGTCATTATCATCATCATGTCAGCCGAAAGACGTCCACTGCTGGACATAGGCCTCCCCCAAGGCTTTCCACTCAGACCGGTCTTGTGCTTTTCGCATCCACCGCGGTCCCGCGATCCTGAGGTCGTCACTCCATCTTGTTGGAGGCCTACCTACAGCTCGTAATGTGTAAGATCATCTGTAAACCCCTAATATGAATAGTTACCGAATGAGATAGCTGTCCCGCACGAAGGTGCGCCCGCACACGCTGCACTCGTAGCAGGAGCTGGCGGAGTGCGTGCGGATGTGCAGCGCGAACTGCGCCTTCGACGTGAACGTCATGGAGCAGCGGTCGCAGTTCAGCGGCTTGTCGGCCACGTGGGACCATCTGACGGGGGGAGGAGGAAACTTAACGCCAATCGGATTAACCTTTTGAATACATACATATTCAGTGGTACGATTTTCAGTTGACGGCCAGAACCGTAAAATGCGTTCAAAGGTTTAAGGACCGAATGATTGAATTGTGAGATCCGGGAGCCCGTTGTTTCCCATAGTGCAGTGTACTAAAATGTGTCCGGCGAAATGGGTTTCGTCTAATATCATCATCTTCGAACCAGCTTATCGCACTATTTTATTTTGGCTGTTTTTATTGTGCAAGTGTTAATTTGGTCAAATTATCATTTGGCGTAATATTACGTATCAAGTTTCTTTTCGGCAAATAGCTGTTTAGTATCTATGCTAATAATTTAATGCCAAAAACTATTTTTTCAAATGAACACTGCATACTAATTAACCCAATAGAAATTCATCGTTAAGTTAGAACCTTGACCACAACAGAAACAGAGGGGCTGTTGCCTAACGCACTCGCAATCGCAATCACAGTTTTCATTTTGAAAATCGAAGGCTTGTCTGCATAAAAAATAAAACAATTGTTTCGCTTTGAAGCCGATTACGATTGCGAGTGCAATAAACGAATTTGAATTTGAATTTGAATTTAAGCAATAGCGACGCAAGTTTTTGGGTTAGATTAGATTAGGTTTGTGTCAAGGCGCGTCGCGCCACATATGACCATAATAGCGGAGCTCCGTTGCCCTTGTCTTAAATTAAACGTAGGTCTTAAATTTATATCTAATTTCCTACTGAATTAGGATAGACATTGTAAGTTATTCTATTCCACGCAAACATTGTTATAGGTACTTGTTGGTTTTCCAGATAGTTTTTATGTGTTTGTAGTAACGGCATCGGAACCCTACTCTGAGCATGGTCCGACATGCCCTAACCCGGTTTTTTTAATTTATAATGTTCGATCAGATTACCTGTGTGCTGTTACATAGCTCTTCACAGCAAATCGTTTCTGACATATATCACAGGCGTAGGGCCGTTCTCCTGCAATATTTCAAAAGAAACATTAATAATAATGAATTCGTAATTTGAGTATAAGCTCATCTACTCCTTAAAAGCATTCACTAGCAAATCCAAATGATTCAGAAAAAGATGTGAACAAAGCAAAAGTGAGAAGCAAAATGATGTTAGAAAGACGGCAAGATGCAATTAGATGATGCATTCTGAAACTAACGAAGCCAGGAAATGATAATAAATAATAATTAAATTAATTAATGATGTAGCGGAGGATGAGTTTAAAGTTGTCGGTGCCACATCATATGGTCCAGCGTGACAAAATGTACCTGTTATCGCAATTTGCCGTCTTCGTAACTATGCAACGTCTGCGGATCCGGTTACTCATTCACAAATATGCCATTACTTTTTTCTTAAGATTCGCTAATCTCCATAGTTTATGAACAAAAAGGCAAGTGTATAAAAGAGCAACCAAATTACCCGCCTATATCTGTTTTCTGAATGGTGTTAACAACATTTTCTACCGTTCCGCGTTAGTTTTCACATGCTATTTATTTTCAACTGTTACACCCACAGCAAACTCACGTTTCATGTTCTAGAAGGCATCAAATTGCACCAATACCAAACAAAACGGCATAAGAAGGTAATGATTAGTGTGACAGCTCTAGCAGCGCATCGAAACTGACGTACGCCTTGAATGGTCGTGAATACATAGCAGTCCCGGTCAGCTGGGTGTAGGTTATAGTCCGCTAGGAAGTTTTGGCCGCGTCTTAGGTATAGTTGGGTACAAGAATAAATCCTTTGTGTATTATTAAGGCAATAGTGAAATTGAAAGGGTCTTTCGCTTATTACCGCAAGAGGCAAATTATTAGACCACGGCGCCCACCCCCCCTCTACGCCGCTACCTAAGGCGTCGCCAACAAGCTGAGCGGGACCGCGCGTGTCGTGTAACGTCATACCGGTGTGAATTCGCTTGTGAATGTTGAGCGTCGATTTCTGCGTGAAACGCTTGTAACAGACATCGCACTCGAAAGGCCTCTCGCCAGTATGCGTGCGCATGTGTATCTCCAGATACGGCTTGCAAGTGAACGCAGCCGGACACTCCATGCACTGATACGGCCGACCTTGCACTGACCACCATCACACAAGTTAGATAGTTCCCCAACATATTAAGTAAAAAATCCCGACATGTGGCACCGACAATGATATGCAAACATTCCAATTTCAAGTAAATATTAAATAATGATTTAGTGACTAGATAAGGCTAATACATGTGAAACAAATTCAAGTGAGGAACGGAACTGACCTGTGTGCGTTCGTTTGTGAATGTTGAGTGTGGACTTTTGCGCGAATCTCTTGAGGCAGACGTCGCACTGGTAGGGCCGCTCGCCGGTGTGCGTGCGGTTGTGTATCTCGAGGTACTGCTTGCAGGTGAAGGCCGCGGGGCACTGCAGGCACTGGAAGGGCCGACCCTGCACTGTGGAGGAAGCCGACGGTTAGTGGCGCGGCTGCAGCCGCCTACCCCTCGCTCGTCTCTAGCTGACGACGTACCTGAGTGCGTCCGTTTGTGGATGTTGAGACTGGATTTCTGCGTGAAGCGCTTCAGACAGATGTCGCACTGATAGGGCCGCTCGCCGGTGTGCGTGCGCGTGTGGATCTCGAGGTACTGCTTGCAGGTGAAGGCGGCGGGACACGACTGGCACTGGAACGGTCTGCCCTGGACTGGCGCCAGACACAGATATTAGAGCAGCGGCCGAGGCAGGGCGCTAGGCGCCCGCGCGCTACAGAGAGGCGGCGCCGGCGCGGACTGACCGCTCCAAATCTTTACACTACGGTTCTCCATCGCGACAACACATTACACACATCGAGGCGGCTCGATCGGAACGCAAACACACAAGCACGACAAATAAAATAAGAGAGATTTGGAGGAGAGGCAGAGTGTGAGCGGAGAGAGTCGGGCCAGTCCGGCCCGGCCGCCGGCTGTACCAACCTGTGTGCGTCCGCTTATGTATATTGAGGCTGGATTTCTGCGTGAAGCGCTTGAGACAGGCGTCGCACTGATAGGGCCGCTCGCCTGTGTGCGTGCGCATGTGAGTGTCCAGGCAGGGGCGGCGCGCGAACGCCGCCGGGCAGAGCCCGCACGCGTAAGGGCGCGCCTGCACTGCCCCGGTGCACACAAAAGCGAGTAACGCACGTCGCCGCGCGGCGGCCCGGGCCGCCCGATCCCGCCGGATTGCCGGATTGCCGGATGGTCGCTACCGGCGACTTCCCCAATTTTGACCCCAATTTGGAATTCGGTACCAGAGATACCTAGGCGCCGATGTTTAAGCGTCTCGCGGCGATTGCATTATCGCTTTTGTGAAAGAATTAATATTCATGAAGAAATGATGGCATACAACAAAATGGTATCGCTAAATCACCGATATGAATGTAAAATGAGAGCGAGTGGCCGGTATATTATAAATATGGTAATCGGGAGGAGGAAAATGAATGGTGAGTGCAGAAGAACGTGAAGCGCGCGACGGGGATGTTAACGATATCGAATGTTAGTCGGAAGCAACGAGATCGAAAGCTGACGAAAGAGGGAACGAAAATCAACGGGTCGGGGTAGGCGGGCAACGGAAAATAGAACGAAGCATGATGCTAAATGCGGATACTGAACTGTGATGAGGCTCTCGGGCCGAGCGGCTCTGCGCGGTCTGTGTAGGTATATAATGTATGTGGGCTACTAACCCGTATGTATCTTTTCGTGCAAATTGAGCGCGCACTTCTGCGTGAAGGACTTGAGGCAGACGGTGCACTGGAACGGCCGCTCCCCTGCAGCGCACGGACCGACACGCGCACGCGGACGCGAGGGACAGAGAAACAAAACAAAACCACGATGGACAAATAATCCAGGCGCCAGGCTCTGCGGTACGCTCTGCACTACCATGAGGGAATCATTTAGCTATTTATTTGTCCATCAGACATCTCTCTCTCCTAATTTAAATTAACGAAAATCCATCACAACGTACACATGCTTTAGTTCATACCGTTTGTGAATAGTTTTTGAGCGTGTGCTACCTAATACGAAAACGGTGATAAGTCTTATAAATACAACGACACTTCCGAACGTTCAAACCTGTTCCGATCAAACGAACTCCGTATGTGTACCGGGCAGCCCTTAAAAACTATTCACAAAACGAGGGTGTCGGAGCCACAGCGGCGACGAGTCGGAGCGGGCGCCCGCGACGTCAGCGTTGTGGCTCGGAGCCCGAGCATATAAAGAGTAATTTCAAGGGACCCACCAGTGTGTATACGCTTGTGGGTGCCCAGGCTGGACTTCTGCGTGAACCGCTTGTCACAGACGTCGCACTGATAGGGGCGCACTTTGTTGATCAGCGATTGGATGTGCTCCTCTAGAAATACCAACAAACTTCAGCTACAACAACGCTCTGCAGACCACCGCAGCTCGGCGCTGCTTTATAACGTGAGCTCTAAAATAAATGCATTTTCTACTTAAGGATTTTAGGGCAAAATGCCTACCAGTATGTATTTTCCCATGTCGGCCCAGGCTGGACTTCTGAGTGAAGCGCATAAAACAGATGTGGCACTGGTACGGCCGCACTTTCTCTAACAGGGCTCGTCTGTGCTCCTCTATAAGGTATACGATTTTCGATATAGATCTCAGTTCCCTCTCAAACAAGATATATAATAACACCTAACTCGTTAAGCGGACAAGGTCTCACACACATTCAGGGGGAGGCAGGCTACTGGCGGTCGGTAGCGGAGGCCCGGCTCGGAAGGAGCGGCGCGCGGGCCGCCAGGAGGTATAGGTAAGGACCCACCGGTATGTATTTTCCCGTGCCGGCCCAAACTCGATTTCTGCGTGAATCTCAGATAGCAGACGCCGCACTGGTAGGGGCGATCCTTAGCCAGCAGCGCGCGACTGTGCTCCTCTGCACGAGACATCGAACAAGTGAGAACAGTTGGAGCGAGAGCGGAAGGCCCGAGGGCGGGACAGGAGAGTGACCCACCCGTGTGTATTTTCCGGTGCCGGTTGAGGCTGGAGCTCTGCGTGAAGCGCACGCCGCACAGGTCGCAGCGGTAGGGCCGCTCCTTGGTCACCAAGGCGCGCATGTGCTCATCTAGAACGCCGGGAACAATGCAGGCGCTGCACCGCGGGACAGCCCTAGAAGAGCCCCCAACCGTCGTTGGCGGCTCTTCACCTCCCCCTGTTTACCTCGCAATAAGCCTTCCTCACGCCCTGATTTATTTGTGTCTGTATCTACTCGACGCGACTCAAAAACTATTCACAGCGTATGTTAAGCATATGTATTGTCGACTATTCCATGATGGAACTGTGTGTCGCACCAGTGTCGTATTAAGTTAGATCTATATAAATCAGATAATAATAAATAGTCAGTTATGTAATTATATAGTTGTAAAAAGCTCCGTCCAGAGGCCGCGCGGTGATTTTGCAAAAACATTTTAATATATATCAAACAATTTATTAATTTAAAACACCGGAATAAATGCAGTTTTCATGTATACCAGATATATTTACTATGGTATACCATGACAACAGGCTCAATGAAGTTTCTTCACCATTAACATTATATTTAAATAAAAAAGTGTAACGCGGGTTAAGCCGATTCAAAATGACAGAGTAAAAGCTTCACACAGGCAAGTCCGGCCATTTTAAAATAGCTACCACACACGATATTCTTTTCTATCAACAAGATTTATAGCAATTAAATCGCGTAAAAAATACTCGACAGAAGCAATACAAAACAAAGAGGTCCGAAGAAACAAACGGAAATAAAATAATGTCAGTAAGAACATTACTATTGCATACTTTGGATTAATTGTAGCCAATATTGTGAAATAAAAAAATAACGAAACGACAATACATATAAATATACTCAATACATCAGGGCGTCAAAATAGGACATAAGCAATACGGAACTATAGGTTGTTGCCAATACGAAAGTGTTAAAGGAAAATATGAAACTAAATCTTTTTTTTTCGCGGAAACAGGAGGAGGTTGACTTGAGTGAAAATATAAAAGTACAAATATGTAACTCGGTACACGTGACAATCCCCTCATGGTACAATCAACAGGGGACCTGGGTTCGTATCACTACTTTTGGCTCCATGATAATGTAACTTCCATATAATGAAACTACTCCCTAAAACCTCCATCCCGAAGTAAATTTGCAGATATCACTGCTTTAGGGTAATACTTAACTAAGATTAAAATGCCCGTAATTATAAAAATATTATCACATGTTTTTTTTTTTGCATCGGATATATTCGTTTAATTCGATAGTTCTAAAGCAGCGATCTAATAAAACCTACAAATAACTCATGCCTCTCATACCAATTTGTTTCTTACTTTAATTTGGATCAAAACGCCTTTAATTCATTTTTATAAAAATTATAATGAAAAATATGGAAATTACATTAAAACTGCACAGGTTATTAGAATGCTCCGTGAACAAAATATGAATAAAAGACTGGAATTATAACCCTTCATTCACGGAACATCATCAATAAATAATTAAACTCACAAAGGACAGAAATATATCAAAATACTTAAAATTCTGTTCTTCGTGCTTGATAAAACAAAGGCATGCTTTAATAGTATTCCTTTTGTTAGGTCTCCTACAGACGAGCGTCAAAGTGACGTCGGCAGTTGTCATCGGGCTCTCCCATCCAAGTGTGAGATCTTCAACTAAAGTACATCCGTTAATTTTCTTAATTTTTTCGACTTAATTGCATATCATAAATATGTTAATTAATGTGGGGGGGATATCTTAACAAAATAAAAAACAGTCTAATGCCCAGTGTTGCACAAGTTCAAATAATTAGAAGTCGCCTCAAGTCACGCGCTGTCACTTCTTACCTTAGTAAGTTGGACAGAGACACATGTTCTACGATAATAGTGATAATGAAAGTTGGTGCCACTAAGTGTAAGTGAGAGCCTCCAAAATTATACAAGACGCAATTCACAATAATTATGTATGTCTACGAACGAAAGTTTTGGCAAGCTTTGCTTGCGACAACCCTTAAGAGTTAGTTGTAGACCCATCGGCTACGCTAAGTACACTGGCGCTCGTCTGTAAGGGCCCTTACCATATTTTTTCCTATACTTATGATCGGGGCATTTCTATAAAAAGTTGTAACATCAGTACCATCACGTTGCAACTTTGATTTTATAGAAATTAGCGAAAGCTTTGTATGGTTCAGATTAAGTTACCAAAATAGCCTGCCTTCTTACATTTTTTTCTAAAATCTTAAAATCAAATTTTACACTTGGTTACGACACTAACTAGTAAACGTCAGATTCATAGAAAACTGTCATTTTAACTCTAGTTAGTATCTTAATCCAGTATTGAATTTTCTGTGCAAGTGGCGCCAAAGGTACAACTTTTTACAACTACCCATCTAAATCACACGAAGATTTTCAAACTGTCACCAACACGCTCAAGTAGACGTTATTTTCACTCAGATGCGGTACTACGTGAATTCGAGTGGATTAGCGAAATTACCATCTACCCAAACGTTGAATACGAGGCTTACCGGTGTGGACGCGTTTGTGCGTGTTGAGGCTTGATTTCTGAGTGAATCGTTTGAGGCACAGGTCGCATTGGAAGGGTCTTTCACCCGTGTGGGTTCGCATGTGTACCTCTAAGTACGGCTTGCGGCAAAAAGCTGCGTCGCAAACCTTATGTGACGAGAAATTTAATATTAATAACGCAATGGGGTACAGTTGTTTTATCTCACGAAAACGGTTGGGCTAAAGTGTCCAAGTGAAACTAGTTTTTCAGCCAAGACTAATTTTGGCTCAGTTTCCGAAACCGAAACATCCATATAAGGTCATGAATTCCTGGGCAAAATAAATAAAATCAATCATTCAAAAGTGTTTACTTCTAAACCACATATAAAATCATTTGAGCCTCTCTGACCTAAGTAACTATCAACTTGACGCGGCATAATGACACTTCGTCGATCGCAGCGCGAAATCCGGATTGCAGCCGAAACTAGTTTTACGACCAAAACTGAAACCGGAAGTTCGGTCAGACACTAAAATATTTGTAGTTGTAATGTGTATAGACACGCACACTACTATCCTGACCGGCAACGCTTAGTGACGACAGCTACGCACTCATAGACATCGTCTACGTATATCTACACACAAGTGAGGCCCATCCGCTTTCGTGAAATAAAACAACTGAATTAAATCACCACTTGGTCTCAACAAAAAATCCAAAAACCTTCAAAAACCTTGCAACATGAATAAAACTCACCGTGCACTGAAATGGTTTGTTTCCTGAGTGAAGCTTCATATGGACATAGTATGACGATGCGGACGAGAGTACTTTACCGCAAACCTGCAATCGTAATTATTTAGAACAGTATTTTTTTAAATACCTAAATATAAAGCAATAAGCAAATAGTACCAAGAAGTTGTGTTTTTTTTGTATACCTTACAGGCCTGTGGCTTAGAACGTGGTGTTGAATGGCCTCCATTAGATACCTCCATTTTTGTTGTTACTGATCCCATATCGACGCCCATGCCCTGTAAATAAGCCAAAATTAAACAAAACTACCATCCGCAGGGCCGGATGAACCATGTCAGCGCCCACAGGCATTGCAATTTTAAGGGCCCTTTTCAGCTGTTTGAATATCAATAGCTCTATTCGAGAAACATTTCATTATCTTTTGTGCGTGCGGGGCCCCTTTTCAGTTATATGTAGGCAATGCCTTATAGTTAATGAGTCCCTGACCATCCGATATACTACAGTAAATGTAACAAAAAAAACAGATGACATAGCAACTGTTAGTCAGATACAAGATCGCGAAAACAGTTTTGATTGGCTTGGTTATCAGAGCTAAATTGGTTTGTTTACATTTAGTTATTTGCCGACGACGGGACCTTGGTCAGCCGATATGAAAAGCTTTATTAAGGCCCTTTCATCCCAGTTCATAGACACATCCGGAAATCCTACAGCTGGTGCTTACTTCTCCCAAAGGATTGGGCTAGCTATCCAGAGAGGTAATGCAGCGAGCGAACTTGCTAGAGGGGCGTTCTTTTTGTAGTGGTTATTATTATTTACATTTTTAATTTTAATTTAAAGAAGTTTAGTTTTAATTTTTAATTGTAGTACCTATTTTATTTTGACAAGGGTAATTATTAGTAACTTTTTGATTGGTGGTCAAAATTGAAGTCATATTTGTAGGAAAAAGCGAAAACATCTCTTTTTATGTCAAATAACAATTTGCCGACTTATATTGTTGTGTCTGACTATACCCCATCCAATAATCTGTTTGTAATTAAATAATTATAGACCCATAAGTTTGCGCGCGACCGTCTCGCGGGGGACAAATGCATGTATAACAACATGACAATGGATATGCCTATCAAATACTCCTATTTTAATGCGGTAATTTACATTTTACAAATATATAATTTATCAATATTAATCAAGAAAGTATTTTAGCAGGTATTATTCCCAACCCTAGCCTGTGGGCGCTTGCTACTGTACTCCACGTACTAGCGGTCGCCTCGCCCCCCAACCTGTACCCCGCGGAAAAGTCGCGCGTGAACTTGTCGGAATACAGCGATGAGTTTACCTGAGAGCATTGACGGCCGTCCATATCCATATCGACGCCTTCATCATCCATCCCCTTAAAGCTTAACTGCAAAAAAATAACAATAGACAATCAACTTATTATAATACCCTACTTAAATTAATTAACTTGCAAATGGAAAAACATCACATGAAAATTGTTTAATGTACAATCGTAATAAGTATCTGTTAAAATTCCATTTTTGTAATAACGTCTGTCGCCGACTGTACTCTATGCATGGTCATCATATGCTTGTCAAGACAAAACTAACGAGTCACAAATGTCACAATACTGTGGGTCTACGTTAAGTATAGGGAGATCCTGTCGCCGTCATCAGCGACATCATCAGATCAGCTCCTTAGGTGCCATAATATTGAAAATTCTGCCAATTCCATTAATGGGAATTGTTCAAAATTGCCTTGCTAGATTTCACCTTAACCAAACTAACACACAAACATTTGAAGTAAAAATGGAACCGTGATCTTCCATTCGTCTTGCTGAAGGTCCTCCTGGTGGTTCATCAGGTCCAGGTGCTGCACCGCGAGCCTCTCCTAAAAGTCCTGATGCTGGTGCGGTTTCATGTGCGTGGCTGCAGGCTATGTGATTTATGGAGCTGAACTTACAGATGGCAGTTACCTCATCGTCCGAATAATGATCCTGCAAGTGCTTCATCAGGTCCTGGAGTTGCATCATGCAGGGACACACCTGGATTCCGGCTTAAGTTAAAGACTGCGTGCTCTGAACTGTGATGGGATGTATGAAACTAAACCCACAAATGGCAGATACCTAATCGTCCTGCCGCTCGAAGATCCTACTGGTGCTTCATCAGGCCTTGTTGGTACCTACATTATTCTTTGTCCTCTGGGTGGTTCTAGTTCATGTTAACGGCGGCGGACTCTTGACTGAGATGTATAAAACTAAACACACAAATGGCAGTTACCTCATCGTCCTGGCGGCTGAAGATCCCACTGGTGCTTCATCAGGTCCTGGTTCTGTAATGCAGCTGTCCTTTGGGTGGTTCTGGTTCATGTTAATAGCGGCGTACTCTTGATCGAGATATATGGAGCTGAACCCACAAATGGCAGTTACCTCATCCTCCCGGTGAAGGTCTTGCTGGTGCTTCATCAGGTCCAAGTGCTGCATCATGCTGTTGTCCTTCAAGTCCTTTGGGTGCTTGTTCTTGGTGATAATGTGATACTCTTGACCGTGATGTATGAAGCTGAACCCACAGATGTCAGTTACCTTGTTGTTCTGTTGTAGATCCAGTAGGTGCTTCATCAGGTTTTGGAGCTGCATTGTGTAGGGAGTCCTTTGGGTGGTTCTAATTCATGTTAATGGCAGCATGCTCTGAACTTAAGTATGGAACTAAATACACAAATGGCAGTTACCTCATCATCCTGCTGAAGGTCCTGCTGGTGGTCCATCAAGTCCTGGTGCTGCACCTGCTGTTGCACGATAAGGCTGTCTTTGGAGTCCTCGGGGTGGTGCTGGTTCATGTTGATGATGGAGTGCTCCCGCACCAGCGTCGGCGGGCCCGGGTGCACGTGGGCGTGGGAGGTGTAGAAGCTGGTGGAATAAAGTGTATAAGCCCGTGTAGAGGAAACGGAGGACTATCGAATATGAGGGCATGTTAATATCTAGGTAGAACGTTTGGACGTGATGTAGTCTGTCGCTGGTCGGACGTGGTATGGTAGGGACGGACCTATAGCCACTTCAAGCTGATGATTGGTAAGAGGCAGCACAAGATTGAAGCCTAAAAAGATTTTTCGATGCCAGTTTTAGTCTACCACAACACAACAAAGAACCAGTCTTTCCCAACTAAAGTGTGGGTTAGGTGGTCTATCAGATTCAGTATTAGTATTAGATTACAAAACATCTAGGTCAGAGTTCAAGGTCATGCTCTTAAACAAATAACACCATAAATCCATCACTCATCAACAAAACTGCTTTCTCTTGAGCAAAATCCTTTATTCGTGCCCGTTTTGCGAATTTGCTAGACCAAAATCCGAGGTTCCAAATTACGTTACGTGTCCCTTTCTAACTGCACATTAGGAACTGTGGACGGACACGGATCCAGACGTTTCTGAGGGTAGTATTCTAAGATTGGGTTAAGGAGTGGAGGAGTAGTAACATAGTCTTCTTTTAACAAAAACATTCAAATAAGTTACGATCCGTTCCTCCTCACTCCTTAGCTCCTCTATATCTACTTCTAACTGCAAAGTGACGATAGAATTTCAGAAGTCCTTATTGATACCCTGATGCCCCTACATGCCCGTGGTTTACCTCATCAGTTCACCTGGTAGTGAGGAGTGCCAGGACTCACCTCATGGGTTCAGCCTTGATCTGCTGCTCGAACATGGATATAGTGGCGAGCAGGTCGCCGGGGGGCGGCACGGGGACGCCCACGCCCCGTGCCACGCCCCCGACGCCCACGCCCCAGTGCGCCGGAAAACTAATGGCGGTGTCTTTGAGGCCTCATTCTCAACTCCTGCGACCTAGGGAAAAAATATATTTAAATACCCCCTTGTGCTCAGTACTTTATTTAGCCTCTAGTAACTTTGGCCATCGAGAATTCCACCCAAAATCAATTTTAAACGAAAGTTTATCAAATAGCCAAGCTAGCATTGGAAAGTCCTCTTATTCCTAAACGCGCAATGAAATATTAATACGATCGGTCCTTATCTGACATGATACTCAAATTGGACAGAAAAAGACAATGAATACTTTTACTAAAATAGGTTTATAGTGCGTTTATGAATAAGGGAGTTTTGATAGGATGGGTTCAGTTTGCTAACATTATCCTTTGTAATATTTGATAGTTAGTGGTGGTTCATAATGGATAAAAAGTTTATAAACAGAGTTTTCAAAAATTGTTGCTATTTATCCAGGTATCAACCTCAATGATGGGCTATACCCCACCCAGGGTTCATGTCGTACAAGTGTACGGTCGGCCTTATACCTAAGTAGCTCCATACTTAAGTACTTTCTTACTTTAACGTCATGTTTGAAATACTGCTCTAATCTGTCAAAGGCGTTAATGTGACAAGGTACAAAAGTGTGCAGCTACTGCTGTGCCTTAGAATTATATACCTTACATGGTAGAAAATAAATGATTTGATTTGATTTAAATAAATGAAAAACATATGAATACTTTTTATTTCTCAAAGTAAATCTACAGTATAAATTGCATGTTATGTCAAGGGTATGCTTTATGCAATGAATATGGAATAGGGTTATTACACTCTATGTATTGAATTACTTAGCATATACGTAATAATTGTCTTGTTCAGCGTAATTAATGATGTAGAAAATCCGTTAGAGCAAAAAAAATACAAATGTAGTAGGATTATAATTATATTATACCAGTAGTGGTTTGAGGACACTTATCCCTATGAGAGGTGGCATCCCACCACTATCCCTACCACTGCATTAGTTACTTACATTAATAATCCCATTTGCATATACAATAGTTAATACTATTTGTGTATATTTTGTTATTTCCAGTAGTAACCAAAAACTTATCGATCACTAGTAGTGATAGTAAAGTCAGGGACAAAAGTATTATAGCAAACAGGCAGTAATTATAGTACCATAGTATAATACACACTACTTATACTAGTCAGTATTAAAAAAGTACCAAAAAAATAATTATAAAAAGATTGTCAACCCTAGTAAGCCGTCATTTCAGTCATACAGCTTCTATGACCGAGATGACAGCTTACTAGGGTTGACACTATTTTTATATATATTTTTTATTGTGTCCGTCCACATTGAAGTTCTTTACCCAAAGAAACTGACAGATTTCCCAGGATAACGCTAAAAACGGATTAACCATGAAGTTTTAAAAAAAAGAGACACATCATATCCAAACCCTGGATTGACCGGAGCAAAAATGTACCAGTGCTAGTGAATTATTAAATATCGCCTAAGTTTTATCGACATCATTAAATAGCAATTTTAAATCATCAATTTTTAATACCTTTTAAACATTTGCAAACTTCTTATTTATACTTATCCCAAATATTAACAATAACTCTTGACTAGAATCATTTTGACCACCTTTGAAATGACATTGAATAACAATTCATTCAGTGCAAAAATATTCCTTAGCATTGAGAGCCTACTCCTTTTGGTTTTTTGAATTAAGTTAAAAATTCGCAAGTAGAAAGATCGTTTATCTTCATGGACAGCTGATCATTCAGATATAGAAAATGAAAGTACAACTTGCTTAATGGTGTTACGTCATTTTTATCGACATCAACTTATAAAATTAGTTTAAGTTGTCCTCACACTATTTTAATATCAGTATAGAATTGCTCCCGTTATCTAGGTATGATCATATCACACTAATCCCCTAACGTACTAAATTCGAAAGTTTTTGTGGTGTTTCTTAGTTAGTATCTTTGTTAGTCTTTCACATTACTGCTAGATTTGGATAAAATTCAGAATTGAGACAGTTTACCCTAAATTAAGACATTTTACCATGAAAAGTTAAAATATACCATTATGTTACTATTAAGTAAAAATGTATGTATAATTTGTATATTTTTAATCCCTTGTCAATTAAATAAATTTACTATGACCACCATGGGATATGGCATAAGGCTGCTACCATATTTTCGCCCAAGACTAAACTAGTAAGTGGTCAACAAGTCTAAACAGCAAGCTTTAAAAAAAACCAGTGAAGTGTGAGCCGGACTCCGGCACCGAGGGTTGCGTATTTAAGATAATATGGTTGGAAAACGCAAAAGAAAATACCTATTTTCTTATCAACTTTATTTTCTATGTTATAAGGTCCACTTTGACTATCATATATTTTAATACACATTTTCAAAGTTTCTTTGATAATTTCTCCAAAACATTGTCCAAAACTGTAAAATTTGACATTTTATTTTTCGCATAAAACATAAATAATTATGTTTAAATCAAGTATTTTTCAGATTGTTTGATCCTTTTAAACTTCAGAGATAAGGATAACCATATATTTTTTTACATTATTGACTAAAAATCAAAAAGTATGTTACAGAAAATTATAAATAATTTTGAAATGTGCAGATTGAGCGCTGTCATAAGACACCCCTTTTGCTATAATCAAATTACTTTCATTTTTAATTTAATTTTGTTAACTATGCCAAATTAGTTGAAGATAGCTACTATAATTTCAGAAAAACACTGCTGTGACATACAGACAGACAGACAGACACCAAAGTCTCTCTGTAAGGGTTCCTTTTTACAATTTTGGTACGGAATCATAAAGACCTAAGTGCTGGTTGGATAAAGTCGTCAATATAATATTAGTTATCATGTTCAGTCAACCAATTTGATTCATAGGCCATAAAAGATAAAAATCATTTATTCATTAAGTAGGCACGGCCACTTTTACACGTCAAAGCGCTACCAAAGAGGAGATCACTGCAACCTCGGCAATCAATCATTTTTTAAACATATTTCATATCACAATGGTACTACTTAGTCTAAGCATTATATAAAACACTATGGAACTATGTCAAAATGACGTTTTAATTCAGTTGTTTGAAGTTACGATTTGAATCATTACATCACTTTGAAATATTTCCATAGTGGCCTATGATTCAAATTGGATGACTGTACTTTATATATTTTTTATTTCACCAATTTCTGATTTAATAACAATATGGTTGCGCACCAACCTTGAATCATGATCACTCAAAATGAAAATTGATGAAAGCAACCTAAAGTCGATTTTTAAATACCTATTCAATGATACTGATGATAATGATGTCATAGTTCTATTTTTTTTCTTTGTTGCAATATTGCATCTGGTTGTCCACCTTCGACACTCACAAGATTAAGACAAATTGATTGACATAAGAATCCTCAAAATCAGTCCACGCATTTAGTTTATAGAGCTCCACAAAGGAATAAACATTCATACATATCTAGACAGATAAACACATTACCCTCCTCCTTCGGCAGTAGGGTAAAAATTAGATACAGATTCAGTTAATCAAGATAGGTAAAATTAAAAAAGAAGATGATGCAACAAGCTAGTGTATACAGTGTGTAAATGGTATACGGGCGTTCCTTTTAACTGTGGTTAGTATAACCCCTACTGAGCACATATAGGCAGCTTTTGTTAAAATTAAATTTAAAAAAATAACCATACAAAATAATTTAACATGTAATGTATAACGAAAAATGCAATTAATTAAACATTACATACTTACCTGACAGATGGACTTCGATGTACATTGCGGGTCGATAGTATGTTCAAAAATGAATAACGGTGTATATGTTAGCGTAATCAAAATAATTCTTTCTGTTAATGATTAGTAGAGTCTTAATCTATGTTGTTTTAATAAACGCCCGTATGCCATTTACACACTGTATATGCAAAAGAATCTCAGCATTTTCAAATTCTCCAAGTAAAATATGTTTTTTGAAAAATATTCCCACTGTGCTGTGTATTCGTATTGGTGCCTATTATTTGAATAAAAAAAATAATTAAATAAGTTTCTTAAGAAGCCGATAAGTACTATAATACAAACTATAAATGGTTCTTATAACCAAAAACTACTTTGAAAACCTAACTGAAGCCCGTAAATTAATGGCAGGCCTTATACATCTCAGACAATAATGATTCTCAATTTTTCCTGTATATTTTACTATTTTGTTGTATAGTTAACTATACCTGCAACTTAAGTTAAAGTACAGTGCAAGAGGTCATTGAAATCAGTTAGAGTAACTTAACTGCATATGAGAGTGAGTAAGATAGAAGTACAAATTCAAAGGTTTATATGCTTTAGCACTGTACTGATTCTTACATACACCTAATAATGAAATTGTCAATAATTTCATTATTGACAATTTCATTATTAGGTGTATGTAAGACCTTCATGACTAGCATTATATTAGTTACTTATAATTAATATTGACCTCTGTTATACCTACCTACAGTTGTTTGCCATGCAAAGGGTTATGCACTGGTAAATATATATTTACCCAGTCTAAGAACCTATATACTCAACCATTTCACAAAGGTACCTATCTAAAATGACAAAACAAAGATATTTAAAAATCTGCTTGACTGGACTTCCCCAATAGGTTCTTAAAACAATAAAACAAAAACTGAAAATATTGAAGGCAGTGTATTGTTATTTATTAATCACAGAATCAAATAGTAAGGTACAATTCAATTATCTAATAAGATCCTATTACTTCATAGTTATTATTGTCTAATTAGAACCAAACAAATGTATTAAACAATTCCTTCATATCAAACAAGAATAACATAACAAAAGGTAATAAATAACTAGATAATAGAAACAAAATGATTCTAATTGAATAAGGAGTCCCATGCAATTGTGAAGGGCCAATGACCAGGGAAGTTTAAAGCTCTAAATACCTACAGTAGTCTAGACCAAGCTACGAATATACATATATTCACAAATAGCTACAATGGAAACGTATATACATACACAAATATATTTATAGCACACAACGCGCGCTTATCTACTTGATCATATACATACATTAGTTAACAACATAGAAATGTATTTAAGAGACAGTAAACAAAACATATGCTATTAAAAGAGAGTTTAAATTGTTTTAAGGCAAAATTAAATGGCGGAAGCTCACCCGACCGCCAGTCTCCACCCAGCCTCCCCCCCGGCCATCAATAAAATGGCCAATTCGTTATTGAATTTTGTCCCTAACTTTAGAGCCGAGGCTGCGCGACGCCGCCGGTTGTTATGCGACTAGTTAATTTCATACCGCTACTAGTCAATGTAAACAATACAAGTTTATAACGCAATAATCCGCGCTATTTTATAGAAAGTTATGTCACATCGTAATTCTAATAAGTACACAAGATTATTTCAACGGACCGCTTATAATCAGTAAACATAAACACGGCACACGAATAAAAGGCACTTATTGGAAATACATCGACCTTTCTAACAGTGAAGGCACAGAGACATAAATTTATTATTATTCCTTTTTTATGCAAAATGCTCAAGTCTCATTTATGTCTATGTATAAGTTTATTCTCATTATATATACGGCAAAAGTATGATTCTACTTACATAAGTATAGAAACACCTATTTTTAGCAGCGTGTATAGAAACACATAAATTACAGCACTAATTACACAATTTCGTTAAGATTGGCCATTCGAATTATGTTTTTCTTTAGACACCGATATAAAATGGCTGCTACCTCATTGTTCTGCGCGTTCGTTCGTGCGCATAGAAGCCGTGAACGCTTGGGGACGACTTCTCCGCCAATTAAAATTATGGCGCGAAATTTAAGGCGCCATTAAATTGATTTTAATGCCTATGCTATTCAGACAATTTATTTGCTGCATACCGGTTACTCAATGTCGTAATTATGTAACAAAATAAGTATACCGTCATGATAACGATCAGTAACATCGGGAAATATATATTTGTGTTGTATTCATCACTCTCGGTAATACACATTTGACGTGCATCGAAAGTTGACTTTTTCAGTCGATAACGATGCCGCTCGCCATTTATATGTTGTTCGAGTTGTCTTCTGGAGTTTGTGCTGATGCTGCATGTTGAACAATGGAATCTTCTTGGGTTACTTACAATTACCTGCCGCATTTCTTCAATATTTTGTTTGTTGGATATCTTCATATTGGGCTTCCACTGCTATCTGATATAATTACTATAGGTACCTACCTAGAATTCTACCTACTCTTTGTTACCTAAAATTATAATCATAGTTAAATCAAAAGTGAATATTGGTAAGTTTATAAAATTTTCGTATAACAATTCTAGGTTCTGACAAAATACCGGTAAATAATACTTAATAGAATTAGGATTTATTTAAACCTAATATCAATGTACCTACTAATAAGAAATACGGTACATTACATTTTGTTACAATTATCTGTGTTATTTTTTATGAATCCTTATTCGAGTTTGTAAAATAAACTAATACATAGGTACTACAGACAATCTGTTTTTCGATGGCAAACCAGCGAAAAACAAATTGTCCGTCAGTTAAACTTACGACGGAGCAAGATGCAGAGTGGAGTGACGTCATCCGTCACCTTAGGCAGAGGTAAAATGAACACAAGCAAAAATATGGAAGAATGTTTATAAAACACCTTAACTAAATTGCTTGAATGTTCTGATAACATGTATTAATGTTAGCTTGTCTGTCTTCTGACACGTAAAGTGTCGAATTTTGGCGCCCAGAGATAGGTACTGCTATTATAACTAGCAAAAACTTATATGGCCCGTTGTTTGATCAGTAGTTAACTCAACTAATGGTAACTATTCGAACAAGAAATCGTAAATATCACACATTTCCTTGAGATTGGACCATTAATTACGGTTTTAAAGATTATTTAGGGCATGTTGTTTGATCAGTAACTAATCTCAAGAAAATGTGTCAAATTTTCGATTCCTTTTTCGAATTTTAACAATTGGTATAGTTAACTACTGATCAAATGACGGACCCTTAGTTTAACTACGGCCCGTTTCACGTTTACAAGTTACAAAATACAAGCGGAACTCTCTTTCTAGCAAAAGGAGTTAGAAAGAGACTTCCGCTTGTAATTTGTAACTGGTAGCTTCATGAAACGGGCCTCTGATCAAACAACAGGCCCTTGTGTTACACCTATTTTTATTATTAACCGCGGAATTGAATCGTTGCTTCAGGTTTCAATTTGACCCATTTTTTAAGGAACATTATTATATGTCAAACTTTAACTTGAAGTACTTAACCGTAGGTATCCGCGGTTTCAATAATATATTATATATAAATATTCGCGATCTAAATGTGTAATAAATCGGTTAAATGTTAAAAGATTGAGAAATTATTAATTAACATTTAATTAAAATTAAATGAATAATATTTTTTACTTAATTAATGAAAAGTAAAGTGGCGTCTTAATCCTGCCATCTTGAATTAAATTTGACATGTGTCCGGGACAGTCCAGTGTAGTGACACTTCCATTGCTCCCCAAAGCTTTTCTAGGCTGAAAAAAGATCAAGTGAAATTTGGCAACATGATCTAATTTTTATTCGAAAACCGCTGCCTAACCTGCCTAATGTGGTGGTTGCTACTTGAGAAAATTGTACTATCTGACATTGAACCTATTAACTAATATTTAATTTTTAATTTTGAATGATTGGACTCACATGGATCTTATATTTAGATGGAGTAAAAGGTCTTTGGAGCTATATTAGGTAACATTCATATAAATATTTCATTGAAGACATATGTCATACATAATAACGTGCTATTGTTATGCCTGCGGCCGTGTGCTCACTGCCTTATTTGGACTTATTTTTTAATATGGTCACCCTGCTTTGACACTGACATATTAGAATTCTATGTTGTTTATGGTTCCTTGAATTCTTTTTTAGGAAATTGTGATCATGGCGGTACGTGTTTTGCTTATAACCAGTGATTTTATCCATATGAATCTGTGAAAACTGTTAACATTGAGAAAGATGCTACTGCAAAAGTGGTTATACATTTGATTGTGGTCCCTAATGACACAGTATTTGTAAAATTAATGTCTGTTGTTGGGCTTAACCTATTTCCCAAGCAGATGAAGGGACAACACCGAAAACAACAAGTTTCCGTTAAAAGGAGTGTTAATGTTGAGTTAAACATGTATTTTTCAGCGAGTACCACCGCCCGCGTTGAAGAAAGACAGAAAGGAGAAGAAGGAGAAGAAGGTTCCGAAAGACAAAACTAAAAATGTTATGCGAAACCTTCACATCAGGAAACTGTGCCTGAACATCTGTGTAGGAGAGTCTGGTGACAGACTGACGCGTGCCGCTAAGGTGCGTATTCACTTAGAAAAGCTGTATTTTTAATAATGATGATAAAGCCGCTATTTTTGTCATATGAATAATTATCATGTTAGAGGTTAGGTTTTACAGCATGAATTTGTTCAAGTTTCACAACGTTTTGTGTTTCTTTGTAAATTCATGCAAAACTAGTAATTTCTTATTTGCAACTTCTGGGCACTAACACTTTACTGTCCAGAATACTAATAGAAATAACAAAGATTACCTCTTATGTTAGATAAAAATTAAAGTAAGAATAATATTCCATCCTTAAGAAGCTATAAATTTAATTGGAAATCTTCATTTTAGGATAAATGTTTAGTAATTAATGTATTTATTTTACTTCATTTATTCTTTGTTTAAGTAAATATGTAACTAGTCAATGGTTATGCTTAGTAGACCCATTGGTTAAATTAGCAGCATAAGACTGACCCTCTTATGCATAAAGGCAAAATAACTAGTGTACCTCATATCTCCCTGTGGCCTGTTTCATGAAGCTACGACTTACAAATTACATGCAGAAGTCTCTTTTTGCAAAAGGAGTTATATATAGATTTCTGCTTGTAATTTGTGACTTGTAGCTTCATGAAATGGGCTTCTGGCTATTTTTCTTTGTGAAATTTGAAATTGATAGAAATTATAAGTTTATTGTAACTCTATAGGAGGTTCATTTTTAACTTGATAGATAGTTCTCAAGGAAAATCCAGAACATGTCCCATAACTGTGATTAAAAACAAATTATGATAACCAAAACCTTTCTTTACAAGTGTGATGTTTGTTTCAGGTGTTGGAACAATTGACAGGTCAGCAGCCTGTGTTCTCTAAGGCTCGGTACACTGTCCGATCCTTTGGTATCAGACGTAATGAAAAGATCGCTGTCCATTGCACTGTCCGTGGTGCCAAGGCTGAGGAAATCCTTGAGAGAGGTCTCAAAGTGAGTAATCCTCATATAATTACAAGTTAGTGTTTTTATGGAAAATCCCTTGTAAACAGATTTTGGCACAAATACATAGTTTTAATCCTCAATTAACACAAGAACTACATAATGGCATCACTTTGCATTTTTTCTTGTCCATTCTTTATCTTTGTAAACTGGCTTTTCTTTCTGAAATATTTAAATGATTTCCATGTTTCTTTACTTTTTTAGATTACAAGAAACATATTTTTTTTAATATTTCTGTAAGAAAAGCTTGTAAGCTTGTTTTTCTGTAAGATAATGGGTGGACATGATAAAATACAAACTGATGCAATTGTTTTGCTTGCGGGTGTAGTTACAATTGTTTTTTATAGTTCAGGAATGAGCAATAAATTACTTGATCATTTGTTTAATATCTAATTTATGATTTGGTTTTCAAGGTATTCTAGTTAAATTTAAATTATATTCTGAATTCTCTATTGTTTAAGTTAAAACTAAAGTAAATCAACACTTACTAGATTTAAATTATGAATAAGTAGATGCATTTAAAAAAAACATTGCATTATTGTTCAATTTCAATTCAATTTCATCATCATATTTATTTATATGATAGCAGACACCGCAGTCTCACTGTTACCTGGCTGACATTGAACTGTGAATTCATTGTATTAGAACAAAATCACATAACTAATTCTCTTTCAAATAGCTGCATCTCTTTTAGTTCAATCAGACTACTAGTAATATATTTTTTTTAGTTTGGTGTTAGGGTAGTTCAATCAATCTTCATTACTAATTGGGTGGATCAACTTTTAAGGTACTCTCCATTTTTTGACATGTTTCACAAATTGTTTGTTTTTAGAATAACTATATATTTGTTAATGACTTGATTTACACACTTATTATATCAGACCAAATATGCTAATATTTAAAATAATTTGATTTATAATGGTACAGTTTTAAATAATAATATAGTCCATAACACATCGGACAATGTTGTCCCTAGGTTTTGTATGGATAATGTGCATTTTCCCCTGAGTTACTGATTTTTTTTGAGGTTTTTTTTTTTTTAAGGTGTTTGTAACATTCTGTAAATCTGGTGGTCTGTTTTTAAGATTCATATATTCAATATAACCATAAATCACTAGGAAAGTTTTAATACCGAAAAGAAAAAGACCTTAATAGTTGATTCACCCAATACTGACCACAACTATTAGCATGAATTGTTCAAGTCTCACAAACAATATCTGTGTTTCTTTGTAAATTCATGCAACAGTATTATTTCCAATTTGCAACTTCTGAGCACTAAACTTACTGTTTGGAATACTAAGAGAAATAACATTTTTACTGTAAATTAAAATTGTTAACAGATGTCCAGACATTATGTAAATTAATGTGATCTGCTTATGTTTATTCCATATTGTGATATTTCTATATTTATCAAATGAGTTTTTGTTGTCTGCCACCATGTTGTGGTTGTCTTTATCCTGGTGGAAAAAACATCCATCACATGCATGCAATGTGAAAAATACTTTTTTTAAGGGTTATTTAAAAGTTATTATTGTATTTCCTTCCTTGTTGTGTTTCAGGTTAGGGAATACGAGTTGAGGCGTGACAACTTCTCCGCCACGGGAAACTTCGGTTTCGGTATCCAGGAACACATTGATCTTGGTATCAAGTATGATCCCTCAATCGGTATCTACGGTCTTGACTTCTACGTTGTCCTAGGACGACCTGGTATGGCACTTATTTATTTAGTTCTATTCCTTATTTTGTAGCTCCTTACCCTGTCTACAAAGCTAGCTGTCTTGGGTTCACATTTGTTCCTGAGTCATGGATGTTTTCTATGTATTTTAGCCTAAATTTCTCTATACAAGTATTTATATTGTTAGCCCGTGTGTGTCAGGCCATTAACGGGCCAGTACCAATAGCACATGCCTAGAGCTTAGTTTGGGACACTAGGTCAATAATTGGTGTGATATTCCGCTGATATTTATTTATTATTATTATGCACCACCAAAAGCTGTTAGCTGTTATTAAAAATTTGTTATGGTATAAAAATAAGTTGAGGTGGAAATCTTTGGGAGAGGCCTATGTTCAGCAGTGGACGACCTATGGCTGAAATGATGATGATGATGATGACGATGATGATGATGATGATGATGATGATGATGATGATGATGATGATGATAAAAATAAGTTTATCCACTCAAATGAAAGTAAAGGTGTTTTTAATTTTGCATAAACATTTGATCATATTTAGATACAATTTGGCACTAAGGTAGTTCATGTTCTGAATTAAGGATGAACAGTAAGTGTTGTTCCCACCCACTTGGCTGTGAGGGAATAACACGATGATAAATGAGTTTTACATGGAGGAAGTCGCGAGCATGGGCTAGTATGTAGTAACATGTTATTCTTAGTTTGTGCCAGTGTGGTTGTCTTTAACACAATCAGAATAAGATTGACACTAGTTTGAATTTTGATCTGGGGCGGGGTCTGTTAATTCAATATGGTCTTGCACATTTGTTCAAAAGTGGAGAATATTTTCAAGCTCCACTTTGTAAAGTATGTGCTAAATTAATCTTTATTTCTAGAGATTTATGATTTTACGAGTAAATCTCTTTGAGCTAAGGCACATATCCCTTTAATAAATCTATGACTTTGTCAATGACTTCAGTTTAATGCGACCCAAATCTTAACAGTCAAATGAAGTAAAAAAATAATTAAATTTAACATTTTACCTTCAGCGCAAAACAAAACACAACGCGGGCGCGGCTCGGCTCTTCTTTCTTGTTGGGACCGGACCCGCGCACGCCTTCTGTGTAATTTTATTTATATAGTGTTGGGCGAAAAAATGTGCCATACTTCCGAACCGCGTCTGCGTTCTGTGTGTGTGATTTTAGGGTTAGGTTAGATTAGGTTTAGTTGGTCAAACAAGAAACCCTTATAGTTTCGCCATGGCATCAAATAGTTTTTTTTTTTTCATACATGTTGTTTTTTGTGATAGTTTTTTGTGTTTGTAGTTAGGATTTATATACAACAATGTTTGCAACCCAAAAATCATAATGGATTAATAACTGGCGACTTTTGTCTTGTGACATACTTGATCGCAGGTTGACATTAAAGTAGCTCAATTTTAGCTGGTTAGTTATCGACCTTACAGGATTCTTTGTCGTAATGGAAACACTCGCTACGACCAAAGGCTTATAGCGCAGAGTCCGTAACACTGCGGCAATAACTATTAGCTTATTGTTAATTAGCCTCGTGCCGAGAGCGGGCGCAATACCTACTACCTTGCGATCACGGGTAGACAGTAGGCATATCAAGCCACTATGACTTTGTATTTTTTTTACTATTTACACATTATTCGAGATATTATTATTATAAACTTATTTTCAGGTTTCAACGTAGCACACAGGAGACGTAAAACCGGAAAGGTTGGGTTCCCCCACCGCCTGACCAAGGAAGATGCCATGAAGTGGTTCCAACAGAAATACGATGGTATCATCCTTAACAGTAAGAAGAACTAAGTAAAAGAACTGAAGAGTTTTTATTGTTTTATTTATAGAATACCCTGGTAACAATATACTAATTTCAAGTTTATTTTTATTTATTCGTTTTACAGACTATAATTCAAATTCAAATTCAAAAACATTTAGTTTAACCAACTGGAATCATAGTTAATTTAGGTTAGTTACAATTTCTTAGCCTAAAGTTAGCAAAGAATATATCCTAATTAATACATTTTTTAAATTAAAGTGAAAATAAAAATAAAATAAAAGTACAAGTAAGGACGACAGCACTTAGTAAGGCTTGACTGTCAGTACATGGATCATATGACAATGATTCAGATACTGACAATCTAACCTGTCCGCAAATGCCCTTAGGATACCATTACAGCTAGCCCGTACCCTGCGCGCCAGAGATGTGCAGCGTTTCCTCATAGCTGTGTAGAAACAGTCAACTCTGGCATCCGCGAACATCCCTTACGCGCTACAGAACGTCTAGTACACATTCGTCAGATTCCTTTTGCGTCAGAATAAATTATAGCCTGTTTTTTTTCGGATGAAAACGGAGTTTCGAGCAGATTCCGCTATCGTCAGAATAAAATGTAGGCTGTTTTTTCGCTTCCGACGCATAGTGCCAGAAACACATTACCTGATACGCGGATGACCATAGAATACGTAGGTAGGTTTAGGTTATGTTAGTTTTGCAGCAGGCCCGGAGGGCCAAACCATCCAGAAATAGGAGCTCCGCGTAAGCGGAGCTCCGTCGACACTGCCTAATATAAAATAATATAATGTAACAAATAAATAATTTATAAAAATTAACCAAAGATTTTTCTGTCCAAAAAGTAATTCCGTTTTCGTCCGAAAAAAAACAGGCTATAATTAATTCTGACGAAAAAGGAATCTGACCAATGTGTACTAGATAGATCCTACAGAAATTGGGCAGCCCCAATTAAATCTTGAAAGCATTATCGTATTGCACACGTAGGGCGCTGTACTGCTTCCGCGTATAAGAGACCCCACAGGCTGCTCGTGTATGAGAGTAATGGGGTAGTATCTACTTAAAATGGTCGCACGACAATAGCATATTGTTAAATGCAGAGAAAACTAAGTGTATGGTAATAAGCTCCCCCTTTGTAAAAAATATCTATGAACCAATTAGGATTGTAGGACATACTTATAATTGTTTGCATTCTCAAAAGCATGCTTGTAATTGTCAAAGCATAGAAGTTGTAGAGAAATATAAATATTTAGGCCTCACTATAGACAAATGTATAAATTGGAAAATTCATATAGATACACTGTGTAATAAACTAAGATCAATACTTTTTAAAATTATAAGTTTAAAAAAGGTAGTTAGTAAGAAAATATTGTATATCGTCGGCTTAGTGCAAGAAGTCATTAACTAACAAAAAGTCAAGTCGGGGAAAAACGGGCTCAAAGTTTTGACACAGTCAAATGACCATAATTGTAATAGGTTCGGTTCTAGATTTAAAAAATAAACATCAATGGTTAGCTAAATGTATTTACTATTAAATCCAACTACACACTAGACCATAATTAAGAGTAATGGGGTAGTGTCACTCTTGTAGCCTGGTAACTAAGGGTTACGTTCAGCATACCTTATCACAACCTAAAGAGATTTTATGTACTATTCCCACCTGTGTTACCACTGGTAACAGTTAGTGGGAATATTAATCCGATTTGTTACTGCTAAAATACTTTGTGATAACTACGAATTTTTATTCCCAGTAGTTACCAGTGGTAACAGGTGGGAAAAAAAATCCCAGCTGTTACAACAAATTGGTGGTAACGGGTGGGAATAACCCGATTTTAATCATTAAAAATACATAATATCGACTCCTCGCTACACTGCTTTCAATCCATCACATCAGACTTCAGTTTCCACATCACGTCATACCGTCGTTAACGTAACCATGCCGTAGATTGAAAAAACAGGGGCTGACTCGTGGTCACACCAGTTTGTCACACCACTGCTATTCGCTTTAGTCGGTTATTCGTCAGAAATCATTTTTATTCCGCAAAAGTAGGTAGGTTAGGTTCGTTAGGTATCTAAGATGCCCGAAGGGCAAATCGCTCAGAAATAGGAGCCCTAAAAAACGGACGCAGAGCTAAACTAAAAATTATGAGCGTGTCTGATATTTTAGAGCTTCTTTGCAAAATATACATATTGATATTACTCATATTACTGACGGGGGAACCTTTCATGAAATAGTAGATGTGACTGGCGCATAATGAGAGGCCTAAATACACGAGTGTGGTTTTATGAAAAGAGCCGAAAAGAGAGTCATAATATCGGCCATTTGCTTATAGTTTCTAAACATATTATCTCTACTTTAAGAATAAAGGATTAAAGCTAAATTTGAGATCGTCTAAACTCTTTTTCACCTAAGACTAGTCCTATGACAGCTCATACAAACACGTATTACACTTGTTTCTTTAACTTTACATAAAAAATATACTGGTCACACCTAGCACCTAGCGACGCCGTTCAGGAACTTAAATAATTAATCGCATATTGTTAAATACCTCGCACATGAGTCTAATTGGTACACAGGTAAGTACGCGTATCGTCCATAATAGTGCTTCATTCATAGACGGCATCGAAGCATATAAAAACTCAAAGCCCAAGGACATGTAAAACTGTGTATAAAACGATCCATTATGTACGACATGCCTTGCCATTATCACCATAGCAACGAAATTGTTTTATTGTCACCAATAAGTGACAGGTATATTATTTTTTATACACACGGTATTAATCTTAACCGCGAAAATGGCTGGTACATTTGGAGGATTAAATGATGAAGAAGAGGAGGATATTTTGGCGCCGAAAGAGCCCCAGGTGACGTCTCAGGACCCGGACGAGCGGAAAGCTGCTAGATGGCTTCGCATCAAACGACGGCAGGAGGCTATCAAAAGGTACTGGAAGTTGATGAAATAATAAAATTAGTCCCTACTTTGAAAATCAAAGTTCGAAGTTATGCTAGTGCTCTTCTCTCGATTTAGTCTCGAATGACGAGTGACAGGGATGGAGCTAACGTAGCCTCGTAAATTCAATTTTCAAAGCAGGGCCTCTTATCACTATCGGAAGTAGGCAGCTTCAAATCAAGGATTTGGTTCACATGCTTCCGAAAATTCTGTCTGAAACAACTTACATTTAAGGTTTTCGTACCAAAATGGTAAAAAGGAACCCTTATGGCGAAACTTCGGCGTATCTGTCTGTCTGTACGTCACAGCAGTTTTTCTTGAAACTACTGAAGCTATCTCTCATCACGAAATTCATAAAGACTGGATAGGTACTCATAATGTGACAGCTTGTTTCATAGGTAAATTTTTTGTCAACTGAGAATTTGAGAAAAATGCTTGTGTCACGACTTGCTGGTCAGGCTCTATGAAATGACCGTCGACAAAACAAGGGTTTCCCCTTTATTTCATTGAGCATACTTGTTATCCCAAGACTCCAGCTATTTTATTTCGTGCAATTCTCATTTTAATTTAACTTTACAATAATCTAGAGCCGAGGCGCCGGCTGAAGAACTGATTGCTGATGAAGAGCCAGGCCTTATAGAACAGGCCACAGCTACCGCAGCTGAGGAGTTGCAGAGACTGTCTCTGGATGGCGCGGCAAAGGTCACAAATGTCAAGGTCACCACCGATGAGCGTGAGGTCGTGCGGCGCGCTCTCTTCTCAGAAAGGCAACTAAGTATGTACAGTACGCTTAAAAACTTGAGTTCTTCTGTAATAAGTATTTTTTATTGCACACAAATATTAATTTTAATTACGATACCTAAACTTATGTGTTAGCTCCACTCTCTTTCTTTCCTCTAAACCTTTTATGCTAAACTGTAGGTAAGGTAAATGTACGTTTCGACGAACGCTTAAGACCTGGGTGTAAGTTTATTTTTTTAATAAGGTCTGGGATTTTTATACGGTTATGATCCATAGAATAATGGTAACTTTAATAAATTTGTCATCATTTTAATGTATCTGTAAATAAATTACATGGTTAGAAATATGATTAAAATATTTTTAAAGGTGTTTGAGTCGCGTAACCTGGTTTGTAGCATATACCGAACTAAGAAACTTGATTTGCACATATTACCGAATTGGGCTGCCGTATCACCGAACTAGGGAAGAAATGTATGAAATTTTGGCGCTGAGTGGTGCTCAAACTTTAATGAAACAATATACATTTAATGCAAATCCTTGTTCCCGTATGTACAGTTTTTTTTAAAGATTTTTGATAGTTTTGCGGGAGGTCTGATCACCTCTATGGTTTTGAATGAAATGACTAATATTTAAATAACTAAGACAACCGGCCTTAAGGAGTTAGTTAATCGACACGATACTAACAAGACCAAACATCGCCTATACTTTAATGCTTAACAATCGAGATTTTCGCCACCTTATGGCCCCATCATCAGCAGCTCCATATAAAATTAAATATGTATTAAAAAAAAACTTCGAGCTAGTTTTAAAACATTAACGGCTTAAATGTTGAGAAGCGCTGGCCTTTACGAAAATGCACGAAAAATAATACATTTTAGTATCGGCTTAGCTGTTAATGGATTAAGAATCATATTCCAATGAACATCGTGCTGTATTTTGGCTGAGGCAGATATGGATTCGGTAGCAGAGACCATGGGTACTAATCACCGAACGCCTTTCGGTGAATTGGACAACCCAAAATATGTGGAACCTATCGAGCGAACACATTTAACAAATAGTGTTTAGACGTAAAAGTATCGGTATAATTACAAATCTGACATTATTACTAACAAATAGAACTATTATGTAACCATGAATACATATCGTTTTTGCTACTATTGCTTAAAAGGTATATATAATTAATTTTTTTAAATACCCTTGCCAATAAGCTTATTTTCATGTCAAAAAGCCGTAAAAGTTATAAATTTCCAACTAAGTTTTTCAACAAATGTCTAATTTATTGATGTTCGGCAATTACTCAGTAAATTTGGAATACTTCTAGTTATTCCAAAAGCAAAGTAGATTATATAAGTAAGTCATGACCAACCAGCAAATAAATAATTAAAAAGGCATACGCTTTCCCTGATTCCGAACGTCGTTCGGTAAAACCTTCCACTCAAAATAAGGGTTAACTCATCACCGAATTCACATTTTTGCTAATTTCTATAAATATGACTGCACTAAATTCACTTCATTTGTCAGAACACAAAAACTAATTAAATAACAACACAGAAAAACCATATTTTCAAACACAAAGGTAACCTAAAACGGTTTTATAACCTTAAGAAGTATACGCGATTTCTTACCGATTTACACAAGGACTCCCCTACAAAACGGCGATCCACCGACTTGATCGATTGTTGCGTCCAAAGAGAATATAATCACTACGTTTTAAGAGACCGAACTTCATATAAATCATTTTCTGAACGTTTTGTATGACGATACCAAGAATTATGCACCAACATAATAAAAATTAAATGTTGCCATGCCATTCCAATTTAAAAACAAAAAACTAGTGTTGCGAAAAATCGATTATAGTGATTTTATTAACCGGTAATCATGGATGTAGCCATAACCGTTAGTTTATATACAACTGGATTTTATTAGTACAAAATAAAACAAATAATTTTATATTAAACTTTATTTCTTTCTTAGGTACATTATAATCTATCTAAATCATCCTCATTACTAACTTTCTCATTCAACTATTACGTATTTACTCTAATAACAAAATACTCAATGCTTAATCAATTTCAATACACAGAATTACTTATACTAAATAACTGCAACTAATAATTTGATTTTTATTTCATGAGCAGATCATTCCAATTTTGATTACTTCATAGAATAACTGTTCAGGGAATATTATTTGGCAAATTATTCAGTTTGTATGATTTTTAAATGGCAGAACCAAAAAACAACGAATTTCATTTGTGGTCGACGTTTCATTACATTTGTTTTTAAATAATCGAATACACATAGCTCCACAGCTACGCGGAACACCCAGTAGGTCTCAATAAATCTATAGGTTAGGTTAGGTTAGAATTGCGTCAAGGCGCGTAGCGCCACAACTACGCGGAATAGAATGGTATTACCTACGTGAAGTAATTTTTATGTTCCGTTCTCAACATAATACCATAGATAATTGTGAATGCCAACTATCTTAAATTTACATAATATTATTTGTAATAATTTGCATGTTAATTAAATGTACTTGAAACAGTAAATCACGAAATGTTTTCCATGACATAATTCAACTATTTAATGAAATGATCATCCCACAAGTAAAAATACACTATAATATAATATTCTTTGCAATGACAATTCCACGAACTGAATTTTCGACGAAATGTAAATAGATGAAATGTTGACTTTGAAGTGAAATTCGACGAAATAAGTGTCAACAATTTGATGATAGATAGATAGGCTTACTTCGGATTAAAATTTGACACATTTTGTATGAGCAAATGTCAAATTTTAACTAGCAGTAAACCTTATCTATCCGCGGATTGAATATAGGGTTTGGCCATTAGTGCTGTGGGCTCCCCTACTAACGGCCAAACCCTATATTCAATCCGCGGATAGATAAGTTTACTTCAGATTAAACTTTGACACATTTTGTATGGGCAAATGTCAAATTTTAACCAGCAGTAAGCCTTATCTATCCGCGGATTGAATATAGGGTTTGGCCGTAAATGTAATGTTTTATAATTAGATTATAGGTAAAAAACTTAAGTAAAGCTCGTGGTGCATGTAGTTGTGTACAAAACTAATATGGGGTGTTACGTCAAATTTCAAATCTAGAATGTTTAACGGTCTATACAGATGTGTTAACTACTACATGCAACAGGAGCTTTACTTAAGTTTTTTACCTATGATGATGATGATGATGATGATGAGTGGGGACGCGGCCGAGGTAGACGGGCGGTCGAGTGGCTCTCCAGTCATTCCGCCCTGTTCCCCTTGGTCAGGCCTCAGGTTATTGGCCCGGCGGCGCTCCCATCCAGCACTGATCCCATCTTCTTGTTTTCCTATAGAACAAAAGTGCGTCCTGTAGGTTAATGCTTTTAAGTGTCTCTGCTGATAATGCGTCCTCCCCGAGTGTGCGATGTCTCAGTGACGAGTACATTACACACTCGGTTAGAACGTGTTGGCTAGTTTACTCTTTACCGCAGTGTGGGCATCGAGGATCCTGTTTGACTCCTATTACCGTCAGATGTCTGTTGAGTGGACAGTGTCCAGTCAATATCCCTGTCAGTATACTTAGGTTGTACTTACCAAGATTTAGTAGATACCTTGTTCTGTTTCTGTTTACCCTTCCTATCATAAGTTTGGATTGTCTGCATCCCTGTGTTGTTATCCATGCCTCATTTGTCTTTGTCTCTATTCTTCTGGCGATTACTCCTTTCGTTACCGTTGCGGATATCGGAAGGGCTGGCTCCGGGCCCAGATACTGTAGATCCGCCCCTGCTCTGGCCAGTTCATCTGCCTTTTCATTTCCTATTGCTCCACTGTGCCCTGGTACCCATGCTAGTGTTACATTGGATGCTGTGCCTAGATTGTTCAGTTCATTCCTGCACTCCTGCACCAGGGAGGATTTGATGACCGGATTGTCTAGTGCTTTTAGTGCTGCTTGGCTGTCTGAGTAGATTATAACGTGGCTTCCCGTTATATCGCTTCTTTCCTTGAGATCCTGCGCACACTTCATGATGGCATACACTTCCACCTGGAACACACTGGTAAAGTGTTATATAGGGGCGCAATGAAACAACCGTCTTGAGTAACTGCTGGTTTATTACTAGTTAGACAGAGGGCGCGTGAGGGCGCGATGCATGCATACCCACATATATGACATCTCCTCCGCACTAATTTTCAAACCTGATAAACAGAAATAAACACAATATCAAAACAAACTCTTAATACTACAACTTATAGCTAATATTTTTCCTTGGCCGCAAACGGTTCCTTAATTCCGCGGGCGCAGGTGATTGCATGGATACAGGCATCGATGCATCGGCCGAGCTCGGCGCCGGCCCCGGCGCGCCGCGCGGCGGGTCGGCCTCGGGCGCCGGCGGCAAGCTCTCCTCGCCGTCACAGTCCGCCCACATTTCCTCCTCCACCGGGTCTAGGTTCAAATCGTTATTAAGTGACTCCGCAGACACTTCACATTCTTCCTCCCCAGATACAACCGTTGTTTCTGAAACGTTTATCCTTTCGGGCGATGGTGGAGCAGGCAATGGAGGCGTGCGACCGCTAGAGACGACATGTGTCACCCTGTCATCACAATTGCTGTCACCTAAACCAATAGGACCCTTATACTTAAGTAATTGGTCCATATGCCTTATGCAACTAGAATTAAATTTATACACGAATACTTTAAACATCTTATTTCCTACCTTTTCCATTAAAGTACCTAATTCCCAAATTTGTTTACGCGCACTGTACCAGCGGGCCCAAACTTTTTCTCCAATCTCAGAACCACGTTGGTTTTTTTGCGTTTTAGTTTTATCCTGCGCGGGTAAGCAGTTATCTGTAGGCAGAATTAGGTCGAGCCGCGACCTTAAATCCCTTCCAAACATTAGTTTAGCGGGTGTGGTGCCGGTAGTACAGTGCACTGTATTTCTGTACTCGAATAAACAACCATACATTTTATCTAGTAACAACTGTTGATTCATATTATCGTTGATGACAGATTTGATCATTTTTTTACAAGTTTTCACAGCAATTTCGGCTTGCCCATTACTATTAGGGTGATACACGGGTGAATTTAAATACTTAATGCCGTTGTTGGAACAAAACTGGTTAAACTCGATGCAATTAATTTTTACATCGTTGTCCGATACTAGGACTTTTGGGATCCCGAAAATTGAAAACAAATATTTCAATTTATAAATTAATGCTTGAGTTGTGGTACCGTTACTCATGAGCAAACAATCTACCCACTTACTGAAGGCATCAACCACTACCAGGAATACCTTTTGCCCTAACGACATGTAGTCGATATGAATGCGGTGCCAAGGCGCGGGGGGGCGCGGCCACGGCGCGGGCGGCTCGCGCGGCGGCGCGGCGCGCTGCGCGAGGCACGCGCTGCACGCGCCGCTGCGTCGCTCGATGTCACCGTCGATGCCCGGCCACCACATTCTACTACGCGCATTGCTCTTCATTTTAACAATTCCTTGATGGGTGCTATGAAGTTCTTCCAACATCCGTTCCCTTAGCGCTAAAGGAATAACCACCCTATGGCCTCGTAATAAGAACCCGTTCTCAAATTCTAAGTCAGTCCTACAAAGATAGTATGGCCTCATTTCGGTACAATTAATTTTACGCGGCCATCCGCGTCGCATGTACTTAGCGACTATCATCAACACCGAGTCCGCACCTGTTTCTCGCCTGACGTCCGTAGCCGTCACCGCCGGTGTGACCGCGTCTAAAAATTTTAATGAGCTAAACTTATCAAATTCTTTATCGCTATCACAAGTCGTTTCCGGTAAGGGCGCGCGTGAAAAATAATCTGCCACTAAGTTATTTTCACTACTCGTATACTGCACTGTGTAGTTATAAGCGGATAGAATAATCGCGTATCTTTGTAGTCGCAAAGCGGTCGTAATTGAAATTCCGTTTTTGCTATTGAAAATTGAAACAAGAGGTCGATGATCCGTTTTCAGAATGAATGGTTCACTACGGCCATATAAGTATTGGTGAAACCTTTTTACGCCAAATATGATGGCCGTCGCCTCTTTCTGAATTTGGCTATAATTACGTTCACTACTAGAAAGGGTCCTCGATCCGAAAGCGAGTGGGCGTTCGCGACCATCTGCATCGCGCATCGACAACACGGCTCCGAGCCCGGCCGGGCCCGCGTCCACCGCCAGCACCAGCTGCGCGCGCGGGTCGAAGTGCGCCAGCGCGCGCTCGGAGGCCAGCTCGCGCTTCACGAGTCGCACGGCGTGGCGCTGCCGCGGCCCCCACTGCCACTCGGCTCCCGCCCGCAACAGTTCATGCAAGGGACTCAGTAAGCTAGAAGCGTTAGGAATGAAATTTCTGTAATAATTTATTACCCCCAGAAAACGTTTAACTTCCGTCACGTTTGTAGGGTCTGGTGCGTTTAAAATCGCTTTGACCTTGTCAGTACAAGTTTGCAACCCACGGCTGTTTATTGTATAACCTAAATAGGTTACACTATTCTTAAAAAACTCGCACTTCTCCTTTTGTAGGCGAAGTCCAGCATCGCTAAGTCTACTCAGCACTTCCCGTAACCTTTGCAAATGAACTATTTTGTTCGGACCTGTTATACAGATGTCATCTAGCCAACAACTTACTCCATCAATTTGTGATAAAAGGGTTTCCATTGCTTTCTGAAATATGGCCGGCGCGTTAGCTAAACCATAAACGAGTCGGGTATATTTAAACAATCCTTTGCTGGTGTTGATGGTAGTAAGTTCCTGTGATGCATCACTTAAAATAAATTGGTTATAAGCGTTTTTAAGGTCAATTTTGCTGTAATGTTCGCCCCCCCCTATGTTTGCGAATACCTCCTCGATCCTCGGTAATGGATATTTATCTATAATGAGGTCTTTATTGAGGGTAACTGAGAAATCTCCTGCAATCCTGACTTTGCCGTTCTCTTTTAAAACGGGCACTATAGGTGTCGCATATTCTGAATGATTAACGGGCACTAAGATACCTAAACTTACAAGCCGGCTCAATTCATCTTCTACTTTATCTTTTAAGGCAAAAGGTACTGGACGCGGTTTGAAAAATTTTGGAGTTGCGTTTTCTTTTAATTCCAAGTTAACCTTGAACTTATTAAAAGACCCCAGCTCATCCCGCCATAGTTCAGGGAATTGTTCCAACACTCGGTCAACATCGAAATCATCACTGATTTTATTCAATTTAGTTGTAAGCGCTAAGTTAAACGTGGACATAAAGTCCCGCCCGAGCAGAGGCGGTCCACCCTCTTTTACAACAAAAATATTAATCTTTTTCGTAAGACTCTCATAAGTTGCATCTATCGTAAAATAACCCAGTGGCGAGATTTTATGTCCGTTGTAAAGGCACATTTTAATATTGCATTGTTCCAATTTGTAATTAGAGAAAAGATCGTTGTATAATTTATCTGAAATGACCGAAGTTCCAGAACCGGAATCTAACTCCATAGATAATAGTACATTTCCTAAATTTAACTTTAAGATAATAGGTTTAACAATTTCGTACCTTAAGTTAAAATTATGGCATTCCTCACAGCAATTTTCGTCACCGGGTTCGACTTCGCACTCCAAACTATTTAGTCCCGTAGATTTACAAACTTTCTTTAAGTGCCCTACTACACCACACTTTTGGCACCTATATTTTTTGTAACGACACTTTTCACCACAATGGCTTTTCATGCCACACACGGAGCATCGTTGTTGATCGCGACATTCGCGACCTTCCGCCGCCTGCGCCGCGCTGCCGCCGCCGCCGGTGCGCAGCGCGCCGCCGCCGCCGCTGCGACGTGCGCCGCTGCCGCCGCCTCGACCGTATCCTCCTCCGCTCGAAATGCGGAAAAGCGGTTCCTCCTTAATGCTGGTGGAACCGGTCGTCATCACAACCTTCGCATCCTTAACGGCCTCCGCTTGCTCCGCTATCTTTAAGGCCTCTGCTAACTTTAACGACGAAGCGCTTTGCTCGAACAACTTCTCACGTTCAGGACCGGGACCCAGGCCAAGGACGAAACGATCCGCTAGATTCATTTCCAAGGCGGTGCCGAAGTCGCAATAAATAGCAAGGCCCCTCAGCCGTGCCGCCCAGTCTCCTAGACTTTCACCTGTGTCCCGTGACGCTCCGAAAAAACGTGCCTTGTCCGCATAAGTACCTTTCTTCGGCTTAAAATGTTCATCGAGTAATGCAACCAGCTTGGTATAATCAAGCGCGTCGATCTCGGTAGGATGCGCAAGATTGCGCAACAGGCGGTATGACTCATCGGTTAGATGCGTTATGAGTACAGCGCCTTTCTTTTCTTCCGTGATCTGGCTGTTTACTTTTAAAAACTGTGTCAACCGTCCTTTGAATATTGACCACTCGCACCTTTTATGATCAAAATTGGCCAAATTACCTAAATAAGACATGATAAATGTTTTTTTTGCACACGCGCGGGTACTTTAATATCCTCGTTCGCCACTGTTATATAGGGGCGCAATGAAACAACCGTCTTGAGTAACTGCTGGTTTATTACTAGTTAGACAGAGGGCGCGTGAGGGCGCGATGCATGCATACCCACATATATGACCCATATATCCTAGTGGTATCGTTGTATGCTCATTCGCTTCTAGGTTGTAGATGCCTGCCCCCGCTCTATTTGTTGAGGACTTCCATGAACCATCCGTGAAGCATGTCGCTCTGGGTTCCGGTATCTCTGTCTCCCAACTATCTCTCTCTCCAATATGGATTCTGTATTTCTTGTCGAAGATCTTCCTTTTCTTTATTAGGTCATTGTTAGTCATGATCATGTTCATGTTCACCATTGACTCTCTTTGTATGCTTGCGTGTCTCTTGTCCATTTCGGATCCGATCCACTCTCTGCTCATTTTCATTCTGTACCACTGTTCTGTGGCTCTCTTTTCCACTTCAAGGTGTACAGGGTTCAGTCCTAGCATTATTTCCAGGGCCTGTGTGGGAGTTGTCCTCATTGCCCCGGTTGTCATTAGACATGCCAGTCTCTGGACCTTCGTCAACTCCTTGTCTATGTCTTTTATTTTTGCTCTGTGCCACCACACTATGGCTCCATATAGCAGTCTGGGTAGGACCACTGCTTTGTATATCCATTGTGTTATCAGTGGTCTTAGTCCCCATCTTCTGCCTATGGCTTTCCTGCATTGCCATAGGGCTATTGTTGCTTTCCGACATTGCTCCTTTAGTTTTTTTACCTATACCCTTGTCTGTATATAAGGTACAGGGTATAAGGTAGGTATTCGTACTTTATCTCTAGGTAAGGTTCGAGGATAACGTGTAGGACATTATAAATCACCTAGCCATTCCCTGCTGTTGCGCTTTTTTGTTTTTGTCTGCTAAGTCTTCTTCCTGTGCAGACAACTTCATGTTTATACGTTCACACTGTCTTCTTATCAATAACATTGCCAGGCGTACAGATAGTATATTAAATATCTGACTGCGATGTTCATCGCATTTTATGAATGAACTGTCCCAATTAGCCATAAATAATGTGACTGTTAGGCTGCTTATGTTGTTCTGGTGGAGTATAGGTATAATTTCATTTTCAAATGTCTCCACACAATTTTCTACATACTTACAAAGATTTATATGAGGATATGTTAGTGAGGACTTGTCTGCCCACCACTCTCTTAATTTGATGTACAAAAATGTATCGTCGTCATGATTGACGGTGGTCAGACACTTCTCACAAATCGAACAGTGGGGTTTTTTTAAAATGGAACTGGCCAAGTAGCCACTAATATATACAATGGGCTGGCCTTCGACAGTAAGAAGTTTTGTTAAAGTGTCGTCTTCATGGTCGTCGGGTATATGAAGCGTAAAATTCTCAGAGTCTTCGTTTTCTTTGTTTTTATCTTCTTCACCTCCGTCGTCGTGTCGTTTATTTTCTTCAGTTCTGCAGAGCTTCGATGTGGACACTGAACCGAAGACTAAATTATGTAGGTCCGTCAGTATAATATTGGAGTCTTTTTGACAGTTTGAACCTCTGCTGTGCGGGGCAGACATTCCATTGATTACTGTCGTCTTTAAGGCAGCCACAAAAGCCGTTACGGTAGGGTTTCTATTGGTTGGGCTATGTTGCCGTATGACTCCAAACAAATTCTCGAGAGAGTCTTGGTTCAACTGCCTCAGATTTAAATACTTGAATCCGAGGCGTTGAACTTCGCTCCATATGTCCCTAAATGAGCATAGGGTTGTTAGGTACCCTTGAATGCATCGGACATTTTTCGCGTGACTTCCAGTTTCTTTATTTACAAATGTCACTGTTTCCAACATTTTCCTATAATGGGCCCACGCACTGACGTGATTTGTTTTAGCAGAAACATTTTCTCGCTGTCCTTTTTTAACATCCTCCGGGCCAGAAGGACCATTAGTGCAATCAAATAGTCGATCCAAATTGTGCACTATTTCTCCGGACTCGTTAATTTCTTGCCTCGTGTTCGGGCTTTCTTCTGCCAGCGCTAACAGTTTTAGAACTGCTGCGACCGTGTTGCTAAGTGTTTGTGCAGCATACTTTACCTTCATTTTAGCCCTGTATTTAGGCTGTATATGATTGGGTGTAATTTTACTGAGGTAAAGAAGATTCCTGTTTCTTTCTTCTACTTTCTTCATGTGTTCCCATTTCGCCTTTTTCCCGTCCATTTTTATTATACCGTAGTTCATGAAGTTGTTTCTAATGGATTTAAAAAGGTGGGGTACATCATAAACCACGAATATTTTTTTACTCCCCACATTAAAATAATTTTTCATAGAGGGCCCTTCCTCAGTTGGAGAATAATCCCTTAAGATTTTAAGTGCCCCCATATTGGTGGGCCCTTGATCGCAAACTGTGGCGAGTACTCGGTAGCCGGTTTCATTTACAGCGCTGATTATCTCCATGATAATTGCAGCCAACTTTTGGGACGAGACCGTCCCTTTCACAAAATAAAATGCAACCGGCTGCTTAAATTTCTTCCTTATGCCTTGGAGCATGAACACCAAAGCATGGTCTGCCAAAGAATTGCTTCGTTCTGACTTGCCCATGTCAGTGTAACCGTCTACTTTATCGCTTCTGCTGTTAAAGTTCAAACGTGGTTTTATTGCTATTTCATCAAAGAGTAGAGAGCAGTATTTATCTTTGATATATAAGGCTGAAGTTTTGCGCAGATGTTCCAAAATCTGCATACTAATGCCAGGCTCCATTGGAACTTTTTGCAATATACTTTGCAAAGTTTTGACACTCGGTAAAGGTACCAAATGTTGCAAATACTTGTATGCCTTTGGCGATCTTTTTAGAATGGCCAAACAAGATATTTTGTATTTTGTTGTCCATCGGTAACCACGGGGTTTTCGTTTCTGGTTTTGCAGCGCCAATGTAACAATTTCTTTAAGCAATGGCGATTCCAAGTTCTCCATAAGTCTTGCATTTTTCTTAAGTGACCTTATTGTTGCCTTAACTTCTTTGAGTTGTCTTATTAACTCATCCTTCTTCGTATTGCATTCTGTAAACAAGAATAAAAGGTTAATTCGTTACAAAACGTTGATTTTTACATTTCTTGTCAAAAAGACCTCTAATTACAGTTGCGCTTATTGAATAGCATATTTTAGTAAAACTTGTGAAATTATATTCCAATACAACGTTACAGTATAGAATAGTATAATTTAAAAAATCATTTTTGGATTTCACGGTAAAATAGAAAAAAAACCGGCCAAAGGCGTGCCGTGCTATATATACTCAGTGTATAGTTCCGTAACCGTTATACTTATAACAAAGAAAATCACTACAGTGTAAATTTCAGTGTAACCTTCCCCCCCCCCCCGCTACAAAACTCTATTCTCAATATATTTGCCGGGAACTGCGCTTAATATAACTCAATTGATCTATATTGTTCAAAATAATTATCATTAAAAGTTACCAAATTAGGCTTTTCATGATTTTCAGGGTTCCGCAGCCAAAAAGTGCCTATTGATTATTTATTATTAGATATTGACTTGAAATTTTCACAGAATGTGTATTTCTATTGCCGCTATAAGAATAAATAATAGACAAACAGACAGACATGATAAAATTACAAGGGTTCCGTTTTTGCCATTCTGGTTACGGAACCCTAAAAATCGGAGCAGTGGGCGAGTGGGTAAACCGTGCGATTTTTAATCAGAAGGTCCGCTGACTTTAAACACATTTAAATGTATGCACAATGACACAATCAGAAGATTAAGTACTTACCAGTGTTTGGATTTGCTTGCTCTGTTTTATGGCGTTCTGAATCAATAACTACAGCAGTGCTCGATCCGAGGAGTTCATTTGCAATACCAGGGCATTTTGTTGGTACTGGCGCTGCTGAAATAAAAATAATACATCATATTTGGGAAGAAGCATCATTTTTACCCGACTACGGCGAAGCAAAAAGGAGGCTATATGATTTTGACCGGTATGTACATATGTATGTTTTTATGTTTATTTATTTCATGAGGAAAAAAAGCAGTATAATTATATCGTAAGTAAATCTCTCTCTGTAAAAAAACATTAAAATGGTGTCAAAACAAGAGCTTCATACCCGCCATAGTATTTTTTTTATACCTGACATTGGGTTTATTAGGCTTGAGTCAGAAACCGATTCTGCCAAATCTATTCAGCGCTTCAAACTACCAAGCGTTTAAAAATACACCGAATGTTGTAAGGAATGGATTCTGTTTCCTGATTGGTCGATTTAATATAGCTCTATTCTGGTTGGTTGATACTATATATAAATAAGTAAATTAACGTTTATGTTCAATAAACTTTAGCCCCTAGAGGTTATTAAGTAGCTTTAGTCCCGATATGCAGAGACGTAACGTTTTAAGAGCATGAGAAGTAAACAGATAATTACCATTTAAATTTTGAATAACAGATGTTGACAGTGGCTCTCTGCTCGTAGAAGGCGTAGGCTCAAAAGTGGCAAGCTGCTTCTCCACAGGAATAATCGAGTCTGCAGCTGAAACGGATATTCATTGTGTAGGTACGGTCAAATAACATAAGCCGATGTTCAGCTAATAGTAGCTGGATTGCACACATTATATTATAAATACGCGTTGGGAGTCAAATATTATTTAATTTTACATAATTTCCACAATCCCAAAAATAACCAGATCGGCTTTAGCAGAGGTTGATCAACAATCGGATATTTGCCTGATATTATATTAATAATAGATCAATATACGTAGTATGATAAGATAATTCAAAATCAAACTTGAAATTGGTAATAAAATAAATAACTTATAGCCTTTTAAAGTTTTTTGTCTATCTCTTTCTCACGAAACGATGTTTTGCGTGTAATATATGGCGGTTGATTAATATGACGTCATATTACTGTATTTTCCTCCCTTTCTAGAAGCAAGTTTTAAACATTTATATCTTTCTTATTTTTAAAGATATTAAAAAACAATTTATTCTACGCTATTCGTGATTCGGAAGGTAAAAAAACCTTTAATTTAACTACTAATAAAAAAATTGGCAAATACCTATGCGGCCTCTTACAGTTGGGAGAAATCTTGTGATCTATAGTAGGAATATTTTGTGATCTTTCTAAAGCTTTTGATTGCGTGAATCACACAACCCTTAATTTAAAATTAGAACATTATTTATTTACTTTGCACGTCTGTGTTTGGGTCATCAATTTATATATGTGTACCAAATTTCAACCCAATCGGTCCAGTAGTTTCGGAGCAAATTGGCTGTGACAGACGGACAGACAGACAGACGCACAAGTGATCTTATAAGGGTTCCGTTTTATGGTTATTCTTTGCATAACTTTTTACGGTAACTTCGAAAAGTTTTGCAAGTTGATTACATAATTTTGTTGAAAGTTGATTGCTTCTAAAATCCGAAGGTTCTTTTTGAAGCTCACATACTGTACCTACCTTTTCATATATTCCAGTTAAATATTAAATTATTATAAATATCAATAAGTAGGTTAGGTAGACATTGCTCTTATAATGTTCTATAGATTATATAGCTTGTTTTTTCGCTTTTCAGTTGATTTTTTATTGCAGTTGGGTTTTTTGTTTATATTAAATATTTTTTAAATAATAAGAATCTCGGAAATTATGCGTTATTGGACATTATATACTCCAAATAGGGTCAAGAATCGATGGTTAAAATCCTTCGGGTACGTCCCGGGCACGGTGTATACGTCCCAGTGCAGTACAGGGCTCAGCACAATAGTCCATAGGGCAATAGGCCCCACGCGGGTCTAGTGGGGATTGGGGACTTCACTTACATAGTTGAATTACTGTGCATTGCGATATTTTCCTTTACCGTTAAGATCATGGTAAATAGCAAATTTGATACCGCACACAAGTTCCGAAAACCCCAGAGGTACGGAGCCAAGATCGAACAACCGAACCTCTGCTGAGGGGCACGACCGATTACTAGGCTACCACAGCTTACAAGAAAGAATACAACTAAAGGTCTATACATCCATAATGATATTTAAAGAATCATCCTCCAACTCGTAACCGTTACTATACCCCCATAAGGTAATTTAAAAAAAAAGTTGTTACTTACTTGGCACATCACGTTCTTGGTTTATTTTATACCTTTTTGCTTCTTCCTCTGCAGTTTCACCCGGTCTCTTTACCGCTTTTGCTTTTACTGGTGCTAAAAAATGAAATAAAGTTAGTAACCCTTCACATGAAGTAAATATATATCTGCTTAATATTAATTGCGACGACGCGCTAGGATAAGTGTGTAGTGATTTTGCTTACGTCGCCAGTGGTCCATTTCGAATCCCGGCAACGGCAAAAAGATAAAAGTTTGTCTTAGTTTGGGACTAAAGCTTGTTACAGACAGAGTTATATAATATTCAATAGCTATATTATAATATAGCATTCTGGTATGTTTCAAAAATATTTCATATTATTTTTAAGTCATTTGTTGGTAGTTTTATTTTATCCATTTTGTGCAGTATTTTTTGCTGTAATGTAGTGCAGTAAATAGTCCATTATTTTCATCACAAAAACTTAATACCTCCTCTGCTGCAGTTTTACATCTAATAAAGTTCACTATTCTGTTAAATCTTATTACTCTACATATAAACAAGGCACTTGCTTGAAAGTATCAATATTTCTTTAAAATAACGTAAAATAAATAGAAAATGTTAAAGAAATGTAAGTTGTCTTATTATTTCATTAAATATACATACAATTAATTACAATTAAATATTAAAAGTAATTGGTTTGACCGAGTCCATAAAGCCACTTTTAGCAGATTAAAATTGTTTTTTTTTAGCAGAAAAAAGTTGCAATATGAACACATCAGCTGTTCTCAAATTGTGCTCCATCGCCTCTGCAAGGGCTCCGTTGAAAAGACAGTGACTTGTCAAAGTCATAAATATGTACAAGAGCAAACCATATACTACAAAAAAAGAAAAAGTTCTCGAGACGTTGAAAATGAGACGTATAAATATACCGTATACATAGTACTTAAAACTGTATAGTACAATCTCGATTCAAGGAAAAGAAAAGGGACTGCAAAAAAAAACAGTGAGTCAACGTAATGTAAACTACCTTTCCTTTTTTATTAGAGAACTACGTACTGGTACTATAAAGCCATGTTCTGCTTATTTGGGATCTTCATAAAATATTAAGTGTTTCACAAAAGTTTCATCGCTACAAAAGTTTGAGAACTGCTGAGTTATATCATCAGACACACATACAATCAAAGTCCTCTTATGATCAGACCAGAGGTACCTAATTGAGTGCCGAGATCATTCCAAAAGCCTATTCCACAAAACAACATATACAACTCAATGGCAACATACAGATATTGCATTTGTAATTTTTTGCCGTTCTAATCTGTAACTAGTTTTGTGAAATGGGTCCCTAGTTGCCTGTAAGGCGCAGTGTTGTTGCAATGTCAAGGAATTATTAACAAGATGAAAATAATGGACTGTGCAAGTATAAGAATATTATTGTAGATAAATAATCACAACAATAAAAATGTACTCTTGGTATTACATTACGAAACCAAAAGAGAATGTAGCAATAACAACAAGTAGCATAGACTACTAAAAACCTACATACAGTCTTTTATTTATTATTTAAATACTTTATTGCACAAAAAAAACATAGTGTACAAAAGGCGAACTTAATGCTACAAGCATTCACTGGAGGAAAAAGAAATTGTACGTATTTACCATTCAAATTTTGAATGATGGATGTTGACAGTGGGTCTCTGCTTGTAGAAGGCGTAGGCTCCATAGCAACTTGCTGCACTGCAAGTGATGATCCTGGAGCAATTTTTGATATAATATAAAATAGGTACTATATTTTGTATTATAGAGTCTGAATATAATAAATATAGCTCCAAGATTAAAAAGTGAACTACTACACCGCGGCACTGACATAAAAAATGCAACAAGAAACTGGGTTATATAATAGCCATAGAACTCCCAATTGATCTGAAATGAAGCTGGTTTGCAGGGGAGTGTGTCCACAGAAGTAAAATTGTCTGAATCTGAATGATTGATATCCTGCTGCAAATCTGTAATCATGGCATGAGATTTGGCAGTTCTAAAGCAGTATTGGCAGTATTTGGTTATGTGTCACAGTGACATGAGCATTATGTTATTTAAAAAGATTTGTAAAAAGTCAGTGTTGTTTATTTGGTTCTTCTCAAGCCATATGGTACATTTGGTGAGTATAATGAACAATATATTACAGGTTTATATGAGTAGCTATGCTCGTCAAAAGAATGCGCCAGCATAACAAACTATTGCAAATAATTGTTACCAAAATTATTACACCAGCTCTTAGTTCCTTTTCTAAATACATTTACATTAAGGATGATTACTTTATCAAGATTATGTTTAATTAGGGCTAGCTATACTATTTGGATTAGGTCTACTACTCACCCAATTTGCTGGCAACATGTTGTGGGAAAGCCCCTAATTGGTCATCGGACAATGGTGGTGCTGAGAGGTTCACTTTCGGATAAGCTCTTTTCTTTAATTTTTTTCCTGACTTGCCAAAGTCTCTTCTCTCAAAATGGTCACCACAAACATGACGTACTTCATGCAGTTTTTCAATGGGTACATGCACAAGGTCTTCTTTACCCACTAGTTTTACCCAAGCTTTACACCTGCAAGCAAATTGTACGCAAATTAATCACTATTGTATTGTACACAGTCAACCTAATACTACAAGTAACAAGACTAACAAGTTACTAGCAGCAACTATACAAAAAATCTTAGTGGTTCAGGTCTTGCCACGCTCACCAGACTTCATATACAACATAATAACAATCATTTAATGAAACTGTATCAACTTAGAGGAAATAATTAATCTACTTAAACAAAAAGGGCTGTAAATGCGTGTCAAACCTGCAATAATAAAATAATATCACAAGGATAAGTAAATTTCATACTTGCTAAAGCAAAAACAAAGTTTATGTTATTGACTTACCGGGATTCATCTATCGGAAAACTGGCAAAGAATCCTCCTCTTTGGATTTCTCTGACACCACATATCTCACAATATCTGCTTTTACCAACCATAATGTAAGATAATCATAAAAACCAAGAGTCACTTTCTCAAAAACACCACGAGTCTCTATCTCAAAAATAACACAAGCGTACACTTAGTCAAACGGAGGAGTAAATTTACTGTAAATAAATATACTCAACTCAACGCGACACCGTGAAACACTATAGGTATACTTTAATTATGACAAAATTAAAAGTATGAAGAATTTGAAAACTAACACAAACGAAGCGAACGTTTTTCATTTGAGTTTACTGTCATATCTGTCATGTTGAAAACTCATCAGTGTTGCCACCAACATGTTTGTTTATTATGTTAGCATTAAAGGAACTCGATTGCTATACAAAATTTTTTTCTATAGGAGTTTCCAACCACTGGTTGCGTCCCGACTGAGACAGCAAATGGCCGGCTTTGCCGCGTAGTGGAAGGGATAGGTATCTAGCTAGCGGAGAAAAATATTAAAACGTATTATCAACTGTAAGTACTAGACTAATAGCTTGAAAAAGAAGAAATTCGGTGATACGGCAGATTCGGCGAAGCGTACGTTTACCTTAGTGTTTGGAATCCACGACGGCGCGCCGAACCATCTAACGTTGTATGGTTGCGTCAACGTATGATAAAAATGGTGTAGACCTACAAACCTAGACTGATTCTTACCTGTAGTGTAGTGTGGCGAGATAATTTGAAAAAATACCGTGCGTGAGTCTCTTGACCCGGAAGCAGCTAAGTAGTAGATACTACATTGCGAATCCGCCTATCTCATGAACCGTCAAAGCCTATTTTTTGTTTGGGCAATCGTGTTATAATAATGATGAGTACGATATTTTAGTCCACAGTGTTTTAAGTAGCCAGAGATGTTTAGTTGAGTTCAATTTTAGGTAGGCACAGCTAAAATAATCATGTAAATTTTATTTGTGTTAAGAATCAATGGAGAAAATTGAGGAGGAAGCGATGGATGCCCAGACGCAATATGAAGTAATTACTGCAAACTGGGACGTCATGTTGGCCATTAAAGACCCTCTAGACATAGACGCGGCCATGAAGGCGCAGAAAAAGGCGTGCGATGCGTTGTTAAACCAGAAAAACAAATTAATTGGTAAATTGAAGGACGACCTTAAAGCCACGGACCAAGCATATTACGATGACTTGGAAAAACAAGTATGCTCAATGAAATAAATAGTAAACCCTTGTTTTGTCAACACTCATTTCGTAGTCTGACCAGCGACCGTGACACAAGCATTTTTACTAATTCTTCACATGGCAACAATTTTACCTATGAATCAAGCTGTCACATTATGAGAACCTATCCAATCTTTATGCAGTTCGTATTACCATCTAATGATATTTTAAATTTGCCGCGATTTTTTCGTGTCACCATTCACTGGTCAGACTAGAACGTAGCACTTCGCCGAATTTTCATTTCATCGACAGGCTTTTCTAGGCGCAGGAGTTTCGATTTTGCATTAGTCACAATGGCTATCCCAACCTATTTAGCTATATATTAATATCGAAATAACCGGAAAACAACAGGGTTTCAGGTTTTCGGTGAAATGATACATTCGACGATTATTTTCTTGGTAAAACTAGGGGACACTAAAATAAAAACACCATAACTATTGTTTTATGTCATACTAATCTAACTTTAACGCTCTTAGGATAATGACATAAAAGAGCTCTCGGATAGAATTGAAAAGCAGGTGACCATAATGACAAGGGCGTACCTGAAGCAACTGAATCTGATAGAGCAAGCGATCGAGATTGAGCGCGAGGCGTTGGTCGACCACAACAACAAACGGTGGGAAGCACTGTACAAACAACGGGACAAGGAAGAAACCAACCATATGGAGTATAAAGTTGAGAAGGTGCGATGATATTATAACTATGTCTTGGTTTCCCAATTGGGATACACCTGCTTTTAACAATGTATGAACATTTTCAAACCGTGTCGAATCTACCACTGCAGTTAGATTTAAAAAATATGCTACAGTGAATTAATTACCTATATAATATATATTATAGTTAAGAATTCACCTTCATTTGACCGCAAAATGCGGTTCGAATTGCGCAATATCAACCTTTTGTGGTTTTAAATAAAACATAAAACCTCTCCAATATTTTACTTTACATTAGATCACAGATAATAAAAAACGCCTTTCCAAATAGCTTCGGCATTTTTTCGCAGTAAGTCGGCGAGGTTACTTTTATTTAATGAATTATTTTAAATCTAAGTAACACTTAATCATGAAATGCCTTAGATAATTATAAATGGCTTTTCTTTCGAATAAAAATGAAAAACCGGGAAGAGCATGTTGGTCCACTCAATGTAGGGTGCGATGATGGAGCCGGAATTCACTAATTAGTCTCAAAATTAATTTCGTTTTTAATATATGTAATTATTATTTTTGTTTTTACTTTAGATACATGTTCTGTATTTTTAACCGACTTCTTGTTCTTTGCAGTTAATACATTTTTGTGTTTTGACTCAATGTAGGGTTCCGAAGCCGCTAAATATTACAAACATAAAAACACGAGTAATAACTATTTTTCTATTTTTTTTTGTTGCCGTTTTACATGATTTTTGTAGGTATGTTACCCGCTTTAATCTCCTGTATCTCACAAACCAATAATGTCTACTTAGTCTTGATAGTTTTTCTATTAAATTCGTTATATGCGCTTTCATTGAAGTTTTTTTTCAAATTTAAAGTATTCTAAAAATCTAATTAAAGACCGAAATCCTAACCTCAATCGGCGTACATTCGCTGTGATTACTGATTACTGCATTTTGGTTCAAGTGTCGGTACTTTTATCAAGAAAACTTACTTTAATATTACTGGTTACACAAGTTCTCATTCATGTTTTTATGAAATATTGTTAAAATAACTAAATAATCAAGATGTGAATTGTCAGATTTTGGTCTTTAATAAGATTTTCAAGTAATGGTTATGGTTGTAGGGACGGACACTTGATTCTCAACGAAAATTTGCGCTTTAAAGCTTAATATTTCATAAACGGATCCCTTAATCGTTTTTTTTTTTCCACAAACCATTTTTGAAAGACCTATCCAACGACACTCCACACTATGGGGTAGACGAGAAAAAAAAATACATCCCCACGATACGATACGTGTGGGGAGGTAAACTAAAAAAAAAAGATTTTATTTTACCACTTTGTTGGCGTGACTAATATCTATATTCATGCCAAATTACAGCTTTCTAATACTAAAAGTCTCTGAGTTAGGCTGCGGACGGACGGACGGACATGGCGAAACTATAAGGCGGTTTGTCAACCGGCTTAAGTAAATGTATGTACCGCTACTTCGGCGCCGTCATCTCGTTCTCGGTGACGTGACGGTGACGGCGGCGGTGGACAAACAGCCAAGGGTTCCTAGTTTGACTACGGAACCCTAAAAACGAGCAATTTCTCAAGGTGTAGTTAGTGTATTAGGAAGAAACTGATATGACGACTGTCGGTTAAGAACTGCCCATCTTCTGGTATAAAGACACTCAGCCCTTTCAACGCCTTGAGTTACAACATTAACTTTTCCATGTGCCAAATCACGGAATTCCGTTGTTTTCCCATGCATGGTGAATGTTTATTCCAGAAACTACAAAATCCTTTTTGGATATATCTAATGTCTATATATGTAGTTAAAAATATTTTCTACGGCTGTTTTAGTTGGACGAACATAAAGTAGAAATAGAAGGCATAATGTGGGATCACTACGAAAAGTTTCGTGAGGCCAAAATAGAGCTCGAAACTCTAATACAAGAACTACAAAGAGAGCTCGAGAAATTGAAAGCTGTTTGTATTATTAACACGGAGAAGATCGGCTATAACTACCAAGTATGTATTGAGATTAAATTTGGTAAGTAGGTAATTTTATTATTTTTATAAGTGAAAAGTGTAAGTCTATGTACTTACGTATAACGCGATGGTTGTATAGAAATTAATGCTTTCCAGTATAATATAGGTATACAATATAGACAATTTAAAGGTGATATTAGTTTTAATTGACTACGAACATTGTAGGTTTTAAAAAAACGCGAAGAAGAAAATGTGTTTGTAAAATCACAGCAAAAGCGTAAACTCAACAAAATGTCTGACGTCGCTAACAAGTTGCGGTCAAAGATCCGTAAAGCTGCCGAAGATGGAGCGATTGAAGAAATCAAAGCTGATAAAGAAATCGTGGCACTTATGCAAGCTATGGATGGCTTGGAGACGAAGTCTGGTCACTTTTCACATGTCAATAATTACAAGTTTAGCCAGGTATGGCGGATGTCGGCGGCGCGATGTATGGATTTATCAAAAGAATTGAGGCATGCTGAAGTAGCCTTGCATGCTCATATTCTGGCAGAGCCTCCGCCGCCGCCACCACCTCCAGCGCCGAAGAGCCCTCTTGCAAAATATGGTAAACTAGCTTTTATCCCACGACTGTCTCCGCCTAAAACTTTTTTACCTTTATTCCTTGTATGGCATGGCACCATGATCCCGGTGCCTGGAAACCAATTGTTAAGCCCAGTGATTTAGGAGGTTTAAATAATATTTAAACTTTAATTACCGCAAATTATCTACGATTTTCAGAACGCGAAGAGATTGCTAAAGGTTCTCAATTTGAACTTGTGGCAAAAGAATCTGTCGACCCTCGAAATATGGTAGCAAAAACGGCAAAGGATAAGTTGGTCCGTAAATTAACGTTTAATGTACTAAGGTATCATTTTGCATATAGCGTTTCGTTCATTGTACTAAGATAAGTCGTTTTTTTTAGGTGCGACATATCCTACAACTTGTTGCGGATAACACTGGATTTTTAGTGGAAGACCGTTTGCTGAAGTTAATCGAGAAATATCAGTTAACAGCAAGGAACTTGTGCACGCTAGATAGCATTTTTATGGTGCTTGCCTCATATATTTTTAATAGTAGGTATTCTTAATTATAAGATACTTATTGAATATGCAATGTTTGACTTACAGGCCCTTGAAATTCAAGCCGAAGAAGATGTGGAGCTTTTGTGCAAAATCTTTTTAAATTATGCCTTTTGTCCAATATGTGTTGGAATGGATATCACATCAGAATCGAGAGAGGCATCTACTGCAGGTGTAGGTGTTAATATAAACCCACTTAGATTTAGTGTAGAATTAAGGGTTACGGTTCATACCATTCTGTTTTCTAGAACGCCTCCCAAGACGACGACCGAGTTTCGCACCATGCAAGTATTGCAACTAAATCAGTAAGAGGTATGAATTCTAAATATTCACGTTGTACCAATTTCAAAAACTAATCTTATGATGGAGGCTTTCCCTGTTTGTTTAGGCGATAGATCATCGGTTCGGATGCGGAGCAGTGTGGCGAGGAGCGTTTCGGCAAGTACATCTCGATCAGTTCACGTTGGGTTCAGGTAAAACGTTTTCTTTTTCCGATATTTATTTAATAATTTCGTCCAATACAAAGTGAGATCTTTTCAGGGGTCATGATTTTTCTCCTGCGGATCAACTGATGATGACTGAAGCTGATGAAATTATTCAAAAATGTGGAGATATCAATGGTAAATATTTGTTTATTTCACCTGATGCATCCTTTTTAAAATCATGTAAAATATAAAAGTCATTTACACGCCATTGAAAGCTGAAAAGCATCGCTAGGTAAACACGTCTAGGATGATTTTATGCTGTTGTTGTTAAAGGCAAAGACTCACTACCTTTATACGGTCACATTTAAAGTCACAAAACATTGATATTTACCAAAATAGCACTTTAACTTTGAATTAAACTAAGATTTTAACCTACCCAGAACCATCCTTCATCGTAGGAACGCTCGTTAGCTGCTACAAGAGTAACCGGTTTATGAATGGGGTATATTTTCTCACATGCATTGTACAACTACGATTTTAAACATGTTTTTCATATTTAGTTGGCACAGTGGGATCGAGAGTGATGATAGAGCCAGGCGCGGGCTCGGCCTCGACGAAGCGAGCCACACGCGGAGTCACGGTCACCTCACATCTCTTGTTCACCACACCCAAGGCCGCTAATCCATTCTTGTGTCCAAGTTTGTACAAGTTTTAATTTGATATTTTTATAACCTATTTGCGCAGTTGCTCTTTGTTGGAATTGGCTTTATGATGCTTGATAGACTTACAGACGCTTTATCTTTGGAGTAAAATAGAGTGCAAAAAGAATACCTACAGACGCTTTTTAGTAGAAAACGCTCTGCAAATCCGAAAAATATCCATTTCTAACCTAGATTAAGCTTTTTGTTTACGGATTGATGGTAACTGTATGATGGTACTTTTAATCTAAAAAGTTACTTTTTATTACAGTGGGTCATCACTTGGAAATTGAACCTATGCAAGCACTTACTGCGTTAGGAGAGTTCATGTCGGTATTTGTTCCGCCAGAGAAAAAGAAACTCAATGACATACTGTAAGTAACGATTTGATAGAATGATACAACTCTATAGGACAGAAAGTAGTCTACGTGCGAATGAACATGGACGAATAAAAATATATTAAGCTGTTCATGCGTGATTGAAAGGCGAAGCGAACATCTTAACAAAATGACCTACATAGACTCAAACTAAGCTCTTGGCTTGAACTTTGTGTCTACCTGGAAACAATAAGCATACTTATAAAGAGAAATACATACTTGAAAAATAATCTCGCTCATCATGCAAATATTTTCCCGTACCGGGAATGGCACCCGGACCGCTAGCTTCGGAGCATTCACTACCAACTAGAAGTAGGGGAGCCCATCAGCCCACGACATTAAAACTAGTTCAATAAGACTACCGGCGGATTTCTATATATTTAGTCTCGTCATTAATGGAGGAACACGCAATGGTAATGATGCAATGCGAAAAACCGGGCACAATTATTATTTTTTAGTTTTAAGTCCGATGTCTAAATGCATCAGTGGTTATTCTTACACAGAAATTGATGATCTTTCAGATGAGCTTCGGTTTTTTGGGGCGATCGATCATAAAAGATACTTAAGTACGAGGGGTCGCGTATCATGGTGCTGCCACTGATTAGGCCAATCAGGAGGGCTTACAGCACTGCAATTGTCGTATATTCTTATCCCTCCCCTGTTCCGAAGAATAAACGAAACTTGGGAGTCTTATTATCATACTAGACATCGGAGTTACAATTTAAAAAAAAGCTGTGCCTGGTTTTTCGCATTGCAGCAATGGTGATCAATCATTTCCTGTTTACCGCATTAATGACGAGACGAAATATATATCACCCGGTAGTCTTATCGAACTAGGTTTAATGTCGTGGGCTCCCCTACTATAAGAAAACGCCGTCGCCTAATATTAGTAGCATCAACATTCTAATTAAATTATAACATCTCCAGGTTTAACTCTAAAAAGTCGTTTTATTTTTGCAGTGATAATATAAAACCGCCTAGCTTCACTTCCCCGTCACGTAAACTGACAACAGATGAGATCGAGAAGTATTGGCAGGACTGGCAAAATGTGTTTTCAAAAGAGAAAGAGCGCTTTTGGGATGGAATACTTTCAGGGCTAAACGGTTACCTGCCTATTTTACAAGGTATATACTTAAATACACAATCGATTTACTGATGAATGCTACCTGACAAGATAGTATGCGACCTAGCTCCGGATCTCGATCGAACTGGATCGAAGCAGTAGCTCTAGCTAACATGTATTCGGCAACGTTATAGTTTTGAAAATGTATAGCTGAGGGCTGGTCCACAATACATATTTTGTCAGTTTTCGAAAATCGTTTACCTTACCCTTAAGCATCTTGTCTAGGGCCAATGGGCAGAAACTTTATTGTGGCGCCCCCTCTCTCCAGCGTTTGATATTTTAATTATTTGGAAGTTTATTTTTCGAATATATTAAGTTATTATTTTAGCGTCCCCTGAAACGCGGTTTTAGGGTTCTGTACAAAATGAGAGAAACGGAATCCTTATAGGATCACTCGTGCGTCTGTCTGTCTGTCCGTCCGTTCATCCGACACAGCCGATTTGCTCCGAATCTACTGGACCAAATCAGGTGAAATTTGGTAGGATAGTGTAATCTTATGACCCAAACACAGTTGTGCATTTTTTTTAAAATAACGTTCATTTTCGGGGGACAAATTTGGAAATTAAAAAATGTCTTGCAACCCTTATTGTGTCATATATCAAATGATAGGGCTCGTTATGAGGATCTCAAATATATGTTTGTTATTATTCTAAAATAAATCGAAGTTCGAAGTTACTAAATCGAGAGATATCTCTATCTAGATAGATACCCACAATGTGACAGCTTGTATAGGTAATATTTCATCATAGTATTTCATAGGCAAAATTGTTGACATGTGAAGAATAAGAAAAAAATGCTTGTGTCACGACTCGCTGGTCAGACTCTATACTTACTCCATTTACTTAACCACCTAGTATAGACTTCTCTCAATCGCACAGTGTCATACAAATGACAAAGACAAAAGATAAAGGCAGTAGCCAAGTGGGCGGCAACAAACGATAATCTTCTTACGTCTCATTCACAATTGTATTTGAAAATAAAATACGACGTAAATCAACGATTGTACATGAATTAAGAGTTAATTTAATAAAACAGAAAATTGAAAATTATATAGGTATACATTAATTTGCACCTGTGCGGTATTGTTAGCTAAGCAACGATACGTCATTGAGTTTTTGAAGTCATTTTCAACGAAAACCTAATAAACATACATAATGCACATAATTGTTTTAATTTAATCTCAATACTTAAACAATAAGAACTGAAACTTCAAAGTTGGGTTTAAGGGTTAGGTAGGTAACTAAAGCGAAATTAATTCATCATCATGTCAGCCGAAAGACGTCCGCTGCTGGACATACGCCTCCCCCAAGGCTTTCCACTCAGACCGGTCTTGTGCTTTTCGCGTCCACCGCGGACCCGCGATCCTGACGAGGTCGTCACTCCGTCGTGTTATTAATTACCTATTATGAATATTGGTTTGCTGCGTAACGGTTGCACAGACGTGATATTTAAATTGAATCCTGGAAAATTGAATAATTTCCAATGAAATAACGACATCAACGCGGACTGAGTCCACCACATCATTCTTTTATTGGACTGGTAGAAAATCAAGTGTTAAATCCTGTTACCCCGGAGTTGCAAGGCCTAAATTTCAATTTTCCTTTTTTTCATAAGATTCTGGTGGACCTACGTAGTCCATTGTGGGTGCGGCTTTAGCGGATTCTCATCATTAGCCAATCTCGTGCAGCTGCTCTTTTCCAGTACTGGGTCCTTAAGTAAATGGAGTACCTATAGTAAACTCACATTAATGTCTTCGTAGAAAGAGAGAGGCTTCACTTGGAAGTGTGCGCTCTCCGCCATCGCAACGCCGCCCTCCGGGCCATCGTGCGGGGCACCATGCCCGAGCTGCCCCGACTCCAGCCTAAATATTTGGAGCCCTACCCTCAAGCGTTCACGGCCGCCACGATGGACATTGATAAAGAAGGTTTCACTAAACTACCACCTATTCACTAATTTTATCTTAAATGTCTTTTAATAAAGTCGTTGTTTTGTGGGACTAGTACGATTTAAGGTCGTTTTGTTTTAATTGTATATTTCTAAACTTATTGTGACATTTTATACAATTTGATCAAGGTACATTAATCTATTGTACTATTATTTATTACAATAAATAAATCAAACTAAATCATGAACATTTATTGTTATTTATACAAAAAATACATACACGAACCAATTCCACGGGCTTCGAAGAAAATTGATTGTTTCGTTCTTACTTTGAAACAATGAAACTTACTTTATGCGCTTTACATACTGTTGCCGACCAACGCACACCGCAGCCATTGAACGAGTACAACACGACCGCTCCGACAAGCCGAAGAGAACAGCGCCGCACTAAAATCGATCCGTGAATGTCTAAAACTGTAGCGTTTAATAGTTATTTATGTGACTGGTGCATAATGAGAGGCATTAATACACGAGTGTAGTTTTATGAAACGAGCCGATAGGTGAGTTTCATAATAAGATCACACGAGTAGGGCTTGAATTCCGGAATTCCGGAATTTCGAAATTCCGGAATTTCGGAGCTTTTTCCGATATTTCAATTCCGGAATTGAGGTACACTCAATATCGAAATTCCGGAATTGAACAAATACAGTTTTAATTGTATTAGATGTTTATTTAGAATTATTATTTTACGAAATAACCACGTCAAAAATTAGTTCAATTGCCGCAGGTAATGTTTTATGGCCCTAAGGGTTTGCGACCGAGCGTCAGAGCGAGACAAAAACCCGTTAAAATCGTATGTCCGTCTCACATTGTTCTTTCACCTAAACAATAATAAATACAATCAGTTCCTATTGCAAACCTGTTGATAAACGTTGTGTTGTGACTTGTGGCTTCGTGACCGTTGCGAGAGTATTCCTTATTTTAAGTGTGTGTGACATGCGTGCGGCATCAAAGAACAATGTAAGTATTATTTACCTTGATTATTTCCAAACCTTAATGTTTTTTGTAATTCTCGTTTACAAAATTAGGGTCTTTGAGTCGCTTGGCGACTATGTCAGCCCCGTGATACATAATTTAATCCTACTAACACAAGCACAAAATAAACCTAAGAATTTAAAACATTGTATAACATAAAACACAGCAATCGAGCTGGCTCACCCAGGGGTATGTAAAGCACGTGAGGTATGACATGGCATTTAAAAGATTTCTTAACTGACAATTTCTGTGGTCAATCTAAGTTGAATTGAATGTGTTGCACACACTCTGTATAAGTACATGAAAAGAACACACCATTAACATGAACACCCATGTTTGTTATTGAATGATTTTTTTTTAAAGTATAGTCGTCATGTTAGGTTTTGTTTTTTGCATATTTAAAAAACCGTACTAAAAAGATTACAAATCAAGTTAGGTATATTAAATGTCTATTATATTTCAGGTCTTCTACAGGAAAAAAAGTGATGTCCGTGGAATTTTCAAAGAGCACATTAAAAATATGGAAACACTATCTGCGTGCTAGTGACGGACAGTCGGCTCAGTGCAAGACATGTCACAAAATACCGTTTGTTAGGCCTTTACCTCAAAAGCATAAATTCCTTGTAGCGGTTCACCGAATCGCTTTTCACCTCGAACGTATATTTAATTTTCGCGTTGTGTCTCGATCGTTTACTGTTTTAGTCGTTATAAGTTTTAGTCGCATTTCACCTTGATCGTGCATTTAACTATCGCGTTGTGCCTCAATCGTCATATTTTTGTCGATATATAAGTTTTTGTCGCATTTCACCTCGATCGTGTGATACATTTTCGCTTTGAATCCTAATCGTCTAATTCAGTATTAGACCATATCTTTAGTCGCAATGTACTTTTTTCATTTTTTTAGCCAGGTTCAAGCTCCGTATTTTCTCACAAATATTGAATTATATAATTATAATAATTATTATTGTATCCTATTTTAATGTCACTGTACTTCAATTTCGCAATGACAGAATATCATCTAATATTTATTAGTCACAAAGATAATATTTCAATGACTTTGATAACATTTAAGACATTAAACTACAGATATAAAACGCGTTTTAAAAAAAATGTTACAGAATTTTAGTGCGAACATCAATTAACGCGGCACATTAAATAGAGTCCCAAACAAACATCGATCGCGACGAAATGCGTCTAGGGTAAAATACTACAAGAAAAATTAAATGCTACATATTAATTATATTAATGTAAAAAGCCACGCGAAAAATTGCTTCAAGTAAAAGATTCTATTGAAATTTTGTTCATTCGAGGTGAAATGCGATTCTGTGAATTGCTACAAGGAATTTATGATTTTGAGGTAAAATACTAACAAACGCAAAATACTCAAAACTGCAGGCGGGGCCACAACTGGCTTACACACACACCTACGCTCTAAACATCCAGATATCGCCTTCCCTACAAATCTCGAAGTGAATAGTGAAACGCCTGGAACATCTACAGGTATTTCTGCTTCGACACCTATGTCAACAGAATATGACCAGCCGACAAAACAAGGCAAAAAACGAAAACTTGTGACAGATTTTTACAAGTCGGCTGGGAATGAATCCTTGGAAACGATCGTGTCCAGAATGACGGCCTTAGATGGTGTTACTTTTAGACTTTTTAGTGAAAGTCAAGATCTACGAAAATTATTTAAAAAGAGTGGACACGATCTACCTAAATCGGGCAACACGATTGCTAAAATTGTGTTTAACCATTTATTCTTTTATTTTTACAATGTTGATTTTTTAAAGCATATGATCTCTGAGATTTTTTAAGTGTGTATTTTATGTTAACTTAGAGTATCGATACCTTATTCATAATAACCAAACATTTTTTAGCTCAAAATATGGTTTGACCCGTTCTGCCAAATGCACATGACAAAAGGCATGACAAAAGGTTTAGGATTATTAGTTTTTTTGGTTATTGCTAAGACTCTGAGTTTACCTATTAATTTAATTTTTAAAATGTTTAGTGTGTAAGTATTTTATTTAATATGTAATCTTAATTATGTCGATTACTTTTGCCAAATATTAACACTTTAGTAAATTATTATAATAACCATATGTTTTGTTTGAGTAATAATGTTTACTGTGATTATTAATTTGGTTTAAGGAAAAAACGACTAATTACGTCTGTTAATTATTAGTACATAAATGTTGATTACAATTTTTTGTTTTATTTTGCCCTACATTGAAAGAATCGCAAAAAAAGTAATGAAATCCTCAATTCCGGAACTAGTTCCGGAATTCCGGAATTAAAGGCTAATCTCGAAAATCAATTCCGGAATTGAGAACCGTCCGATATTGCATGCCCTACACACGAGTGTTTTAATGCCTAATTATGAGTACAGTCGCATACATAACTTTATCTACATGCATATCATAAGTTTTCTACAATATGTGAGAAAATTGCACCATGTTGCCTTGTATCTTAAAGAACCTGCATCTTAATGTTCACTTTAAAGTTTCGGTGACAACTACATCAATAACCGATACTTTAATGACATGTAATACTTTAATGTTAACATTAAAGTGCAACCACAGATACAGGTTTCTTAATATAGGCTGTTTGCTTATCGTTTCTAAACATATAATAGGGAAGTTATGATATGGATGTAGATAAAAGTGGTTTAAAAGTACTTGGCGCGGTCCGATGGATTTCCAAATGGACGGAAAGCCAGTGCAACGCGCAATGCGAATAGAACTCTCATGAATGTCGAAATTCAATGTTGGAACACGCCGCGTCTGGCGTCGTCGTGAATGCGTTCTCTCGGTCGCTGCCATTTTTTAATCAGTCGGCTTCGTGATGTCGCACCGTTGAGGCGTGGCGTGGCGAGCCCGTGAATGTGGTCAAAATATTACGCCCATCCAGTTGTATACAGTCCATCTGCCGCCGCGACATACGGCGCGTCCGTTCTTGGTCTTCTCACTCCTTCCTTCTCTGAGGGGGATGAGGAACCGGTGTGGGACCTTTCGGCCCCCGACCGGGGTGTTCTTCGACGACCGTTAAAACGGTCGGGTCCTAGGATAGTAGCATGCACCGAAGGCGCGGGCTGCTGGGATGTAAGGATGGAAGGGGATTTTGTGTAGGGGGAGAGGGAGGCGAGATCGAGCCAGCTGGGTGAGACCCCATTTGAGGAGGCCTGGCTAGCGACCTACAAGCTGAGGAGCGTCTTCATGGGTTAATTTTTGTGTCGACGTCGTCGCCGTGGGTGCCGACGATTTTTGTACCGCCGCATGCTGTTGCGCGATATCCCTCAGGTGGGGGAATCGCGACGCGTCCGCTCGCGCGAACATCGACGTGGCAAGGCGTCCGAAGAACTCGTCCAGGCTCCCGACCTTTAGGTCCCTCTGGATCATGGCGTTACGGCTCGTCCGTGAATGCGCTTAAGATATATAAAGAGTACATACCTACAATGTCGCGATGTGCGGTGCACCCCCTCCCCACTCTCCCGCGCTTGCCACTCGACGTAATGCCCGCAGTACACACACACTCTTCGAGACACCCTGAGACAGGCCAAGAGCGAGTGTGTACCTACATACTGCTCTCATCTTGTCCCACTCGCTCTTTTTCTCGATCGCTCTCGTCTCGTCTCGGCATGTCCCGGTCGCGGTCGGATTTAGCCCGAGAGTCTCGACGGGTATGTGCAGCCGGCATAACAGTTGACCATTCTCGTATTCTCGACGTTTTTCATATAAATATGTGTCCGGCGCCGCATACCGCGCCAAACCTTAACCGTGAATGGACAAACCCACATCCATTTGCGGATTTATCAACCTAGATATTAGAGCCATTGGACTGACATCGTGAGTGGGCATTTTGATGTCTGTCCGTATGAATACGATTGGATTGGATTAGTTCAATTTGATTAACACAGTGATTATCAAACCGTCAGCGTCACCTTTATTCTTCCTTTATCTATGTCTATTCAATTTAATTTTGGGTTTATGGCAATCGGTCACAGACTAGCTTATTTGGCTGTCACGTCACGTCACTGTCACCGCTGTCACTGTCAATTAGTGAAGTCAATGGCTTTTATGCCTACATAATATCTGGTTCGATAATTCCAGTTATCTGTTATCAGTTAATACCAAAATCACAATTGTTCATAGAATTAATTTATTGCTGAAACAATTGAAATTTAATACAATGCTTTTACAAGCTTTATTTCATATTATTGGAGCCGCTCAATTCTGCTACGGGTGTTACTATGATATGACCTACGTAAGGCTCCCGGGTGCTCCTGAGAGCTCGATCCCAATGGGAGGAAAGTTAAAGTTTTTAACTTTCATCAACGCTGTAAGTTTAGCTTCTTTATAACTTGCGTTTCAAGTATTAATATGTTTATAGATTTATTTGATTTTTGGCCTCACTTTCCCTCCTAGCTTTCCGAGAGATTGAGCTACATGGCCAGCGGTTCCCAGAATCGCTTGCTGTCGAGTGATAACCTCTCTCTTGCCTTCCCAGTCCTTAACTCTAAAACCTACTCCAAATCTTTATTGGTGCACTCTGTCAGACTTTGGAACTGGCTCAGTCAGTTGCATACCAGCCTGCCAGCCAGCATACTTGACTCCTTATAATCCTGTATTGATTTTTGATTCATTATACAGTGTGTAAATGGTATACGGGCGTTCCTTTTAACTGTGGTTAGTATAACCCCTACTGAGCACATTTAGGCAGCTTTTTTAAAAATAAAATAAATAACCATACAAAATAATTTAACACGTAATGTACACCGAAAAATGCAATTAATTAAACATTACATACTTACCGGACAGATGGACTTCGATGTACATTGCGGTTCGATAGTATGTTCAAAAATTAATAACGGTGTATAATTATGTTAGCGTAATCAAAATATTTCTTTCTGTTAATGATTAGTAGAGTCTTAATCTATGTCCAGTTTTAATAAACGCCCGTATACCATTTACACACTGTATATCTATTTACAGTGGTGGTCACATAATTAGGGACACTTGCGTTTTTCACATACAATTGCCTCCAAATATGACTTTTAAATTTTAACCACCAATCAAAAAGTTTTTTACTAATTTTATTGTTAATTACAATTTGCTTTAGATCATCAACTAAGATTTAAAGTATTTAAACTGATGCATAGAATAGATGTATTCATTTTGCTTTCTTAGTTGGCTTATTGATGGGTAATTGAGAAAGCAAGATAAAATAAATTACCTGAAATTACCTGGCAAAAAACAATGGGAAAGGATTATTCGCTACATGCAGTGCAGTGAACTACTGTTTAAAACTGACCTTATGTTTTATAGGGATTTAAAAACTTAGTGATGATGCATTCATACAAAGTTTTATGATTTTGTTTAAACAGCAAACTTTTCTTTTTCAAATATTTATAAATAAAAGATTGGTTTTTTTACAGAAACTGTACATACATTTAAACCTTAGTTTGTTAGATAAAGATAAAATTTTTGATTGTTCATAATTAAAAAGTCATATTTGCAGGCATTGTTACTTTTATTTATGTCTCTGTTAGTATTTATTCATTATTTAACGTATAAAATTAAGTTCACAAAGTTTGTGTAATCTTTGTTTCTGTACTTATGTCTACTCATTGCCTAATTCTCCTTTTCTTATTCTCCTCAATAACCCAAAGGCCAGCTAGAACAATCCCTTAAAGGGATTAGTTTGCCTTTATTCATTCCTATTCTGTAAATATATTATTTAAATTTTTGCGTTGTACAATAACCCCCTTACTAATAAACGTTGAGTAACGGTGGTATAGCTATACAATGTTTTGTCCTTATCTCTCGTTGTGACATTTGAATTTGTCAGATAAGGACAAAACATTGTATAGCTATACCACCGTTACTCAACGTTTATTAGTAAGGGGGTAAGTGTTTACATACAAACATACATAATTTTTGAATGTAATAAGTGACTTCAATTGTTTCAGTTAATACAAACGCTGTACTTCTCTGTGGCTTTTGTAAATGATGTCTGGGGCACGAACGAGCCAAGGCCGTCCCAGAAGCCTTTGATCCGACGTTTTAAGGATGGGCTGTTCAGTATGTTAGCATTTCCAGTTGCAATGTTTGTCGGATCCACATTCTGGGGAATGTATGCCATTGACCGGGAGTTGATTCTGCCCAGAAGTTTGGATTCTATTTTTCCAGTGTGGCTAAATCATGTTATGCACACTAATATTGTTGTTTTCATTTTAATTGAACTTGTTACGTCATTCAGGATGTATCCATCAAGGCAATTAGGGTTGACTGTCTTATCCACTTTTATGTTATCGTATGCAGTTTGGATTCATGTGATTTATTACTACCACGACACGTGGGTGTACCCAGTGCTGGCGGTTCTTAATTGGCCAGCAAGAATAGTATTTTACTTATTTGCACTTATGATTGTTTCTCTAATGTATATTATGGGAGAAAAAATGAATGGAACCGTATGGTCTCAAGAAGTAGAAGACACTGTGAAATCTGGCAAAAAAAAGGCCCAATAATGATATTTTATCTAAATTATAAGGTAGGTAAATGTTTCTGTAATTATTTATTTGGGGTTTGGAGCTTATTACATAAATCTTGTGTTAATCTGTCAGAACTTCTGTGGAATTATTTTTCTTTAAATCAGTTTTGGTTGGTATAAGGTATTCGTAATAAGCTGGTTGTGGTCAAAGACATCATAGCAATATGTATATAATTGTTTCTGTGTTAGATTTGTCTTAATTCTATTTGAATGATATGATATGCGCAGTTGGGGTGTGTGCAGCTAAATTAAACAAGAAAGCCAAAAGTTTTTGAACATGTATTAAGTAATTATCTATGCCAAAGCCCATGATTTTCTCTTCACTTCTCATTTCAAGTAGGTTGTATTTTTTTTAGTATTAATATTAATGAAACATTTATAGTTGCATTACTAGTTTAAATTGTTTTGTATTGGTGTTTGTCACATAATTATTTATTTTAAAATGTAACCGGTAAATACTTTGTAAAGTCAAGGGCATTAATATCTATCTATACAGCCATCGTGTCAAATATATGTATACACCGACCTTATTGGCATAAAGGTGTCTAGATATTTTTGACGTCTTGGGAACGTATATATATTTATGCCTTTAACTGTACAGTCGACGTCAAAAATACGTTTACATTTTTGGAACTTATTCGAACAAGGTGAAAAAATGTAAGCATATCTTTAACGTCGAGTGTACCTGTAGTTTAGATTTCGGCAGTGTTGTAGCTTGCTGGTTAAAAGTTACTTATATAGTTGTAGATGCAATCATAAAAATAGCAATTTGCAAATTGCTATTAGCATTTTTTAAGACTGCTGAGTAATCAGCTTGTAATAATTAACATTCCAAATGGTTCACGCACTAGTGAAGTTATCGATATTATCAAAGTGATAGCAATTAAGGGCCATAATAAACTTCATCAAATAAACTTCAGGCGTATTGCCTAACGCACTCGCAATCGAAAGTCGATTCGATCGGCTTCAAAATACATGTAAATTAAACTAAACGAGAAACTCAGTGATGCTAAGTAAACTTCTCTTCTCTTCTGCGTCTAGTTATGAACTTCTTTATACAGTCGGGCCCTATTGAGACTGCCAATGATAATAACAAGTATGTAAACGAAAACGATCGCGGTTGCGAATGCGTTAGGCAAAACGCCTGCTGATCTTGGCCTTCCTTGGCTACATGCAAGATCCACATTGTGATCCATCAATATAAACCGTAATATTTATTGACGTGTAGGGTAGTGTATTGACGGATCACAATATCACAATATTTATCGCTGGATTTCTGGGAATCCTTGTAATCTGATCTCAGATCCTGGATCGTGAACTGCGCTGCGCAATCTTGCGTTAATTGTTGCGCGTCAATATTTAATTTTCCTCCGTCTGGGATCCATCACGTCTGCCTCGTACAAAGAACGCTTCAGTACTGATGCGATACACGTTTAAAACGAGCGACGCTCGGTCTTCCGGGTACTATTGATGGTGTAGGGTGTGCTGTGATCCGACCCAAGATACATAAGTAAATATCATGATTCATGATCATTATCATAATATTTATTGATGTGTAGCGTTCGCCTTAGAATAGACAGGCATTTAAATACATATTAATATGGCCTTAAAATACATATATAAGCACACAACAGACAAATCAACTAAATGTTGAGACACATTTAGCTTCAATTTTGAATTAAAAGTATCTATATTCTTGAGTCAATATGGTTGAAACCCATGGAGTGCCCAATGTGCATAATGTGCACCATGTGCGTATAACGCAAATTAATCGACTTTATTTACGTCAAGTACTCGATGGGTTTAAATTACAAGCTAGCGAATCAACATTAAAATAGTATGGCTGTATTTTTGTATTATAGGTATGGATGAGGATATAAGAATGCGTTTGCAAAAGAGCTCTCTATCTTAGTATTTTGTAATGAAGCCATCCTAACAACTAATTCATTGTATTTAAAAATCTGGAGATTTTTTATCCGTGACTTTTGTAACTGACAGAAATTGTATGTTTTTTCTAAAAACCATTTAAATGGAAAAAAATGTATAAAATCGAGTTGTAAATTAGCCATGTTTTTAGATAAATTAATGTTTTTTTCCAGTTTGGTGTCTCATATTTTGGAGTATATTATTGAATTCTTTTAAACTGCGAGGTCAGTGATATTTTTTATCATAAAGGGGTGCGTCCCACTGACGCCGAGTGGAGCGAGCGGTACGGTGCGGAGAAAATATGCAAGAGCTACTAATCAATGCTAAAAGTGATCTCCATTTTGTGTAAGGCTGAATACTTAATTAACTAACCATAGCCAAGGAAATACCGAATTTAGTATGTTCCGTCGACTCTTACAGTGAGTTTCGTCTCAGTCGTGGTAAACAGTTCATTGTCATTGTCTTATGAGCAGTTCAGTTACCTAATTGTCGTGACGTAATGGAAAAAGGTACCGTTGTTAAGTTTAATCCTTTTTTTTTTCATCATGCATTTAACTTAGCAAATGAGACTTAAACTTTTTTTTTTTGTGGGTTTCATTTTGAAAATGATGTAATAATCTAGTGAAACTTGTAAATTTAATTTTGACTGCCCAACAACGTACAACAAATTACAGTTCTTAGGAACTAATAGCTCTTAAAAAGTTTTTGGGGCTTGGGTTAAGACGGTTAGCTAGATAGCAAAAGAAAAGGTTGAACCCGACGGTTCTTTTAGAGGGCGCATGGAGAAAATACGTAATTAGAAAAGCCTAGCACTTTGCGTGTTTAAAGAAATGATTGTTACCAATTCTAAATTATTGCAATCGATAAGTTTCGGTATCGTTCAGTGACTAGTTTTATATAAAAAAAACCTAGTGATGAAGTGTTCATATTGCTTATCAATGATTAGATAAGTCCACCGTTTGCAGTAAGTTTTGTTAAAAATAAAGCAATACTGTTTTAATTATTGGTATTTTTATTTGAAGAGCATATTAACCCGTTATCAACGCAAATGTATTTACTCAACGGTTGTTTTCTTTAATACGTTAATTTTAAAAACATTGCACCTACTTTGAATGCCAGAGTACCTATGACACGGTAATTAATTCTCTGAAGACATGGAAAATGTTAACGTACTGAACTAGGTGCAATGTTTTTACATTTACCTTCTTTTTACGTCCTGTCTGCACACTGCTGCCGCCTTATTACAGGTATCTACATAAAGTTCAAAATGGCAATAAATTCGCCCGGGGTGGTAACAGATGGGAAGATCCTGGATGTAGTTATGGAAAAGCCACTTTATAAATGGACTATTATAGTAACTGGAATGAAGAACTTTCAGCACACGATTTAGTTTCAAACAGACACAGTTGCAACGGGACACAATCTCAAAGAGACACAAGTCCAAAAGGACACAGCTGTAAACTGGCGCAGTACAATCATTTCGAAAAGCAGCTCGCCGGCTCAGGAACCCTGTATTGCCCGTGGTCCACCTATGTTGTCCACCTTAACAAAGACGACGGAGCTCCTACTTCTAGGTTATTTTGGCCCTTTGGGCCCTCTGAAGAACCAACATGACCTAAACTTACTTCATATTTATGATACGAGTAGATACGTACAGTACCAAAACGAAAATGTTAAGGACTTTAGTGCATTGTCATAGTAAACTTCAAACGTAACATCAACTCACACATTAAAGCGAAACTTTATTAAGTATAAGTTGGCATGATTGGCATCAAGTTTATACCGATGCTTCCAAGCACGGCACTAACGGGAATGTTGGTGTGGGGGTATTTCACAACAATGACAAGGTTCTAAGTGTGCTCAACACTCTTACTGGGTGACTGTACATCCATACCCAAACCAATTGACTTAAAATCCATTCTTTTCCTTGCATTGAGGGATGATAAAATTTATAAAATCCCAGCTGGACAAATTCACTCCGGAACATTAAATTATAACAATCTAACGGGCTTCAACGTATGTTTTCCCTATTAAATGTTTGTGTTGTCTATATGTTTTGTGTTTGTCCTTCACGGGCCAACTTATACACGACACTGTTGTCAAAACTAGTCATTGAAAGTAATGGGAACGGCCAAGTGCGAGTCGGACTCGCGTACGAAGGGTTCCGTACCATTATCTATAAAAAAACACGTTTGTTGTATGGGAGCCCTAAATATTTATTTTATTCTGTTTTTAGTAGTTATAGCGACAACAGAAATACATTATCTGTGAAAACTTCAACTGTTTAGCTATCACTTGTCTTGTCTCTTGGCTTGTCTCATTGAGATGTCCCGTTGCAACTGTGTCTCCTTGAAACTAAAGCCAGCAGACGGCATTTGTTTGACTTGGAGAAAGCTTTGATCGCGCCGCATTACACTGCACTGAACGTAAACTAGCGCCCTAATAATAGCAATTATTGTGTTTTCTAATGAACTAATCTTTAAACCTCCGACTACGGCAAAGCAAAGGAAGGGTAATGATTTTGACACTCTATACCTATAGTATGTACCTATGTATGTATATATTTGGATGTTCCACTCTAGTGTCGTTCCTAATTTACCGATTGCGTCAAACGAGGTGTCTAATGATTCGTCTTTATTGCGCGATACTTTGTTTAATTATAAATTAAACATGGCATCTGGAAATTAAGAAAAACTAGGAGTCGAAACTAAAAATATGTTACATCATTCATTTTACCTTCAATATTGTTATCTAATTTTGCGTTTTGCCAATACCGGTTCACGTGGGGAATTCTCAACTTGAAGTTGTTGATCAGTACGTATACCTGGGACAAACTGTCCAACTAGGTAAATCCAACTTCAAGAAAGAGGTCGATCGCCGAATCCAACTCGGATGGGCAGCGTTCAGAAAGTTAAAGCGGATCTTCTCGTCCAAAATACCGCAGAGCCTTAAGTCGAAAGTCTTCGACCAGTGTGTGTTGCCAGTGATGACTTATGGATCAGAGACTTGGCCGCTGAATGTGGGCCTCATAAATAAGCTCAGGGTCACTCAGCGTGCAATGGAAAGAGCTATGCTCGGAGTTTCTTTGCGCGATATGATCCGTAATACGGTAATACGCCAGAGAACCAAGGTAACCGACATAGCTCAGAGAGTTAGCATGCTGAAGTGGCAATGGGCAGGCCACATAGCTCGGAGAACTGATAACCGTTGGGGAAGAAAAGTTCTCGAGTGGCGGCCCCGCACCGGTGGACGGAGTGTTGGACGGCCTCCCACCCGGTGGTCTGACGACCTGGTTAGGATCGCGGGGAGCCGCTGGATGCAAGCGGCTCAAGACCGTGACTTGTGGCGCTCTTTGGGGGAGGCCTTTGTCCAGCAGTGGACGCCCCCGGGCTGATGATGATGATGATGATTGTTATCTAATAAAAACTGGTGCATACCCAATTATAAATATGCCAATATTATAATATTTTAGAATAAGCGTTTTAATGTAATTAATAATAAAAAAGCCCCCAAAATGTGTTACTATAGACATCTATTGGTAAGTAGCAAAATTATTTCCGATAGTACTCGCATAACGCATAAGTGAATGCTGTTTGTTTATACGTATAATATTCTCGTAAGTACTATAATAAAGAAAATGCTGACTTCTAACCACTTAGTGCTGATAGCACTCTCCAACAGTCAGGACTCCAAAAATTCGAAAATTGCAATTATATAGGTACGTATAAACTTAACCGCGCGATGGAGCCGCCATCTGGCGAAACAGTTGGATATGAAGTGTTCGGGAATAGGTAGGTAACTTGTATTTCTATAGAAATTTCGGCGCTAATTATCTGAATCAAAGCAGCGATTAACTGTAAAATAACTATGTCTTCAGGTTCCGATGAGAAAAATAGGCATCAACTACGTAATTCTTAGATTTGCGAAAATTCAATAAAAACCAAACATGTTTAAAAGCCTCGTTTAATAAGGAATCCATACATAAAGTACGTGTAACTAAAAATTAAAAAATTGCACTTAAAAACCACAATTATAAAATACCTAGCTCTGCAGAATCGCTGTTGCATAACCATGTATACAGCTGAGTTATTTTATACAGCTGAATTATTAATATCACTAAATACGACTAGAGTAAAATAATGCCAAGCTTTTAAATTATTAAAGAATCACCAATTTAAATAAACGTAATTATTAAATAAAATACTCTGTGGCACGCAATCACACAATGTCGTCAATTCTTAGGGTTTTTTTTTCACATTACAAATCAATGAAACTTTCGATCTATCTTATATTTAGTTTAAGTACTCGTACGATATATTTCTAAGTTAGCTATTTAGATCAGCTTAATCTAGGAAAGTCCACTTTTACAAACTCTGGAGCATTTCTGAACGAGGAAAGTATCCATCAGTCCCAAAAAAGACTCAGGTACGTTCGAGTAACGCTGCATTTAACACAAGCAAACAAAATAATTCTACACGTAGGAAACGTGTATTATTTGTGACGTATTTTTTGCGAAAATAGACAAAAAACACGTTCTAAAGCGTTTTTCGTTTGGTCTAATCGCATCTAATTGGTCTAATTGAGTTAAGCGTTATTTCACAGCCACACGACGTGAGATTCGAGGCTGTTTGGTTAAATAGAGTTTGTAGAAGTGCTCTTTATTGGATTATTTTATTAATTTCGATAAACTGGGATCATGGAATGTTGTGGAAGGGTAATATGTACAAAAAGTTTCCTAAACAGCAAGAGTTAATCAGGATGCTGTATATTGAATTTAAAAAATGTATATTGATATTTTTAGTGCTCGTGACAAAACTTGACTGTAACTAGCTGTTAACCTTTTAAACGCCTTACGTCGAATAGAAAATGTGTCACTCACTCGCACGCCACACATGTTGGCTATGCTTTGCAAATTACAACTTAATTGATACGAAACTAAGTATCTTTTAATCTTGAACTTAAGACGGCTCAAGCCGTCGTGGCGTTATCGGCACGACTTTCAGTTGACAGCCAGAGCCGTTTGCGTTCAAAAGGTTAATGTCAGATTCCGATAGTCGAGACAAAAAAGAGATCACCACCGCCATTGTTTTAAGCTAATCGTTTTCCGTTCAAATTTATCGCTGTCGATAAACGTGGACAAAATATCCGTCACTTTCTGACAAGTCAGTAGGTGCGAGAGTAACGGATGTTTTATCCACACCACACTCATCCACAGCGATAAGCGATGGTTCTGGAAAACTATGCAGCATTGAGTAATTAATTGTTCAAAATACAAATACTTATATGTATATTAACTCCTATTATGTACAATCAAACAATTTGGTTCATAGGCCACTATGTTAAATTGTTAAGTATATAGTTCCATAGTAGCCTATAAATCAAATTGGAACTGTACTTTCGTAATTATTGTGAACTTTATGTCGACCGAGCAACTTTTATTATGCACCTACTTTTCCTACATACTTACACTTTTTTAAATTATTGAATATACAAAACGATTTCATTAATAACAAGATGATATAAAAACATAATATTCTTCAAAAAACTCTTCAGGAAATTACAAGTGCAAATACTTAGAATTACTACAATTAATTACACACTGAGATAAGCATACGTAACACTATATCAAAAAATATTAAACTTAAAGGAACACTGATTAGAATAATAATTATTCACTATAATACAATTCATGTAAAAAGTTAAAAATCCCTAAGTATGTATAAAAAATAATTTTACGTGTATATACTGTACAGTATATATATGTATATAGAACAGCTAAAATAACTGAGGCGTCTGTAGCCCTAGGAAAAAGTGTACAAGTCTTCATGATGATTTCAGTGGGCCTAAGATAGCTGCGTTTACCTCGTGACAAAGTGTGGATAAGGCTTCCGTCACATTCTGACACGGAAATAAGTACGAGAGTGACGGATGCTTTATCCAAATTTGACACGCGATATAGACACAGCAATACCAGGTCTGCAGGATATCTTAAATATTACGTTAGGTTATACTATTGTGACTATCAAATAAGATTATACTCATGTGGTGAGAAAGGGTACTCAGCACATGATGTATACCCTTTTTTATTACGAGCGAAGTCGACTTGTAAATATACACTATTACTAGGGCTACGACTTATAAATATACACGCACACATAGATCGTTCATTAAGGTCTTTATTAGTCGTCTTTTATACAAAAAAAACTGTATAAATACAATTAGTCTGCAAAAAAAGTAAAAATCGCAATACAATGTGGCACAAATTTTCAAATAGACAGATTTAAAAATTATCATGTCAAGTAAGTTTTTCTGAGGTGGTTTGATCTGCTTTCGAACTTGCTATTCCATTGATTATCCTCAACCAAAAAATTTGCAGTTTGAAATGGAAACAGTTATAAGACAAAATGGCTGATTGGAATATCGACCACCAAATTTATTTATTTTTCTTATTAAGTGGAATGCGGAAATAATAACGGGAGCCTGCCATAAAAATATGTTAGCCAAATGTATCGTTTCCCAACTGTTTCATTTGCCAACCCAATGTTAAACCCAAAGCGTCACGTAAATAAATAGACAAGCCGGAGCAAAAAAAGGTGTATGGCGTGTGTCGGTTTTACGTTTTGTTTGTATACCTACTCTATGCATAGGAATTTTTGGTAAAGCCGTAAATAATCGGCTTGTACGAACGCCTCGCGACTGCAATGTTATATAAGTTTTTCAGGATTTTTTCCAGTACCATCGCATAGAACCAGAAGGTTAGGTTAGTTTTAAAAAAAACCTGAAATATTTACTGTTACAGAAAACAAAGCGGGTTGGCAAATTAAACGGGTCGGAAATGATACATTTGGCAAACATATTTCGCCGAAACAACCCAATAATAACATACCTATCACTTAAACTAGTCAAACGATCTCTATGGAACCTATAAACTACACTCAGGAGCAAAAAAAACGGGTCAGAGTGCGTTTTTCATACTAAAGAGGCTATTTCAAGGCCTTTGTTCCTCGCCAGGGAATGCTTTTAGTGAAATCTGATGATGGATACCCCAAGCATCGATACAGGACTTCCAGAGTGCCTAGGATACCCAACTGAATGAATAGGCGGTTAACGCTGGAATTGTGCATGTTCAGAAAAACATCTAAAATGGCAATAAACAGTAAGGAAATCCAAGTGCTGACCCAAACTGTCCCGCTGTGGTGTTAACTGATTGTGCGATCAGTTAGGTATCTTAAGAACTTTTCACCTCCTCTATTGAACCTCGGAGTATCCACCATTAAACCTCTCAAAAAACAACCCCTGGCGAGGAACCAAGGCTTCAAAATAGTCTCGTTTGTATGAAAAACGCACTCTGACGGTTTCATCTTCGACGGTTATAGAAGTATGGTAACACTTAAGGTTGGGCGGGACTATTTCAAATAAGGGGTAATTGTTACTATTCATAGTAACACTTATTCTACTTTTCTAATTAGTATGAAATAGTAAAATTGCCCCTGAGTCAAAATACCCTCGCCCGATCTTAATGAGACTAGTGAATGAAGAAGAAGAAAATCGTTTATTTGGTGCAAAACACAAAACAATAATAGTAAAATGAAATACAGTGGGAAATTAATTTAGAATAACAACTTAAAACTATTTTATAATGCACCTAATTGGGTGCCACTCAGCATTAGTGTCAGGTGCCGTAACGCTGATATTCAGAGCAACCAGACGGCGAGGTAGAATGATGAGATTTGGATTTATCTTAAACAATACCATATAGGAGTCGGGTTTTCAATCCCGAGAGCCCCGACACTTAAGAGGATTGTGTTGTGAGGGAGGCTTCAATCTAATAGCTGTCAATTATTTTCCATACAAATTTCCGATTTAAAAAAAAACGCATGAAAAATGTCCGTTTTAAAAAAAAATATTTCGTAAAGAAATATTTTCGTGGAAAGGAAAACGTACAGACCTAGTTTTTTATAAAACCGACAGAAAAAAAAAGTTATAATCGGGCAATGTTGAAGCCAAGGGGAGAGAAGTTATCGCATTTCGCACAACCATGTCAAGTGTCCATGTCTAGGGATGCAAAGTTTTTAAAAATATCGATATATCGATATCGATATTTATCGAATTAAGTCGATATCGATATATCGATATATCGGCTGACTAGACCGATATATCGATATTTTATCGAAATTTCTACTTTTTAAAGGCTTATTAAAATCAATGTAGTTTTATAGCCCCTCTACACGATACCTTTTTATTGAGTTATTATTTTTGAATAATTCAAATCGTTTTAGATGTAGTTTGTTAAGCTCTATCGAAAAGTAAATTACAATCCTTATATATCAATGGATTCAAAATTGTCTTAAACCTTAGATGTAGGAAATTTGGGCGGTTTTTTCGATATTTCGTTTCGATATTTAGCTTTTTTTCGATATTGATATATCGATATCGGCGTATTCCGTCGATACCGATAAATATCGATATTTTTAGGCGTCGATATATCGATATTTATCGGTTTTCCGATATATCGTTGCATCCCTATCCATGTCAGTGAAGTAAGTCACTTCAACTCGATGGACGACTTTTAAGTTTTCCTTTCAGGGCGTACAAACGCTACTTTCGAGCGTGCATTCTCAATAAGTACGCAGAATTAAGTAGAGGGAACCCCGCGGCTTCGAAACACTATAGTATAACGTTTGAGTTTATAGTAATTTGATAATCTTTGGGTTGCTTCAATTGATTGTATTGGCTATCTACTTACTGTTATTGTGTCATAGGATATTGTCTAAAATACTCATAGGGCTTTATTCTAAACTCGCTACTGTTTCGAACGATGCCCTAAACCGACTATTTATTTACTTTACGAGATGTTTTAATATATATGTATATTGATCTACAGTCTCGGCTGCAACAGCGGTCGGCTGTCTATAGCTAACACACTTGCATTCGCGACTGACTGCAAGTTTGTCACTTAGAGTGCCGATCGCTGTTAAGAAACTGGTAGTACTGTACACTATGGTCTATTAAGAATATTTCTAAATGGCTATGGCATTTTATACTGAGAACACCATTTTGGTAGTAACCAATTATTCACATAATAAATGAATAAATATTTATGTTCTTGATTAGTAATGTCATACTTTAATTGTTAAATAATGAACAGAGATCAATTGTATAAATAATTTTATAGCTAGGTTGCCTAGATACTAAAAATGGCGCTGTTATCTCATTTTACACAAACAACGACGACACACGTAACTTATATTTTATGCTTCTGCAATTATCTACCTAATTAAAAAAAAGCATACTGCTTTACACCGATATTCTGTTAATTTCTGTTAACCTGTTCAACGCCAACGACGTATAAATACAATGCCCTCCTAACCCAATAGGCATTATCTCAGTATCTAAGGCTACGTCCTAGGTAGGCGATTCAAAGCGAACAGAATCGCGAAGCGATCTGATGCGGTGACACGCGGTTTCAATGCGACGCGGCGGCCTTGTCCTACGAGAGCGCGAATCGCCCGCGTCGCAGGACTACCTTCGCCGACGACAACCCATGCCGCGTCGTCGAAAAATATCAATCCGTTTGACCGCGTTCGCTTCGTTTCGAGCCGCGCCGCCCGCACCCCGCGTGGGTATTGGTCACGTAGGATACTTTAATAGCTGTCGACTGTTGTTTGTTTCTTTCGCACCGCATCGCATTCGCGTCGAATTTGCTCACCTAGGACGCCGCCTAAAACTCCTGTAGCAATATCAACCTCATTACTAACAGAAGAAAAATAAAACTGCTATTATGCTGCTATGCATATGAATTTCAGATACTGCTTTTCAGCTTAGGAGGGCAGTAAATCTCTCGCACAAGTTCAGTCTATCCTTTGCAAATGGGGGAAAAAATAATTTGCTTCAAGGATCTACCAAACTGAATCTTATAATACGCTGACTCAATGGTTACGTAGTGATATACTGCGTCGCATTTTTAACAAGTCTTTTAGGTGACGTCCATTAAGGTTATCACTTTTTTGCGATTTCGATGGAGCTGAATTTAAGTAGCTTTAGCATATTTTGAGCTTCACTATGATCGATCCTTTAATTTTTAGATATCACTGCCATCTTACCGACTCATTTTGTACTTGGCATAGCCAAGAAAAGTTCATTATAATTTATTGTAAATGTCAAAACTACGAATTAAATGTCACCGTATCAAGGGTCAAATTTGTGGGCACTTCACGATAAATAAAGTGAATACATATAATATATACTAATATTATTCTTAACATGAAATTCAACTTATAAGTCGTATAAAATTGTCTTTTTCGCTTAACCGCATCGGTGCTATCGCCAGCCTGCTTGTGCGGTTTAGAATTAGCTAGAACCATCACCCTTTACATATGTATTATTTTTACCTTTTCAACGCCAGCGAGGTATATATCCGCGGCTGAAGTTCACTTCCGTCAAAGCTCGTATCTCTTAAGTGTTTTTTTATAGGCGAACTAGTTTGATGGATAAAATGTTGCCATGATGTTTCAGTATCGACTCGATTAACGTGGTCCGTCAAATCTTTGCTATACTGTCCTGTCCATTAAATGTATATTGTAATGGGAAAATGAAATGCCAAATATTATAAAATCATGATACATAATAAATAATTTAAATATAAAATACAGTATAACGAACTTTTGCTATCTAAAAGTAAGTCTGCGGTAACATTGTGCATTTTGAGTTATCTATCAAACTGGTCTGCCAGTTCCACTTTAAGTAACTTCATCTTTTAAAATGACTCTGCGAGTGACGCAGTCGACTTCCGTGTATTTGGCGTCGAAAAGGTTAAATATCAAAGTTTGGAACACAGGTGATCCCTGAGCCGCCGCACCGCGTAGCTTCTGAGCTACGTCTTGACTTTCCTGTTACCCTTGTAATGCCCGTTCTTCTTGTACCCGTGCGGCGCCTCGCCGTTCATGCGAGCGGCGAACGATGTCGTTTTGCTCTTGCTTTCAAATAGCACATCCGACTCGGTCTCGGATTCTGAGATGTCTTTACTCGCAACTAGAGAATAAATAAAATAAAATCAATACTTTCCTTTAAACTAACACAATTTTCACTCATACATAACCTCGACTTCGAAATTTACTCATAGAGTATCGCAAGTGTTTTGTACCAATCGAGTTGATACAATCTATGGCGTCACGCTGGCTTTTGGATTGAATTTGTTTGTTTTCGATTAAATCGGATTGAAACAACAATACACGACAATATTCGTACAATATTTTTAGAAATAGGTAGAATTATAGTGTGCCGAGTTTTTCAAGTGTAAATTGTCGCGAGTGTCCCGTTATTTTGGTGCGGCCATACGTGTGGCGGTCCGACAACCCCGGAAAGTTCCCTGCGACCGGCGACACACGCACCTTGCATCAAACAGACAGATACACACCTTGGGCCAAGATCTTCGGAACCCGCATGGCCAGTCCGCAGGCTACAGGACCCCGACACCGGACCGTTTGGGTAAGTCTTAAAACATTTTAATAAGCGCATTCTAGCAGCCCCCTTTTGAGGTTTAGATAGGATAGCGAGGTTTTAACATCCAGTTTGGTCTAGGTCCCAATCTGGTCAGTTTACACACAGGGCCCAGGGGCTGACATAAAGAGAGTGGTTTTGTTTGGAGCCTGGACCATTCAGAACAAATTGTGGTAGCTAGAGCGTGGTTTTTAGTTTACTAAACGCCTCTCGGGCTGTATTAGCGGCCGGCTAGGCGAGCCTTTTTGATATAACTTGTCATTATATGTACCTTATTGTTGAATAAATTGTAAATTTTGATTCCATAGCCCTCCTGGCCCGGCTACTGTGTTTGTATTAGCAGAACAAATTCACACAGACATATGTATGTGTTGTTTGTTTTGAGATTATCCGTTGACAAGATTCATGTCCCAATTGTGGTGAATTTAAGTCTATTTCCTTGTTTAAAATGACCAAATAACACAGTATGGTTTTGTATTTATATAATCACACCTATTCCGGCTGAATGTGATCATGAAATGGGGAATTTTTTGGGTCATTTGAAGCACAATATTAATTTGAAGAAGAATTGTTGAAGGTTCTGAATAATTTTGTTTTTTTTTTGGAAATTTCGTAGAGATTTATAAAACATATAAGGTGAGTTGAAATTGTTTGGTAAACAGAATAATTTCAATTATATTTCTTGTCGTTCAGTGTGAATAATATTAATATATAAAATTAATTAATTTTGGTTTGAGATCTGGCTTGTTTTGCCATCAACTCATATTGTATTATTTGAATATTGCCAGTGGTCCAATAATAAAAGTTTATTGTTCGGAAATTGGATATTTAATATTAGTTATTGTTGAAGGTCGAGTGAATTAGGGTTCACTTAGAAAACAATTGAAACAGTAAAGGGTTTGTCGGCGAGTGTGAGTACTCACAGGGTTTGTCCTCGTGGTCGGCGAGCGGCAGCAGGCGGTACTTGGGGCGCGGGCGCGGCTTGCGCGGCGCGCAGGCGCGGGCGGCGGCGCGCGCGCAGCCCCACGCCGCGCCGCACGCCGCCAGCAGCGCGCCCAGCCCGCCCAGGCTGAAGTACACCACCGACCAGTCTGCCGACCATCGAGCCCATCATGCAACCTGACTAATGCTATTTACGTCACACTAAGATCAAATCATCAACTAAAAATCTATCTCATTACTCCCAGTAGTATTAAAATATATATCGCATGACATTTGCAGGTCCCACGCGTCATCGGCCCCTCATCCTACGAACGCCTACCCTCTGAACTCAAACCGCTAAGAAATTGATCTCGCTAAAGCTTTTGACAGTGTCCATACCCTTTATTTTGAAAAGCTTTAATTGTTATTCTTACGTATAAATGTGACCCAAGCTTTCGCAAATTATCGTGTACGAGCTTACCCAATGTGTAAAAATAGGCAATACTTTCAGCTCCGATCTAAATAATACATCTTTGGAGTTCCCCAAGGAAGTACATTAGGACCTAGGAGAGTATAGCGCGTTCTATGCGGACGAAATAGAGGGAATAGGATGTTACTACAGGTAAAGACAATATGGATAGGTATTAAAAAGATACAAACACATTCAATATTAATTGCGACTACTTTAAAAGCTGATTTCTTTTTTACCGAACACAGAATTTTATCAAATCCGACTGAACGAAATTAATGCTAATAATAACTATTAGATAGGTAAAAACCAACGATATAATGATGACCCATTCTTTCAGAGCGGATATCTTAACGGCCCAATCGATTTCCATTTCCAATCGGATAAACACAGACAGAAAGCTGAAAGGATATATACTCGTACATATACAGTCTCGATTGCATAGGGAAGAGCAGATTACCGCAGTCAGGGAGATGATGCGGCTGCACGGCAGTCCAGAGACTCTGCATCCAGAAGGCGTCGCAGCGGCAGGCGCGCGAGGCGTCGTCGCACACGCCGCGGCCCGAGCACGCGCTCAGGCAGCGCACCGAGCGCACGCGCGCGCCCGCCTCCGCGCCCGCCGCCGCGAGAGCGCCCCGGGACAGCGACAGCGCGCCGAGGCCGTCCATCGCCGCGCCCTGACACACACTCATATTATGTAACTGTACCATAATCAAGCTCATTACGCAACTCAACTTTGGTTAGGCACTTGTTCCGACACCGACGATGAGCGGGAAGCGAGTAGACCCAGAGATCGACTATATTAATATGTCTCTTTTATAGACTAGATCTATATCTTTTGTTCGTTTCTTGAGTGAGAAAATAATCAATAGCTAATCGCTTCCTCGCCGGAAGTGGGACGAGTACCTTACACCATTACAGCCATTTTGATACCTTTAACGATATGATAATAAGTGGTTTTAAGTTAGCGAGTATAAATAAGTTTTATTACATAACACATCTTAAGAGCTTAAGCTTGAGCTTGAGAAAACGCATATTCAGTCTTAAGATTGCAAAGATCTATGAACTTAAACCCGAGTACTCACTAGCGAGCCTTAAACTGCAACTGTTGCGAGTAAAATCTTGATATTTACGCGACTCGCAAGCCTATTCCCCACTAGAAACTCGTTACTGTAACTTCTAAGGTTACAGTTACAGCTCGCTAGTAAATACCCGGCTTCACAGTCTGCTTACCCTGAGAGGGTTCAGGTTCAGGGTTCATATTGCATTATACAACCCATAATATACTTACATTCTCCCACAAGAAAAATATAAGCTGCGTGTTCCCAGAATCGATCTCCCCACGTACTGCCGTCACGTTGATGTGGACGCCGTCTTTCAACAGTAGCGTCATCTTCTGCACCAACGAGTCTAGCTGACTCTGCGTGAATGACGCTATAGGAACGTTAACGGTCATCTCTAGAAGGTTCCTCTCGAGGGGATCAGGCTTGACTTGCACGCTCACGGTGTCCCGATCTGACTCGCCTTGGTCGTCCGTCACTGTCAGTTCGAATACGTAGCGGCCGGGCTCTATGTTGGTTAACTGAAGTAAATGACAAATGAGGTTGTAAATGAAAAATAAAACAGGAATAATTTATTTAGTAGCAACATTAAGTACACAGTTAATCTAACCAGGGTTGCCTTTTTTGAGGCATTATTGTAATAATAGATCCAGCAACAAAAGTGTGTCTGGGCTAAAGATAAACATAAGTATTTTGAAAACTGGAGTTTATTTAGGGCAGCAAAGTATTGAACAGGATATTTTAATATACTAAACAATAGTTTTTAAAAAGACATTCAGGATTATACTTCTTTTTCAAACCTCCCATACGCTCTTATGCTAGTCTTCTAGATTTTGTGGTGGCATCGCGCGACATGTCGCCAGATGTCAGGCGAAGTTATGCGAACTCGCTCGAAGTCCCCCGACATCGCTGAATCCCTGGCATTACCCGAACCCGTGGGACTTTTCAGATTACATTGTAAATGTAGATAAAGCACAAGTCACTCTCGCACTTACATACTCGTCAGAAAGTGATAGATGTTTTATACACAGCGACAGCCTATTCTCTTCTTTGTCGAATCCTCATGGAGTCGTGACTGCTCTCTAAGCTGCTCAATCTTGAGCTCGGTGAACGCTAACCAGAAGTGTCGTGGTGAATGATATGATAGCCTATTAGCCCATTGTATTCTGCCCTTCTAAATAAAAAGGACGCATGCGCAATTTGATAGTCAAAGCAAATTTAACTCCTTAACTTAAGAGATAAAATCACTTATACATACGCGGTTCTATGAGACATGCGCCCTTTTTTCTAAAGAGGGCAGTACTGAACCCACTCACCATGAGCACCGGTTGCTCGAGCGAGTCGCCGACGACGGTCCCGGCGGCCAGGCCGGAGCCCTGCCGCGCCCAGCGGTACGAGACCACGCGGAAGTCGTCCGAGGAGCGCGACCCGTTCAGGACGAGCATGGGCACCGGGAGGTGCAGCACTTGGTTGCCACCCGCGTCCGCTTTTGGAGGGCTGTTTTGATCTACGTGAACATGTAAAATCTTTTGCCCTTATTTATCAACTTGGGTTAGCTAAGCCACGCTTTGTCAAATTCAAATGTCACAATGACAGATAAGGACAAAGCATGGTTTTAGCTACCCCACGGTTATTCCACGATTATAAGGAAGGGCATTTATCTTTACATATACGTCTTTTAAAGATTTTTAACGGAACAAAATAACACGTTTTAAAACAATTCTTGCTCCCTTTTATAGAAATGTAGGTACTTAAACTATAAATTTAGGTACTAAACCGCTGAATTGCTCTAAAACGTTACATTACTTACCATAGCAAAAATGCCCTGCCCTGCCGCACTATTAGGAAGTCGGTGATTTTGCGCTAGTGTTTTCAATTAACAAGAAACCATAATGTTTTCAGAGTTGTGACTACCAAAAAAAAAAGTCATGGGGCGAAAAAAAAAAGTAATTCGATGAAATGAAAATTTCGCGTAAAGATGAAATAATAGGTACATTACATCCCTACACATGCAATTAGGAAGTACAACTTACTCTGTGCAACAGCAACTGTGACATTATCCGACGCGGAATTCCCATTGTCGTCGAGAACAGTCAGCGAGAACTCATACTGGCCCTTCGTGAGGCCCGTAGCGTTGGCCACCGACTCGTTGAACCCCACGATGTTAGAGTTGGTGGGGCCGGACAGACAACGCCAGGTGTACGCCACTATGCGGTGGTCGTCGTGGGACGTAGACCCGTTCAGTATTACCCAGGTTTGGGGGAGGGATATGAACTGGAATGAGTGACCTTGTGACGACGAGCGAAGCGAGCGTTACACATAACTTGGTATTGTGCAGTTGGCCGAATATGTGGTCTACCAGTTGCCATTAAAATTGAATTCCCTTTTCACGTCAATAATATGGTCAATAAGATGCGTCTGCCATTTAGAAGCCTCGACTTTACTGTCATTTTTAATTTATGTCATGATTGAAAGATCACATATTTGGCCTACTGCGCATACTAAAATGGTTAATTTAGAGTTAATAAATGCGAGTGGGCGATATGATATGTATTATTTCATACTAAAAATTGAGAATTCTAAAACATGGATTGCATCCAAGTTTGTCCTCAGGTACACTCAAACAATTTGATTCATAGGCCACTATGGAACTATGTCGAAGTAACGTTATAATTGTATTCCTTAGAAGTCTCTTACGATTTGAAACATTACGTCGTTCCAAAGGCGGCCTTTGTACAAATATTACGTGTTAAAAAATACCCATTTTTTTTTAAATAACGTTACCCCTAGTAAGCTATCATCTCAACACTAACCCTAGTAAGTTGTATGACTTATTTGTATTTCTGTAACATGTTGCATACTCAAGTATAAGTAAGTACTTACCTAAAACTATTGGTTAAACTCAGTTACTTAACTTTTGGATATTTTATAATACATACTTGCCTATATTATTACTTACTTATATTACCTATATGAATACGTAATGGTACCATTTTATACAACTTGTAGTTTTTATGTCGCTGCTTTTAAAATAACACCCTAAAATTGCCAGCGCTCATTTCGTTAGTCACAACACTCATGCTGTTGTACTTGTCTTTACAGACTTCACACTTTTTTCCCATTCAACGTTACCTTATTATAAGTAGCTGCACACTTTAGCGCTACGTCACTTGATTAAATCCTCTGCTTTTAATAACAAGGTTGTAACTGCAACAGGTTTACAGCCTGAAATGTTGATTGGTAAATGTTGTATTATAGTGTCGTATGATCACTTACGATGTCGGGCCCCGCGTTGGCCTCGGGCGGGGTGTTGGTGGGGGGCTTGACGAACACGTGCACGTCGGCTGTGGACGCCTGGCCGGACGAGTCTGTCACTTTCAGCACGAACGTGTACACGCCTTCAGACAGGTTTGACAGCTGGAAATAAACCAAATTATTAATTAGTCAGATAAAATAGAAAACACGTTTCTTGTAATGGGTACGTAACTATATTTATTTTAAAAACATTATATGAACATTTCAATTGTCCATGAAATTCAGCCTGCTGAAAGAAAGACGGATGGCCTTAGTAATAATCGTTTGCACGTTACCCTTTGGGTGCGGAACGCTAAAAATAATTTTGAGGCAAAAATAGAAAATTTAAGAGGAATTGTGGCGGTGATCTGCTACTCTGCTAATTTCATTTAAAAACACTACAGAAGAAATTATAGAAGAAAAGAGAGGAGTGATAACTGATAGTAGAAAAGAGGCAGGTAAAGATCAGGAAAAAATAATTACTTTGAGCAAATTGACGTTAAGGTCGTGTTGTACGGTCGGTGTTACGTCACTTTTTAGGGTTCCGTAGCCAAATGGCAAAAAACGGAACCCTGTTAGATTCGTCATGTCCGTCCGTCCGTATGTCACAGCCACTTTATTCCGTAACTATAAGAGCTATACTATGGAAACTTTGTAAGTAGATGTATTCGGTGAACCGCATTAAGATTTTCATACAAAAATAGAAAAAAAACAATAAATTTTTGGGGTTCCCCATACTTAGAACTGAAACTCAATTTTTTTTTTTCATCAAACCCATACGTGTGGGGTATCTATGGATAGGTCTTCAAAAATGATATTGAGGTTTCTAATGTATTTTTTTTCTAAACTGAATAGTTTGCGCGAGAGACGCTTCCAAAGTGGAAAAATGTGTGTCCCCCCCGTAACTTCTAAAATAAGGAAATGATAAATGTAAAAATAATATATGATGTACATTACTATGCAAACTTCCACCGAAAATTGGTTTGAACGAGATCTAATATTTAATTAGTTTTTATTTAATACGTTATAAATCGTAAACCGCATTTTACCTTTCATTCAATCAACTCCAATATAATAAAGAATAAAGAAAAACATTTATTTAGATGTATAGTGGTACGGAACCCTACGTGCGCGAGTCCGACTCGCACTTGGCCGCTTTTTTCACTTTAACATTAAGTTGACAGGAGACCAGTGCTGTTGGCGACTACACCACAAGCAAGAGCATGGCTCTTAAATATACAATTAGAGTTGCAGGGCTTTCATTCCGCACGTTTCTGATAAGCTGGTAACATAAATACATTCACTATACAAATGCAGATTTTCCCTATTCCAAAATCGAGGCCTTTGGTTCCTAAGAACGCCCGACCCCCGCGTAGTCACCCTAACTTATATAGTTTCCGAATTCCCCATACTGATTCATTTAGACTGTTATCTCACAGTAGGATAGCTCTTAGAATGTGCTTCGGGTTTGTACTTGTTCTTTACTCACTCTCATACGGTCTTATTAAGAGCAGTTCTAAGGGTCAACGTATGCGCACATGCGCATACGTTGCACCAAGCAGCATGAATTCGTTCTTTTCGTGTAGTAAATAAAGTATATTTTCAGTCGCATGTGCGCGCAGCGTCGCGTCTCGGTGTGAGTTGACCCTAAGTGCTCACATGTACCTATATTATCGATGTGTAAACAGTTTTAATCAAATCAAAAATAATAATTGCGGAATACACTTTCTTATGTGGTAGTAACCTTTATTATAAACGTCGTGTATTCAGCCTCATGCAGGCGTGCATATATTAATAAAATGTCAAGTTTTATTCAAAGATATAAATGTAAAATGGTAAAATAATAAAAATAAAATTCAACTATAATCCAACTATAAGTCAACAAAAATAAAAGTTACAAATTATCCTTAACACTGTAATAGCACTTATCAAAAAGCCAGTTTTTTCAAATTATTTCTAAACGTAATTCCCTGGGGGAACCGTATATCCTCAGGCATTACGGATGTTAATACACATGGTATTTACATTTTTTGAGTAGATGGCTTTAAAGCAACGAGGTTTATACAACCGGTTCATAACGTCCACTCTTGTCCGACGTTTCATGAATTCACCCCGAGTTTATGAGCATTTGGACTTAACAAAGATGCATACTCTATCATAGAGAAAGAGACATAATCTGACGCATAATTGAATTATCTCACGAAAGTGGGTGGACATATGTGAGTTTTAACGAGTATAAACAAGTACGTTTTTTTTATCTTTTATCTAATATGGCCCAACAGCTTTCGTGAGATAAAACAACTGTATTTAATCTCGTTCCAGCATTATTACCTGCAAGTAAGGCGAGTGCGTGTTCTGCATGTCGACCGCCTTGTTCTCGTCCTCGGCGGCCTTGGTCCACTCCCAGGAGGTGATCTCGTGGTCGTCCGTGGACAGGCTGCCGTTCAGGGTCAGGTTGTTGTTCGGCAGGTAGATTATCACGTCTTGGCCTGAGGAATTATTAACGTTTACACGCACCCGCTTAAACTAAGACTCGTAGCCGAGTTGGGGGAATTTTTTTCTCCGTAAAAATTAAAATTTATGTTTTATTTAAAATTCGATCATAATAGTATTTGGATAATTGGCAAATACGCTTTCTGCAATGTTAACTCTCGTCAAAGAAAGATTATGCCAAATACGTTACGGACAATCGATGCCACATATTAGTGAAATGACTAGCAGTCGCGAGGCGTTCGTACAAGCCGATTATTTACGGCTTTACCAAAAATTCCTATGCATAGAGTAGGTATACAAACAAAACGTAAAACCGACACACGCCATACACCTTTTTTTGCTCCGGCTTGTCTATTTATTTACGTGACGCTTCGCCCCGGCCCGGCTAGTCATTGACTAGGGGGCCGGTTCAGACGGACAGTATATGAGCTGCAACTCCGCGGAAAAGTGGCAGTTCGAGGGCAGTTCTGGTGCAGTTCACGTAACTGCATCAAAACGATTATAACCGTCGACTGCACACCGACTGTAAGCTACCTGCACGTTTGTAATGCAGTCCTGTTGCAGATACGTCAACTGCACTTGAACTGCCATTTTGGAGCTGGGTTGCAGTTCAAATGCTGTCCGTCTGTACTGGCCCTGGCATACGGGCATTTCTTAGTCATCAAGGTTAACAACGCATTTGCAGTGTTAAGATAAGATAGGAACTTACCAGCATTTGCTTCTGGTGGATAGTCAGTATGGTTCAGCACGGTGATGTTGGCCGTGGTGGAGTTCTTGACGTGGTCTGAGTCTTCGACGGTGAGCTTGAAGGTGTAGTTCCCGGGGAGGCGCAGGTCCGTCAGCACCAGTGTGGGCTTATCCTGCAGCGGCGGCTGGTACCCGATGGGGCCCGACGTCAGCTCCCAGTGCCAAGATATGATGGCGTCGTCGTCCTAAGATGTTCGATGTCGATAAATGAGAACTCACTAGCGTTATTGAAAAGTGCCACGAAAATTCCGGCTTCTGCTCATCATAGTAAATGACCCTTTCGATTAGTTAATCATAAAACACGACTCTATTGTTTTGTCATATTCAACCGCAGTTAGATTTTGGTTAAGGCAGAAAAAAAATCTAAAATCCATAAATGCAGACCTTATTTTTTTCAAAAATAAAAGTAAGTCTCCTTTGTGTAGAATTGGCTATTTCCAATATTTAAGGTGGCGTTCGTGTTTTCCACCCTGTAGAGCGTGTCTCCTGCTGCGTACCTTGCTGGCGCTCCCGTCGAGCACGGCGCCGGAGTTGGGCAGCTTGACGGTCTGCTGCTGCGGCGTGATGAGCACGCGCGGCGGCGTGTTGGTGCGCGCGCGCGGCCGCACCGTCACGTTCGCGAAGCCCTCGCCGTACGACGCGGACCCGTTCACCGTCAGCTTGAACCGGTACTGGCCCTCCGTCAGGTCCGTCAGCGTCACGGTGGCGCCGTTCTGGTTCATGTTGCCTGTCATTGGAATAAGCTTTAACGCTGTGTGAAGACACATTTTAGAACCAATCAACTCGTTGCTTGTTACCAGACTACCGAAGGAGGGTTTTTTTTTTTTTAATACTGCAGACATTCTATTTTGTAGGGATTTAAAAACGAAGTGCTGACGTGTCCATACAAAGTTTTACAATTAATAGTCTTAACCTCTAATTGTCTATTATTGATACTACATAATGATAAACATACTAGTGGCGAATTGTTGGTTAGTGGCAACACCACGGACTTGTGTGCTCCCGAGGGTAAGTCCTGAACCTCACCTCACGCCTGCCTTCACCAGCCGGCTGCGGTGAACAACGACAAGGCACTAACCTCCACCTTGGCTTGCCTTTATTGGCCGGTCAGAGTGGAGTCACAAGACCTATATGTTCGAAGGGCGGATGTGTTACACAAGTAGCGACTGGGCATCTTATGGTCGTTTAAAGTCCAGAAGCACCTCTCCATCCTTAGCCCCTCTGGAACTGTTGCCTCCCTGCTGCTATGCATATGCAGCTTTTTTGGGAGGCCCATTCCATTGAGATGGCGAGTCAACGCCTGCTTTTTCAACCAAAGTAATTATTAGCATTGGCCAGACAGGCGCCGTATTTTCTTCAATAGCCTAGTTAACCAATCCATATCAGTTCATTCATAGAGCCTATTATTAATGTTCCCATCCTTCTTAAATAGTCTTACACTAAGTGGGTTGTTCGTGGAAGCATATTTCTATAGTTTGAACTCAGGGACAATCGCCGGTTGGTGTCCCATCACTTTACTAAATTAAACTTGTCTAAAGGGCCCCTGCGTGTTGGCTTCAGCTCCTTGTACGCCTTCCAAAGGTCCGGGACTCCCATAGTCCTGTGATTGTTAACCACGTAAAAACATACTTATAAAAATAAATACATAGAACACACTCTAGACTCAGGAACAAATTCCGACCACCGAAAAAAAGACAAAATCGGGGGCAAAGCTAGAAGATGATCCAACCTGTGAATCCCCCGTTGGGTTGGTCGACGAGCGTCCACACGTAGTTGTAATGGCTCTTCGTGGCCTTCTCGTCGGGGATCGTGTAAGCCGCCAGCGTCACTTCGTTCTCTGGAAGTTGTACCTGCAAAGTATAATATTAGCAGTTATGTAGCTGAAATGGTCTCCGCCTACCCCTATGGGAAAAAGGCGAGATTGTTAGTATGTATGTAGCTGTGTCAATGGTCTTTCCTAACCCCCGACGCAAAGAAATTATTAGTTTAAAGTGTGTAACTATGTGTGTTTGTCTGTCTGTAGAATCAATACTGTTGTTTCTTTAACCCCCGACGCAAAAAGAGGGGTGTAATATGTTTGACCGCTATGTGTGTGTTACCGTAGCTCTTAAACGTATTAACCAATTTGGATGCGGTTTGCGGACTTGCAATTTGTTTCTTAGTGCAGATTTGTAGTTACATATTAGTAAGAAAGGGATATCCAAACGTCAAACAAATAAATTACCTCTTTAGACAAAATAGAAACGGTCAAATTCTGAACAGTCTTCGGGGTTTCCGTCGTATCACCGTTGGGTTCATTCTCATTCTTCTTGCTGTCCATAGGAATCGTGGGTCCCTTGGAGTAAGGCCTCAGCATCTGAACGCAGGCTCCCTGAGCATTCTCCTCAGTGCCTGGCACGCATTTACAAAGACCATTACGTGTCTTCAAGCCTAGTGGTATGCATTCGGAGTTGAAGGGGCAGTCATCAGTGGCACCAACTTCACAGGGCACTTTTTCCAAGTACCTAGTAGCGTCAAGTAAGTCATTATCAGTGCTGTCTCTGAACTTCTCGAATGGTCTAGCCTCATCTTCGTTCACCGGGAGATTGTTAAGGAAATGCGATAGGAACGTGGATTCTTCATCGTCATTTAGCAGGTTTTGCCCACGGCTACCGTATGGAGAATACACTGACTCCTCTTCAGGAGAGAAGTTGTTGCTTAGGTCTCTATACCCAGACTGATCAAGTATGTCGGACCAGTTTTCTGTGAATGATAAAATAATTTTAAGTAGGATGGTGTGAAGTTATACTGTGGGAAATATAATTTGAGCCAATGACACTGAATGATATTCAACTGCACGCAAAAGAGACTTGAGTAATGCTCCAAAATATTGTGGCGTGGTCTTTACCACTCGCATAGATCGCACATCAGAGATAAACCAGAGTATTAATAGTACTCTGCTTTCTATCCCTTTTACAGTCTCTGGCGTGACAAATGTACTGACAGAGGCCAGAGTCTGAAACCATTAGACACAGATGTACGCTTTTTTAATATTAATCGTGTTTTTCCTTTAAGTACCATTAGCTCAAATTATATTTCTTTTCCTGGGAGATATTTTATTATAATAAGAATATTATTAAACAAAACTACAGAGCTACCGTGAGGGATATAATAGCATGAAAGGGTAGGTGAAAAAAAAGATGATAAAAATGGGTTACCTATCACAAGGTCGAATTTCAGTTACCAACTGTTTCGTTTGTCCGAATTTTCATAAGTTAGAATTTAAAAAAAACTGAAACCGTGTCTTTTTCCTGGATTGTTTTAAAACATAGCTATCGGAACCTACAGAATGTGATTGGAAAAAAATATTGTTTCTAACTTATTATTCTTATGAATTTTCGGTCAAATGAAACAGATTGGAAACATCAATTCGGACTTGCGATAGAATACCATAAATGATACTTAATTCATGTAAATGAGTAAAAAATGAACAGGAAAAATAACTCAAAAAAATATACTAACAGAACAGTAACAAAATGATTAACTTCTAAATCTTCTTATTGTTTTTGTAGCATGTTACTGAAGACTAGCACTGGAAAAAAGCAAACATAACACTTTTTTATTGCTTATCTTTGGACATCAATGAAAAAATAAAAAATCTAATAAATAACCTTCAGTATTTTACACAAATTATTATTTCCAAACAGATCAATTAAATGCAACTTGTAATAGTCTGTTTTATAGTTATAGAGATCTCTAAGACTTTATCATGAATTATTTGTAGCTGCACATAATGCACATTACAGGATGTAGGGTAGGTATCATGATGATTTCGAAATATGGAACATGCCTTTATTTAGCAGAGGATAGCAAAGGACAAGGTTTAAAGCGTTATCAGTAGTTGCAATATGAATTAATTATATATCTATTATTATTTTATTTTAAAAAGGCAGTACTTAGTAAATCAAAGGGCTCGCGGTCGTGGGCTTGTTTTGTGTAGACGAGACTGGTTTCCGTTTTCGTGTACAAAAAAACTAACTAAACTAAAATGAAGGAACTTTGACTTTGTCCGTTTTGTGACGTTAATTAGTCATACATTTACGATCGCAATATACGGCTAATTTTCGTCCACTAAAACGTGTATCCCAATTAAGGAGTAAAATGACGAAACGCTACCATTGTCCGTTTTGTGACGAAAATTAGCCATATATTTACGGCAGCAATGGCTAATCTTCATCACGAAACTGACTTAAAGTTCCTTTCTTGGGGTACACGTTTTAGTGAAAACGCCCTTATAACCCTTCTCCGGTATCCTGTACCCGGGTAGCCGTGTAGTTAGTACCCGGGTATCCGTGTTTATGCCCGTCCGCGGAGCAACGGATCTTGAGTACTCGCCAGTATTACTTGTCCTGGACGGGTAGCGATCAGCCGGGCCGCTGTTTATAAGTGCTATACATACGAATGAATGCTGTAGGTAGTTACGAATATATTGTGGATTTGCAATAGTGATCCTTATTAACAGCAGCCAGTGACTGTATCAAACGTCGCGGAAGTACCCGCGGGTAATTAAGCCCCGCACGGGTATACTTGTCCGGACTTAAACACAACCTTTGACGCGGGTTCATAAATTTGTGTACAATATAGAACCTTGTCTATTTAATGTCATGTTTAAACTGCCATATATGAACGTTTGTCAAATTCATATACAGGGTGGGGCCTGTAACTAAAGCAAAAAATTAAAACGTAGATTCTACTCCTCAAACTAGACTACTTTTGTTTAGCAACTTTTTAAAATCATAAAGTTTTTAGATTGTTAATTTTTCAAACAAAGTAAATAGTATTTTCAATGTACTTAAAACTCCGTCTAATTGACATCGCCTGTCAGTCTAGTCACTCTACAGACATAACCAATTTAATAGTACATTGCGTGTTCGAATTAACTTTATAACGTAATAAAATTCAAACCGCAAGTTTTTTTTCAAAGTCGTCAAACAAACGTTGCGTAGTTTGAGGAGAAGAATCTACGTTTTAATTTTTTGCTTTAGTTACAGGCCCCACCGTGTATACTAAGCATCTGTTTATTCATGATGTTAACTGAAATAGTAACAGAACAAATATTATTGTTGTTCTATGTATTTATTAGCCAAATGAAAAGAAGCTTGGTTCCTATATGTCATCACCTATTTTGGGTTGAGAAAGAAAGGTCTATCTAGTAAAACGTCTGATTATTCATATCATCATCATTAAAAATAAAACCAATACATACCATTAGGTAGCACGGGTTTGACGAGTATCATAGATACTTGGGACTCCAGTTTTGGATTCCCGGAGCGCAGCAGCGGCAAGCAGAGCTCGTCGCTCACACACATTACGTGGAAGCACTGGGTGTCCACGATGAGTACAATGTTGCACGTGCTTGCGAGGCAGCATGCCATCACGCACTGCCGTACACCTTTGAGACCAGTCTTCTCTGAATAGTTTCCCGCTGTTAAGTTACCTGCAAGTTTACGGTGTAAAAAAATGTCAGTGGCGACGTAAAATCGGCGGCGACTCGGCGCGGCGCACAAATTGACGACGCGCTGGCCTAGTTGGTAGTGACCCTGCCTACGAAGCTAGCGGTCCTGGGTTCAAATCCCGGTAAGGGCAGATATTTGTGTGATGAGCGCGAATATATGTTCCCGAGTCATGGATGTTTTCTATGTATTTAAGTATATATTTCTCTATATAAGTATTTATATCGTTGTCTAGTACCCATAATACAAGCCTAGAACTTAGTTTGGGACTAGGTCAATTGGTGTGACATTGTCCCCTGATATTTATTATTATTTATTTATTTAAATGCTTTTGCTGGCTGATGACATAAGATCATAGAAAATCCATAACTCAGTCACAGCGTAATTCAACAACACTTCCACCATATATAGAATTAGACAAAAGCATGGCTTATAACTCTGAACAATTATACTATGTGTCCTAAAAACCAAAGGCAAATCTGAGAGGGTCATAGAGCAGCTATAAAGCTATGGATTTAACCCCTATGTATATTCAGCGATTTTTACTAGATTCGGAGGTACCTATTAATCATTTTAATCAGATTTTTTGTAATTTTCCCTTGTGTCCAGTCCATGTTACGAACAATCATTAATTTCTTCTATTATTTCATAAGATTTTCAATGGTATTAGATTCATTACGAATCTGCATAGTTTTTGAACCCATTTGTTCATTTATAAAGTTTGTTTCTCCATACTAGGTATCCCAGTGTTTGGTTTTCACTATGTATGGTAAAAACAACTTTATTTAATTACAAAGACCGTTGTTAAAACAATAGATTTAAACTGCTCTATCAACCCCCTCAGTTTTGGCGTTGGTTTTTGGGACACCTGTAGAAATTCAATTCAATTCAAACATTTATTCATAAAATATTACATTTTATAAGTCAATTTGATTATTAGTTACATTATTAAAAGAAAGAGATAACACTAAGTATCTCTATAATATTGGTTCTCTCTCAAAAAGATTTGGGTGTATGCAATACTGACACTTTAAAATAGGGAGAAAATTTGTTAATACCAAAAAGCTAACTCGCTTCTTTAATAATTAGAAAAGCTTTGCCTTCATGGAAAAACACCCCTTCATTAAACTTTGTAAGACTCTTGGAGACTGCTTTTCAAAAAAAATATAGATATAAGAAAAAATATTCCAAAAATTATTCCATAAATAATTAGAAAGGTAAAAGAGTTAGAGGTGACAACATTAGAGCAGCAGAGGCAGCACGGGTTATATAATTGAGAACCACTAAATCATTAATGGACTCTATGATATACCACCACTCAGTGGCATATTCGCCCGGAACAGGTATAAGAAACTGAGAGGACACATTATGAAACTTATATGTATGCACTTTAAGTTATAGTAATATCATATGCTGTTTCTTGTCTAATTGCGTTGTTAAAGTGTAGAACAGCTTGACCAAGATAGTGAATAGTGCACCCTTAGTAAACTCTTTTTAAAATAGACTAGATGAACACTTAAAACTATAAAATAACACATGTGATCATTTATATGCATGGATCAGAATTGTGCATTAAAAATAAATTTATAAACAAAAAAGCAGGTTATACATATTTCATATTGAGTATATTTTTTTCATGTGTTTTGTTTTTTTTAATTAGTCCTGTAACTAAGATACAGATTCTTTCAGTGTTATATTCTTGCTTTTAGATAATAAGCAGAATATTAAACTGATTTTAATCAAATGTTGACAATACAATACATAACATGGTTCCAGGGACACCCCACATTACTCAACGTCAACTCAACTGAAAGTTGTTCCGCTGACCCCACCGTCATCACAGCTACAGCTAACACAAGTTGAAGATAAAAAGAAACTTCGTTTTGTATGAATTAAGTTGTAATTTGCATTCAAGTGACACATTTTGTATTTGAAGTAAGAAATTCAAAAGGTTAATGGCAGACACCTGTGTTGTATGTAAATGATAATGCAAAGGATATCCAACCTTTTCTACAAATATAAAAATACTTGTGAAAACATGCAAAATGAAAGTCATTAAATAATTCTAATCTAAAGAAAAAGAAAAGAACAAGTAAAACATGATGAAGGTAAATAGGATTGTTCCATTTTGTTTAAAGGGGCATTAAAAATAAAAGCTGCTTCTTTAATAGAATGCATTTAAAATTTCGATTATTTGTTTTCAAAAATAGTTGGTTTATTTTTCTGACTTCACCAAAACATTATTACTATTTTAAAAATGGACTTTATTTAATTGTGTTCATAGATCTCATGGATCCTATGGAGGACACTTCATTGTAAATATTTACTAACGAGATATACTTACCCACTGGGGCATAGTTGATAAAGTTCTTAGGATACAGTTTTGGGCATTTGTTTCTCTCATATTTATCGCCCCACGGCTTGTTGTACTGTGATAACGACACCCGTATATTCACTATTGACATAAGAAAAAATAAACTGATGCAGGTGTTGAAAACACCGATCATTGTGAACGAGCTAAGAATTATAAAATATAGTCAATATTGGAAAAACTTGTGTCGTTTACGAGAACCACCGCCGTTCGGTCAGAGCTTATCTCAATCGGAATTGGAGTAACGATAACAGTTTAGGTTTGTTTTATTCACGTGGGTGTATAGATAAAATTTAATAATGTGTTATCATTATTTTGTTTCATTATCAATATGGATTTAAGTCTGCCATACGAATGACAGTTTGACAATACGTATACAGTTTGACATTTGGCAGTAGTATATTTGTTGTTAACTTGGCGAACTTGGCTATTCAAAAAGGTGGCTGTTCATTATCAGTCATGCCCATTACAATGCTTAAAACGAATTTTAATTCTTAAGAAAAATACCCACGTTACACATTTGTTATTAAATTATAAATGTATTAATTATGAGCCATTATTTCACTTTTTGAACGCATCTTATTTTTGAATTTATATTTTTTAGAATGGCCTGCGTACACACGACTTTAAACATTATCATAAGTCTTTTAAGATTTGAAGACCATACCTTAATAATCTGTGTTGAAGGCGGATCAAGGAACAATGCACACTTCCGTATTTACCTACTTAAGCATACAATGTAGATAAAGATGAATGATCCCAAAATAATTACTCACAAGACTACGGTAGGCTTAGGGCATGCAAAGCTCTTCATAGAAAGAGTTGACCAGAGCTGGACTAAAAAACATTGGAAACTCAGCAGAAGACAACTTCGATACATTATCGGAGTGTTTTTTTTTTTTTTTTTTTGGTAATCGCCTGAGGGGCCAAAGACAAAAGTCCTTGCTTTTGTTTGCTTAAGAAAAAGGGGCAGAGGTGAAAATCCCTTCCGGAGACCTGGGAATGGAGGGCCCAGGTACTGCCGGGCTCGCACCGGCTAAAAACACCAATGCCCCTATTACCAACTAGAATTTAGACTCCCGCGGATACTACCCCAGCCAGTGCTGAAAGGCCGGAGGAGAAAGTCGTTCCTCCGTTTACTTATCCGCGGGGTTAGGGGGGATAGGAATGGGGGTTGGGATGGGGGGGAGACTTATAGCTATGTGAGTCGCGGAGTGGAAATCCTGACGCATGCATGCTTACAGACTACGGGCTTCCTTTCTTTTGCCCGACAATGGAAGGGTTGGGTCGGAGATCTTTTAGGACCACTTGTGTGGCTGTTGATACCATCTTTATGGGTGGGGCTACCCTTTTTGAGGCTTTCTCTTTTGCCTGGAGATACTATTTTTGCGCGGGTCTCCTTGCGCTGCCCTCTTTTGTGACCTCTTCCGTTGCAACTTAGCCTATACATTTTTAATGGGAGGGCCGGTGTCAATTTGACGGGGGACCAGTGAATCGCGCGCGGAACCTTACCCCAGCCAGTGCTGAAGGGCCGGGAGAGAAAGTCATTCTCCCGTTTAGGAGGCTGCAGGATTCCCCATCCCCCGTCCTACCGACACCCGTTAGGTGTTCGGGAGGTGCGTGCGTCAGGAATATATCTAACTCTAACCTTAAGTGTATGTTATACACTGAAAGTTAGGGCTAGCACTGGGTTAACATAGATGTAATTACGTTAAAACAAAGAAAGATAAAACAGAGGTTAAAAGAGATGGGGGTAAGGGTTTGGAAGATTTTATACTGTTCATACTTATTGCATCATCCTACAAGATTAGGGGTGCGTTGGGTTGGGATTGGGATGAGGGAGAAGAAAATTGGGGGTTTAAAGGGGGGATACAGGTCCTGCCCGGGTCCTGTGGCCGAAGGGTTTTCGTGGTGTCAGATTTCAGCGTAGCGTTTTACACAATAGTCCGGGCTCCGAACTATTTGTTCCTTAAACACGCTACGCGTACCACTTTTTCTATAAAACCCTTCGTGCTTTCGCGGTTGGCTTCTGTTCCCAGCAGGGCTTTCCAGCTTGAGCTATCTGGAGAAACTTTGACTCCGGTCTTTTGTTCAAGGTCGAACCTTTCCACGCCAAAACGCGGGCATTCGCAGACAATGTGCCAGATGTCCTCATCAAGGGTCGGGTCGCAGACACACGAAGGTGAATCTTTGATCTTAAAACGGTGGAGATAGGCGGCGAAGCCTCCGTGACCAGTAAACGCTTGAACCAAGAAGTTTGTGAGTTTGAGTTTCTTTAATATGCTGTTCGCGTCTCTCACAGTTGTAAAAAACTTCTTGGTTGTCGCACCTGTCCCGGATGCCCCGTAGCGAACCTGCCACTGTTCGAGCGTGTTTTGTCTTATCGACCTCTTGGCGTAGGACACCGGCACCATGTCATATTGGGGGGCGGTCTTTTTCCTAAGGGCTGCTTGCTTTGCCAGTTCGTCTGCTCTCTCGTTTCCTGGCGTTCCAACGTGAGCTCGCAGCCAATAGAACCTGAGATCGGTCCCCGTTGCTCTTGTTTGGGTTGTGGCATTTTTGATCTCTTGGACCAAGGGGTGTGTCGTGTCCGGTGATTTGAGGAGCTCCAGTGAGGATCTTGAGTCACTGAGGATGCTGACTCTCTGCGCCTTGTGTTTCCCTGCGATCTGCACTGCCCTGAGTAGAGCGTACAGTTCGGTTTGAAACACGGTGTTATAGGGCGCTAGCTTAAAGGTTGAGTGGCGGATTTCTCTTCCATTCTCCCACCATGTGAGTGCCGCTCCCGTCTGGCCCTCAATTTTACTCCCATCGGTGTAAATTTGAGGGCCTTCGAGGTCGTATCTATTGATCACGTCTTGGCTGAACTCCTCCAAGCAGACGTAGTCGATGGACACAACCCTTGACGGGTGCGGTCTCTTCAGGGCGTCAGTTTTTTCCTCAATTTCTCTTCCTGGTGGAATGTGGTCCTCACTGTAGCCTTTTTTGACCTCGTAGAGGCTTGCCGCTTCGTGAATGCGCAAATCCAGTGGGAGGGTTCCCGACAGGATCAGCGCCGATGTCAGAGAGACCGTCCTGTACGCTTTGCAAATTTTTTGGGCGAAACCACGCTGTATTGAGTCTAGCTTGTTTCGCACCATCACCTTGTTGGCAGACTTGTGCCAAGCGCTTGCTGCGTACAGGACGATCGGCTCTATCACCGCCACGTAGATGGTTTTCACTATCTCGCTATTGAGCCCCCATGACACCCTCGCCGCACGTGACAGCTGTCTGTAGATATCCGTTACCTTTCGGCACGTTTTTTCTACGTGTGCGTTGAAGGTCAGCTTACGGTCTATGGTGAGTCCCAACAGTTTGATTTCGTCGACAAGCTCCACCACGGTCCCAGCCATTGAGATTCGGATGGGATCCCATTTCAGCTTCCTCGTTATAACCATGGCTCCCGTTTTGTGAGCGGCGAAGTTAAGCTTATTTTGGGTACCCCATTCGACCACTTTTTGGAGAGTCCGTTCGGCTTTTGCTTTTACTGCGCCTGATTCGTTGCCAGAGAACACCAGAGTGACGTCGTCAGCGAAGGCCTGACAATGGGCATCCGTGTCGTTGAGCATCTGAAGGAGATCGTCTAGAATTACATTCCAGAAGATTGGACCTCCTATAGAGCCTTGGACACACCCCTTTGTGGTGGGCTTTTCGCTGGTTTCGCCCGCGTAGTGTACCCTTATCATGCGGTCGTCCAGGTAGGAGCGGACCATGTGATAAAGATTTCTCGGGCAGCCTTTCTTGGCCAGTTGGGCTCTGAGCTTCGGCCACCAGGCGTTGTCAAAAGCTCCCTCTATGTCTAGCGAGACGAGTAGCACAATGCGTTTCTTCGTTTCTACTTCTGTTCTTATGTGTCTCATCAGGTCATAGAGGGCGTCTTCCGTCGACTTCTGGGGCATGAACCCGTACTGGCGTTTGTTCAGGGCCGGGAGGATATGCCACTTGATCCTGTTTACTAGCATTTTTTCCAGGATCTTCCCTAATACCGACAATAGACCAATCGGTCGGTATGACTTGGGGTGGGTATAGTCCTCCTTACCGGGTTTCCGTAGGATGCAGACATGTGCTGACTTCCAGGCTTTGGGGAAGTAGGCTAGCCTAAGGCAGGAATTTGCTAAGCACAAAAATACTTCTCCATTGCACTGAATAGCTGCTGCGCATATATCTGCAGTGAGTCCGTCTGATCCAGGTGCCTTTTTCGGGTTCATACTTCTGACTACTGTATCCATTTCCGCTTGTGTGAAAAGTGGATCATTGCCAGTGAGGTGTGACTCCACTGCTGGGTTGTCTCCCTCCGTATCATCCCTGGTGCTCCTGTGATGATCGGACTCACCGTCCTGGCGGTCATCCGGGTAAAAGCATTCAGCCAGTCTTTGAGCCGACTGTTTCGGTATTAAGGTAAGCCCCCGTTCGTCTCTGAGCAACGTGTCTTCCTGACGTCTAGCCGTTTTCCTGATTACTCGGTAGATTTTGTCCCACATAGACTCCCTATCCTGCGCGGTGCAAAAATCCTTCCAGCTAGCCGTCTGAGCCTCTGTCGCTTTCATGGCATACTCTTCCTTTACCTGGAGGTATTGGTCGAGTACGTACTGCCTTCGGTTTGGGGCTGCGTTCCTTATTCGCCTTTTCCTTCTTAACACCTCTTTTTTCAGTCGGTCCAAATCTTTGGACCACCACGGCGGCTTTGCGTTTGTCTTGGGAGCTCCCGGTTTCGGGATGCATTCTTCACATGCTTTCGACACCGCACCGATGTAGGCGTTGGTCGCCTGCTCCAGTGCTTCTGTGTCTCCAATGTTATTTAAAGAATGCGTCGTCAAGTCTCTTTCCACAAGCTCCACTGACAGAACGGTCTTAAACTTGGTCCAGTCAGCTTTCTTTGGGTTGTAAATCCTGGTTGTTGGTCTTGGTACTGGCTTCGGGGCCGCTTCACTACCCACTGCAAATTTTATGGTGTTATGATCGGACGTGACAACATTCCTGTCTACTTCCCAGTCTTGGATCCTGGACAGAATGTTGGTACTGCACGCTGTCACATCAACGATGCTAGTGTATAGCTTGCCTCCCCGGTATGTCTCGAATGTCGGAGTGTATCCAACATTCAAAACATTCAGGTCTACCTCATTGAGGAAGCTATGGTAAGCTACCCCCCTGTGGTTCTCCGATCTGCTTCCCCACCAGTAGCTCCAGGCATTCACATCCCCTCCCACGATGTAGCTGTCTGTACCCAATCCAAGCATGATCTCCTTTGTTTTGTCAATGTATCCCTCCAAGTCTTGGTCGGGCTCGAAATAGACCGAGATTACTCCAACTGATACATTACCAAACTTCAGAAGTGCCGCCGTGATGTTCTCCGTGACCAGCTGTGGGTCGTGTTGCACTTGGACTCGATCACCCAGCACTACTATTGCTGACTTCACTGGTTTCGCGCGATTCTGTGTACACTGAATCACCTTGAAACCTTGTTGCGGCGTCATCTCTCCCTTTCCGCCCACATACGGTTCCTGTAGCAGTGCTACTTCGCAGTTTCCGTTCTGCATGGCCTGGTGGAGTTCAGCTGTTACCAGCTTGGACCGTTGCAGATTGACTTGCAGGAACTTTGTCTTGTGGGGGGCGGCGGGGGGGTTTTGCTTGTTGTTCGCCGGTACAACTGTGTCAACAACAGTATGCTACTCTCGACCGTGCTATGGTGTCCCATTTCTGGCGTTCTTTGCAGTCGGGGCTAAACGCCTCGTGCTGTACCTCCGTTGGTTCCTTGCCTGCCCTGGTGCAGTTGATGCACTTTGGTGTCTCTGGATTTTCCGGACATTTGCCGGGTCCGTGGCAGGTCAGGCAGAAACGACAGTTGGTGCTCGCCTCCTTACACAATGTCCTTGTGTGTCCATAGGCCAGACATTTAGAACATTGTACAAGGGGCGACTGGTCTTCCACTTTTTGCCTTTGGATGCCGATGTAGACTTTTCCAGTCTCCACAAACCTCCTCCAGACAGCCGGTGGGAGCTCAAACACCAGGTGACAGCAATGCGGGTTTCGAGCTTTCCTGCGGTACCGGAGTTTTATCTGAGCGGGGTCCACGTTTAGGCCTCCCAGTAAGTGGTGGTTTTGAGATAACAACATCTGCGGTAGGTCCTCGTCTTTAAGGTAGGTGACGACGTCCCTGACGCAGATTAGGGGGTTTCTCATTTGTGGGTATTCCGCGTTGAGTTTCCCTTCCGTTATCTTTCTGAGCATCTCGAGGTCTCTCTCGCTGGCACAGCTAACCACCACCTTTTGGTTCTTGGCCTTTCGTACCCGCTCGATCCTCAACCCGGTAGACTTCACGGCACAGACTTTGTTGAACTCCCGTAGGACACCATCGCTGGTCTTTGTCGGGTCCTTGGACGATAAGATCGCGGTGTGGTTGGGGGTGCCGGCCTGCTTCGGGAGCGCTGCCTTCTGGGCGTATGTGCTTGGGCCGTGGGCTATCGTTGTCCTCTGTTGCGTGACCTCCTTACTCACTTCACTCACCGACTGTTTAAGTTCGGCTAGTGCCATCTCCGTATTCAAGGTTGAGGCCGGGGCTGAGTCACGTTCCTTTTCGGTCTTTATTTCCTCCGTTAAGGTTCTGACGAGCGAGCTCATTGCCTTCATCCTCTCCCTGATGTCGGATAAGTCTTCCGATGGTTGTGTCGCTGTGTCGGGGTCTCGCTGGCTCTTAAGTTCCTCAGTGGAGTGCGTGAGGAGGTCAATCCGCTGCGTGAGCGTGCGGATGGCCTCCTTCAGCTCTGGGTCTTTTGGTGGCTGACCTTGTGTCTCCATTACCTTTGGCAACATTCCCTCGATGGTCTTCGGGATGGTTGCCGTGGCACTCGCTAGGGCGTCCATGGTCTTCCTCATTTGGTCTATCTGGTTAGAGACCATGTTCATGTGGACGGACAGCTTCGACACTTCTTCTGCCACTTTGCTGACGTTGGCTGGGTTTTCCTGGGCTCCGTTGCCTTTGCCTAGTTTCTCCACTGCCAATTTGACTTCTTCCACCGAGGTTCTTATTTCTCCTATTTTTTGGAAAGGAGTGGCCGTTTCGTAGCCCAGCCAATCCCTCACAGACTCTGTCTGCTGCAGAGTTCTGGTGGCCAGGTCTTTTAGCGCTCCCAGTTCGGCTACCACCTCCTGCCTCACCGCCGCCATTTCCTTGGCGTGCTGCCTCTCCATCCGGACCACCTCTCTAGCGCTTCTGGACCTTTCGCGCTCGAGGTTGAACTTATGCCTTGACCGGGAGTCGGATAGCGACAAAGCTGTCTCATATAAGGTCTGCATGCAGTCAAGAGCGGTTGCTTTGCATTCCCGCTTCATCTTGCCCGCAGACTCCAGAGCGTCCTTGCCTTCCAGCAGTTTCGCATTAGCCAGCTTTGTCGCCATGTCCATCTCCACTCCCGGGCCCCTACCACTTCGCGGCACGAGGATGCTGACCCTACCGACTGATGACCCCGGGGACATCGAGGCATTGGAATAGCATTCTGAGTTCACTTCGTCTAGGTCTTGCCCGGATGTGCTATCCCCGACGTAGGACTCAATTCTTTCCATGTCCGCGATGTCATCGGGGTCCGGAGTGGGGGTGGCTGGCGCTGGATCTTTGGCCACCGCTGCCGCTGCTTCCTTTTGCAGGACTTTCTCCCTTAGCGATTTGACCGAAGAGGGGCCTTTTTTCGCTGCGGGAGGTGCCTGAGTCCTGCTCGTGGATTCGTCGGTCCTTGCTGCCTTCTTTGTGGGGGGGGTGGGCTTGGGGGGCATTTTTATTAGGGCTATAAGCGGAGAAGGGGTTGGTTAGTGGGGGGTTGGGTGAGATTTGGAGACTTAAGCCAAAAAGTGGGAGGGGGATTTCCCCGCGGAGGGGGGGGGGGGGGGTTTGGGATATGACCGAGCCAAAAATAGGAGAAGAGGGTTTTTGTTGTTGCCAATTGTTATTATTTTCCCCGGCCCGTCGCAGCCGTCGAAGTCGATATTAGCGCTGTCAGCTGTATGAACCGCCAGCCACTAGAAACGAGGTCGACCGCCCGACGTGCGGCGCGTGGCGTCGCGTTGGATGATGCAATAAATTGACCTAGTTGCGTCGGCCGCTAGCTAGAGCTCTCTGCGCCGTCTATGACTGGGCAGCGAGGGGTCTACAACTGGTCGGATTAGGGGAGGTTGGGGGATGGAAATTTACAGAGGATCAGTTATCCCAGAACTAAATAAACTAAGCGTCTAGATAAAATTACAAAAAATAAAATAAAAAATTAAGCTATAAGGCCCTGTGGAGTCTCTCTGGTTGCTCCTGGAGGGGTGGTACTTTGCTCCAGATGTTGATCGGAGCTCTGTGAGTCTTCACAGGGGTTGAGGGAAGGGGTGGGGTGGTTTGATGGGCGTAAAACATGCGTCGAAGTGCCCCGGTACAAAATGTATCGCTATTCCGATGGTCGGAAATATGGCGATAATCCGGCGATTCACCTTTAGCGGGATAGGGTGTGTATTGACTTACTGCGCAATCCTTGGGCAAACCTCGGAGCTGGAAAGATCAGGTCCTCGCAGATCTATTTCCGGCAAACTGCCCCAGAACTCCGTCCGTCAACACGCACTTTGAGTCACTATACACGGGCGAGAAATGGTCGAACACGTGAACCAATAATGAAAACTTTTCACCCGCGTGTAGCCCGTTTTGCGCCGGATCACCTGGCACTTCGAACGATGTTTTACGCGATTAAAATATTTTTCCGATTATTTAAATGCGGAGCGACTCGGATTCGTGGCGCTCGCATAGGCGGACGGTTTGCGACTCTATATCGGAGTGTTTACCGGGTACTTTTGGGTTAACATCTCCTAAAAAAGATGGGCCTTTATGACTACACAGATTGTAGAATGTGCGGCGAAGAGGCTGAGACAATGAAACACTTATTGTGTGAATGTGATGCATCGCCGGAGTAAGAATGAACATCCTCGGTTGTGGCTACCTAGAACCGAACGATTTCAAGGCACTGCCATTGCACTCCACTATCCGCTTTTTGCAAGGGGTGGAGGCTGCATTGGATTAAGCGCTAATTACACAAAACATCCCACAGGGTCGAAGTGTATCCGTAAGGACCCCACCAAAAAGGTAAGATAAGGTACTCATAATTAAGATGATTAAAGTACTTCTACTTACATACTGTGCCTTTGGCGGTAGAGTATTCCCGTCTCTTTTCTTAGCCTGACGATACAACATAATATGAACAACCAGCTGCAGAGCAAAAGTAAGTCTCCCCTACCCACCGGTTAAGTACGAGACAGACTCGCGCAGCGAGGTTTTCGAACCGCCGCACAGTAGGTAGGTATTTTATCGAATTGAATGAGCGCGATCCCAAGTCACACTTGACCATTTTTTAGTATTTGTTGTTCTTTATTTAAACTATTCATTCATACATTCAGGGTTTGGTTTATCATACCAAATTTTACGCTTGTACAGTGCGACAAAAAAGTAGAAATTGAATGAGGGCGCCACTTTCTACGTAATCGTCACATTTTTGACGTAAACCGCTTAAACATGGCGACAATTTAGTATGGATTTTTTTAGTTGCATTTTATTAATTTCTATTCTTTTTTGTCGTAAGTTTTACCGTTTTAATTATACTACAAAAATTCAAATACGTGTAAAAAAAACGTATCATGCATGGTACCCGTTTATTATTTCTCATTCTTATGTTTTATTGATTTGTTAGCAAATCCGCCGTAATAACATATATTCTGGAAAAAAAGAACTCTATTATCTATTACAGTTAAAAAGATACAGCTCTTTAAAGCTAGGACGGACGGACAGCCGGACATCAATGCATATCAATAGCGGATCCCATTGGGCTGGGTACGGAAAACTAAAAAAGGTTCACAATTCATCTTTTTTACACAACTGCCCAAAAAAAGAGTGTAATGTTTTCAGGGTTCATGTAAGTAGGTATGTATGTATCTACGATTCTTTATTCCACCATAACTTCTAAACGCCTGAGCCGATTTAGATGTCTGTGGTATCGTTAGAATCCTTTCACCATCCCGGGTGACTTAGGATAGGTACCTAAACAGTCAAAATTTAAATAGTAACAATGACAAAGTTACAATTATTAACATATATGCGTTAAAAAGAACAGTAACGTTATTCAAAATGACCGAATTTTACAGGGCAATCGTTTAAATAAATTTTATGGTACTTATGTATTATATAAATTTTAAAAATTAAAAGTATTTTGGTTTCATAGTTTAATGTGGAAATTCATGACAAAGCCTTATTTTGCTACAAAATGTCACTATTATATACAATTTCTATAAATAATAGTCTAAATAAATACCAATGATATATCTCAAAATAAAATTCGAATCATGGTAAAATGTGTTTTATTATTCATAAAGTAAGTAAAGATGCACTATCATTCACGATATCACCCCGCATCACCGATATGCAGCTTTTTTCCCCCAATCACAACTAGCAATCCTGCTTACGTCAGCCGGAAAAATATTTTCTTCCTCGGTTTTGTTTAATAGATTTTCAATGAATTCATGTAATGTCCTTAACTATTTGACATACCTATTTATTAAACATAAAAGTAAACCCTACATACACAATAAAGAAAAATGACAATATCCAAAAAACTTTCGTACCAAATACTACAGCAACATTATAGCATCAAATCAAAAAGTGTCATTTTAGGATATTGTTATACGCCGCTAGGATGATCTAAACTTTTTAACAACAGTGAGGTATTTGTTTAAAAGCCTTTTTTACTTCATATAAATACGGTTTGTCATATATTTTTTAGGTTATTGCAAAATATGTAATTTTTACATAAACGTTCATTCTCCGTCATACATACGACCACCGCTGCAAATGCAAATTACGTTGTAAAAAAGTAACTTGAGCTATATCTACCACGATAGGCCAAAAACTGCAAAGCGTCACTTTACACGTGCAATAAAACCAAAATCAGATTTTTTCGAATAACGCCAGTTTTCCTTTTAACGTACGATATATATTGACGACAATAATAAAATGCAGTCGGATTTTTAAAGCTTTGCTTTTCATTTAGGTATTGAAGTAATTTCTAAGTACGCGTGAGTCGGACTAGCGCAACAAGGGTTCTTATTCTCTACTAGAACTATTCGATTTCTGAATTTCGCCTAATTTTGCAAAGGTAATATAAGTAGGTAAAGCCTAACTGCTGAGCAGACGCACAGATGGGTTTTTTTACCAAGGTACCCTAAATTTCCCAACAGTTGGGCTCGCTAATGCTATCACTGTTATTTTTAACTTTTAGTATCCGGTTAAACCACAGCTAAATTTAAAATACCGGCATAGCACGTGTCCTCCATAATTTACATAACTATGTATACCTACATACCATACCATACCTTCCTACAGAGTGGCCTGATCGTTATCTTCGGGTCTATATGTATGGTCTGCCATAATTATTTTTAGTCATAGTGTGTTTTAGGTCATAATCATCGCAAGTCATAACGTATTTTAAGACACTTACTTTTCAGGATTTTTGCAAATCATACCAAACCAAACCTAACCTAGCCTTGTCTAAACATTAGATATTTCAGAAACTTTGAATATTTTATACTTTCAGCGGTATAAAAAGTTATGACTATCTATAATTAGGTCAATAAAATTATGGGAAACAAAGGGCTACCCTATTTTCAGTATCTTGACAGTGGCACGTGACTGGTTAATATTCGGTTTACATATCAAAGTTAATAGGTACGAGGATACATCACTGGGTTTCATATAAACTGCGACATGTAGGTACAATGGTGACATTTCATGGCACTAGTCATTGTCAACATGGTGAAATAGCTGCTATAACCCGACAGAGGTCGCCAATTAAAAAAAAACTGGTAGATGTAGGTAGAGTGTACCAACTCCTTTACCACTTTTCTCCTCTATTTGTATGATGTTAAGTTACAAGAGTGAGAAATAACTTCCTTGGTCGACTATTAAATACCAACAACCTGAGCCACGTCGTCGGTTCTCCTTGTTCGAGGTCTACCCACGCTGCGTCTTCTACGCGAACGCCATTCGAGAAGTCTTCGACCCTATCAGCCATCGGTTTTGCGATCGATGTGCCCCCACTGCCACTTAAGTCTAACAATTCTTAGGGATACCTAGGGTAGGCTACGTACTAGGGAACGGCCAGCAGGCCGACAGTCGGTGTAAAATTATTGACGGTACCGTGCATATATATATATATATATGAAATTTGCTTGTTTGTTAAAACCCATCCATCACTTTTTAAAACGGGTAAAGAATCGTGTCATTTTAACACAAGGTATCCAAACCGATTGGTAGTAACTAAGAAAAAGACTAAGTTGTATAGTGGGAACGCATACTGTATGGCTATTTCTATTTATAATAAGTTACATGAAGACATTAAAATCTTGCCATTAAACATTTTCAAACGCCAGCTTAAAAAATGGCTAGTACAAAAGTGTTTCTACTCTGTGAACGAATACTTTGATTATTTTGATAAAAGGTGACATTATATTCTCTTTGGCAATTACTGTAGTGCCCATAGCTGTGACTTATTTTACTATTTTTATATTTTTTGTCTGTCTTGTTAGTTTTAATATTTCAATAATATTTTGCATGCCAGCTGCTGGTAAAGTGTGTGAAACCTATAATATATTGTAACACCATTGTATGTACCACATTTTACGCAAAATAAATATATTTTGATTTGGATTTGATTTTGATTTCACTGTGGAGTGCAGCAAAGCTAATGTTGCGCATGAATTCAGCGTGATGATTGGTCGTTTTCTAGCAAATTTTACTGATTCAGTGTTTTGCTGCATGCATAAACCAATTCGCGGAAAAGTGCCCATACAGTGTAAGTCACAGACATTTTAAACAAATATATCGTTCCTTTTTGAAACTTGTGTGCGTAACATGATCACTCAAGAGCAACTTAATCGTCTTTAACTGGCTCTGATTGCGGCCGATAGACTTACTGAAAAGTAGCCTACGTGTTAAACCAGTGTTCACTGTTCAGCTATCTGCATTCCAAATTTCGTCCAAGTCCGTCCAGCCGTTTGCAGCGTGAAGGAGTAACAAATTAACACACACACAAACTTAATATTAGTAGAATAGGATGGTGCCGCTCTGCAGTGAAACAAATTCTATTCATTTGTTATTGCGCTCGCGCTCTTCGTCTCCTAGCCGTCGTATCGTACGCCCAAATTCGTGGCCAAGTTAGGCAACTTCGGGAAGTATAGTTTAAATAAAAACAAATATTCACAATGACTGCAACGAGTAAGGTCGCCAAGGTTCATTTGAAGTATGAACAAAGCAAATAATAACTTGTTCTCACTTGACAAATAGTTCTTGGGTCGCAAGGATAAGTGAAGTGACGAAGGTGAAGTTCGAACAATAACAGACTGACCTTACATTGCTCCGCTACTGCTTATATTGTAAGTGCCGATCGTCCATCCATCGATCCGTCCATTCATCCATCCATCTATCCATCCATCTCTATGCTACAGGAGGCCCTGGACACTTTAGGTTAGTTCTTTCTCTCTCTAGAATGCAGAGAATATAATTGTGGATTCTATTCGGAATGAGGATAAGATACCTAATGCACGTAATTTTTGGCTGATTGTAGTAATCTAGTGATACGAGTATACGGTAGGTAGCTTTGCATCTTGGTTCTGGCGAGCATTCGCAGATAACTAGTAGAAGTTGCCACCCCTGCAAAACACAACTGTGGACATAGACGTAGGTATTCCCCTGTAAACTATATTTTTGTGTTTTCTGTAATGTTAGTAATATACCTAAGATGCTCAGTTTGAGGTTGTCCATTAGTGGCTAGAGCGGCATCACCTATACTATCTTCCCTCGGTTTGCGCCAGGGCACTTCAGGGGTTCAAATATGTATTAAAATTACAACTCGTTTAGACTGCTCTTAAGGGCTGAAAATTTCCATACAAACCTAAACCGACTTTTATAAATTTTGAATATGTTGCTATAAAAAACTATGTCTGTAGGTACGTTTATCATAAATAAACGGATATGTATGGAAAAATATTGGCAGCTACGCGATTTAGGCGTCGCCATACAATCCTCTTAACTCTCACAAGTAAACATATTAAAACTAGTCAGCGTAAGGCACTTGTCCCACCGCCGGATTTCTATCCTTGTGCTTGGCTTTAGATATTTTCTCGCTCAAGAAACGATCAAAACGTGGAAATTACGTTTCAATAAAAGAGAGACACATAAATATTAATGATCATTGGATGTTCACACTCACCGAGAACTCTTCAACAAAACATCCTGAGCCAATAAAAGAGAGACATGTGTTGAGTTTCTTGCGGCGTTTCTTCTCAGCAGTGGTCTCTTGCGAAGCGCTGGTAGATTTTTGACGCGTAAAAGTGCCCGTGTGGCCTACTTACTGAATAAACATCTTTTATCTTATTTTTTAATAGTTGATCACAGGGTGTTCACACTGCCGGCGAGAACTCTCTCTCCAACAAATTTTATTTTATACTTTTTAGTGATCAAAATAAGCTGTTATGTAGTTCCACCTCTTAGTTAATATGAATTTAAGATATTTCAAGCCCGCCGCAAGCAACACCACGGGAAAGTCAATTTAAACAATTAAATGTTCTTCGTTACAATTGCTCAACTATCTTAATCGAGATATCTTATCGATACCCTTCAAATGGGTACGTTTGAGGAGTTCCGGTACCTAGCCATTAGTGGTCTTCATCATCAGTTCCACTGATGAATGATACTTTCTGAACGCAAATGCTAGACTTGTTACTAAAAATACTAAAATCGCTGTATGTATGCCTGTAATATTTGAGGAGTTATCTCTATTCCTCACGGATCCCCTTATTAGATTCAGATTTGGCGACAATGGGACCACCTCGGAAGTATACTAAATCAAACCAAAAAAATATTTTTACATTAGGACAATTCTGTAAAAAATTAACGTGATCATACCTACATAAAAAAAATCGGGTTGACTCGACAACCTCCTCCTTTTTTTGAAGTCGGTTGATAAAAGAGACATATATTTATAGTTGATTGCTACACTCGTCTCGCTCATCGTCGGCGGTGGGACCAGTGCCTAAGTAAGCAACTATCACTATTGACGGAGGCATAGAGGGCAGCAGTCGCGAGGCGTTCGTACAAGCCGATTATTTACGGCTTTACCAAAAATTCCTATGCATAGAGTAGGTATACAAACAAAACGTAAAACCGACACACGCCATACACCTTTTTTTGCTCCGGCTTGTCTATTTATTTACGTGACGCTTCGCCACTGGAGGGCAGTTAGACGTTTACGTTTAGCACACATGAGGTGCGATACGTGACATGGACATAAGGAAGTAAATAAACACACGCTGTATTTCGTTCGGACAACATAGAATTATTTCGTTATTAGTAATACTAACGTTGAACCATGGCGATTTTGATCTGCTGCAAGCATGCAACACACACGTTCCCATGGCAACTTAGAAGGATGCCAAACTAGCGTAGCCTTTGCGGTGCGTTGCGTCTGCTGCGTTGTTCTTAGTTTTGACACATTTTCCTGCTCAAGCTACGCTTGAATGTTTTTGTTTTTTTAATTTATGTTAAATTCTTTGTTTTATATAATGCTAGGTTAAGCTTTATAATTGTATAATATCATAAGTATTATTAAAAAAAAACGACTGACTGTTGAGTTTCTTGCGGTGTTTCTGATCGTATGCCAGATGAAATTATACAATTGGTGTTTATGCTAAACGTTCATTATGCTTTTTGTGGTTAGATAAATTATAAAAAAGCGGCCAAGTGCGAGTCGGACTCGCGCACGTAGGGTTCCGTGCCACTATACATCTAAATAAATGTTTTTCTTTATTCTTTATTAGGTATATTGGAGTTGATTGAATGAAAGGTAAAATGCGGTTTACGATTTATAACGTACTAAAAAAAAATAATTATTAGATCTCGTTCAAACCAATTTTCGGTGGAAGTTTGCATGGTAATGTACATCATATATTATTTTTACATTTATCGTTCCCTTATTTTAGAAGTTACGGGGGGGGGGGGACACACATTTTTCCACTTTGGAAGCGTCTCTCGCGCAAACTATTCAGTTTAGATTTTTTTTTTATTAGAAACCTCAGTATCATTTTTGAAGACCTATCCATAGATACCCCACACGTATGGGTTTGATGAAAAAAAATAATTAAGTTTCAGTTCTAAGTATGGGGAACCCCAAAAATTTATTGTTTTTTTTTCTATTTTTGTATGAAAATCTTAATGCGGTTCACCGAATACATCTACTTACAAAGTTTCCATAGTATAGCTCTTATAGTTACGGAATAAAGTGGCTGTGACATACGGACGGACAGACGGACGGACACACATGACGAATCTATAAGGGTTCCGTTTTTTGCCATTTGGCTACGGAACCCTAAAAATGTTTTTAGACTGACTCCCACCTGACGCAGTCGGGTAAAAATAAAACCATTGCGTATAATTTGTATGTTTTAATTACCCTGTTGTAAATAAATAAATTTATACAACGTTGAAGTCTTTTACCAATTACCAACGACTTATTGACTGTGATATCACAATTAAGTAAGCCAGCATGAATTAAAAACAGCATTTTTGTCATTATGTCAACAAACAAAATTGCCGAAGGTCACAACCAACTTGGGATACAAGAGCAGCCATTACGTACAGACAAACTAAAGTTTAGTGCGGCTTATGACCTTGTGCAATCAACGATCCATTATGATCTTAAAAAATAAAAAATGTTTTTTTTTTTTTACTATATTGCAAAAAGTACATCCAAATGAATCACCCAGGGTGTTTCTTACAGAATCCATTTTATTCCTAATTTATTTCACTATGTCTAGGACAGTACGAACATTAGAGGTTTCGCTAAATGCCTCAGTTATTCACAAAAATATTTCTTGAAACCCGTTTCTTAAATAGATTTAGTCCTCTGTCAAATTTTTCATACTTCTTAATTAGTTAGATAAAGTATAGCGGGTGACATCAAAGTGGTAATACACAATAAATGTTTTACACACGTCTTCCCTGAACTAAACCCCTCTCCTAAGTTTCATCCTGCTAATTTATTTAATAGTATTTATTTCTAGGTTTTAATTTATCCAACTTTTTTGGCTTAATGTGGTTAACCTATCCAATCGCTATATTTTAATAAGATTGATAACGTTGAATGACAGTTAGAAATAAATATGTATGGTAACCACACTTTAGGACTTTAATTATTAGTTTTATCGGATAATTATCGATAGAAGGCTAATTTAAACAACTGAGTTAATGTAAATACACTATTCGTCATTAACTGAGCGACAATCAAGTGTTTTGTATTACCGATTTAAATTTATACGGATAGTTTAAGGTGTCTAATAATATCAGAGCCGAGATATTAAAGATTAAATAATTAACTTTTAAGTTTTAATAAGTACTAAATGTACCCCAACGAAAATGTTTTTCAAGCTCTTTAGTGCTTGTCATAGTAAACTTCAAACGGAACATCAACTGACACATACGACAATTACAAGGTTCTAAGTATGCTCAATTTTTTTTATTGGGTTACTGTACGCCCTTGTGTAAATATTTTAACATCTCGTCTCCGATGCTCTTTCTTAATAGCATGCACGTATACACACGATATAGCATAATATGTTTGTATATCGAATGAATTAACAGAGAGAAGATGAGAAACACTCGAGTTAAGTCAACGGCAAACTATATTTAGTTCGATGGTCAAGTTTTTAAAACAAACAGAGAAACACGTGCGTCAAGTTTCTATATAAATCCTTACTAATATAATATTCATCCATCAACAGAGATCAACTAGTTGGCGTCATTACCGGCAATATGTGGACATGACTAAAAAGATTTCAATAGATTCAATTTTGGTCCTTTGCTAGAATAGATAATAAAGTAATTTTTCAAACTTTTTCGTGATTAGTTTCCTTTTCGCATCTAAAATAAACTTATGAGGTGAAAAACTCCTTTTACAATCCAGCAAACTTGCGTAGCTCAACTGGAAAATTGTCATGCCATTAGGATTCAGAATCTATTTGTTTTTCTAACGATTGAGTTTCAATGGCAACGGTCCTATGTTGATTAAAGACACTTAGATTATTTTGCAAGGAAAAATATCGGGACATTCACCAAGAACAGTCCGATAGGCCAGTTGGAGTCTAGAACGTTCCCCACGAACTCTCTCCCACGTGGTAAATGATCGCTCACTTCGGTGTTTTCCGGGTGGCATGGAGGAGTTGCACAAATTTTCGCCTGCTGCAGCAGACTGGCTGAAACACTTGGACATCGACATTTGATCCGTGCAGGATGAGTGCCATACGCAATGCTGATGAAGTAAGTACACTTTGTAAAATGCGAAAATGTTTGTTTTTACAACCGAAATTTGTTAGGTGATTTTATTATTAGAGATATTTTATCGCCCGTAGGTACACGTGTCACGACGTAGTAACAATGTGGTAGGTAATAACTTAATTAACAGATTGGTTGGTAGGGGCAAATACTAGCTTCTGTCCGCGACTCAGCCACGTAGATGTGGATATCTTTATTTTGAATGATAAGTAGCATGTATTAATCGACGGTATAAGCATGTATAAGCTAATCTTCATTTATTTTTCATCCAAATACGTCCAGTTGATGTGTTAAGGGGTAACAAACTAACACACAAACCTTCCCATTTATTATATTAAGTAGGACGCCTTGTGCTTTTCTGATGGTTAGGGCGCATAAGGTCCTTTTTGGATAATGTCCCTATATCTCTTTCGCAAAAGGTCTCTTTTTTTAAATGTCCCTTTCGTAAAACGACTCTTTTCGGGATGGAACCGAAGACCCGCGAATGTCAGGTTAGTTAGAAAAAAAACCACTAAAACATTAATAATTCCGATGATACCTAATTAATATTAACAATATAAGTTATTTATACAAAGAGTCCTATACATATAGGTACATTTCTTAGACACATTACCAGCACCAAAGTAGTGGTCGTTAAGTGCCCCATTTGTATTTATTTAAAAACTAGATTAAAAAATATTTTTTTCACCTAAAAATTAACATGTTTATTGCATTATAGACCTTTTCTAAAATACTCATTTCATCAATTTGGCATTTCAATGACTTTTCTGCTTTGCCTTATGAATACTTGGCAAAGTTGCGACGCATTGATGCCTTAATACGAAAAATACAACAAATACATACTGAGAGTGCACTGGTAGGTGATTCTCTAAAAACAACTCTTTCATGAATTCAATTCAATCATCCAGCGAGTTGAAGTTGTCCTATCAACTAGAGAACCGAGCTTCTCAGCTCGGGAAAAGCGCACTTTATCCGTTCAACAGAGAGCCGTTTTTAAAATAACACCTCAGAGCACAGATAACAAACAATAAAGATAGAAAAAATGGGGAGCAATAAAGGTGGGGGAGAGCAGCTGCAGATGCAAAAGATACGTACAACGTACGTACGTAAATTCAAGATCAAATTAAGTACGTTATGTATCTTATGTTTCTGCAGCTGTTCCCCTGGATTTTATTTGCCTGTATTTTTGTTTGTATTTAGTGCAAAACAAGTGGAACCCGGATAAGTTTTTGATTTGAACTCGGGCTAAAAGCTTGGGCCCCCTTTCAAGAGATCTATAAAAATGTTTTGGGTTGGGGTAAAGTCGGACAGTTATAAAAGCATACGAGAGCGAGTGAGAGATACTCAAAGGATGTTTTAGAAAATATCGGACTAATATGTTGGAAAAAACAAATATGTCAATTGAACCAAATTCTAATACACATTACAGTATTTTAAGCTTCTTACTTAATTAAGTTCACATAGCAATTGCAATCATACTTGCAACTGTCAGGATATATATTAAAAAAAAACATATGGGGACAATATCACACAAATTGACCTAGTCCCAAACTAAGCTCTAATTTTGTACTATAGGTACTAAACAACGATAAATTTACTTATATGTATAGAGAAATAAATACTTAAATATAAAAAAAAACAGGAACAAATACTCGTGCTCATCACACAAATATCTGCCCTTACCATAGGGGTCATAACAACTAGGTTAACGTGTCGACGATATTTGGCACTCAGGCGTGTTTCATAGAAAAACAATCGGCTATCTAACGCTACCATGGCGATTAATATTAAGAAACTGGTTGTATCCGGTTCAGTTACCAATAATAATAAATAATACCCAATTAGTGACAAGTAAATAAAATTAAATGCTTCCAAACGCTCATTGCCGAAATACCACAATTTAAAATAACTCAACATTAAGGTAGGTATTGTTGTAAAAACCGCCTTCGTCGGTCCTCGAGTCGGGAGGGCGGCAGTTCGCGAAGAATGGCGGCGCATTGTGAAGCTGGCAACAAAATCAACGTCACAACCACGACCACTCTGACAAGAGTGTTACGCCAAAGATGAGAGATTGTTGAATATCATTGCGAGTGTTTTGGGAATCTGGTAAACAGAGGGTGGTGTTTTGAAATTGTAGTATTTTGGAAATGAGCGCTTCTAAATATCATATTGTGCTACGTTAGCGCGCAGGCGCCGACCTTAGTATAATAATACTTATGGTCTAAGATCCGAATAGGACACGATTTGGCCCGGGCTGTTTATTCGATGAAAAGTATTTCATATTAAATTTAATACGCTAAATAATGTGTGGCGAATAGGTAGGCTGATTTTTTTTAGTCTATAACTTATATCATTATTTAAAAAAAAAGAGTTTTTTTGTAAAATGCAAATGCTTGTTTTATAGACAAATTACATACTAATCGAAAGTATGAAGCCTATAGATAGAATTTGACAACGTTAGGTTTGGTGCAAAACCCAATAGTTTTCCGGGAAAAAAATACCCAACCTAACGTTTCATACTTCCATACTTACATTTGTTTAATAAACAAGCAATAGCATTTAAAAAAAAAATTTTTTTTTTTATTAATATACACTGTACTGAAATTGTTCAGCCTACCTATTCGCCATATCATCATCATCATGTCAGCCGAAAGACGTCCACTGCTGGACATAGGCCTCCCCCAAACATTGGGGGGAAAATGCCGTAGTCGCCACGCTTGGCAGGCCATATATTACTTAGCATTTTGAACTTGATATAAAATACTTTTTATCGAATAAACAGCCCGGTGCAAATCGTCACCTATTCAGATCTCCTAAAATTAAGTCACTAAGTTATTCTCGTTTCGATATCCTGAGCTGATGGCCTCTCACTGGAAAGAGGAGCAGCTCCATTTTGAGGGCGCCCACATCATCAGCGTCCATTTTGTATGATCTTAGCAGCGTCGACAATATGCTCTTCATTATTAACATTCCAAAATTACGACCTTAAAAAAAAAGAAACTTAAGTATAGCGTGGCAAAAATACTAACTGGGGCCAATTGCATAATAAAGTACAAGGTATTAAGGAATTTTTTATAATAGTATGGGCTACTGTACTGTACTGTAGGAACTTCTTATTTAATTTACAGTAGGTGTACGGTCACGTCCACAAGGTTTCAGAAATATATATACTTCGTTATTACCTTGCAGCAGAGTCGTGTTTACATATTTTTGAAAGTTTTACTGTGTCTATATTATTGGACGTGACAGTATGATTTAAATACAAACCTACAGTTATTTTTTCCTACATTATGTTCGCGATGATAACTGCGTACTACATTACCTAGATAAGTTTTAAGTTTTTTTTTTTTTTATGACAGAGAAGGCAAACGAGCACACAGGCCACCTGATGGTAAGCGGAAACTGTGACCCATAGACATTCGCATTCACAAGACTACAAGACTAACACTGCAAATGCGTTGCCAACCCTGAGGACTAAGATGGAATGCCTCTATGCTAGTCATTACACCGGCTGTCTTATCCCCAAACCGGAACACAACAGTGCGAACACTTCTGTTTGGCGGTAGGTTAATGGATAAGATGGTGGTAGCGATCCGGACGGACTCTGCACAGAGTCCTACCACCCGCAAAGAACGTAGAACGAAGAAGTCGTATTAGAACTTTAAAATGCATGATGTTAAGTAAATAAGCTAAGCAGTTGTTTGTATAAATACTCACTCGATATGTTTGCTGTCTATTAGAGGGCGTGACGGCATTGCAATCTATCTCATTTCGGTGGTCATTATAATTCAAAAACAATATTTATTGACGATATTTTTTTTCAAAATGGTCAAGCGACACCGTTGGCATCTGTGTTTATAATTCTCATTTCAAACTACTGTTATACTTAGTACGAATTTTATAGTGACCCGATTAGCAAACAGATTTGTTTATCAGAAATGGCTCGTTTAAAAAGTTCTTACCATACAATTTAAACCACCGAAATGAGATACATGAAAAGGCATTGAAATCACCTGGATGATAGGTGTTAATAAAATGGTCATGTTACAATAAGGTGGACGTACATAGAAGAGCTCATTTACTCATAAGGTTGAATAGTGCCCTGTTAATAATCTTGTTTTGTTACTTTTTTTTTCAAAATAAAAACATAACGAGTAGCGTACATACATATAGTTCATATAATTTCCTTGGTTTATTAGCGGTTCAACGGGGTATAAAAACTAAACAGATTGTATAAAGATTAAGTAGTAATTAAATCCTTAAAGTTATTTTTCCTAGTTACTTTGGAAAAAATAATATTTTTTCAGAAAACTGAAAATGAGCTCTACTATACCCCCTAAGAGAAACGTATCGCCATTACCGAGCACTCAGTATATAAAAATGTATACCAATGCAGTTCCTAGAGCCGTAGCTGAACGGCAGGAAGGCAGCTCGGTGGCGCCCGACGGACCGCTCGGGAAGGAACCGGTCGGGGTCGAATTCGCCGGCGTCCTCGCCCCACACCATGGTAGAGCGGTGCATCGCGAACGAGCCAATCACGCAGCCTGAGCCTGCCGGCACCGTGACGCCGCAATGCGCTGGAATACGAGAATATTTAAAGGAGGAGCACTCGGGCACAGGCAAAAATATAATCTTGATACCGCACGTGATAGTGTTAGGATTTAGACCTTGAACCTTTGAACAAAAATGAAGAAATGTTTATTTTAAGTCGGGCTCTTCGTTTAGTCGGACGCGGTTTAATTGAGGCGCCAGCTAGGCTTCATTAAAAAAGGTGGTCTGCTTAAAAAATATCAGCTCTGTAAGTAGGGATTGCCTTTACACTTATATCATTTCGAATCACTTAAGTAAGTAATATAAGTTGAAAGTTAGTTTTATATAGTACATGTTAAACATACGATTATGGACCTCCATATATATCTATGTTCACTACCTATAATATTTTTCTATGTATTTAAGTATTTATTTCTCTATACATGTAAGTAAATTTATCGTTGTTTAGTACCTATAGTACAAGATTACAGCTTAGTTTGGGCCTAGGTCAATTGGTGTTAGATCGTCCCTTGATATTATTTATTTATTTATATCTTATTGTACCTGTGCCAGATTGAAATATAACATTCCATGAATAACTATGGACATATTTCATGGAACTAAAAACCAAATAATTAAAATATATACTATATGCTAATCGAACTGTTAATTGTGTTTGACGATAACCACGTTCTTCAACCAAATCGATTCGCCGATACCATTTTAATCATTTGATGTCTTTGTGTTTTATTTACCACATAAAAACTTTACCATGAAATGGCAAAGTCGGTGGTGTGTCCGTCTGTCGTTCAAGAAGACTTTTCCCTGAAACGGCTAAAGTTGGGATAAACAAAGCCTCGTTATGGGACTTATGAAGAATTTAAAAAAAAAAATTATTTATTTCATCAAAAAAACCGAGTTGCAAAAATGAAAAGGTTTTTACCAATCTTGTGATTTTAATATAGGTCTCCTATATTGGGGCTCTTAAGGTGAAACGCAAAGAAATACACCCTGCATTTTTTATGGCGAAGAGGCGGCTAACGAGCACTGGGGCCCTAACCTAACATGGCTGCGTTTACCGCGTGACAAAGTTTGGATAAGGCGTCCGTCACCTTTTGACACGTAAATAAGTATGAGAGTGACGGATGCTTGATCCAAATTTGACACGCGATATAAACGCGGCCATACTAGGCTCGCAGGCCATCTAAAGGAAGACAGCTTTGTTCTCTCTGATTGCAATCTTAAGACGGAAAAAGCATTGCCAACCCTTGGCACTTTATCTCGGTTCACACATTGCAGTTTCCCTACCGGCACCTATCGGTCCCGGCGTCGCAAGTATATGTAAGTATTTATCTATTTAAGTATGTTTTCACCAATCACGGGACTATGGAAGTCCCGGACCTTTGGAAGGCGTACATGGAGCCGAAGCCAACACGCAGAGGCCCTTTAGACAAGTTTAATTTAGTCAAGTTATGGGACACCAACCGGCGATTGTCCCTGAGTTCATACTACAGAAGTATGCTCCCATGGACAACCACCGGGTAGTGTAAGACTATTTAATAAGGATGGGAATATTAATAATAGCTTCTATGAATGATCCGATATGGATTGGTAAACTAGGCTATTGATGAAACTACGGCGCCTGCCTGGCCAATGCTAATTACTTTGGTTGAAATGGCAGGCGGTGACTCGCCAACTCAATGGAATGGACCTCCCGAAATAGCCACATATATATATAGCAGCAGGGACGCAACAATTCCAGAGGGGCTGAGGGTGGAGAGGTGCTTCTGGACTTTAAACGACCATAAGGTGACCACTCACCACTTATGCAACACATCCGCCCTTCGAGCATTTAGCTCTTGCGACTCCACTCTGATCGGCCAATAAAGGCAAGCCAGAGGTGAGGGTCTGTTCCTCGTCATTGTACACCGTAGCCGGCCGGTGAAGGCAAGCGTGAGGTGAGGAACAGGACCTACCCTCGGAAGCACTAAGGTCCGTGGTGTCGCCACTCACCAACAGCTCGCCACTAGCTGCCCTGCTAAGTATGTTTATCGTTATGTAATTGTGCAAGCCTAGAGCTTAGTTTGGGACTAGGTCAATGTGTAAAAACTAAATGTTGGACAGCTACGCGATTTAAGCATCGCCTCACAATCCTCTCAAGGTGTGTTTGAGGTTATATTTCGTGCTCCGTTGACTGCTGTCAAAACTGTCCTTTTAGGACGATGGGAGTATAGTCATATATATATAGGGAGCATATATATAGGGAGTATAGTACTTACGAAGGTAGGTGTCTTTGTCCACGTGGCGGGCGATGATCGGTACCACGGTGTAGAGCCGCATACTCTCTTTGATCGTTCGCTCCAGGCAGAACATCTGCGCGATGTCGTCTTTGTTAGCGCCTCGTTTCGAATCCCCGAATATTGTTTTTTGTCTGTAAAGGGTTTTTTTAATTATTGAAAGTAGGTAATAAGTAGGGTAATGATAATGGTAAGAGTAAGGATAATGTTAGTTAGTACGAACGAAGACTGTTGTGTCGTGGAATATCAACCTTATTTTTTCAAGTAATAATTATTTTCTTAGCGTTATAATTTCGGTGGCCAATAATATATGGTGATGTTTTACGATATTATATTTATAAATTTCTTTAAAAAGTTGTTCTACTTAACAGCCTAATCAAAATGGTGAATAATCGTTCATCGATATATTAAGCCACTAAATGCCACCGAAATGAGATAGCTCGATATAAAAGTCAACCGGTTAATGAGAGGACTTACTCTAAAAGGACCTTTTCCTGTACATCCTTGTGTTTGCCGAGCAGCATCAGGGTGTAGGCAATGGTAAGCGCCGTGGTGTCGTTCCCCGCGATGGTGATAGAGTCGATATGCTCTCGCAGCTGCTGGTCGGTAAAGCTAATCTCTCTTCCGAACAGAAGGTCCAGTACTGCCTTTACTTTGCCTGTATCTTGAAACATAGAGAATGTTGTGTTAGTGTTATACAGCGTGTTCTATGTTTTGACAATATTAATTAATGCTGGCTTATTTACTTAATTGTGTTTTAACACTAATGGGCCTAAAGGCGGGATGTCGTTTGGTCAATCTTATATACAAATAGGCTTTTATCAACTCGATGTTTTTGAATAAATTGTAATATTTTTAAAGGACTTTATTTGTTTTTTTTTAAATACACCACCGATAGGCAATAAATAAAATTCCATTCCATAATAAAACTAAGTTAATTCGTCTTGTTTAAAGTGATCTTAACAACGTGCGTGTTCGAGTTGGATATGGGAGCAAACTTAATTCCATTTGACGTCGTTATTACATAAACGAACAGAATTATTTTGTATACCTACTCTTAAGATTTCACCGCCATAAGAAGACAAACTCTGTTAAGGAAAATCAAACACGTCTTCATACATTTTACATTGACTCGCGGCGAAGACGTCAATGATTTATCAATATTGTCGTAATGGGTCAATATTGTTGGATATCTCGCGACCCGTCTCGCACGAGATCTCTCGCACACGTCACAAGATTTAAGTTCGAGTAAACAAGAATGAGGCGTGGGCAGTTAGCGGAACCACGCGGAACTTAGTTTGGTATTTGGAATAGATTTATCACCTAGCAACGAAGAGTCACAAATAAAAGTCCTTATCTTATCTTATCTTTTTGGTGAGGTCCTTACGGATACACTTCGATCCTGTGGGATCTTTTGTGTAATTACCCCTGTTTTAGTGCTTAATCCAAAGCAGCCTTCACTCCTTCCAGGCAGCTTAGTGCCTTGAAATCACTTGGTTCTGGGTAGCCATAACCGAGGATTTTCATTCTTACTCTTAAGAAAAGTCCTTACAAAGTAATACTTTTTGAATATTAAAACTGAGTAATAATTCTACATTCCAAGGTAAGCACCTATTCTACCGTTCAAAACGTCACACAAGACTTTTACGATTTAATAATCGAGAAGTATTGAGTTGTCGAAGTCAGATCTCAAAAATATCTAAACGTTCCACTTACAACAAGGTTTATATTTAAGTATATTTGGCTCAATGGCCGTTTAAATATTATTGCTTTTGACTATACCTGTGTTGTTGTTGTGTTTGTTTTTCTCATACTCAATGCGCTTCTTCTTGACTACCTGAAATATGATAAACTACTTATACCTTCGTAATATACAAAACACACATACATATACACAGTAAATAACCAATAAATACTACATGCATGATACTATTAAAACTAGATAAGTTAACTTGGTCTTTGCAACTATACTATGTTACTAACACCGGGAATACTACAGGCGTACAACTTCATTAAGAGCCGAGGTAGAGAAGTGTGGATTAACAACACGTTGTTAGAGTTGTTAGTAATTCTGTAGCTCTGCCTACCCCACTCTGGGATGAATGCGAATGTCTATGGGTCACAGTTTCCACTTACCATCAGGTGGCCTGTGTGCTATGTTTGCCTTCTCTATGCCATAAAATAAAAGGCGTGACGGTATGTATGTATGTGAGTGAGGATAAAGGTCAACTAGTCACCGACGCCACCGTTGCCCCTTCCCCGCACCTCATGCATACCCCTGCTCTCAGTAAAACTGTACGCCTATAACGGCCGCAATAAGTGTCAGTTAACGACCATCAAGCACATATTATAAGGATTAATTCAAAGGAACTAGTTAATTTTGTTAAGATGTCTCTGAGTACGGTAGTTAGTGCTCATAAGGTTGGCCGCATTTCCAAGTTGAATCGCTATGCTTAACCGTTGGCCAAGGAATGAGCCAGCCTTACGATCACCTGAGGCAAAGCATATAATATTATGTACTGACTACAGACCCGTCTGTTTTTTTAAGACATACCATTTGTTCCCTTAGGCATGGATTCATCTGGCCCTATCGCACTAAGCCTCTAATTAAGTTTCTAACAGGCTTATCGTCGTCAAAGGTTGACGAGCTGGTAATTTATTGAAAAAAGCAATTTGACGGGGAAACAACACTGCCAGTATCTTTAGCACGTCATAGTTTTAGTTTCCTTTAGTTTAATGATTAAAATAAAAAGTGATTATAACGATGATGATTGTGTGTAAGTACCTCGTCTGTGAACTGGTGTGTAAGCTTGATGCCCTCGTCGTGATCTTTAGCGTAGGCGGTGAGCTTGAAGAGGCAGTCCGGCTGCAGCCACACCTTGAAGAAGCGCATGTTGAGGATGGTCATGACGGTGTGGCGCGCGCGCAGGTAAGGCGTGTCCGGAGAGTGTTGTACGTCCATGCGTTCGCCCATCGCCGTTTCTAGTATGTTGAAAATGGGAATAGAAAATTACCATCCTTATTCTAGAGTACTCCGGCCATATCTGCGGGATTTGATGATGAATAATCATGTTGAAGGTTTTTTTATGTTCAAGTAACAGATCATCATTATTCACTTAAGAGCTATATGGTTCTTGTTGGTGGAGTAATTTCAATTCTTCCCTATTACGGCACGACGCCTTCTTTTTCTTTTATTTAATTCTTGTTGGTCCTTCTTTTCCTTCTTCTCTCTATTTTCCTTCAATTATAATCTAAATTTACTCGTCGTCCCGTGACAGCTGACTAAACATCTTCCTTCGTCATAACAAGAATATACACATAAGTCGTTAAAAAAAAGACTAGGGGGTTACCATGACATACTAAAGCAATTCACTTTAGGTTGAGAAAAAGAGACAGAGCTGTATGACTGCTACAGGTCTGTCGCTTTGTTTCAACCCAAACTGATATGTCATGGCAACCCCCCTGAAGGCACTTGCAAGATGCCAAAACCGAGAAGAGAACACTCTTGCGAAGAAACATGGCAAGAAACGCAATAGTCTGTCTGTCTGCTTTACCACTTTTACTCCATTGAATAAAACCAAATTTATGCAATGTACTTCAACGTTCTTCACGATAAAAAAGGAAAAGAACATTTAATAAATTTAATGTACTCGTGCTACATAATTCATGTATTACCAATGTTGCTATGCTCATAATTACTTGACAGTGAAGCTTATAAAGGTTTGCAGGAGTGTAATTAGAAATTCCTCAAATTTAAACCTAATTAATATAATTAATAGAACCATGTTGTTATTTCCAAAATATTACATATAACATTATTTAGACTGTAAAGTGCTTGTGCAGCTTACGCATAATTGACAAAGACATGGCGATCATTTCAAGGTCATCAGCACGTGTTAATCTATGTGCACCTGTTTACACCCGAGCTGTGTGGTCTTCATGAAAGCTATCATGACTTCGTCAGGATGTTGTTCGTTTCGTGACAAAGCATTTAGATCTCTCAATATATTACGTACTCTACTTGTGCTATGCTAAACAATTCGTCATGCTGATTAATTATTTCAATTGAAAAAGAAGAGTCCAATGAGAAATTGAAATTTTAGGCCACTTCTTAAGTAGTTTTTAAATCTATACTACTGTACGAGCAATATTTTTATATATACTCGTACATATATTTGCAATCACGTTTTCGAAAAAGGCTCTAATGATTACCATTAAATTTGGAATACAGGGGTTTAGGGGGGGCGAAAAATCGATCTGTCAAATTTTCATCTTTGGGAAATTTCATTTTTACCCCGAGCGACGCTCGGTCTTTCAGTCCAGGTACCTATACTTATATTATATTATTTTATATTTACAAGTGGCATCCTGCAGTCAAACAGCTGATACAGTTTTGTGGGATTATATAAGGTTATTGGTTAGGTATTGCATCCATTCCCGTTAGGTTATAGTGGAGATCATTTGACCCTTTAATGCATTATGCAAAAGTAAACCATTTTCGAGATAATAGTCATTTAAGTCTATTCCAACAAAATTGACATGAAAAACTTTAAAAATGTAAAAAAAACAAATTACTTACCTAAATCAATTGCTTTCTTTTTATTAACACGACAGAACAGTTATTTATTGTCAGCATTTAAACTAGAATTACCCGTACACGTTTTATAATAAAAGACAGAAACGTTATCATTGTACGTGTTTTTTTACAACTAGTTTCACAGAAATGGTCTAAAAACAAAAAACAGGCCAATGCGTCTGGCAGGCATAATTTGATGCAATAATCAATAACCCTGTACGTTAACCGTCGCAGCTGTTATTTTTCTACAGTACATAAATAATAATAACCATATTTTAATTGTTCTTACTTGACTTTACCAAAATACATACAAACTTCACGAAACATGAAATCAAATCGATTTTCGACTATGTAATTTCGGTGGCTGAAATGTTTGTGGATATTTTCTCACAAATAAAAGCGTATTAACGTCTAGTACTATTTTACACATTACAAAATCACTTTTTGAACCTTTCATAAACTTTTGTTTTTGTCAATTTGCTAAAATTGTCCACCGAAATTAGGCCACCTGAAACGCCCTATTAATAATTTATCTAAGCAGTTGGAACAAAGAAACTCAGGGTGTTAACTCACCGAAAACGATGTCCAACGTGCACGCGGTCACGTACTTAAGGACGTCGAAGTCTCCTCGGTCAGCTTCCTTTTGTAGCTCTTTGACCAACACGTTGGCTTGCTCCGATATCACATCCAGGTATTCTTCCACCACTTTGTTATTGAAAACTGACCTCATAACTTTTCTATGAACTTTCCATAGTTCCACTGCAATAAAAAAAAAAACATTGATGAACTAAGCTTTAATTACTGTTTTCAAAAGTTGTCAAAAAGGAACCTTTACTTTCGTCTGTCCGTCTGCCCGCGATCTAGCTCTGACACTCTCGGTACTGTAATTTGGCATAGATAGTTATACGTTTAAAGTACGCCAAAAAAGTTGTAAAATAGTATTATACTGACTAGATTAATTCGTTTCTGAAAAGGCAGCTTATAGTTATACCTATATAGTTACTTAAAATAATAGCACAGCACAAAGACATAATTAAATTGTTGTTTTCAGTCATGTAATTTTCCTTTTTGCAATTTTTGATCGGCACAAAAGACGCGTCACGCGTAAAGTATACGCAGGTAGACACGTCAGTGATGCGTAAACGTTGCGTTTGCGTATTTTAAGCTTTGGTGTGGTATCATTTACGAATTTACAGAATGCGACTTGACTAGTATTATCTACACACAATAACATCACGCCTTTGACTATTGTTACGCCACACGGCGACAACGTCACTGAGTCACCAGATTTTCCCGATAGCCGATTGCCGGACTCCCACGAAAGTGCTGAGTGAACATCATCGACTTTGGTGAGAATCACGGTGCCGCGAGTGTTTTATGTTTTCCGTCGCAGTAGCGTAAGGTCGTGTGATTGATCTGGACCAATAAATTAATTTAGTTATATGAACCTCACTGTATCTGCCCCTTTGTTAAGAGACTGAGCATCGCAGTGCAACGGGGTAACGCTGCGAGTGTCCTCGGCACGATGCCGCAAGTGGGGGTAATGAAGGGATTTATATTATAGGTTAGTTGTGTTATATTTTATTATTATTGAACTTGTTTTTTTATTTAAAAGTATTTATTGAATAAAGAGTTATACTGGAGGAAAAAAAAAAAAAAAAAAAAAGAGACATTAAAGTTCACTTCGAAAATCAGGTGTTCGTTTCTTGAAGAGTGCCTCCGGCGGCCCTAGCTCGTTTCTCTATGCCTATAAGTAGATTAAAATTAGTAGAAATAGGCCGATTTATAAACACAACGATTTCAAAACGTTTGTTTAACCTTTTAAGCAGCGAGCACATCGCAAGATGTATCTAATTGTTTAATCATCTTTTTCTTCACCTCTATTTTTTACTAAGTGGTATATGCGTTGTTTTGCCAATGCTGTGTATGCTAGAGCACTTATAGTATCGTTAGGTGTATCGTTATGACGTCACACGTCGTTACACGTCAATGTTATGGTGGTGACATAACGATTCTGCGATAATATGTTAACCAGGTGGGTAATTGCGGCGTACCACGAAACGGGACTTTTTTGGAAGTGATAAGTAACAATAAAAAAGCGATTAGTGCGTCACACTCACGCTCCGATTCACCTTTTACGAAAATAGCTTAAGAGAATTGTACAAACGCGTTAACGTTTCTCTCCCCTTAAACGTAATCTGATTATTACGATTTTTCAATATGTTGTAGATATCATGATAATGTATGTACGTTTTACTTTTCAAGAAAATATTTCTTAGAATGAAACAATTTACAAAAACAGAAACGTACAGACGTTCTTTATAATACCAACAACATAATCAAAAATCGTGGAAATCGGACTTGACTAAGGGGGTGAGAAAGGTTTTCGCCCGGAGCTAAATTTATATTTTTAGCGGCGCTTCACGATCCTCTTAAGGCCCCATTTCATTGCGCGATGCTTTTCGTGATACATTGCGTCGCTGCAATAGCTCAAGGCTCAAAATTGTTAAGGCAACCCGTCAATGGATGGCTACAAGCAAGCACGCGAAACCAAGCCTATAGGGGTAGGCGAGGCAAGACCACGTGGTAACACGGTGCCCTGATTCGGTTTTTTGACCTGATGGCGATTTATCGTACCCATTTTAACGGTTTTCAACACAACATAACTCACTTAATTAGTTAAACATTTTGGAACATTTTTTTTTGCGTCTTACTGACCAATTATTTATTTAGCAGTCAGAGTCACATAAGGTTTTGGGCCAGCTGGCTATTTATAAATTTGCCGATAATATTCAGTTTAGTGTAGCTGTTTACTGTAGACCAACTGCCGCGCCTATTTATTTATTGATAGAGTCAAAGCCGTGTCTAAGGTCACTTACTAACACCGTAAATGATTAGCATTTAAAAATACCTTCCATGTTATTTTAAATTTTAAAATAAGAATGATTTTCGGACAGCGCAGCTGCAAGATTACCAGACCTTTTTTGCTGCAAATTAGCTGTTCTATGCTGTATTAGCTGTGTTTAGTTTATTTGTTCATTTCATATCAAAAATTCAAATTCTAATAGTTTATTGCGGGTCACATGGATAATTATTTAATTGAATGCTTGGCCTAAACCAGAAACTTGGTCATTCATAATTTGAGCAAATGCTAAAGTTGTCTTGTCTTGGGGACACGGTTGATGATGTGATGTAATAAAACATATCGAAACTTTTATATAGTCGTTTTGCACAGGTGTATTTTTTTCCTCTATCTCTCTAGTAATATTTTTGGCATGTTTTCCTGCTAAACTACGCATGGTATTTGATATTTAATTTAATTTAATATTTAAAGCTTCATTTAATGCTAGACTAAGTAGTATCATTGTAATAAGAAATATTAAAAAAGGACTGCCTGCTGAGTTTCTTCCGTGGTTTCGTCTCAGCAGTGGTCTCCTCTTGGGAAGCGCCGGCAGATTTTTGACGAGTAAAAATGCTTACTAAACCATCTTTTTTCTTTTGTGTGATCTTTTTAGGGTTCCGTACAACAACAAAAAAAAGGTACCCTTATAGGATCACTCGGGCGTCTGCCTGTCTGTCTGTCTGTCACAGCCAATTCGCCGAAACTACTGGACCGATTGAGTTGAAATTTGGTACACATATGTAAATTGATGACCCACAGATGTGCAAAGTAATTGTTATTTTAACTAAGGGTCATATTCAGGAAATTAAAAAAAAAGTTTGCATTCCTTACTGTGCCACATATCAGATGAAAGGGCTTGTTATGAGGATTTCAAATATATTTTTGTTAGCATTGTGAAAATTTACCATTCTGAGACTAAAAATTTGAAAAAAATACGTAATATAGTTAATTGCTTGTAGAATAAAGGGAAACCTATTAGAATTCTATTAGTTGTAAATAAAGCGGTAAACTCAATATACGTTTAGTTACGGAAAATAGTTCACTAAAACACCACTAGATAGCTAAATAGGTAGGTAGTTAACGCCTTACTGTGAGCATTTCAAATGTGATATTTTGTAATGTGTCATAAATGTACGGGACCCTGTCCACGCGAGTACAACTCGCACTTTGCCGGTTTTTTTTAAATTATGTTATTACATAGCTACTTACAAGGTGCAACGAACAGTCCGTGCCCCAGCCACGGTCTCAAGAATCTATAGGTGGCGTCCTTGTCCAAACAGTTCTCTAAGATTGTTTGAGCATCTTCCGGTTGCGCAATGGCTGCAAGACAAAAATATAAAGTTCAGTAGGTTATTAAATTCAATTCAATCCACGAGGGCGTTCTAACCCGGCAACCACTCGGGTATTTTGTTAGAAAATTAATTTAAAAAATGAATATATGTATATGTTTTTGAGACAAACCTCTATACCTAAGCATGATTGTTTTCAGAACACCTTATAAAGTTCCTGTTGTCATGTCGTCGGTGCAACCGCAATACCGCGTACAATTTCAATAAGTTGCAAATTAACACCTTAGCAAATAAGTCAGTAAGGTATATTTTGTAACGAATGAATTTTGTTAGTTATTGAAGGATCACCGACGATTTGTTCCCGCGGGTGATATGATTTTTTTTTTTTTTAATTTTATGTCTTTATTTCCCTAATAAATCCATCGAAGTGCCTATAAAGGATCTACATTGTCTGCCATAATCTTCGTTTACATTATACATTGCTGCTCGATGGGACCTTTAAATGTTATTGCGCTCTATGTATAAGAGTTATTAACGAAGTTCCACATTTACATGACTTGTAGAGCCCTCACCTACGTCCAGTTTAAAAAAAATGCTGGTATTCCATTTACACACTGTATATCTTTACGATTGGTTTAAATTGGCAATAAGCCTAGTAACTTTTAAGTTTTATTTAGTGTCTATGTTTAGGTTATAATTGCCCAATAACAACGTAGAGTTAAGTTAAAATCTGTTTGGAAATAAATAAATAACTTACCAACGTACAATGTTGGGCCAAGCCAAACTTTGGCAACACCCTTATGTTCATTTGCTATTTCGGCGATTCGTACCAAGTTCTTTAAAATATCTGAAAAAAATATTTTATTGTAAATATTGTGGATTTTACGGTTCAATAAAATCATAAGAAGATGAAGTTCCTTATCAGATTATAGAATGTATATAACGACTAGCTTCTGCAGCGGCTTGGGAACCGTTCATTTTCCCGGGATAAAGAGCTTATCTCATGTTACTCAGGAATAATGTAGCATTTTAATAGAGAAAGAATTTTTAAACATACAAAACAAACAACCTTTTCCTCTTTGTAATATTAGCGTAGAATAAACTACAAACCTTTACTTTCAGGAAAAGAGATACATGTTTACAAATACCATACACGCGAACTTACAAGTACATAATAAACTGACCAACCACACCAGTTTTGATTACACAAGATGAACAACGCAGTTCTCGAACGACTTAGATGTAATTAACACGTCGTAAAGTCACAATCTGCTACAATGTTAAACGTATCAAGTCAAAACTGGTTCTTTCCAAAAAAACATCGAAATCGTTGAGACGTCGAGGTCGTTGGAAAAGAGACATAGGCTAGCGTATCTTAAACACCCTCGCCCCGACGGAGGCCAGGACGGGTTATGCCCGATTGGCGGACTAAAACCCTAGGGTGTTGCGCCAATCACTTTAGGAGTGGGGCTACGGGACCGCTATAGGGATAAATTAGGTATCTTCGTACCGATTACAGCAATGGTTTAGTAATTCGGAAGTTGTTGCTACCATAATCTCAGGCCCAGACTACAAGCATCCGGAGTCTCTCGGATTCGCTAAAACGGCCAAAGAATAAATGAGTTCCAAGCACTCTATGCAATTTTCTTTTTCGAATACAAACAGGGGCCTGTTTTATAAAGCTACGAATTACAAATTACAGGTTACAAGTTTCCATTTGACACTACCTCGACCAATGAGGACCAGCCATTTAAGCAGTGTTGCCAGTTTAGACCTATAACATTGTAGCTTGTAGCGTGCCCCAGGTCATCTGCCCAAATATTCATCTTAAAGCGATCGGATGATGCTTCGATAGCTTTGGGCGCACGCAACGCAAACGATAGCTTGCACGCTAAAATACAATGCATAATGATATGACCAATCAAATCGACCGCGTGTAGTCGGTCGGTAGCATGCGGTGTATCCGAACTGGTTCTACTCGGACCGGGAACATTCCCAGTCAACCAACAGTTTTTGGATTGGTTTTCCATGGGAATTTTTTAAGACTTTAAAGAAAAACTGACAGCTCTGCTGGACTCACTTTGTGTGTCCCCAACGAAGAGTGTGGCGTTGCCCAGAAGCGGTAGCCCTGGGCCCAGCCCGGGCAGGGAAGCCAGGGCCTTCTCCATACGCCGGACGCTTGTGACCCAGTAGGCCCAGTAGGCGACGCCTAGCATCACCAGGATTAACACGATCAGCATTGTGGTTCTGGGGACAAATATATAGTTAGGTAAGTTAAGTGACTAAGCCAAGCAGTGGTGGCTATAAAATTGCATTCCTTTTTCTGGTTCAGGGGATTTCGATCAGGGGAGGTTTTGATCAACAGTTGGGTTGAGTTGGGTTGTTTTGGTTTTGACGGTCGTCTCCTTCTGCGAGAGCATTGTCCCGCAGAAGGAGGCGGCGGAGCGGGAACGCGAGGAGGACGTGGATGCGCACCCGCTCCGGCGTAGACGTGTGGGATGAAGGCAGAGGCAGTTTGCCGCCCGCCTGAATCCCTAGTAGGACCGCGGGGATAGGGTCCCACACAAAGGTCCTACACGTCTGGGGGAGGGTTCGGCGTGTTAACTGAACCCTCCGTCCTTTGGCGCAGGTGCCTCAGCAATAGGCTGGGGCGGCTGGGGGGGTGAATAGTCATCAGCCCACGGTGCCCGCGTTAATAGCCTATGGAGGTTAACACCGGTGAGGTTTTAGTGGGTAGGCTTCCCCCTTCCCCAAAAAAAAAGGTTGGTTTGGTTGATCGAAGGGGGGAGGCAACCATTGAAATAATAAGATATTTTATATTGTTCTATGTTTAATTAGAATAGTGACCTTCAAATACACTACGAGTACTGTCAGCTTCTTAATAGTGTTCAGCTGACTATCGCTATCACAATTGCACTCGCAACTGACGGTATATTTGTCTCTCCCTGGTTCCAGAGGAAAGCGAAGTTTGACGATCGCTAAAGTATTCCGTTTAGTTTTACTACTTACTATGAGAGGTAATAAACATAAGACGACCTGACATATTTCCCGTTTTAATGGAATCCTGAAGAGTGACTCTCAATAAAAACTAAATCATCTATATAAACGTACAGCAAATATACAAGATCTATAAATGAAGTTTAGTTATAAAAAGCTGCCTAATATTACCTAAAATGTCAACAAACAAAACCCACTACAATTGAACTTTAGTACAAAAAAATACTTGCGCGAGATGTCACATAAGGTCAGTGGACCATTAGTGGATTTTTGATACCGGCCCAGGGCTCGTATCATGGTCGCCTTCATCGCGGTGGATAAAGGTTCCGTCACTCTCGCACTTACATACTAGTCAGAAAGTGACAGAAGTTTTATTCACGATCATCCACGTCGGTAAACACAACCATAATAAGCCCGCAGGGCTTCTATTCTCGGCCGTAATAACCATATCGAGTTTGACCTGTTATGGTATTGTTTTTAACTAAGCCGTTCAAATCAAATCGTTGAAAATACGATTACCTACCTGATCAAATTCTATATAGTTTTTACCGCCTAGAATCTCGGCCCTGTATGTGTTCCAACGCCAAGACCACTAGCATTTAATTTTTAAATACTGGCAAGCAATACTGTTTCAAGTACCTAGCCTATTCGTCAATAAATCAAAAAAGGGTAGGAAAATTCGACGTTTTCCTTAAAAAATACCATTTTGGTGACAACACACTCGCTTTTTCCTTTTTGCTATGTAAAATTTTGCCATAAACTTTTGATGCGCCGGTATTCAAATGGATTTCCCTACTCGGTTTTTTATGAATATAATTAAGGGCTATTTATGACTTAAATTATTCTTTATCAATGATACCGTACCGCAAGCTTCGTAGGCAGGGTCACGATTCACGACCACACACAAACTAGTGAACTGCGCACTTACGCAATAAAAAACCACAAGCTTTGGTCTTTGATTTACCATATTATAATTGATAAATGACAATCGGCATTTTCGAAATGTTCGAAAACGTTTGTTTCAAGGTCAGAGGTTGTTTTCTTGATTGATTACGTATTTTGGACTGGAGGTCGAAACGACGTCATTTTGTTCTAACCGCGTTTTGTTTTTTTTAATTATAGCACTAACTGTGACGTAGAAAGAACCATGTGCCAAGCTCTTTAGCCTTTAGCAGTAATTTGTTTATTGATTTTCAGCAAAAATTAATAGGTAAATAAACATGCAAACAAAAGTGTATCCTTTTTAGACAACCCTCTTAGTCCGGCCTTAAAGTTGCGACCCCAAAACGCTCAAAACAAGAAATATTTAAATTAATTTGATTTATTTTATCTTTACATAGTATATAACTAAATGAAAAGCAAACTTTAAAACTGCGAAAACATTTTTTGATATAATTATTAAACCCGTTTATTTATGCTAATAAGTTTATAAATGTATATTTGAGATGATCACATTGGCGCAGACAAATGATACCTATATTATAATAATTAGAAGACTTTTTTTGCTGATATTAATGATTGACATTTTGCCATTGTTGTTATTTCAATTTTAACAGTTTAGGTATCCTATTTTACTCTGGGTGGTGAAAGGATTCTAACGATATGACACACATTTAAATCGGTTCAGCCGTTTAGAAGTTATGGTGGAATAAAGAATCATTACATACATACACTAGAGGACGCCCGCGACTTCGTACGCGTAGAATTAGATTCCCGCTACTCCCCCTACTTCTTCCTGTTTGAGGTCGATTCTCGGGAAATCCTTTCTTACTGCACCCCTAGACCTCATAAGGAACCTATGTACCAAATTTGGAATCTTTAGAGTCAGCGGTTTGGGTATTTGCATTGCACCAAGCTTTTGTTTTAGTTCACCTTTGAATAAAATCGGATTGAGTTTTTAAACATTTGTCAAAATAAAATATAATGTAAATCAAAAGAACTAAGGCGTATTGATATCAACTTCGAAGCAAATCACCCCTTTTGCATCCTCTTAGGGGATGAATTTCAATAAAATACAAAACGTCTTCCATCAATTCTGTTAAAAAATGTGTAAGCAAAATTTGAAGTAGCTTGGACCAAGGAATCACGTTGTCCCAAACAACATTTCTCACCCCCTTAGGAGTAGAATTTCGGAAAATCCTTTCTTATCGGATGGATGCCTACGTCATAAAGAACACACCCTCCAAGTTTCAGGTCTCTACGATCAGCGTTTTGGGAAAATCAAGTCAGGATCACGACCCCGCGGTCACCCTGTAGGTATTAATAGATAACATTTACCTTTGTCGTATAATAAAGCCCTAATATTGCATGGAATTTAGTTTAGGCAAAAAAAACCCTTCCACGACATTCCCATTTTTATCCACAAACATCTCCCGCCGATTGGGTAAGGGACTCCTTACCTTTTTGGCAACACTCAAAAATCCATGAAAATTCACAGCAACACTTATTCACGGAGAGGCGAGTGGCAGCGAAGGCGGGCAGATTCCGACTCCAGCCGATCAAAAGTACAGAGTTATCGTAACCGAGGCCGCACGAATATATTAATCCTCCTTAGGTACATTGTTTGCAGTGTTGAACAAATATTTGAAAGACAACGTGAAATCATCTCAAAGGGTATTTAAATTTGACGAGAACTTTTAACTTCTTTTAATTTGCCAGTTTTGCCACTAATTTTTGCATGCGTGGAGCTGACGGTCGGCGACACTAAATTTGTTTGGCATTGCCAAAATATAGAAAACCGCAAAGGCATGTCGGACCGCGCCTCTATTCTAGGCGGTAAAATCCAAATCGTATTAGCCCCTGATATGGACATAATTATTTTGAACTCGGCCGCCAATACTGTCATGTACATAAGGAGCACTGTGGTATTTGGGACGAGAAGATAGTGCGTAGCTTACCGAACGCTGCCCATCCGAGTTGGATTACCACATACCATTAAATACCACAGTGCCTCAAGACAAAAGTCTTTGATCAGTGTGTGTTGCCAGTGATGTCGTATGGATCCGAGACATGGTCGCTTACAATGGGCCTCATAAGAAGGCTCAAGGTCACTCAAAGGGCGATGGAAAGAGCTATGCTGGGTGTCTCCTTGCGAGATCGAATCAGGAATGAGGAGATTCGCAGGAGAACTAAAGTAACCGATATAGCTCACCGGATTGCAAACCTTAAGTGGCAGTGGGCGGGGCACATTGCTCGTAGAACTGATGGCCGTTGGAGCGGAAAGGTTCTAGAGTGGCGACCGCGAACCGGGAGACGAAGTGTTGGCAGACCTTCCACAAGGTGGACTGACGATCTGATAAAGGTCGCGGGAAACCGCAGCAGAGGACCGATCGTTGTGGAAAACCTTGGGGAAGGCCTTTGTCCAGCAGTGGACGTCTTGCGGCTGATAATGATGATGATGACATAAGGAGCTAACAATACGTTAACAATACGATAAATGATCAGGTTCCGAAGCCGTTAACAGAAACAAAAAAAATCTCAAAAAGTAACTATTTCAAAAAACAATTAGAATGAACGAATTTTCTATAGTCATTTGGCGCTACCTTAGATGAGTTTTAGGTTTCCGTGCCCGAAGGGTAGCCTATTAATAATATGCCTACGCTGACCGTCCGTCCGTCATAACTTTAAAAAGCCGTATATCTATTGAAGCGTAATAGATAGCGCTTTTTTCCCCTGAATATGGGTTATTACGGTTAAAAAAAACGTGAGATAATAATAGAGGTGTCCATACAAGAAAGTTTTTTTAAGAGTTCGACTCGCACTTGACCTGCTTTTTTGTATTTGTTGTTTCTCTTTAGGGTTTGTACTATAATCATTCAAGGTCAAAATCGAGGTCGTATGCAAGAATTTGGAAATAGCGACTCCATGGATTCTAGAAACACGGTATGCTACCAAAAGTCGTAACCTAGCTAGCCAGCTCTCAACAATTAAAATGCTCCGTCTCCCGCTGAATATAAACTTTGTTGGTGTCATGTTCGAAAGATACAGGTCTTTATAGTTAGGACAGACAGACAGACGAACAGCGTAGGCTTAGTGATTGGGTTCCGTCCCGTTGGACGCCCTTTGGGTACATAACCCTAAAAATGGAAACAACCTTTACTACAAAAAAAACTACGATTAAATCAAAATACAAGGAGACAGAAAAAACAGACGAGCAGGGGCCTAGTAAGTATGGCTGCGTTTATCGCGTGACAAGATGTGGATAAAACATCCGTCACGCTCGTACTCATATTTGTGTTATAAAGTCACGGATGCTGATGAAGTTTCAGTGAAACTTTAAACAGATATCGAATGGAAGTTACCCAATGAGTATAATAACATGCATAACTTTTTTTAATAAAAGTACTAAGTAATATTAAACATATTAAGTTTATATTGTATTCATAATTTACAGGAATAAATGTAATAAATTAAATAATTAATTAATCATTATGATAATGGGAAATGACTAGGCCTTTTAAACGAAAGCCTCTCAACGAACGACGTATTAAATGTTTGGGAGGGTTTGAAGTTAATATTTGTAATATTTTCTTATTTAATAATTTTCTGACAAGAAAATCATTTTTGGGACAAGCTTTTGCTGCCGACTGTACTTTCGAAATCGTTATCTGCTTATCAAGACCAAACTATTGAGTCCTTACACGATAGGGCTACGTTAAGAATAGCGGAGATCCTGTCGCCACCGACCGAGTTCATCATCAGATCACCTTTTAGACACCATAATATTCAGTGTCATCGGGTTTACATATGTGGTCCAAATTTCAGCCCATTCCGTTAACGGGAAATGGGTCTAATTAACATGCAAGATGACCCTTACATACATACATACATACATACATAAAAAGTTAAATAAAAGCTTTTAAAATAAGTTCTTGATGCGGTTTCACTCTTTGGGTAACGTTCTTTCGATATCAGTTTAAAGTTTTGTGATATCTTTTATACTAAAGATCTCCTGGCTACACTTAACCTTAAACTTCATTACAGCTGTCAGACGGTCACGTCGAGCGCCTAACGTCAATGCCATACATTTTGTCAGTTTTCGAAAATCGTTTACGTTAGCGTTAAGCAACTTGTCTAGCGTCACTGATCGTAATATCTTCGTAAATTACCATTTTAGATTTTTACTATGTCACCAATTATGGCTGACATACATATTGTATTATAATTATGTACTATAATTATATTAGGTATACTTCCCACTTATTGGCTTTATTAAGTATCTTGTAAGCACTTTCTTCACATTCGGTTTAGTCTCTCTGTCTCAAAGTTAAAAATAAGTTTCTGTTATAAAAATCATTTTTGGGACAAGTTTTTGCTGCCGACTCTACTTATTTCCGGTCAGACATCATCTACTTATCAAGTCTAACGAGCCCCAACTCGGCGGATACAGCAAAGATCCCGTCGCCAACATATGACTCCATCATCAGATCAATTGCACCACAATATTGCATTGTCATTGGGTTTACAAATGTATTCCAAATTTCTGCCCATTCCATTGACGGCAACTGGTTCAAATTTACAAAATTCCAGGAATCCAGGACATACAAGTGAAGTTAAAATAAAATACAAATAGTTGAATGTTTACCTTAGAGTGTTACGGCCTCACGACCCCTTCTTTAAAGGTTAGTTTTTTTTCTCCTACATAATTGCGTCCCAAACATTTAGTAATAGCACGTAATAGGTTCAATCAGAAATGAGCAATCTCACAATATCACTCGAACGGTTATTTTGTTACGAAGACGACCCCACTGAAAAATCCTTTCATCTCCTCGGAATTTAATATTTAACTCATCATGGTACAATCCGGACAATACAAGCCACGACACGTACTTTATTGTTGTACATAAAACCACAAACGTTGTGGTATTAAGTACCTGCGCGAGTTTAATCGCGTATTTTTATTTTCATTTGCGTGACTACCGATAGTCGTGCAGTTTAAAGTTTCGTGGCTTGTGTATTAAAACATTAACAATACGTACAAGTGTGAAGGGATCTGTTCCAGCTAACAAAATAGAGTAGAATATAAATAGAATTTTCAAAATTTGACACAATGCATACACATTAATACACAAACAGAGTATCAAGTAGTGTGTCACCTTCGCTCGCCACCTTCCCGAACACGTGGTTGAGGGAGGCGATGGCTGAGATACGCGTCATACTCGTGAACGGGTGCCGTCTGTGGGGTCCGGTCTGTTCACGCTTGCAAGGACCTGTTTTTCAGTTAGTTATTTCGGTTATCGTTCCTCGAGACCTCGTAATGTTGTTCTCCTAGTCACTGTTTTTAACTTAATGATATTGAGCTTACATTTGTAACGATTTCGTTGGTGTTCGTTTTTAAATAATTACTTATTACTTTATTACCTTGTAATGTTACTTTTGAGTATTATTTTATTTTATTATGGCATAAAATGACCTTCTGCTGGAGTTTCTTGCGGCGCTTCTTCTCCGCAATGATGGTCTTGTCCGAAGCGCTATTAGATTCACTCTATATTACCAACGTGTAAAAGAGCCCTCATATGGCCAATTTACGGAATAAATATTTTGAAATGAAATTTGAACTTGTCAAATAGGGTACTACCCACCCAGCATGATGTCGTAGCGTGGTGGACCACGACCCACGACGCGGTGGGTAAAGCATCCGTCACTCTCACACTTACATACTGATAAGAGGGTGAGAGATGCTTTATCCACGTTTATCCCCATCGATAAACACGACCGTAATAGGCCTGTATCTAACCTTGGTAAAAATTGACAACGGGAATTGTTTGAAAAGGTGATCTGATAAAAATCATGCTCAGGGCGGTCTCAACAGCATAGAGAGCTTGAGCTTGAGCTCTAACTGCCACACTCAGAGACGTCAATTAAATTTAATGCTTGTTTAGTGACGTGTTGTCTTATTCTATTGCTATAGCAAAGAAAGTGACAGCAGCAACTTTAATCAAGCATTCAATTTAATTGGCGTCCCTGAGTGAGGCAGTTAGCCATTAGCAGAAAATTGTTTAAATTTTCACAGTAAATACTTAATGAACAAAAAAGTATTCTCGTGAGACAAACCTATAAGCATATTATTTTTAGAAAAATAATTTAAAAAACCCTGGGGGGTTAATATGACATAGCTATGCAGTTCAGTTTACGCTGAGAGAAAAGGACTGAACTATATAACTGCTATCTCTTTCCTTAACGTATCATGCGTGCTTATGTTGTCGGGATCCCGTCAAAGCATTTAAATCACTTGATTGTTTTTTGTCTTGTCGTACGTTACGTCGACGAATCCGGTCGGATAAAGTGGTAGGTACTTAACTCAGCCGAACATACCTACCTTCGACCGTACGGGGCAACTTTTTGACCAGCTCAAATAAAAACGGTCCATTGTGAGTTGGTCTTGCAAAAGACGAGATAGACAGACGGCCGGATAGCGGAGGCTTAGCAATAGGGTCCGTTTGACACCTTTTGGGATACGGACCCTAAAAACTGCATAAAGTTTAAATATAAAGAAATAAAGAAAAAAATATAAAAAGCCGTCGCCCACCCCTAAAGCTCGGTAGTTAATTATTCGTCAAGGAGCCGAGAAGCAAGTTGTTTGCACGAATAACACCAGCAATGCAACTAGTCTAAAACTAAGTTCAGTTTGCATTAGGCTGAGCTCATGGAAAAAAAACATTCAGTCACGACCCGAGTACGTACTCGAGGAATTCGAATGTTCAACAGTTAGGTATACATTTTTGACGAGTAAAGGATAATTTCCACCAAACGGCTCGCATCGCATCGGATCGGAAAGGATACGTACGGATGCCGCGGCAGCCGTACGGCTCTATTGAAATTATTATTGTCTATTTATGACGAGCCGATCGCGCGTCGCGGCATACCTACTTACGGCGACGTACCTACGCGTGTCGCGGAAGACGCCCGCGGTCAAGTTGCTGTGCGCGGCTTGGTAATATAGACTTTAAATAGAGTGAACATGATTTAATATCGTTTAAATACCATAAAGTTCTTTCCGTTCCGATCCGATGCGGGCCGTTTGGTGGAAATATTACTAGCAAACAATAAATAAAAACTTTATTAGTCGTGTCACGCCGGGAAATATAACACGGCTAATTTAAGTATAATGTTAAACAGTTAAATATAAAAAATAACTCGTACATACGTGATAAATGTTTGCGTAAATAGTTTTTCTGTGAATAAATATAGGCTTGCGTACCATAATGATCAAATAAACACTTTGCTTGTTACTATATTGTGCGTAAAAGAACATTAGACGTATTTTTTTTAAATTATGATGTTTGCATGCAACTTAGCACATCTTTGTCATCAGGGTTGCCAACGTATTCACAGCCGAAAGTTTGCAAAACGCTTTGGGCAAAATGATGTCTTGACCCGAGCTCCAAGCCAGGGATGGGTAGGTACAAGACTCGGGACGAGTGAAAATAACAGGGCTGCACGCGAATCGCACTTTTGAAATGTAAATTAAACTTTTTACTACACCTGTATTCTGTGCTGTATCAAGAAACACGGGCGATAGTATGCTACCGTTTTATTTAATTCGCTGATTTTACTAGTTAAGTTTCATCATGTACATACATATAACTGAACATTAAGTTATATATTTAAAGTTATGGAACAAAAGAAGTAGCATTTGAGGACTAGAATCGATGGCTACATTCAAAGCCCCATATAGACACCCGTGAAGAATAGCTAAACTGAAGTGGGCAGTGGGCGGGGCACATTGCTCGCAGGACTAATGGCCGATGAGGTCAGAAGGTTCTAGAGTGGCGTCCGCGGACCGGGAGACGAGCTGAAGGTAGGCCAACAAGATAGAGTGACGACTTCGAAAAGTAAAAACCGGTCTGAGTGGAGAGCCTTGGGGGAGGCCTATGTCCAGCAGTGGAAGTCTTTCCGCTGACATGATGATGATCATGATAGACACCCTAATTATGTTATGATGTATTATGTCGAATTATGTTAGGTTGAGGAATCACTAGTGTCACAGTAAAAAGCTCAAGACGTGATAGAATAGAACCAATAAAATGTATGTAAATATAATGTATGGACCCGTATTATGGTCTTCATTATCGCGGTGAGTCACTCTCGCACTCACATATATGTCAGAAAGTGATAGATGTTTTATTCACGCTTATCTACATCGATAAGCTCAACCATAACAGGCCCGCTGGCTTATAACGATGCGCGTCGACAACCCTACACTATGGTGCCCAGAATTTTGTGATTACGTCAGTTAAGTTATTTATTTATTTATTTAAAGAAATATTTAAATATTGACATGGCCTACATCACCAATTGAATTACTAGTATGTTTATACCACCTGCAGTACAAAGATGGAGCATCTTCACACTTACGAGTAAGTGTGAAGATGTAACTTAAGTAAGAGGATTGTGAGGCTGAACATTTCCACTCCGATTTTACTATTTTTGTATAGTTATGTCGTAGATATAGTGAAAAACTATGTTCGTACGTTTTCCTTTACAAGAATATATTAGTACGCAAAAATTCAAAAAACAAAATACAGAAACGTACATTAACTTCAAGATTAAATAACTATTCATTATAAGTTATTTTAAATAAAAACACGTTTGATGAATATTTCAGGTTATGTGTGAAACAATACTGAGTTGTTTACATCTTTTGCAATTTCAATTGACATTGACTATAGATTAGATAGAAAGGAACATAGAAAGAATGCGAAAGAACAAATCTTCAAAGTTGAGGAAGAAAATCGGAAGACTCATTTAATTCTATAATGCTTAATTCCCGGCCCTCTATTCTATTCAGTCAAATGTTATTACTGCCGAGACCGGGAAGAAAGCGGTTGCATGACGAGTATGTCGATTGTGTCTCGACCGCGCTATACATATGTTTCGGAGATATTGATCATTTAATCTGGATTTTTCGTGACATGGGCATAAGGCAAAAACAGATTTAAAAATGATCATTACCTCCAAATCTACTAAAAATCGCTTGATAGGGGTTAAATCGATAGTTTTTGCTGCTCTATCATATCTCAGTTTTGGCGTTGGTTTTTTGGGACACCTGTAGATACATAAATAATCAACTTTGTCTACAAATTGCTTCTATCCGGAAAATTTATAAGGCACGACCACGGCAACAATCTAAGGGGCGATCTGCAAAATATGATAAGTAAGTCAATTATAATATATATTAACATATAATTTGGATAAAATACAAGTTAAGAACGATAGTAAGGATAGAAATGAGGGAGGAATAAAGCGAGCAACTCCTAGATTATTTTATTACTTTCCTTTGACAATCAACTTAAGTTTTCCACTAGCAAAGAAGTATTTATCACGCTAATACAACCGATCATGTTACGTTATGAGAAATTTTGTACGTATATAAACACTGACTAATTGAAACTTTGACAATAATTGTGCAAAAACATGCCAACGTTATTGTAATTCCGGCACAAAAAGTCTTATGGTTCAATGAAGTACAGTCAAGGAATTAAATTTGTCACCTACCTTAGTTCCAAAGTCAATCTCACATTCTACAGCTATAAGGATGAGTTTCCTATGAATTACAAATTACTTGGCACCTCTAATGCCAATTACATCTTCAAGCAGATTTTCTTTGAAATGGGTAGCAAATTAACTTCCGTGACCGTACAGTGGGCTGCAAAAGTGCATGGACAGTTCAGAAAGATAATGCCCTGGCAAACTGACGCCATCTATCTGCTCGTAGTGTTTCAACAAGATCTTACTAGATGGCGTTGTTGAAGGTAAAACTAAAAATATGAGCGTATATTTTTTCCGCATACTAGAACCAAACATCTTTCCTTTATTTTATACATTTTATATTTTAGTATAATATTAATTAACGTCCGTGACCGTACCTAGTGGGATAGATGGATGTTAGTTATTCAATCACGCCAAAACGGCTAAACGGATCTGGATAAAATTTCACACAGAGATTACTCTGGAATAGCACATAGGCTTCTTTTTCCCCCGGAAAGGGTCGGGTTCTTCGTGGGGAGAGCTTCGAGCTGTCATTTATCTAGGATAGCTTCTGCCCGCGACTTCATCCGCGTAGATTTAGATGATGGTTTTTCCCTCAGAAACTTTTATTGTTATAAAGCTATCTCTCTTTCACTTTCATTCAAATCGTCCAGCCATTGCAGCATGCAGGAGTAACAAACTAACACACACACGAACTTCCGCATTAATATTATTAGTAAGATGGATCTCGTAACATAATAAAAACAGGTTATTATAAGTAGGTATAGAATCCTAACTGCACTGGCCCGGGTTTTTCCGGAGTCAAACTAGGAACCCTTATACATTCAGGAGCAAAAATACCGGGTCAGAGTGCGTTTTTCATACAAACGAGACTATTTCGAAGCCTTGGTTCCTCGCCAGGGGTTGTTTTAAGTGAGGTTTAATGGTGGATACTCCGAGGTTCAATAGAGGAGGTCAAAAGTTCTTAAGATACCTAACTGATCGCACAATCAATTAACACCACAGCGGGAGAGTTTGGGCCAGCGCTTGGATTTCCTTACATTTTATTGCCATTTTAGATGTTTTTCTGAACATGCACAATTCCGGCGTTAACCGCAGATTCATTCAGTTGGGTATCCTAGGCACTCTGGAAGCCCTGTATCGATGCTCATCATCAGATGTCACTAAAAGCATTCCCTGTCGAGGAACCAAGGCTTCGAAATAGCCTCTTTAGTATGAAAAACGCACTCTGACCCGTTCTTTTTGCTCCTGAGTGTAGTTTCGTAATGTCCGTCTGTCCCTCTGTCCGCGGTTTGACTCAGAAAGTCTTAGTACTGTCTACAAAGATGTAACTTGGCGTAGTTATACATTTAAATTACGCCGACAAAGTTGTAAAAAAACTAGTACCTCCCATACCTCCATGTCAAAAAAAGGTATACAGTCATTGTGAATGTCATTGTCATTGTCATGTGTGTCATTTGAAGTTTACTATGACATCCCACTTAAGTGCTTAATATTTTCGTTGGGGAACTGTACACTATAACTTCGAGTGGGTATCATTGGATAGTTCTTAAAAATCATTATGTATTGTCAATACATAATGATTTTTACTGGTAGATTTTTGACGTGTAAAAGTGCCCGTGCGGCCTACTTACTGAATAAACATCTTTTATCTTTTTTTTTATCAATCAATCAATTTTAACATTTAGGGTATACCCATATTTGTGTTTGTAGTAACCGCGTCGGAACCCTACACTGAGTAAGTAGATTCAGAGATGCTCTTATGCCCGGTTTTTCTAAATACAAGCCGCCGCCAAGTGGTTTTAAATAAATAAATATCAGAGGACAATGACACCAATGGACCTAGTCCCAAACTAAGCTCTAGGCTTGTGCTATGGGTACTAGACAACGATATAAATACTTATATACACATAAATATATACTTATATACATAGGAAACATCCAAGACTCAGGAACAAATATTCGCGCTTATCACACAAATATCTGCCTTTACCGAGATTTGAACCCAGGACCGCTAGTTTCGTAGGCAGAGTCACTACCAACTAGGAAAGCTCGTCGTCTCGTCGTTCAAAACCTTAAAGTTCAAAGACCCGCTTAGGATCCCAAATAAAACAAAATGTCCTTGTGTTTTATACAACGAAGATTTGTTACGAAATGTTCGGACACCGGAAATCAAATTTTACACGAAACCACGAGTGGCCTCTTGTTTATTATATGTATGAGGATAATTATTAAAATATGAACTGTTAAATGTATACATATTTTGTGAATAACATTGTTTCCCTGCGAGTAATTGATGGTTATTTTTTGCCAAATGCAGATTTTTTGTCGGTGTTGACGTGACCGCACCAAAAGAATAAACAATAGTTATTGTTTATTGCACATATTGCCGCGGTTTTTTACCGCGTGACTTTTTACCCGACTGAGTCAGAAGGAGGGTTATGTTCTCCGAGCGTATGTATGTATGTATGTATGTATGTCTATTTCTGGGTACGCTCTGCAGCCTAAAGGCGTGACGGTTTAACATACGAGTATGAGGTGTCATTTGATTCGTCTTCATTGTCCAAGTGACATAGGGTGTTTTTTATAGTAAATAATCAACCGCCAATGCGACCGCTTGCATTAAATTTACTTGCTTAAACCGCTGCGGTAGTGCGGCCTAGCTCTTACTTGGAAACTCAACCAGTTTGCTTAATAGGCTATGGAACTATGACAAAACCAAGTTTAAATTGAATTCTTAAAAAGTCTTACGATTTATACCACTTCGACATAAGTAGTTCCATAGTGGCCTATGAACTATGGATATGGTTTTGTGGTTTTGTCTAGGGAATGTAAAGACCGGCCAAGGTTAACAGGTCAATTAAAGGTACAATACAATTATAATAATACAAAACTGGCCAAACACCGGATATTCGTATTATTTCGTATCAATAATTAATTTAAAGATGAATCATCTTATAATGTTACAAAAAATAAATTTCGATAGGCGTTTGAATAATACAAGACTACGATATTTTTGTGAGGCCTACCATCACTTCGTTATATGGCAGAAAACCGATCTTCAGTTTAGACCAACCTTGCCTTGACCTTGCCGCTCCAACTACCATTAGGTATAGCGAGCAAGGTGCCTCACTTCAAAATTTCTTTTCACTGAGCTATGTAGGAACTTTACTTCTAATGTGAAACTCTTATTTCAGAATCGACTTCGAGCATAGGTTCCATTGTCCCTTTGGCTGTCGTTGGCCTTTTTTACCCAATTTCCGAAGGAGAAGGATAATGTGTTTGATCTGTGCGAGTATTGCATGCCCTTGTAAAGGCTAGTTTCGTTAGATTCGTCTTAACGTCGCGGGTGGCACTGGGTACTTTATTTTTGCTATATGTGAAATTGGCGAAATAAAAATATCAACATTCGAGTTCATAAATATAAGAACATTCCCAAGGCTTCGAAAATATAGATTAAAAAACCACAAATATATGAACGGTTCTCCTACCATATTCATCTGAGCAAGATTTTTCAATAATATGTAAGCATGTGAGCATAAGTGAAAATGTACGGAATTGTCACAAGCGGCTGACGCCATTGATCACAGCGGGCCTAGTATGGCTGCGTCTATCGCGTGACAAAATATAAATAAAGCATGGGTGCGCCAAAGTTGAACTAAATTTTTAATGTCGATTATCGGAAATCCGAAAATGTTGTTCCTAATAATTTACATCCTAATAATCACTACTCATAACTACTTTGTTCCTAACGCTCTGAATTCCTAATCATTCAACTTCATAATGTCCGTTGCAATAAACATCGATCATACTACTATTTGTTTTCCTATATTTTCTCAACATAACCATCTTTTACACTATAAAAAAATAGGACTTAGAAAAATTTCGGTGTGGTTTTGTATGGAGCCAGACTTTAAATTTTCATAAATGCGATGTCTTATTGACACTATTTTTTTATAATTCTACCACATAGAATACGTTAAAATAAGCACATTTTACTTGAAAAACTTTTCTCTAAAGTTAATAGTGACTGAGATCCTAAGGGTCCGTCATTACGTAGGCAGTAGGGAATAGGGACTTAGTGGCAAAACCGACTCGGATCGCGGATAGGTTAGAAGACGAAAGCGGGAGCTTCGCTCCCGCTTTCGTCTTCGAGGTTATTTTTTTTTATAAAAGAGCAGATCATCTTTAACTTTAAAAAATATGATTAAGAACGTTATTTAAAAAAAAAATAGGAGTTTACAAAAAGTTACATCAGTGACATTAGCACTTAAAATTTTAAGAGATATGAGTTTTATGAGCTACGTTAATAGTAAAATAAATTGTAGGAACGAAATTTTTAGGAAAACATTTTTTAGGAGCAGTGATCATTAGGAGTACAAATCGTTAGGAAAATCAATTTCGGGTGATAAACTTTAGCGAAGCCAATATGGACCCATAAAGCATCCTTCACTCTCGTACCTATATGTATACGTGTCAAAAAGTGACGGATAGTGTATCCAGATTTGGTTGACGCAATAAAGGCAGCCATATTAGGCCCCCAGCTTACGTCAATCCCATACATTTTGTCAGTTATCGAAAAACGTTTCAGTTGGCGTAATGCATGTTGACAAGTGACAAACGCTTCGTAGCGTTTTCTTTTCGTCTATTTTTATTTAATAATAAACTAAAAAAAGGAAGCTGTTTGATCACTAAAAATAGTGACGTCACAAGGCAGTTTTTCATAAAGACTTTATACTAGCAATCGTATAACACAAATATCTGCCTTTACCGGGATTTGAACCCAGGACCGCTAGCTTCGTAGGCAGGGTTATACTAACTAGGTTAGGGCAGCAGATAAACTTCATGGTGCGACAAAAAAGAGTAGAAATTATATGAGGGCGCCACTTTCTACGTAACTGTCACATTTTTGACGTAAAATGCTTAAACATGGCATGGCATGGCATTTAGTATGGATTTTTTTAGTTCCATATTATTCAATTTCCACTCTCTTTTGTCGCACTGTACCTCGTAGTCAAGTATCACTAGGACCGTTACTTAGTAGCAGTGCACATTCAGGGGCACGTTTAATAAAGCTACAAGTTACAATTTTACAGGTCTAAACTGGCAACACTGCTTAAACGACTGGTCGTCATTGGTCTAGGTTGTGTCAAATGGAAATTTGTTACCTGTAAATTGTAATTTGTAGCTTTATAAAACAGGCCACTGGTGTACGTGGTCCTTATTAGTTTTATGCCCGGTACACATATTATGTCTGGCGACGCATAAAAAAATATAATACTTAACGCTGTGAGTGTGTAGCCAGCCTATTTTTACTTGACACTTGGCCATTTTCCGGGGGGTGCCAACTGATAGTGAATAGGTGTGTTTATAGTCTTTTGTCTATGGATAGAAGGCAAATTGAAAGAAAACAAAACAAAAAAAACACGCAAAACTGTTTATGGTTGCACGCATAGCGTAGCATAGCGTATCATTTCTCTTTTATATGGCATTAAAAAATAGGTTAACTAACGTTCGTGTATCTTCACTGCCAATATTTTGATGATTTATAGCGTCCTTTACAATGTGTGTTGTGCTGTTGTGAGTAATGCCGTGTAGAATGCTATAGCATCTCAGTTTATAAAGGTAAGAATAGCTTATTAAATAAATGGTCACATACATTGTGTTGGCTTCGGTTGAATCGGGGACTGATTCAGCTGTAATTTGTAATGTAAATGTTTCTCTAAATAGGTATCGAAGTCAATAACCATGGATTTCGGACACCCTCCGCCGAATTTGGGGATGCCGCCACCGGGCATGGGTGCACCCATGGGTCCGCCCATGGGTCCGCCCATGGGTCCGCCCGTTCGCAACAACATGCGCCATAACTTTAGGCCTTTCAACTACCAAATGCGCTTCCCGCCTCAGGGTCCGCTGAATATGACTCAAGATGATTTCGATGGTAAACGTTTACGTAAATCAGTAATGCGAAAAACTGTAGATTATAACGCTGCTATTATTAAAGCTTTAGAATGTCGCGTTTGGCAAAGGGACTGGCGGGACCGGCACGCTCTTCAGCCGGACGCGATGTACACTCCCGATCTATTGCCGCCTCCCTCGTATCTCGATAACCCTATTAACGCGGTCACGACGCGTTTCGTCAAAACTGCTACTAATAAAATGCGGTGTCCAATTTTCGCTGTTGCTTGGACTCCCGAAGGGCGGAGATTAATCACAGGGGCGTCTTCCGGAGAATTTACGTTATGGAATGGCTTGACATTCAATTTTGAAACCATTTTACAAGCACACGACTCACCCGTTAGGTCCATGGTCTGGTCGCATGGAGAAGGATGGATGGTGACAGGTGACCATTCTGGGTTCATTAAGTACTGGCAAAGTAATATGAACAATGTCAAAATGTACCAGGCTCACAAAGAAGCTGTTCGAGGTATTAGTTTTAGTCCCAGTGACTCTAAAATTGTGACATGCTCAGATGATGGCACCTTACGCATATTTGATTTCTATAGATGTCAAGAGGAGAGAATTTTGAGAGGACATGGTGCAGATGTGAAGTGTGTTCAATGGCATCCCACAAAGGCACTGATTGTCTCTGGTAGTAAGGATAATCAGCAACCAATAAAGCTTTGGGATCCAAAGTCAGGCACTGCACTCTCAACCCTCCATGCTCACAAATCAACTGTGATGGATTTAAAATGGAATGACAATGGAAACTGGCTAATAACTGCGTCCCGAGACCACCTGCTCAAGCTGTTTGATATTCGCAAACTTGGATCTGAATTACAAATATTTAGAGGACACAAAAAAGAAGCATCTAGTGTGGCTTGGCATCCAACTCACGAAGGATTGTTTTGCTCTGGTGGCTCTGATGGTGCTATTTTATTCTGGAATGTTGGGACAGACAAGGAAGTTGGTTGCATTGAAGGAGCTCATGAATCTATAGTCTGGACTATGGCCTGGCATCCTCTTGGCCACATCCTGTGCTCTGGGTCAAATGATCATACTTCCAAATTTTGGACAAGAAACCGTCCTGGAGATCTAATGAGAGACAAGTACAATCTTAACACATTGCCACCCGGAGTACAGGATGATCAGGACTTGGATGAACCAGCAATCATCCCTGGAATGGGTCCTGAAGATAAAGTTGAAATATTTCCCTCAGACACGGACAAGGCTATTCCTGGTCTTGATTTGGATACAACTTTAATACCTATGGATTTCGAAAAAAAAGTTAAGAAAGTCCCTTACAGCAAACCTATACCAAGAAACTTCCAAGCCCAGTGGAATCATGGTCCTGCTGCAGATGATGCGACAACTGAAGCATTGACACAAGCCTTAGTGGAATCAGTACCTGGAGCAGTGCCGCTGCAACAAATAACTCCATCGGCTATATTCATTTATGGAAAGTTGATTACTGTAGATCCTGGCTCAAAACTTGAAAAAGCAATAGCTGATGGCCCAGTAGCACTCAAAAAATATATTGCCTCAGGTGAAATAGAAGAATTACATGATGTAATGCCACATTTAGAAGATGACGCAGAGGAAGACAGTTTTCAACCATTTGAGTATCCAGAACCAGAGCACAATTCTGATGACCAAGAGAATGAAGACAATAATATGGAAGATTACAGATGTGAAGAAGAGTATGATAATGAAATGGATTTGGACAACCAAGGTGAACAAGACTATGAGCAATCTAACATGAATAATGATAGACCAATGGGAAATAGGCCACCTATGGGTAATATGATGAGGCCGCCCATGCCTATGGGAAATATGGGGCCTATGGGACCATCAATGGGAATAAATAACATGGGACCCATGCATAATATGCCACCTCACATGAGTAATATGCCACCAATGGGGAACATGCCACCAATGGGGAACATGCCACCAATGGGGAACATGCCACCTATGGGTAATATGCCACCAATGGGACCTCCTATGGGTAACATGCCAATGCCAATTGGTAACATGCCTCCTCCTAGACAGTCTTTTCCTGACAATGGATTTAATAAGGGTCACTTCGATTCTGGTTATGACAATCAATTTTCGCAAAACAATGATGAATACAACAATGACGAGGATCAGTCGTATGATCAAAATAACTATGAAGAAGAATCATTTAATGAGGATGTTGATGATTTCTCCCGTAATCAACGGTGGAGCGGCGGGTACAGAGGTAGAAGTCAGGAGCGGGGCGGAGGTCAGGACCGGGATCGGAGTCGAGGGCGCAGCATGAACGGGCACAACGCGCGCGGCAACCGACGCGGCTCGCGTGGCGCGCCTTGGCGTGGCCGTGGTAACTCCAGCCGTAGCTTCCGAAGGGGCGGTAAGGCTGTGCCCAACTAGTACATAAAAGCCTACCTTATGGTCACACGATCAGACATTCAAATCCACTTGTTTGCGTTGAGAATTATGAGTGTAAGTGTAAAGACAAAATAAGTTAAGTGATTAAGTTACTAAAGGTTGTATATAGGGTTTATTAACAGCTTGTAATTTTTTCCTGAGCTGAAAATTCTGCAAACAATAAAATTTATATTACAAAGGATTATTTCAAATTCTCTACAGGTGCACTGTTTGATTGGCGGATCCTGGTGAGTTGAACTGTCCTATTTGTTTATTAATTTGAACTGTGATCTCTGGCGCATAATGTGTTTGTATGCTGCCAGGTACTTTGTCAATGGATGATTCAGCCGCGCCGCCCAGTCGCCCAGTCTACCGCAAGATCAAGCCGGCGCCGCCCGCTCCTCCCCGTCCTCATCACTCCAGGCGTTCTCCCGAGCAGTCGTGAATACGCAACATCTTATAGTAAGATTCTGGTATTTTTTGACTTGATTTGTTAATAAAAATAAAAGAGTTTAATAAAAATAAAGTGACACCCCTTCCTTCATAATGTAAAGATATTTGTTTATGTGGGATTTGATTGTTGAATAAATAAAGAACAAACATATTATTTAATAAAGAAAACATATTTAACAATAAAAAAATATGAAAATAAATAAAGTAAAAGAACACGTCCAAGGCCTACCCTGTCCTCGATGTGAAGTGCAGTTGGCCAACACATTTTATTTATATGCATGGTTGTGCAATTCATCAATCAACTAGGAGGATATGACTGATTAGTTAGATTAGGTCAGTAGGCATAAATAATGTCACTTGATGTAGAAATGTTTAAATAAAAATCACTGTATCGACGTTGCAGTCTCTGCTCTGCTTTCATCTGTGTGTATTTTTTTTTAGTGCATTTAGGAGATCTGCGAATGCATCATTGCCCCCTCGAACGCCCTAGTATCGCACGTGTGATACTCTCAACTCGCGCAACTGTTTAACATCATATACCTAGAGTTGATTCTTAATTATGTGATATGACTTCGACCGTTTGATGGGACACAAAGTCAAGGTGAAACGTAAATTCCAGCCTAGTTGAGCTGTGTGACTAAGGATCTGTTGCCACGTGGTCACACATGTTTACTTGCTTATCCTAACCTTAAACTTATTTTGTAATGTATACTATACTATACATTCCTCGAGGAGAACTTTTTGTAACTTTTATTAACATTTTTGTGAACAGTTGAAATCAATTGAGGTTAGATTTGTCCTTTTTTAACTTTGCGACTTAAAGGGTTAATTGAAGACGAATCACCTCTGTTTCAATGTCTGTTTTTTTTGGTACCTCTCTGCTTGCTTCATGTTTAGGTACTACAGAATAAATGTTTTTTTTTACACATTTATAAATTAATAAAACTTATTAAGGAGAGTTTTTGATAATACACAACAACTCGTAAACGTCCAGGGATCAAAAATCCTTACATTATTTTGCCATGTTGAGATACATTGTAAAATATTAAAATAATGTGAGGATATTTTTTGTCCAGGAAGTTTTTTGTGTGTATTACGTGTAATTTGAGAGGATACATTTCCAATTGTTTATTAAAATAATTTCTAAAATAGGACTTGCTTCAGCATTTACAATATTACTTATCTAAGCTCTGCACGGTGTGAAAATTAAGTTGGTTGGGTTCAGGATATCTAATTTATTTTAGCCCATCTCTTTCTATATCGTGACGCTATTGTTGACTTTGTAGTAGCTTTTAGTATTGAACAACTACCATAACTTCAACATTATTGCGATATAGAAGCAAGAGCAGATTTAGCTTCACTCCTACTGACGGCAGGTGGAATTTTAGGGTTAGGACTAAATGTGTTGGCTCAGCGCACTTCCAGCCCTACCGGATCCTCGCGCCTTGGACACCTTTTACTCCTTATACATCTTTTACATTTTTATTTTTAATAAAGATTTACTACTAAGACACTTTATTTTCGAAAATGTAGAAAATAATAAAAAGCTGAAATTTGAAAGGGTTTTATTTGACATCTTTCTGCACCTACAAAAATAAAGGATACTTGACAAACTAAAATGCAGTTTAATTTTAGATTTATATAACTCTGGTGGGTGTGTCGGGCGCCGATAATAAACGCGTATCTGTTTTGTTTTAGATGAGCGCGGCGAGGGCGCTGTGCTGGCTACTGACGGTTACTTTGTGCCGGGGGCTGCATGACGGCGCGGGCGGCCGGAATTCCATCGTGGACGTGTTCGGGGACAACGTCACGGAGCGGCTCGAGGCCATCAACGGCACGCCCAACTACCGCCTCGTCAAGACTGAGAAGGGCACGCAGTGGTTCCCCGAGCGTGAGATCAAACTCGACAGCTGCGTCAGAACGGCCCGATGCGAGCCTCTCGCGAACATCACCTGTTTAGGGGCCAAACTGCCTTACAACAGAACCAGTGTTCACCTCACTTTCTTCCACAACCAGCACCAAATACAAAATCAACTGGAACTCCATATGCATCTGATAAACGTGCCGAAGTGCTGGGCCGTTATACAGCCCTTTCTTTGTGCCACGTTAATGCCCAAATGCGAGACGGTGCTCGGCCAGGACATGGTGTATCTGCCGTCCTTCGAGATGTGCAATGTGACAATGGAGCCCTGCGCTATCCTGTACAACACCTCGTACTTTCCGTCCTTTCTGAAATGCAACGAAACTCTGTTCCCGCCGAAGTGCGACAACGCCGCGAGGGAGATGAAGTTCAACACGAGTGGCAAATGTTTGGCTCCCCTCATCCACACCGATAAGCCTTTGCACTTTTATAAAGGTGAGATTCAAAGTATTTTGGTAGTCAGGGTTGGCAACGCATTTGCAGTCTTGACATTAAAAAGATTGCACAGCTCTTAAGTTTAGAGCCCTATGTTTTGACGGTTGCGTACCCAAAGGATGTCCGTCCGCTGTCCGTCCGTCGGTCTGTCAGTCAGAGTTTTGTATCTCATGAACCGTAACAGAATTTAATTACTCGTACTTTTTAGTTTGTATTACTACAGCCGCTATAACAACATTATATGTAAAGTGAAAATTAATCATGAAAGATGGTTCCCATACAAGAAACATGCTTTTTCGGCGCGACTTTGTGCAAGTTTGTCTTCATAAATTAAAGAAAAAAAATACCGAGCAACTTATAAAACTTTCTGAACACCAAACCTGCTTCAAACATGGCTCTTCTCATTTCTTCGTTATCTTTTTGTTTAAAACAAATTTTAATGATCTTTCAAATGTTGTTATATTATTTTAAGATGATTTGTCTATTTTTGAGGTATACCCGGGTGCGGGCTGCCGTGCCAGGACCCGCTGTACACGGAGGACGAGCACCACCAGATCCGGCGGCTGGTGGCGTGGGGCGCGGGCGCGTGCCTGGCGCTCAACCTGCTCACCGTCGCCACCTTCCTCATCGACTGGAGGAGCGCCAACAAGTACCCCGCGCTGGTCATATTCTACATCAACGTGTGCTTCGCCGTCGCTTCGATGGGGTAAGCAAATAACAATCAAATATATTGGACGGATTTTCATGAAACCTAGCCTAACCTAACCTAAACAACGATAAAAATACATAGACAAAACAAAACAAAACAAAACAAAAACAAAACAAAAACGAAACAAAATTAATACTCGCGTTCATCACACAAATAGGGAATCGAACGCCGCGGGCCTATTGCCTAACTTACCCGCGATCGCCTTCATATTCAAAATACACGTGAATTAAACTAAACGCGAAATTCGGTGATGCTTCGTAAATTCTTCATACAGTCGGGTATTATTCAGACTGCCAAGGATAATAATAACAAGTAGGTGTATGAAATTACTATTGCAATCATAAAATAAATATCGCTTAGCATTGTGATACTTTGGAATTTTTGAATGTATCACGCTCAGTAGCGGGTGTTATTTACACTTTTTAAGGAGAAATATTTCTAAAATAATGTTCATAGAGTTATCCAATTTATTTACATTTATTGGGGATCTTCGTTGTAATATTTTCATGAAATTTAACCAAGTGTCTTTTAGTTTACTCTCATAGCATCAATAGTTCTCAGAAGTGCTTACGTGTAGGATGACCCGCACGTGCACTTTCGCTGAGTCGAGCGCTAGCAGCTTCGTATCAGCGAATATTTGTGTATTGAAGCTACTGAGTTGTTCAATGAAATTGTTTTTTTTTGTTGTAATAAATGTTGGGGAATAGTCTTGTGGACACATATCACAGTGCATGAGCACTGGAATATAATTTTTCGCCAGTCGTTTCTCGGGATTACTAAATATATCGGTTCATTAATTAATGATGAGTGTGTTTTTTTTAATTTAGGTATAAACCAAAATAAATGTCCGGTTAAAGAAGAGCTTTGTGACCGTAATGTAATGAAACTGTCGATTAACGTCAAACACATACATTTTCGTAACGAAATTGTAAGTTAGACATCATTTAAGTGACATTTAAATAGCGTATTTATGTACATGTATTTTGGTTTTTACCCATTTAATTTCCGAGCTGCTCATCAACTAAAGATTCCCAACACATTGTTAAGCTGTCATTAGGTCCTCATTGAGTGTATTAATAAGCACGTTGTAAAGTACTAATTAGGCCAGAATTGGTATGCAGTTGTGTGAATTCGCATAAATAATGACCAGATTGGGAAACATTTTCTTTTTAAATTAGCTATGTAGTTTATGTCAGGGTTTAATTTATAAAAACAGACTAATCAAGTGGGAGGATCCTAAATGAAATTGTGTTTATAGCATTGTTTCATTCTATTGATCATTCATATACAGTCATGGCCACATAATTAGGGACACTTGCTATTTTCCCATACAATAACATACACGCCTTAAAACCTTGTATGGACGCGTCAGCACGTAAGTTTTTGAATCCCCATAAAATATAAGGTCCGTTTTCAACGGTAGTAAATAGTAATAAAATTGGTTAAGAACTTTTTGATGGGTGGTCAAAATTGAAAAGTCATATTTGTAGGCAAAACGCGAGGTTTGTGGGAAAAACGCGAGCGTCCCTAAATATGTGACCACCTCTGTATACAGGGTGTCCCAGAAACCGTCGTCAACCCGCCTAGGGCCGATAGAGCAGCAAAAATCTATCGATTTAGTCCCTATGTATGTTCAGCGATTTTTACTAGTTTCAGAGGTGTAGTCCATGTCACGAAAAATCATTGACTTCATGTTTTTTTTTTAAAATGTAGTGGTATCTTACATATCTTACATAATTAGAATCATTACGAATCAGCGAAACCTATTTTTTGTTGTTGTTGGTTGTTGCGGGCAAATAGGTTTAAAAACTTTGCTGATTCGTAATGATTCTAATTATGTAAGATACCACTAAAAAACTTGTGGGATAAAACAAATTAATGATTTTTCGTGACATGGACATAAGGAAAAATTACAATAATTTAGATTAAAATGATCAATATCTCCGAAAGTAGTAAAAATCGCTGAACATTCATAGGGGTTAATTCGAATGCTCTTTAGCTGCTCTATCGGCCCTAGGCGGGATCACGTCGGTTTCTGGGACAACCTTTATTTATAAAAGAAGAAACTGAGTGGTTGATCGGTCAACGCAATGCCGTAACCGCTAGGGACTTGAAATTTGGAGGGAATATTCCTTGGATATCCTAGGGCTCCACTAAGAAGAGATTTTTGGAAATTAATTCCGTAAGGGGTTAAAATAGGGGGATTAGCGGTAAACTAATTTTACGCGTACACGTCGCGAGCGTGTCCTAGTAAATAATGTGCATATGTTAAACCCCACATGGGGATACCAATTGTTTACTAAAATTCGTTTCTCTTGTAGTAATACCAATTAATAACCCAAGCCGTCACGCCACCTTGCGCCGCTGGAATCAGATACGGCTTTAAATAAAATATTTGTTCTGCTTTTTATTATACACAGAACGAGTTATAAAAGTTATTGCGTGGATAATGTGTCGGATATGACTATGCACAGTTCCTTTGACAAGAGCCGGCACGAATGCCATGATTACATCTGATTCCATCAACGGTAGCGACAAAAAGTTCATCATATAGTATTTTGGTCTTTTGAAATATTTAAAGCGTATACGCGAACTCCTGTTTACCTTAGACCTGAGACTCTATTCCCAGCCCATAACCTCAAAATCAAACACAGCAGTACAGCACCCTCAGTGACACAAAGGATAGTAGTTTATTTTTTTAAAGTACGTAGGTACATAAACGTCCCCACAGATGGCAACACAAGTATTATGTAGATTGTTAATATAACTTTAACAAAATTGGTTTTAATCCACCTTGCTTCTACATCGTAATCGTTGTTTGCGTCGTAGTGGCTCATACTGTCAAGTAAGAGCTACCTGACCTCTACAATATGATTTGATGTCTGATAAATTGACCATTCGAAATCTCTTTTTCCCATCTGCCACAGCAGCTGGAGGTTTCTCGGTACGAGACCATTATAAAAATCCTTAGGGGAGTCCTATGTCCAGCAGTTGACATTTTTCAGACGATGATGAAGTGCTGACCGTACGTTTTTTTACAGCTGGCTAGTACAATTCGGCATTGGCTCAAGGGAGGACATAGTTTGTTCAAAAGATGGGACCAGGCGGCAGGGGGAGCCGTCCGCTGAAGAAAACTTGACGTGCGTCGTGGTCTTCGTACTAGTAAGTAAGGGGCAAACTTCCTTAATGACGCAACTAATTATAAGTGTCGAGAATTTAATTACATTGATTAATGTGTTTTGCAGGTTTACTATTTTATGATGGCGGCTTGCGTTTGGTTCGTGATATTTACATACGCGTGGCACATGAGTTTTCGTGCATTAGGTAAGAACACTAGTAAAATTTATGCTCCTTTACCCTTCTGTCCAATAACAAGAGTAATGATTTCGAGTGTATGTATGTGAGTTTAAACGGCTTTTAGTAGTGCGGAGTAACGTTGTGTTCTTCATTCAAATTTGATCAACTAGGTAAAAATTTACTTTTAACTGTACTATTGTTCCTGTTTTTCTCACGCTCATACGCTCTTATTTTAGTCCAACTGAATGTACCCGGTTCCGAAATACTTTTGAAAGCTGTTCTTTTTACACAGGCAATCAGTTAAAGAGGATACAATGAAGACATGTTTTCAGGTAAAATCCAAGATAGAATCGACAAGAAGGCGGCATATTTCCACCTGGTGGCGTGGTCGCTGCCCCTGGTGCTGACCATCATCACGCTGGCGCTGGGCGAGGTGGACGGCAGCAGCGTGACGGGCGTGTGCTTCGTGGGCTACGGCAGCCACGCCGCGCGCGCCGCGCTGCTGCTCGCGCCGCTGCTGCTCGTGCTGGCGCTCGGCGGGTACTTTCTGCTGAGAGGTAATGCTGTGCCGCGTTCATTCTTTACAGTTAGCACTTCAGTCATTTATAACTTTATTTACTTATTGACTTTCAAACTTTATTGCGAAGACCGCTTAGTGAAGATGGTACTTTATTCACCTGGGGGGTAAGGCCCGAATTATTAATGGAGTGTACATTTAAGCCTGTTCTCTTCCTGATCTCAGCATAATTGGCCGTATCAATAAACGAGTTTTTATTCATCATCATCATCATGTCCGCCGAAAGACATCCACTGCTGGACATAGGCCTCCCCCAAGGCTTTCCACTCAGACCGGTCTTGTGCTTTTCGCATCCACCGCGGGCCCGCGATGCTGACGAGGTCGTCACTCCATCTTGTTGGAGGCCTACCTACAGCTCGTCTTCCGGTCCGCGGACGCCACTCCAGAACCTTGTGACCCCATCGGCCATCAGTCCTGCGAGCAATGTGCCCCGCCCACTGCCACTTAAGTTTAGCTATTCTACGGGCTATGTCGGTAACCTTAGATAGACTGCGGATATCATCATTTCTGATTCTATCACGCAGAAAAATCCCGAGCATAGGCCTCTCCATTTTTTAGTGATATGCTCGTTTTATCACACGTCAAGTAATAGAAAATAGTTGTGATTTCTGACACGGCATGCAATTTATGATGACGGTATCATAATTCTGCCCTGCTAAGCTTAATAGCAGCATCTCAAATAAAACTCCTGTAGCAATCACAACCTCATTACTAAGAGGGAAGGATTGAATCTACTTTGGCAAATGAATATAAGTGTTTCCGTTGGTCAGGCGTGTTCTCCCTCGTGGCGGTCCGCGTGTCGAGCAAGGACGTGATATCGGCGCGCGCGGCGACCAAGATCCGGCAGACGATCACGCGCTGCTCGCTGACGGCCGCGCTCGTCGCCGTCTTCATCTGCGTCACCTTCGCCTGCCACCTCTACGAGTTCAGGAACGCCGAGCTGTGGAAGGACGCTTTCAAGGAGAATATCATGTGAGTTCGCTTTACTAATTACTGTCTTTATAGCAGTGGTTATCAACACGCTAAGGTAACAGAGGCGATACTCCATTATTAAAATTTCAATGTAGTTACAGTTGTAGTGACTCCTGGTGTGTGTCGCGTGCCGTAATACAAGGCTTTGATCGAATACAAAATATTTTGTTTTTACTCGTGTTACCGCTAATATATAAAAAAAACCCGAGTTTCTATTGTTAACCGTTGCGAATAAGTTCGTTAAAAACTTAATTACTCATGTGAATTCGGTGATTTGAGTGATTTCGGTGGGATTTAAGATACTGAAATCACCAATATCAGTTTTTTATAGATTTAATAGCATAAAAAAATTTTTTTTTTTACCATTTTGTTGTATTTGAATTTATTCTTAATCATAAAAAATCGCATGATTATAAGATAAAATTATGCCACTGAAGGTCACGTTAACATGCCCTGCTTCTAAATTATTACATTTTTGTTTGTTCAAAGTATTAAAACAGGAACAAAAATAAATGTGTCAAAATTTCCAAGTTGTACAATTAATACAAGCTTAACAAAGATTATTATTTCATTATATTTAATAATCACAAAGAAACAATAAATAATATAAATCAACTAGGTTTAATGACATATGCAGGGACCGGAAAACCCCTTTATTTCATTAACTCTATCCATCGGGTACCACATCGTATGCTCACCCTATCGATAGGCTTACCCTATCAAAACTGCTTCGAACTAGTTATCTACAACCATTGAGGTTACCAGTTTCGTGAGGGTTTTGGATTTAAGCACTTACATTACGATATTGTTATCCTATCCATTCTCCCTCACCATTGACTGTTTCGCAGATTCGTGTGATTGATTGGTTTCAAGCCTATGCAAAAATATTTTGTATGGACTGCACGTAGAGATTAAAATATCTTGAAGCCGTTCAATAAACACTTAATAGGGAAAGCCTAACGAGGGTTTTAAGGAATTGGTAAGCGCTTAGTCGAATTAATTGTATCGTATAGGATAGCTTTTCATTGGGGTAAGTCGAAGATATGCTTATCGCCTCGTTAGGGTTTGTAAAAACCAGTCAATTATATCATCATCATCATCATCATGCTGAGCCGAAAGACGTCCACTGCTGGACATAGGCCTCCCCCAAGGCTTTCCACTCAGACCGGTCTTGTGCTTTTCGCATCCACCGCGGTCCCGCGATCCTGACGAGGTCGTCACTCCATCTTGTTGGAGGCCTACCTACAGCTCGTCTTCCGGTCCGCGGACGCCACTCCAGAACCTTCTGACCTCAATTATATACCCTAACGAAAACCCTTTAAAGGGTAAGCGGTTCCGGTCCCTGGACGTATGATGCCATAGTTTTTTCTGTGCAATTTATAAACTGTCAGAAATAACTAAACTAAGTCCAACAAAATTAATTAATTAATTAATTAATTTAATCTCGTAGTAAATAGTACATTTTGATGCAAGTGAAAATGACAGTTCCGCACGTATATCAAACGACCTTTTTTAATATATTTGCGCGAAAAAAGGTATTTTTGTATCTATGTATCTGTGCATGTGTGTATGTGGCTATCTGTGTAGCTGTCCTCTTCTACCCGGACCTCTAAACTGAGATAACGTGTGAACACACTCTTCCCGAAATTACATAAATGTTAATAAACGTACTAAAACAAAAATTATGACGTCAAATACTAGGATTGCATTAACATTAGAAGTACATACATACCCTTAGTGCTGTGACGTGTGCTTGTCATCTGCGCTGTTTTGTGTGCGCCCGCCGGTGCGCCACCGTGACGTCATCGCCTGCGATCTAAGTTGCGCTACGCTCTCCCTAATTACCTCTGCGCTCCTGGTACTTTATTTAAACATGCAAACTCTGGTTGGATGCATGGCTTAGACCAAAAGTATAATATTTAAAAAAAATGGAAAACTAAAACGCACTAGTGCGAAATAGGCAAAGTAAAAAGAGCTAGTTCGAAAATAGTACATTGTAGCCCAGGTACAGAAAGTAAGCAATAGATGGACGAGTTAGTTCGCGGGCCGAGCCGCAGGTGAGGACCGCGAAGATACGAGTCCATCTATTGCACTTTCTACCGAGGCAATACTATGTGCTTTTCACGCCTAATGTAAGGAAATAAAACAGGTTAGGACATAATACACAGTTTAATTAAAAGTAATATTGATATTAGCATTAGGACAGTTGCTGAATGACAAGGAAATGTTTTTTCCCGGAACATTTATATTAGTATTTTGTGTCATTTCGGCCGGTATCGAGTTTGATGGGATATTATCGAATGATACATGATGAGGTGAATTTGACAGAAAAGTGTCTTTTTTGAAAGTTCATCAAAGTAGGTCAGCATTACGCTTTCAGAGAAAGAGTTCGTTTTTTTATTTATTTGCCATGCTTTGAAATTTTCATACACTTTCTGATATTTGCGACGGGATTTTATTGGCAGTAAATTCCGAATTACCGACTTTGCCGTATCCTGAATTTCAGGCGGTGTAAGATCCATATCTGTACTTGTATCACTCATTTTTGTTGAATATCGTACAAATTTCCAATCAAAAGTTCGAAAGTTTAGCGTTTGTTTCCAATTAAAAGAACAGAAGTAATTTTCATTCCCGCCTTTTTAACTTTTTTAATTTTTACGTTATTTAAAGATGCAAAGGCGTTTTTCACGTACGCCTTAAAAACTTACATAAAAACACGTTTACAATCGCAAAAATACACTTTCACTGAGCGGATTTGACGTTTTAATTTTTTAATTAAACGTTCTAATGTCATATTTGTCAAACATTTTTTTATTTATTTCCGAACGAGTTACTAATGTCATAAATAACCGACCAATAGCAGAGTAGAAAGTAAACTGGTCTAAAAACACTCCATTTTACTTTGCAACTCAACATTGTTGGACTGTTTTTGTGTTGTACTACTAAGAGCAACTTTCTATTCTGATTTCGATCCTTCTTTGGCCATATTTCCGAGCAGTGGCGTGAAAAATACCTTCTGCACGATATATACAGCTACGAAAATAGTACATTGTTGCCTAGGCGCGGAAAGTAAGGGTTTTCCTGACGAGGTCTAAAATACGAGTCAGGAAATCCTCGTTTCCGCCGAGGCATACATAATGCTTTTCTCAAACATGTGAGGAAATAATACAAATTTATACATTTTAAAAAAGCAAGTAATTTAATTATGCAGAATGAACGAATGTTACCGACTGTCAATTGTTTTTAAATACTAACCATAGAAATTGGAATGCAAATTCAAAAAGAAACACACGCATTGTGCTAAAAAAGCGAGCAGTTACTTTGGCTGTTTGGAATTTTTGTCTTGGTCCTTTTGATTTTGTATGCAAATTGACAGCATTTTTATGAAAAATATAGACATGGACGGAAAGTGTTTTCAAATGGTTTTTTTACTCCTAGGAGTAAAATGAGGCTCTTTCCGTCCTTGTCTTTCAATCGGAAAACCGTTTTTTCCGAGCATGTTTGAGAAAAGTACTACTTTTTAATACAGTAGTATTAAAAATAAGTATTTGGTTAAGTTCGTGGGCCGTTTGATCGAGCAGAATGTTCTGTATCGTGCCGTGTCAGTTGCCGCATGGAGTCGCTGGGCGAGCGGCGCGTGTGCGGCGGCGGCGCGCGGCCGTCGGTGTCGGTGCTGCAGCTGCGGCTGCTGTGCTGCTTCGCGGCCGGCGCGCTCATGGCCTCCTGGACCTGGACGCCCGCCGCCGCCGCCGCCTGGCGCCGCTACCTCGCCAGGTACGTCTCCCGACGCTGCGCGCGACCACAACCGGCTACCCGAGTACGCAACCACGGAACCAGGTTCTAGGGTGTATGTACTGCCATCCAATAAAAATGTTTACCATACTTAGAGCCTTGTCTTTCTGAATGTCTTTGTCATTCAATTTGATGTTTCTAGACAAGGTACTAAGGTGCTTAACATTTTCGTTGTTTTATATGTGTTATGGGCAATATTAAAAACTCTTCTATCCTGATGCTAAAGCAGTAATGGGGTTTTTAAAACTATATCTTATATGTCATGATTTCGGCAACATTTACTTGATTACTCGGACATATATGTTACTGATATACCATCGTACCCAAAAGATACCAGTTAAATTGTAAATTTCCTCCCTACGCTAAACTAAGTCTCAGACGAGTCGACTAATAAAATCTTTGTTTGTAGAAAATTCGGGTGCTCTGTGGAAGCGGACGCGCGGCGCGCGCGCAAGCACGAGCTGATCGCGCGCGCCTACCGCCGCCGCGGCGAGTTCGCGGCGCGCGGCCGGCTCTCCATCTCGCTCGGCGGCTCGCGCCAGGACCCCGTGGGGCTGTGCCTCGACCGCTCCGAGCCCGTCGACTACGTCGACAACAAGCACGAGAGGTCAGTACATACGAACCGTTTATAATTCCTACGACTGGCACACCCATAAGGCAATTTTGCATGAGTCCGCTTCCAATAAAAAAGTGTTGCACATCCTCTGTTCTCTCGAGTTAGGCAGCTCTACCTTTCTTATGAGATGTGCAAATTAAGGCATATTTAAAATAATGAGATTGCTATAAATTAGTAGTCAATTTAATATTGCTTCTGCTTATCATTTAAGGTCTAGGCCTCGTGAGTAACCATCATTTAAATCAGTCCACATAACCAAATCATAATTGGCACAGCCAAGGAATTTTATTCCTATACCACTTTGGAGTCAAAGTGACGTAATCAATCGAGCCGTAAGAAGAGACTTCGTATTATTTTATTTGCTGTGTCACTTTGACATAGTCCAAAGTGGTATAGGAATTAAATTCCTTGACTGTACCAAATACAGACGTAGTGCAATAACTTGCTAAATCGCTTTTTTTCGGATAGTCTAGTATTTGTCTTAATATATCATTAAGTTTAAATACTGAAGGTGACTGAGAGAACAAGATAAATACAAACGTTTCCGTCCAACTAGATGTATGTACGCCTATAGACGCATGGCTAGCGTCCTGATAATGTTGTGTGTGCAGCTGCGAGCTGTCGTCGTCGTGGGCGGCGAACCTGCCGCGCTTCGTGCGGCGGCGCGACGCGCTGGTGCTGCCGGCGGGCGCGTCGCGCAGCTCGACGCCCGACCGGCGCCTCAGCCAGGACTCGCAGATCAGCATCAGCCTGCGGCACGTCTCCGTCGAGTCCCGCCGCAACTCGCTCGACAGCCAGCTCTCCGTCAAGATCGCCGAGATGAAGACTAAAGTCGGCCGCCGCCGGACTAAGCACGCCCGCGCTAAGCGTAAGGCTCGCGCTTCTGCCAGGAAGGAGTCCACGCCGAGTATAGAGAGCCAGATAAGTCGGTGCTGGCTGCAAGCCGTCGCCGCTAACCATGATCCGGCGCGCGAGGAAGTCAAGTTCAGCTTTGATTAGGGCTGAGAAAAGAGGCATGTTCAGCTGTGGACGAAGAGAAGGTGCTTTGACTTCAAAGTCCAGTAGTCTTAGCAAAATTGGTCGATTTTGAGGAATGCTTTTAGATAGATTATACCTAGGCCGATTTCGGATAACACCAGAATTTTCTTGTTTTTAAAATCTTAATATAGTCGAAAGCAGGGCATATGGGTGGAATCTACATTTAACGTCAATGGCCGTAGTTTCAAGGTTTGTACCAATGTAGTAGTTATGAAAAGTAAAATAAACGCGTGTAAAACGTGTTTGTATGAGCTGTCACAGGTATGGGAAGTGTGTGGTAACTACTAGGGAATTTTATTTCTCACTCAGATCATGTTTCGGTCAGTGTACTAAATGACCTGTCGAGGCATCGAAATTGTTTTTCATTAGTTAAGCTTAATTTTTTTATTGGTATTAAATTTAAAAACAGTAGTGGTAGACTCCCACAGGATTTTCTTTTTAAATCGACTCAGGTATAATCACAATCGGTATATTTATGAATTTTACACTGTAGATAATGCCTATGATTAAATATATTTCAGAAATTCGGTATTGTATTTGGTGAGTATGCTCAAATTATATCGTCAGAATTGACCAATTGATCGCAGTGGTATTTACTAGCTTTAGCGAAACAAAGAATATCGAACCAATGATTTATTTAGTGCGCTACCGGTTCCTATTAGGAAGGAAGGACTAGGAGTTCGCTGACGGTCTTACACTATACGGTCGTTGTACGGAATCTCAAATGTACATAAGATATTTTTTGTACTCGTTTACAACTAAGTTTCCGTCTTTCCAATAAAAATTGTAGCATTTCATTATTTTTACACAAAAAAATATCTGTCCTGCTCTGTACCCAGTATATCGTAAATTACGAGAAGAATATTAAGCGGTTCTACCGTCCAGTGATAGAAACAAAGTACTTTATAACATATACTCATAAGCGAAGCGATATGCGCTAGCTATTGTATTAGATGTGTAAGTTAAATATAAACTTCAAAGTTCAAATTTGATAGAATTTTAAGTTACGATACGAGTAAGTGTTTAACAGACTGCTGAAAAATGTCATGTGCATGTTTTACGCATGCAGGTACACGTGTACATAAAGCTTTAGTGGCAGCTCTCAAACAAGTGGTTTATATCTTTGTTGTTAAGAAAACAAAAGACTGATCAGAATCTCTATAAATTATATCAGTGACAAAACCATGACTTATAATAGATAGTTTTGTGATCAACTTGGTCTGCTACGTATCATAAATGTGCCATTCAATATTTTTAATACATCAAGTATATTTAATCAGAGTGGACTGATTAAGGTTTTTCTAATTAAGAGCTAATTTTATATTATTTCCAAACCAATGCAATTAGAATATTATTTTGATATGCTTTATTAATAATACGATGTATTTAACCAACTTTTTATAGCGGCGTATTTTTAAGCGCACACGAATGGTTGTGACTGAGTTACTTTGTGATGAGATTTGCGAGGCTTATAGGACTAGGGTGTCCGTCCAAGATAAATTTACTATATTGGTCGATAATTTATGACTGTCAATATTTTTATATCCAAGTCCAAGTGTTTAAACCTAATAAGCTAACATATTGTTGGTATTGTTCTCACTCAGGATATATACATACACAGGATTACTTGTAAGTTTGTCACACCGACGAAATAGGTTATTTGCTACAGCTTTAACGTCTTGACGTTTTATGAATCAATAATGAACGCATTTTACCAGTTTACACTTATTGTTTTTATTTTTGTGACAATATATTTGGCAATAAATGTTGCATTTGAAAGTTGGTTTTTAATTTACTTTTGAGTTGCGTAACCATAGAGTGCCAACGACCCTATTGCTAAGGCGGTTATCACACTGTCGACGCATCCCGCACGAAGACGCGGCGCCAGTGTTTCACAATGCGATTTTTGTATACAAATCAAGATTCCACAAAGTTAATAAACAGTGCAGTGTGATAACCGCCTAAGCCTCCGCTGTCCGTCTGTCAGCGAGCTGTATTTTATGAACCGTAATAGGTAGACACACGAAACTATCAAAAAGTGCGTAGGTAATAAGTAATAACTATTTATGCCACTATAACAATATAAAATGCGAGTCACTCGTGCCGGTTGTTTAAAATATTTTTTCTACTCGCGTACTATGATCCGCTGATATTGATATGGTTAACGTTATCAGAATACCACCTATTGCGTACCTGAAGCGGGAAAACAATTCTATAATGAGCCAACGCTCAACCCACGCAACCCATGGTAGTAAAAATTCTATAATAATTAGTAAGCATTGTTATTACCATGGTTACGGTCATTCCTGATATCAGTCTTGGCGTTTAGTGAACACTTGAAAATCTTTAAATCCTAATTTGTATAATAAACCGTTTCAAATATTTTAATGACTATTAAAATTACGTATATTAAAAACAATATTAATTTTGAGACTAATTATGTTTAGAATTACATTTTATTAAATTACTAAAAATTGAAGGTTAATATCCATCGATTTATTATTTGGTTACCATGGTTACGTCCAATATGAATATAACAAAATGGCGTTTCGTTTGGTATTCCAACTTTTATGATAAATTGTCAGAACTAATTTAGTAACAATTAAATTTTGCATAAAATTGGGTTATTCCCACCTGTTACCACCAATTTGTTACCACTGGTAACAGCTGGGATTTTTTTTCCCACCTGTTACCACTAAAGTACTCGGTGGTAACAAGTGGGAATATTTTTCCCATTTGTTACCACTAAAATATTTGGTGATAACTACCGGGGAAAAAAAACCCAGTAGTTAGTGGTAACAGCTGGGAATTTTTATTCAGTGGGAAAAAAAAAACCAGTTACCTTTGGTAACAAATTAGTGATAACAGGTGGGAATAACCCGTAAAATTTGTTAAAATTTTAACAATAAAATTCACAAACTATTTGCTCCAATCGGAATAGTGAAAATGACTGCTGACAAGTAATTTTATTGCAGAAAAATCGAGGAAAGTGTACGAGAAAAGTTAGGGATTGTTTATTTTTCTCAATATCATTTTAAGCTTGTTGAAAAATGTATGTATGGAACGCTACATAATTAGCTCTTAAGCTACTCGTGCCTGCTCGCATGCTCGCGCTCTAACCTCAGCACTCGTACCTTAACAAGCTTCATTATGTAGATAAGTACTAGTTAATTAATAACTATTGAACCCCTAACGTCAAAAACAAAATGTTTGTCACTCACATGCCAACATGTTTCCTATGCTATGCAAATTACAACTTATTCATACGAATCAGTCTCTTTTAAATATACATATACCTTCGACAAATCAAACAACACATTTAAATCTCCAGTTTAATAAATGAAAGCAAGCAAATTATGTCACAGGAAAAATGATCAATGTCATCAAGACAAACATAGAAAATAAATAAATAAAAATCTATAATACCTAGGTATTGCATTTTAGGTAAGTACCCATTTTGCGTCTACTGGACGTATTTGGTAGCTGCTTCATTATTATAATGGAATGGATGCAAAATCACCTGTCCCAGTCTCCCCATACTGCGTCGTCGTCTATGCATAATACAATAAACTACTTCCACATTTAATTATTAAACACCAAGTCAATTTGGCAAGTGCATAAGCGAGTAAACCTAAAGAACCTGTCAACTTCAGCAAATCCCAAATTGATAAGTGCACTAAGATATAAACTACTTCGTACATTTTATTTATTATGCATTTTACTAACAAAGGTACTTTAATCACAGATGCAACATTGCGGTGGCAAGAATTTTACGGAATTTGTAGAACTTGACCTACTAAAGTGGCTGGAATAACATTTGAAGATAAAATTTACGCGTCAGTACCTAAGAGTAAAAGTAATATCCGAGTCCAATCATAAGGTTTATCTTCATAAGCTATTCCATATATGAATTCCTATAACAGTTATATAGATCATTAATAAGACTTGATTACCGATGCAACAAAAGAGCCAGATTAAAAGTAATAAAAAAATGCTGACCAGCATGCAGATGCAAATTACAAACTAAGAAAAAAGATCACAAAAAATAGGAAAACAACACCAAAAATATATCTTTAAAACTTAACAAAATAAGTAAGTACTTAGGAACGAAGAAGTTTGAATCACTATGCTTAAACCTAAAGTCAAATTGCACTTTTTTAACGAGAGCGCTAACTCAAATCTTTGGCCTTAGAACTAAAAGGGAATCACAAAATAAGTTTCTAAAATAAATTCGATTGAAGAACTTATGTTAAAATAAGTTGAGAGTAAAATAATCATCACAACTAAGTATTATGTGCAAAAAATTATGCTTTGTAAGGATCAAGGTTTCAGTATAGTGCACATGATCTAAAGGACGCTTAATATTAATTGTATCGCCTCGGACGACATGCGACATTTAAATTCTATCTAATGTACAGCAACTCAGTAAATCTAATTAGGGTGTATCACACGTTCACAGCAGTCTTTAGGTCGCTCTGGCTTTGCGGATGTTCTTCTTCTCTGCGTCTGTGAAGCCGAGTATGTTCTCGATGGCGGTGAGGTGCCCCTGATGGTTCTCGGGGTCCGTGAGGAAGTAGTAGATGGCCGACTTCAAGAACTGCAGCGTCACTTCCGGGTCCACGTTGGTCTTGCTGTCTTTCTGCGACTCAACTATGCGACGATACATGGCCTGCAATAGATAGGTCTCTAATTAAAATTACGATTTACAAATCTGCCGCATGCATCCTGGGCTCCTGGCCCCTATTTCACAAAGGTGACAAGGGATAATTCGGTGTATCAGGTGTATATTGTGCGGATTGTCACCTGTCAGTGGTAACTGTGAGAAATAGGAGGCTGGCCCAATTGAAGTTTTCGTGTATCTTCATGGTCCCGAGTTTATTTAGAAACTAACTACTATGCTAAGCTTATTGAAATGCGATGAATATACAGATCTCATTGCAATACAAACACTTGACTTTGCCTGACTACTAAAGACACTATAATATTTTCTTGTCCTATTTGTGCTTTCAAAATCCTCCGAACAAACAAAAGTAAAGTTCTGAGTCGTCACTATGCAGCGCTATCATGCGTTAGCACCTGATTTACATAATACGTTTTATCAGACTACTGTATTAAAAACAATATATATAACGGCCATGTTTTAATTGTATACATTCCAACAACTTTTTTATCGCTGACATGCTTCTTATAAAAAAAACTTCGGTACTCACATAACAAAACAAAAGGTTATTTCTTTTTAAACCTTGGACTGTACATTAATCTTGTTTAAAGTCTTATGCATAAACATAAATTAAGCAATCTTACCTAATTTTAACATTTTCAACCTTAAAAACTAAAATAAAACCGCACCAAACTTTTACCAAACCGTAAGTACAATGTTACCCATAAACCAAAAGAGGCTGTTTCAAACCAAATTATATCATGCAAAGCTCAGTTAGAAAGGAAAATAAGTATAAGTAAACTAGGGATGCAAGTTAGTTCTAGGTTGTTATAAGCTGTATTGCACAAACAATAAACACTTGCTTGCTGCTCTGCACGGGTAGCACAAGTTGTATTTTCTTGCTTATCGCTCAGTGCGTCTCTATCGTTACTGACTAGATAGAGAGGGTTATCCCAGCGACAAACAAGTCGCGGGCAACTTGTGTGGACAGATCTTATATTTATTGTTGTGAATACTGGCTGAACAGATCTACTGCTAAAGCGCAACTAGGTAGTTTGTTATTAAAAAGATTAGGAACTTTAATGAACGTTTTGAGGCCAAAACTTAAATGCAGGAAATGTTATTAATACAGCATTTGGTCCTTTTCATTTAACATATTTAAACAGGAATATAATGGAGTTACCCTAGAATGTACAATGTTTAATATTATCCATGATTCCAAGGACGATAATAAAGGCACTCTGAAGCCTGCCTGGTTATGGAAGATTATCATTTAATTTACTTTTAATATACAAAAATAAACAATTCTGCAACCATGCATTTCAAAACTTGGGCGCTCAGTCTAAGTACTGAACTTGGGATCTATATACACATTAAAAAATTAAAAGAATCGAAAATACTTACCCTACATTATTTTGAAATTTTGTAATGAATCACCACCTTACATTACAAAACGTAAAAATAATGTATGGATACTTTAGATTCTTACAAATTTTAGGTGTATGTTTATTATCATACATAACCAAGGAGAGTAAAATATAATGATCAATAAATAAACAAAGCTATTATTTATGCAGTCACCTTTTTGACTTATTTACACACCTTCATGACTTAAAGAGTCCTTTACAGGTTTTTTGTGCGCTTAAGCAGTGTAAATAAATAAAAATATTTAAAAACATGGTGTTGAATGTTGATAGTGAATGCTGCTCTATCCAATATTTAAAATCCAACCTTTCGAGCTCCTAGGACCCATAAAGAAACAGCCTCCTTTGCACTTAGCAGTACTTGGGATTTGGCCGTTCTGTCTTCCGTGAATGCTGTGTCCTGGAATGCACTACTTGTTAAAGCGGGATCCTGTTAATAGCCACTACATGCACACGCTACTGAAATCTGGTGTACAGTACCGTGGTTAATATTAAATACTTTGGAAATCTCTGCAATCATTAATTTTTGTTATAAAATCTGTTATGATTATATTGTAGTTGATCCTTACAATATCAACTAGGTTCAGGATTACTACTATTACTACGGAAAATAAACTCTAATTATTGAGAACTTTCCGTCATCAGTGTGTGATTACACAGTAAATTAATCAATTACTATGTTATAAACATAGGATAACAATCATAATATAAGTACTAAGAAATAAAATTATTGTAACATTTTTTTTACGCTACATTAAACTTTCCAGACTTAGTAAAATTAGTGTTCATTATTAATAACATTTCATATTAGATTGTAGAAAAATATAATCTATGATATTTATTATTAAATTAGATTGAGGAATATCTTTGGTTACAGTTACAATGAATATGAGTTGATATTGCAATTTTAGGAGATATAAACACAAGTAAATTGGTTAAAGTACAGTGTAAAGCATTGCTGATGGAATGACAATGTTTAGATGTAAATTACACTTAAATTCTTTTCATCTTTTTTTACAAAATCAATTAACAAGACAAATAGTGAGAATTTTATTAACAGACTTCATCATCAAAACATTCAATTTTATTTAACAAGTGACAATAAATGCGTGTTGGAAATTGAAGTAACCAAAGATAGTTCATCATGAGAGAAAGAGTTAATGCAGTCAAACTAATAAACGCTGTACTGTGACTTACTCGGACGTTTTCAAGCTCAGTCTGTGTGATCTGCAGCTGCTCCAACAGCTCCTCCACAGACACCCGGCTCATCGGACTCTGCGACCCACATGCTTCAGCATCCTAATACAAAATTCACACAATTATAAATAAATTAAGAAAAATATTCAGGAAAATGTTACACAAATTGATCTGGTCCTAAACTTGTAATTTGGGAACAGAGGAAGTAACTTAGATATACATGACATCAAACAAATACTCAGACTCATAGCACAACTATATGCCCCAACTCAGGATAGATCAAATCCAGGACCAGTGGTTTCATATTATGCAGGGTCACTACCAACTACTAGGCTAATTGTGTCAAACTGGCAAAAAACCTCAACATTGTGCCCACATTTACACTTTAGATAGAGGTAATAAGTATAGATTAAGTTATGCAATTACAGGCATAACCCATCATGGTTCATCATAATTCATCAATCATCATCATCATTTCAAATCGGGTTTAAATTTATTGACTGATATACTTTTTAGATGAATACACAAACACTTAAGTAATAAGTTTATGAGTCTATCAGTAAAAATAACTTACCTTATCTACTTCAAACTTGGCTGCCTCAACACCCTTGTTGTACATCTGCACGTACACAGCTCTGTGCCTGCTTTCCTCCTCTTCCAGCTGCTTACTCGCCTCCTCTAACTGCTTTTCCAGATTATGTATTCTTTCCTTAGCCTGCTCATAGTTGGGAAGCAACTCAGAATACCATGTGTTAACATCAGCCAATTTTTGGAGCAATGCCTCAACTTTATCGTTGTGTGCCTTCTTCAACTCCTGTGTCTCCCCAACATGTGCTCTAATTACATCTTCAACTTTTTTCTCATAATATGAGATCAGGCTTCGGCGGTCCTCTTCACCATCCAGTTCTACCATGCAGGATGCATCGTGAGTCAACATGTGAACAGATTCTTTGGAATGTAAAGAAGAGTTAGTGAGATCATCAAAATGTCCAGAGTCAGTAAAGGAACCTTGCATTTCACTGTTTCGGCTCCTGGTCGGCGTCTGGTCCTTAAAAAGAGGGCTGTCCGTAACATCAAAAGATCTAGGAACATTTTCAGTCTTGGGACTTTCCTGTTCTATTGAAGCTTCATCCGCATTTTCTCTTATGGTAACAATTTCACTCGAGTTAGATTTCTCATCGGGGGAACAGATTGATGCCTTGTAAAGACGCAGTTCCACAACTTCTTTGGTTAGATGGAAAATTTCACTATCTTTTTTGTCTAAATCTTTTTTGGCTTGGCTTAGCAGGTTTTTCAATCTCCTGATTTGTTTTTGGGCACGTTGAGTAGGGGTGAGGTATTCTTCTCCTGCCAGGCCTGCATGTGACGAGCAGTGTAGCACGTATCGCATGGACCGCCCACTAAATGTGGTGCCATTGAATGGTGCATAGCCTGCATCCACTGATGCAGCCGTAGCAGCACTCCCATAGCTGTGCAGGGACTCATCATCAGGTAATTCCTCGGGAGATCCTGGTGGTGTGTGTGCCGAGTCTGAGGCACATGACTTGCCATTGTCCATGCAGTGATTTTGTAACTTCAGGCAGGACTTTGTGGGCTTTTGAGCATTGGAGCTGAATGACTGAAAATAAACAAAAATGGTGATGTGAGGATATTTTGGTTTTATTCATTAACACATTCAATGTCAAACGCTCTGATTTCTATACAACATGAACCCGACTAGCAGCTCATTGGAGCTCAATATGTTAATGACAATTTAAGCTTTCCTATGATAAGATTTACCTTCATGTAATGTCCTGTAAAGTGATGAAATTAAGCACTAATGTACATAAGTCTGTAGTTTCATTAAAATAATTCAAAATAATAAAATCCAAATTAAAACCGAATTGGAATAGTAATTTATGAACAAAATGTATCTATTTCATGATGAAAAAGTATCTCCTGATCATATTAAATGATGTTTATTGTTTAGCTTCATGTAACGTCTAATTTTCTTTGTATATAATCATTAAAAGATATGACCTAATTTTCTTGTCAGTGAAAATTTTAACCTCACTTTTGACACGACATTAAGACCTTTTATTCGTGGCTTCGGCTTGGTACAATATTGCATAAATAAACCCGTTTATTAGTTGACGTGACGCGAAATTAGCGTTTGGTTTGGCTTGAGTAGCCATGGCAATATGGTACCTCAATATCATTTAACAGGGCGGTTGCGTGGCACTCACTTGACTCCGAGGGCGATGGTTAGGCTCCAAGAGATGGACCCCATCGCTGTGGTTTTTCTGGTGTTCCGTGATTATAGGAATTGGAATTAATTTCCTAGTGGAAAGTGGCGAGCGCTGCACCATTTTTTCACCGCGCACGCGCAGTGAAGATGTGCGGCGGAAATGGCCAGACACATTTCCCGCGCAGCAGTGCTCATCGTGGTATTCTGGTATTCTTCTATTGGAATTTCTGCTCATTTTCTCCAATTATTCACATATGGGTTGCGCTGCAAAAATAAATATTAAACGTGTCAAAATATGACAATTCCGCACGGCCACAGATTAGGAAAGATGATCTGCGGATATCATGATATGATACTTGTTTACATAAGGCACGTAATACAAACAAGCGGTCGTCGGCGCGCGGACGCAGTCTTGTCTTTTGTTTTATTTAGCCGGAATAATACTCTCATGTATGTTCAGTGTGTTATTTTTTTATTCTGAGTTAAAGTTAAGATTTAGAATAATTCAATACTTTTTTCAAAGTTTTGCGTTCAGCTCTACATTTTGCAGCTTAAAGGTAGTTAAGATAATGTAAATTCGGGAAGGACTGTACAATATGTGTCATTGATTATAAGTACCTACTATTTTTTTTTGGATGTAGAATAGTGTCTATAATGTAATTTTGAAAACGAGAAAATGCGGAAAAGCATACAAAAAAAGCTACGCCATTACAAACATTCGGGACCCGGTGGGATGTGGGAGTATAAGGGTGGGGAAAAATGAACGCGGAAAAGGGTAGTCAAGGTCATAAAAAAGTCAAAAAGTGGGGGTCAAGGTCATAAATTGGTGGTCAAGGTCATAAAAAAGTCAAAAAGTGGGGGGTCAAGGTCATAAATTGGTGGTCAAGGTCAAAAAGTTATGGTCAAGGTCATAAAATGACAAAAAAAACTGGTCAATGTCGTAAAATGACAAAGTGGGGGTCAAGGTCATAAATTGGTGATCAAGGTCATAAAATGTCAAAAAAAAACAACAGAATATACTTTTTAACACTTTATTATATACACATATCTAATATACAACACAAACATAATAAGTTAGGTTAGGTTAGGTTAGGTTAGGTTAGGTTCGTTTAGGTTAGGTTAGGTTAATATATATATACATTATATATATATATATATATATATATATATAAAAACCTAACCTAAATAAACCTATTATGTTTGTGTTGTATTTACATTATAGACATATTTTATACTTTTAATTAATTCCTCAAACGGGTCTAAATGGTTAAATGTAACTCGTCTCCTCCATGAAAATTCGATGAGCCAATTTGTGAAATCACGTTTATAATTATCTTTGTGGAAGGCCCCTTCCCTCTCCAGTGACTCTCAATCCGCTGTGTGTGTGTGTCCCATCTGGTGCCACAAACCTGTTTTCAGGATCACTGTGATTCACTTTTCTGTGAATGTAACCATCAACTAACTGAAACAAGCAGGAAAAAATTACTTTTTCACCTGGGCATAGAGGAGAGAAAGGGGGAGTAGGGGATGAAAGGGGGTGAGGTGCGAGGTAGGGGGAGGGGGAGGGGGGGGGGCCGCGGGCTTCGCCCGAAGGCTTGCTTCGTCGGCCCTCCGGCCGCTCACGCACGAGTCCCTACGCTAGCTCGGGACGTCGCCGGCTCGCTACGCTCGCCACCTCCCCCCACTCGCGTCGCTCCAGGCCTCTTTGCGCTCGCTGGCCTACGGGCCTACTCCGCAAACCTTCGACCTCAGCGTCGGACTCCGGGACAGAAAGTGACTCCGGAACAGAAAGTGACTCCGGGACAGACAGTGGCTCAGGGACAGGAAGTGATTTGCAACTGCTCCGGCCCTTCAGTAACACTATTTCCATAAAGTATAACGTTATTAATATATAATATCAATTGATATAACAATTAAAGTGTATAATGTACATGACACCTAAGATATAAAACATATATAAATCAAAAAATATAATGCACGTATAATATAAATAATAAATAAATAAATAAAATGTATATGTGGCCTTTTTAATTTTACAATCAAATTGTTTCGCATAGTTTTTTCAAGGGATGTAAAAAAAAACCCCTCGAAGGCTAAGGCGGGAGCGAGCTCCCGCCTTAGCCTTCTAACCTAACCTATCCGAGTCGGTTCTGCCCAGAAGTTGTTGGGTTTTAGTGTTTCAAACTAGTATTTACAAAATTTAGTATTTCAGATATTAACTACAGCTAATTAAGCACAAACCTGTTGCTTTCAAGCCCCATAATGATGTGGATTCAAGGAAAATCAAGAAAACCTAGCCTAACCATATTAAACCGAACCTTTCGAACCTAACTTTTTCAAACCTAACTATTTCAAACCTAACTATTTCAAACCTAACTATTTCAAACCTAACTATTTTAAACCTAACTCTTTCAAACCTAACATTTTCAAACCTAACTCTTTCAAACCTAACATTTTCAAACCTAACCTTATTTAACCTAACTTCATAAACAATATAGATGAAAATTAAATAAGTACTTACATCAGCATCATCATCCGTAGCAGTAGAATAGCCAGGCACAGGGGATGGTGGCATCGTAAATGCCACCGACTCGGTGTAGGTTGGGGAGACTGTAGCCTCGAGCCCTACGCAAGCGTCATGGACGCTCGACTAAGACGGGACTCCGTGTACAAGCGGCTCACTTGAGTCCAACACTTGCACAAACGGAGACACAGAAACCGTAGGCACAAGCGGCTCACTAGATTCTAAAACTTGCACATACGGGGATGCCGAAGAGGATTTCGTACCAAGCGGCTCATCAGAGTCCAACACTTGCACTACACTCAACTCTTCGGACGGCGGGGCGGTGGAAGAAGAGGCCTGGGGCTTCGGGAACACCATTGTAGTCACTGAGTATCAACAGGAGTACGGAAACGCTCTCAACTGCGAGTACAAACAAACAATTACTGACTGACGCCTGGCGGACGAAGTGAAAAAGTCAAAGTAAATTGGCGTTTGCGTTTCGTTTCACGTGTTTTACAAATAATAATTACAACTTTCGCATAATTACCGACCAAAAACGCGAAATATTAATTTTTGATGACGTTTGTAAATTTATAAGCAACAAGTTTGAGTATAGAACAGATGAAGCAGAATACACCTTGAAATAAAAACCTCACTTTTGTTATAATCATACTGCGAAAAGTGGAACGCACCGTTTCTATTGCCGACAAATGTCATTCCGATTACATACTTGTATTAATTTAGACTAAACTTTATCATTTTTTTTCTCGGTAACTATGCGTTTCCGCAACTTGAAACTTTGTGAAAATGTTTCTTATCATCAGATCTCTCTCCAAAAAAAAATTGAGCCTCGAACTCGGTGACACATATTGTACAGTTGAGCCCCTATAATAAATAATACCTAATATAATAGTAAAACTAACTATTCTAAGTTAGTTTTACTATTATTTTATTATTTTGTAATAAGGAATTTTGACTATAAATACTTGCAGACTGGGACCATAGTTGAACTGTTTTACGGTTCTCATTTATAGCAGCTTAGCAAATCATTATAATCTCAGCTAAGCAAAACTTCCTGTTTTGTCAAATAAATGATGTATAACTAGGTTTATTTTATTTTATTTGAATCATTTAATCTAAACAGTCCTAAGTAATTACAATACAATGGTACACACTTATTGTACCTACACCCTACAGGCCTACACCAAACAAAAACATTACAGAGAAACAGTGCAATTAAAAAACCAGGTAAACAACAGGCGGTCTTATCGCTGATTAGCGAAATCTTCCAGACAACCTAAGCGGGTTTATGGTGTCAAATTAAAATATTTTACACAATAATGTAATAAACCCGTGTGGTTACCGGGTTACAAATGTTAGAATGGTGCCAATCCATGACGTCTTTCTAAGCCTAATTGTGCAAAATGTGGTTACAGAATTATCAACAATTTTTTAGAGTTGTTGGTAGTTCTGTAGTTCAGCCTACCACACTCTGGTAATGAAGGCGTGAGTTTATGTATGTATGTATGTTACCTACACATTAATTAATGCTGTGGTACAAAAATATTTAACACGATTTAATTTCGTGAAATACGATTAATTATTACGAATATGAATCTATTAAATTGTATTAAGGATGCGTTCGTTTTATTATGCACGGTCCAATTAGTTTTAAAATGGTTTTCAAGTTTGAATCTGTTGGCTTAATATGCAGGCATTTAAACTTTGTTATAATTAATGTTGTAATTTTTTATAGAACGCCGGTTTTTTCCTTGCATTCAAAGTGAAAAGTAGAGTGCTTAACGCGACACTAAACAACGATAATGATACTGGAACTATAGCCACCCTCGCTCAGCTTGCGTGGCTAAACATCTCGTGGCTTGGCTTATGGCTTGTTTTAGTCCCTTGTTCAACAATCTACTGTTATATATACACTAGCCTACATTGATGAAAACAGCATTAAAATCCGTTGCGTAGTTTGTCAGATCTAAGCGTACATACAGAGGGACAGATGACGCGAAGCGACTTTGTTTTATACTATGTAAGACTAGTAGGTACTAGTACCAAGGTACAATTGCCGTCGTCGTCCCCGGGCGTCTAAATGGAGCGAAGCGTTGTTTTTCCCATTGAAACATCTATGGGAACAGATTTTCGGTGATTATTCCGGGGTAGGTATGTCCGATTTTAAATTTTATTGTTTCTAAACCATCTATGGCTAGATGTCGTATTGCGAGCTAAATTTGATACTGATATCTCTAATAGTTTGGGATGAGTTTGCGGACAAACGTAAATCCAAATCGGGGAAAACTGGAGCTTCGCTCACGCGCTTCGCGGCAATTGTGAAAGAACAAAGTACCTACCTAATATTCGCTATTAGAAACTTATACAAGAGTCATGATGTATCAGTCATTACTTACAATGCGGAGTATAATTTGATCAAAGGTTCAAACACAATACAAGTGGTTACGTACAAAATTACCTCGCGAATTGGGAAGTGCTGTGTTATACAATAAGTGCAAGCAATCACTGAATTGAGGTAAAGCCAACTTAGCCAACACAAAATAGTAGATTGCTCAACAAGGGACTAAAACAAGCCATAATGACACGAGATGTTTAGCCAAGCGAGCGAGGGTGGCTGTAGTTCGAGTGTTATAATGGTGGTTTAGTCTCGCGTTAAACACTGTACTTTTAACTTTGAATGCGAGGAAAAAAACGACGTTCTAAACAAAATTACAACATTTATTATAAAAAAGTTTCTAACAATTAAAACTAACAATTTTATTGGACCACGCATAATAAAAGAGTTCGGCCTTAATAATGATTAAATAGATTCATATTCGTAATAATTAATCGTGTTTCGCGAAATTAAATCCTTTTTTTTATATTTGCACAGTTGCCATTTTGAGGTTATTTCGACACCCAAAAATATGGTCCATACACAATCACTGAAAATGGCGATAATCCTCGATTCACAAACACCGTGATTGGTTGTTTAGGGGGTTCCAAAGTAAATAAAAAAAAATACTTTAATCCCTAGAGATTAATAAGGAGCTTTAGTCCCGATTCGCAGAGATTTAAGTAGCATTTTAAGAGCAAGAGAAGTGAAAAAAATATTGAACGAAAGTAACGCGTCAATTCATGTTTGTAGGTAGGTCTAAATACAAATAGTGTTAGTTTTATTTTTCAAGAGTACAAGTATTTTTTATATGTATGCATGAAATTTTCCTTGTTACGAAAATCGATGCCATGGTTCCTAAGAACAGATCTTCGTACCTATGTCTTATTAGTATTTATTTATTTATTTTTATGGCATAGAGAAGGCAGACGAGCACACAGGCCACCTGACGGTAAGTGGAAACTGTAACCCATAGACATTCGCATTCACAATACTGCAAGCCTAAGACTGCAAATGTGTTGCCTACCCTGAGGACTAAAATGGAATGCCTCTATGCTAGTCATTACACCGGCTGTATTATCCCCAAACTGGAACAGAGGAATGCGAACACTGCTGTTTGGCGGTAGGTTAATGGATAAGATGGTGGTAGCGATCCGGACGGACCCTGCATAGGGTCCTACCACCTGCAACTGACCACCCACTCAGATTCCCATACTGACCAATTTAAATTTATACCCTGTAAGTATATTATATTTATAATAAATTTAACAGTTTAACTGGGGGTAACCGAGCATTCAATTAATGTTGCTTTCCTATATTCAAAACCGTTGGTAGAGTTGTGACGTCTCGTTAAAATTTGTCACATTGAATATACGAACCGGCCATAAGTTTATATTTACTTATTCATAACCGTTGCTGTTACGCTTTGGTACCCGCGATTGTTTTAATAACCTATTTTCACAGGGAAACAATAAGGTCCATACAGACCGTGAGACTTTGTTATGAGATCTATAGCGATGCATGGCGGTAGGCAATAAAGAGAACGAAATACCTGCTCAGTGTAACGTTGATAATTATACAACCGTTTTGGACAATTGGCCTTTACCTAATTCCTCCATATCCCACGGGAACTGTGTAATCTTCCGGGATGATAAGTACGGTGGAATTGCAAGTGAGTTGAACTTGATATTTTTAATATTAATTACTGAACCAGCGGGCTTCATCCCTGACTTCATCATCGTCCTACCATCAGATGAGATAGAGGTGAATCGCTAGACAGTCCAGGATGAAATAATCTGTGCAGGCTAGGATGTGACTTAGATTAGGTACCTATGTAGGTACTATCAGCCCATTGGAAACCTGACCCACCATAGAACCGTGTCAAAGTGATGTAATGATTCAAGTCGTAAGAGTGTCAAAGAAATTGTTTTATCATGTCACTTTGACACCGTAGAAGGGTCAAGCTTCCAATTGGCTGACAAGTACATCGATAAACATACTGACATGATAATTACTCTAATTTTCAAAAACAAAGTCGCTTCGCGCCGTCTGTGCCTCTGTATGTACGCTTAGATCTATCAAAACTGCGCAATGAGTTTTAATGCGGGTGTCCATCAATAGATAGAGTGATTCAAGAGGGAGGTCTTTAACTATAAATTCTTGTTTGATGCACGGGTGGTGCGCAGAAAACTCACATAAACCGACGTGAAGCGAGGGCGGGTCGCCAGTAAACCTATATTCATTAAGGGTTTAGAACCTGCGACGGCACCCAAGGCTCTACCATAGACCCTGCCTCTATAGGTAGACTTTACCTGTCACTGTAACATCCAAAAACAGCTGGTACCCGACCCTTTAAAGGTACAATGTATAATTTTATTTGGCTACATATTATGTTTATAAATACTTGGCCGTAAGGTTGAGGCGATAATAAAGACTAGATAGATAATATTAAAGTTAATTTAGTTCGCCGAATCATGACGAAATTGAAAAAGCGTAACCTTTTATTTTTTAATTATTACTGTGAGTCGGTATTTCTAGTAAATTAATTATAAAAATAATATGTCATTAGTTTAGTTTAGTTTAGTTTATTTATTTGTCAATGTAATATTACAATATTAGTTGCATTGCATGTCAAAAAATACGAAATTACATTGAGATCGTCAAAACATAAATATTAATAATCAAAGAATAGAATACAATAATAATTCATAAATTAAAACAATAAAAGTTAAACATCTAATAATGGTCATTCGTCCGACTACTGTTATACTTAATTATTGCTGAATATAATTGTAACACTGATGATAAACTCGCCGTTAAAAGAAGAGCTATGTACTAAATATTAAACATTAATGAAGGGTTTCCTATGACCTCCATAGGTATGTCTCCATCATCATATCGGCTTGGTACTCGTAGTGCCATAATTATTGTTGTAATTGTCATCGAAATCGCATACCGAAGTATTAAAAAAGTTGAGTCAATCTGAATTACAGACTTCTTAGATTTGTTTACATTGTTAGTTAAGCATAGGTGCATAGCATAGAGAGCATAGCTATTAAGGCTTGGTCAAACACACGGCGCGACGCAGCGCCGCGGCCGCGCCGCGCGACCGCGGCGGCTTTAAATACATGCTAACAGGTTAGCGACGTCCCGATGCCGGCGGGCGGGACGCAGTCTGTTTGACGTCGCTAACCTGTTAGCATGTATTTAAAGCCGCCGCGGTCGCGCGGCGCGGCCGCGGCGCTGCGTCGCGCCGTGTGTTTGACCAAGCCTTTAGTATGTTGATTCAGCCAATTATTAGTTACTCGTACATAGAAGCGAAATTAATATAAGAGTGTGTAAGTTAAAGAAAGATTTTTAATCAGAAACTAGATAAACATTTTTAATAAAACACAGTACTTCTAAAACTGATTATAAACCCACTATCTAAACTCTACTCTGTACTCTCCCTACTGTAATTAAGACTCTATCAATGAGTCATAATTCGACGGATCCGTTATGAGCCATTGAGCAGAAGTTCCGTCTCTACATCATACCAGCTTGATGGTAGGTACCATATGTTATTATTGTACGAGTACTCATCAAACTCTTAGTTTTGCTAACATTGTAAGTTTGTCAGTTAGTTACTCCCAGCACAACCAAAGTGAAATTAATATATCTATCTGTGTGTTAAAAAAGAGAACAACATTTCGCGTTTGGTCTCGATCGAGCGGCGCTGGCGCTGCCGCGGATTTATTGCGCGTTACACAACGAGAAGTGCTTGCGGAATAGTATTGCGAGAGCAATACCCTGTCTGAAGGCAAGTTTGTATAATTTATACCAACTTACTTCCTTCCTGATGATGAGACACATTGGAGTAATCCCAAACTTTGCTCTAAGCTTGAACCATGGGTACCTACTAGACAACGATAAGCATACTTAAATAAGTGTATGCTTTCTCCATATGGAGAAATACATCGGAAATATCCAAGACTCAGGGACAAATTGTCTAATTTATCATACATTTGCCTTAACCAGGAATTGAACCAGGGACAGCTAGCTTCGTAAGCAGGGTTCCTACTCACCAGGCAAACCGCGTCGTTGAACTAACTGACATCTCTAAAGTTTACTAGATTCAACTGAAAACCAAATAGTTCTTAATGTCAAAAGGTGGTGGCTGAGGTCTATGTAGGTACTCGACCATGAAGGCTAAAAATACAGTAAATTACATCCCAAACGATATAATAAATGCGAAATTGAGATACAATAGGTATATGGTGCGATAGCTCGAGCTCCGAGGAGGGACACAGGATACTCTTTTTGCTAACAAAAGAGCCGAATAAATTACAAAGACGACCACGTACCTAATGGGCTTGCAAAAAATACATTTTCAATATCTGACCCTGAATGTTGCTAACCTTGAAGTGGCTTTTAAAAGTACCTATGTTTATTGTGGTCTAGTAGGTATCTATAGTGTGTAGGTACGTACAAGCACGTACAAGCCTATAGTTACAGTTGCTAAGTTTATCAATTATTATGGTTGTTAATTTGTGACTTTGTTCCCTGATATTTTTTCCCCTGCCCGCCTGATACATTTTTAAAGCATTGCGTATCCCAATTGCATAGTGTGAAAAATCCTTAGAGGGTACCTAGGTAAATAAGTATTATTATTAGCACGTTAGTATACTTTTAAATAAAAAGGTTTAGAGTTCCAGATTAATTTAATTGTCAAGGACACATATTCGATAATTCTCACATACAATGAAAAGTCACGTATGCAGGTACTCGTATTGTATTATGAGTTTTTGTAATTATAAAATGCAACTCTTTATATTTTAATTAAATCATTTGTTTAGCGTATAATCGTGTTTGGAACAGTTTTAAACTGTTATTAACTTATTACAGTGACTAACCGCCGTAATGTACCTAATCAGACACATTTTTGAAACATTCATTCTCAAAACTCCAATCCTAAGACTTCAAATGCGTTGCCGACCCTGAGGACTGAGATGGAATGCCTCTATGCTAGTAATTTCACAGGGTGTCTTATCCCTACACCGGAACACAGCAATGCGAACACTGCTGCTTGGCGGTGGGTTAATGGATACTGTGGTGGTAGCGATCCGGACAGACCCTGCACAAGGTCCTACCGCCACTTTCTTCTAAGTAATTTGATTGTTTAATCATTCGAGTTGTTTACAAAATACCTTGCTAACATAAGTCACTTTCGAAGAGCACTACTGTCTGATGTATCTGATGTTTGAAACCTAGTTCAGACAGTCGAAATGCATAAGCCATAAATACTTGTACACAGTCAAGTGCAAAAATATGTATCGAATATAGCCTTTCATGCATATTTTACGAAGTTCTTATAACACGGGAATAGGGTGCATTGGGACATATTTTGGAGATGTTGCGTTGTCCCATATTTTTACACTTGAATGTACCCTAGAAAATCTTTGTTTGGGGATCAATAAAAGAAATATTTATTATTATTTTTGAATAACTCATTCCATTCCGAAACTTGAAAACTATTCACTAATGAACGAATTAATCGCCATACTGAGTGCGGCCGTTAGTTACTAAGGGCCCATTGTTAGATCCATTGATACCAATAGATAAAACTGGTAACCAATTGTTAAATCTGAACCAATGTGTTACAATTTACATTCGATTTTTGAACATTAATTCTCAGTTAACTTAGTTAACATGCAGTTTAGTCACTTGTTAAGCTTTAGTTGTATATAAGTTCATTAGTTGATGACAGTATGATGCAATGCTAACCTCACATTGCAGTTCTCTAACGCAATAACACAAATTGTGTTTTAAAAATATCCTCTTACTCACCTATTTAATGATGTTTCAAAACTCGCTTTAATTACTTTTTAGGCAGGCTATTAACAAAATAATTAATTGTAAAGTAAATACGAAATCCATCCGTTCAAGGTAATAACCGAGATGCTATGTAATTTAGCAATAAGAATCGTCAAGGTAAACGGAAGTTGGTAAGTACGAGTAACAATAATTAATTTCTTTGTTAAACTTGTTTAATTTCAAGTTTTTAATATAACAGGTCCTCACTTAAAATTTAGACAGCAGGAAATAAATACTTTTAATTAAACTGTAGGTCAAACGAACAAAACTCCTAGTACATTTCATCGTACCATACATCTCATGAACACACTCAAACATATGACCCGTGCGCTCGTAGGTGTTAAACGGTGTCTCAACGATCTTTACAAAGCTGCGTTGAATCAAGGCCGGAACATGCTAAAACCCGTAGATTATTCGAACTGGGCCCCAAGCTGGGATCAAGTTGGGCCCCAGGGGTTAAGTTGGCTGACGCCGCTGACGGAAGTTTTCTTTATGAGATAACACTTGAACCTTGTATTTATAATGCTATACTTAGCCACGTGCTTTGTGAAACCAGAGTTAACAGTGATAGCCCTTTTTTACTTAAAATAAGATCGAATGTCCTGCATTGGAGTCCGGTCTGTCAGTCAGACACACAGTGTTAGTCTGGTCTAGCGGGGAAAGAAAATGCAGCCTTGGCCATACCGGTATTTTTGAGTATGCGTCAGGTTTTGAATGCAATTTTTCGGTTAACATGTTTTGCTTCTGACGTGTTGCCTGAAAAAGAAAACCTAATGGGACTCTATTTATTTTAAGACTCTCCCTAGCTTCACTTCGGCTCATGTAAGTTTTCTGTGACACCAAGTACATATTCCAGAATTTATTATACATATGAACTTTCAGAATAGCTAAACTGAAGTGGCAGTGGGCGGGGCACATTGCTCGCAGGACTGATGGCCGATGGGGTCAGAAGGTTCTGGAATGGCGTCCGCGGACCGGGAGACGAGCTGTAGGCAGGCCTCCAACAAGATGGAGTGACGACCTCGTCAGGATCGCGGGACCGCGGTGGATGCGAAAAGCACAAGACCGGTCTGAGTGGAAAGCCTTGGGGGAGGCCTATGTCCAGCAGTGGACGTCTTTCGGCTGACATGATGGTGATGATGATGATGAACTTTTCTCTTGTACACTATATCTATTACTGAAAACTGCATTAAAATCCGTGCCGTAGTTTGTTATATCTAAGCGTACATACAGAACCGACTTTGTTTTATACCACCTATGTAGAGATGAAATGGAAAACCTAATTACTTTTGACATGTTAACGTATTGCCAACATTATAATAGCTCTTATTTACTTGACAGTACTGACGGCTGAGTCGACGTGACACGTATTGTTTTTGATACGATGTCACGATTAAAGTAATAAGGTTTTACCGAGTAGAATAGAGACCGAGAATTTCCCACTAAAAAAAAAATCTAGTAAATAAAAAACCAGAGCAAACTAAATCCTTCGAACAGTAACTAAGCCCAAGCATATAAGTAATAGGTGTACGTAATGCGATTAATGACTGGCAGATTTAACGGACAATCCACTTAACATGGTAATTGCCAGCAGACCTCTAGGCGGGTCCATTTTGTATGGATATTAGAGAGCTTAGCACTGAACGCATGAAAACCTTATTATACCTACGTTTTTTTGCTAACCGCCAATTTCCAGACGCGGCCAGTTGAAGGCCGAAGCAAAACAGCGCAAAAAATAATAGCTTATCTAAGTACCTACATAATGTATCGCTGTAACTTGCTTGCTTGATTTTATCGGTTTTTTATTGATCGCTAGGTAGATTGTTTATAAATCAATGCAGAAAGCTTTAAGCCAATTTCAAAATACCTATTATAAGTCTCACTCTACCTACACTTTCAATTTAAAAAGATGAAAAATTCAGAAAAAAATATTGATTAATTAGATGGTGTTTTTTTAACACTGAACCAAAATTAGTTTCTTATATTCAACGGTCACCAGCCTAACTGAAAACCCAATTGATTTGGAAGTTGTTACGAGTATATTCCTCTGAGCCCGGAAAACTGTGCTGTAAGAGTTACATAATAATTCGTGAGTTGCGCGCAACTTAGGAAAAGTAAACCAGGCACTGATTCAGGAACCAGTCGAAAGTAATATTAAGAAATCATATGATACTCACTAATGGCGTAATGCGCGAAGTTTCTAATATCCATCGCTGTAGAAAACATTCGCACTAACACATAAGGTTCGTCAAATTAAATTCGGTTTCGTTCGCACACATTTCGTAGGAAAACTTTATTTTTATCAACTTAAACATCGCAAATTGCATAGAGTAAACCATCCACGGTAACTTTTACACTAAGAATGTTGCGGCAAGTTGTCGGAGCGTGCTTGGTCAATGTTTGTTCACGGTGGCTGGCAGCGCCCCCCGCGGCCGCGCTGCGCCAACTCTGCCGTGGAAACTGTACTTCTATTGTTGAACATTTTGATACAACTAACTGCACTTTAAAATTGGAAGGTTTGTTGAATAAGTACAAAGGTTTTATGTTTTTCGTTTTCAGCCAGTAACTAATACACTGCAGTGTGTTATTTTGTTATTACAAACAAAATGCTATAATGCGTTTTAGTAGCGCGCCATCTGATGTATTTTATTATAATATATATATACAATTGCTTGCTCATTATAATGTTACAATAATATAGGTACTATTACTAATCTTTTCGTACCTTAAATTGCAATATATTAAGATGTTCTAATATAGGTACATATTATTTTAATTTGCCAACATTATGCAACAAAGTAGTTAGATATGTCAAACTAGGTAAGTATCTTTTCTTAGAAACTCCGTCAACTGAGCGCTTTAGATGATTACGGAGTCAAAAAAAGCGGAATGTATAAAATAGTTCGTTCGTTTGGTGTTCACAATCCGCCGATACAAAATTGTCGATAGCTATGCGGATGGAAGTCGTGTTTTTTGTTATTTCGCGAACGAATTACGTGCGACATAGTCTGATAACCGTGCAAACGAGTTCCACGTGTACGGGTTGCGTTCAGTTTCTAATTTTTCTTTTAATTGAGAAATCTGGATTACTGGTAATTTGCAAAGCTAGTGAACCAGTTGATAGAAAGCGCTTAGCCTAATTATTGTCATTAGTAAACTTGCCTAAGACTGGATCCCTTTCTGTATCTAGATAGAAGAGAATAAAGTTATAGGTACTTACTGGGACTTCATTCAGCAATAAGAAGGCAGTGCTTAAAATGAAACAAAATAAGAAAATAACACTAGAGGTGAATAATTAATACCACAATAAAAAACAATAACGGGCCCAATATGCTTCCTTGTGGGACGCCAACATTATTCTATAAATCTTTTGATGTAAGTAATTTATTTACTCGTATTCACGGCCAATAAGTGACAAGCGGACGGTAGGCCTATTAAGCGTTCCAATAAGTCGTAACGAATGCAGAAAATGGGATACATAATGAAACTGACGCAGGCAGTCGTTTTACGTCAATCCCATTTGTTTTCTTTATACTTCGTTTACAAATATGCCTTGGTTTAATCAATTCGTGTCATACTAACCTGGTAGTTGTAGAGACAGTACGCTGAACGTCACTAACGTAATTGTTAAACGATAAACAATGTACTCGTGGCAATAACTTGAATGAAACTGTTTCTAGACTTTTCGCTCGGCTCTACCAGCTTCCTTCTAAGTGTATTTAATGTTAACTTCGCTCACGTCCGGTTTGTTTGATGTAGCTGATAAACACATCGCCTTGAAACATTCTCTGCAAGTATTTAAAATGGTTTTTTTTTTACTTATTGTTAATTACCGCAGTTCAGTGTTTTGTAGCAGTCTTGGCAGACATCTTGAAGGTTTGAAAATAAATGCTACGTTTCATTAAAATAATCCTGCAAATCGAGTTCTGGTTGGGAGTGGAATAGCGTCAGTAATGAAAAAAACGAGAAATCTATAAACAGAAAATTATCTTAATAACTGGTTTTTCGGTAATGTAAATTTATCAGTAACTGTTTGTAGTAAAAATAATAAATAAATAATAAAATAAACTTGAATTACAATGCCCTTACACGGCTGGTGTTAAAGCATGTAACGAATAGTTTTTAAGATCTTTCGTATTAACATAAGGCAATAAAGTATATGACTATGACTATAGTCTGTCAAAAAAGTCTTGAAATTAAAAAGTGGCAACACTGTAGTGTCATCTCTTTCAAATCAATCTAAGAAAAAAGGGACTAAAGTGTTGCTACTTTTTAAATTCAAGTCCCTTTTGATAGACTATACCTGCGTTATTTAGTAGCTTATGCCAAATACTATATTTTTTCCTTTTAATTAACTTATTGGTAAAAAAATAAAATGCATGTCAATTTATCCCCTAGAGTCTGGCCATCGAAACGTGATACTGAAAATGACCACGAAATTTAAAAATGTAGCTATAGTATGTCTGAATGAGCTACAATTAAACAATGTTGATGCTTTTGTCATTAAGTATTAAGTTATAAGTTAATGACAAAAGCATTACAATTGTTTAATTGTAGCTCATTCAGACATACTATAGCTACATTTTTAAATTTCGCGTTCATTTTCAGTATCACGTTTCGATGGCCAGACTCTATTTCCAAATTTGTTTGAATACGTATGTACAATCAACAGCATACAGTGATTATTTATGTACCTTGTCGCTTTCAACCGCTCACAATTTGGTATGACATTTCAAACACGACGTTATAGTGAGAAGGTATATAAATGATCACTTATTTATGCTGTTGACTGTACACAGATCCGAGGACAAACACAGTCCCAAAAATAGCATTGTTGGCAAAAACTAGTTTGTACTAGTTTGTTTGTGGTTGTTGATATTAAGTCTACGAACACGATAAGAATAAGGATAAACAAAGATTCATAGTTACCGTGGAACCCTACAAAAGCCAGACAGTGCAAAAAATAGGTTGGCATTTAGCAACCGGTGGCACCTTTAATTGTATATCATTATAGTAACAAAAAGATTACAGTCGACATATTGTCTATGACAAAACACGTTCCGCCACTCCAACCAACCGACAAGTTGATAAAAATGTATGTATTCATTTATTTTGCTTCTATAATCAAATCGTCGACATAAGTTCGAATTTTAGATTCATTCCTTTTTCGACACATTCCTGATTGGACACATTCTTGTTTGAACGCATTTAGTTTTCATCTAAATGTTAAAATTATAAAAAGCGTATGCTCAAATAAAAACAATAAATCAGTTATTTATCAGTTACTTTAAGATTTTTTGTAATTATTTCTACTAAACATTTCTGGGCGTGTTCGGGTCCGCAACTTGTCGCGTTCACGGGCCACTATAGTCGTTCTAATGTGATCGCCACTATTAGTGGCTCAATGTGCGGCAGCCCTTAGTCCTTCGTGTTTTAGTTCATGTAAAATTGAGAGTAAGTAAGTCCGACTTCACATAGACACCCTATTATATTTTTGTGATACTATTGTTATATTTTTACAACTTTTTATTCAAGGTTTGTTGGTTTTTTACCGACACTATGTGCAGAATAAATCTTTTAAGTACGTTTTGAACTAACAAGGAAAGGTACCCAACTGTCCGGGTCCGATTTTGTTGATATTGATATATGTTAGAGAGTAGTTTAAAATAACAGACATGTATTTTCTTTTAGCGGCCCAATCTCAACCTATTGGGAGAAATTGACCTCCAAAGTACTGAAAAGTGACTAAACCCTCTAACCGGCTTATATCGGCTAAAACTCATATATAATAAAAAATACCCTTCAAAGATCATCGAAGATACACTTTCTTTGGTATTTTTAAAAAATATTAGTTTTAGACGATATAACTAAACACGTGCTCATTATTTTTTCATCTTCTTAAACATTTATAATCAAACCACTATGAAACTTGAATATTTTAAAAAATATATCTCCATATAAGTTAGAGGGTTTAGTCACTTTTCAGTACTTTGGAGGTCAATTTCTCCCAACAGGTTGAATTTGGGCCGCTAAAAAAAAATACGTGTCTGTTATTTTAAACTACTCCCTAACATATATCAAAATCAACAAAATCGGAGCCGGACAGTTGGGTACCTTTCCTTGTAAGTACCGTTTGGTACACATTAGTATATTGTATTGTAATAGAATATTGATTATTAATACAGAGCTCGTATTCAGTCGGAAACGTATACATCACTTAAGGATAATCAATATCATGATCTGATGACAGAGCCGGAGCCACTTTCCCGAACACATGGTTGAGGGAGGCGATGCGGTGGATGAGATACCCGTGACGCTCGTGAACGGGTGTTGTTTGCGGGGACCGGTCTGATCACGTTTGCAAAGACCTGTTGTTCAGTCAATATTCTAGGTATGGCTTGGCTTTTGCTGTAGAAACGTCGTTTTGTTCTCCTGCTTGCTGCTGCCATGTAAAGTTCCTTCGTTTGCATCACTAAGGGCTGTATTAATAACCTCATCTTGACTGTGAGGCCCGTCACAAGATCATCACATCATCATCATGTCAGCCGAAAGACGTCCACTGCTGGACATAGGCCTCCCCCAAGGCTTTCCACTCAAACCGGTCTTATGCTTTTCGCATCCACCGCGGTCCCGCGATCCTGACGAGGTCGTCACTCCATCTTGTTGGAGGCCTACCTACAGCTCGTCTTCCGGTCCGCGGACGCCACTCCAGAACCTTCTGACCCCATCGGCCATCAGTCCTGCGAGCAATGTGCCCACTGCCACTTCAGTTTAGCTATTCTTAGGGCTATGTCGGTAACCTTAGTTCTACTGCGGATATCATCATTTCTGATTCTATCGCGCACAGAAACCCCGAGCATAGCCCTCTCCATAGCCCTCTGAGGGACTTTGAGCTTCCTTATGAGGCCCATTGTTAGCGCCCACGTCTCAGATCCGTAAGTCATCACCGGCAACACAGATACGTCAAAGTAAACGTCAAACCATAGAACACTGTAAATTTTGACGCATCTCGAGACGAGCATTAAAGTTGAGATCAGTTTGTTAATACGGGCCTAAGAGTGCCTTGTATAGGTACTATTGACCATGAATTTATGCTATGGAAAAATAAACTCAGAGTATTTACGTTCGACCTATCTAAACGCTGTTTTGTCAGTGTTTTCCGTACTTGTTCCATGATTGTATTCTGTGCCTTTGTATTGTATAGGTATTTAACATGCATAAGACACAATAATTCGGTCGGTACTCGGTAGCTATGCAAGGAAATCCGATGCGCCAGTTGCGACCGCGACCTAGTCCGACGCAGAATTTGACTCGGCTAGACAGCCTTCGATTATAATCATTTTCTTTGCTTTATCATTTCATCCTATTAAAAAAAAACCTTTAAGAATTTAAGATGATAAAGTGAAATTTGTTAAAAAAATGTGTATTTGTCATTCTAACTTTTAGCAAGTCCTTTATTTTAATAGGTCTAGTATGATTGCGTTTATCGCATGACAAATGTGGATAAAGCATCCGTCACTCTCGTGCTTACAAACGTGTCAGACAGTGACGGATGTTTTATCCACATTTTGTCAAGCGATAAACGCAGCCATTTTAGGCCCGCTGACGTTTTGATGTGATAATATGAGACAATACTGATCGTTAATCTGTCCTGTTTTCTTGAAATTCTGCGGTCGTGCCATATTTTGGTATTCTTATTATTTTTGTTTTCTTTGATTATTATTAGATATTTATGTTGACGCTCGCAATGTGACTTCGTATTTTTTGACATGCTACGCAATTTATATTGTAATGTTACATTGATGAATAAAAAAAGTATAACCTAAAACTATTTTTTTCATTTGTCCGATTTTCTTGTTTCAAAAAGCTATGTTACGCTGAAGGTATTTTAGATTAGAACTAAAATTTAATTGCATATGTTTAACTTAGATTGTATGTACTTGATTTATAATAAGCGATATCAAAAATAATGTCTTCTATAAAATTAATGCATTCGGAATTATGAAAATTCGGAATTTTGATTTATTTGTAATCATAGGTAGTGTGATGTGAATGCGGAACAATATTGTCCTAAACCAAATATCAAATATATTGTGACAACAAATATGTGGCTACGAGATCTCTATTGTGATATTTTTTACGAGAATACTTACCTAACGTGATTTTCATATTTCATCAATGTTTCATAATTTTATTGCTTCTTCACTCGGACCGACGGTAATTGACTTGTTTTGGTTATCATCCACATTCCATCAAATTTCTAATTTGTCTCGCATCTTGCAAACACGCTATTATTATAGCAACATTTTATGCGCATTTACCATTTCAACGGAATATACTGTTGCAGACTGTTTTGAATGTGTTCCATTCACGTCCTCACACATTACTTACCCACCCTTTACAGTTTTATTAAATTCAGTAAAATAGTAAATCATACATAATTAATATGAATCCCCTGCTCCTTTTTTAAAAAATATTTATTTGATTGTAGATATTTACAGATTCGACTATGAGATGCCGAAGATGAGTCGAACTTTCAGGGGTCTTTGAGATAAGTTTGAAACTATATTATTGGATAAAATTCCTTGTGTCCAGTTAAATTCACTAAAGGAGCTAATGCTGTCTTAAGTGTTTGTTTGTCCTTTTTACAGAGGGTAGACAGTCTGAGAGTTATCTAATATGGTCCTCTATTCCCTATACGAAAATAACCTATTAAACAATGGATCAATGAATTCTAAACGTGTGAAAGGTTATACATTAGGCGTGTGAACGTTACCTTTTTATAAACACTCAAAAAAAAGAGATTTTCTCTTAGTTGACAAAAATGAATACATTCGTTATGATATTAGGTATATCAACCAAAACTGATAATAACAACAGCACGTTCTTTAGTGATTCAACTAACATCTTAGTTGATGTATCTTCTTGTTAGGCTTGTATGGAATCAAGAGGTGTTTCCACAAAATTCACAATCTTGTTAGAGTCAGCCAATTATTTTTTACGTATATACATTCGTTTTAATCGTGGGATAGAGCTCCACAGCCCCACTGAAAATCAGCGCCGTGGCTTGCCTCGGCATCGCACTGAGTGGAGTGAGTCCCTTATTGCAGCAACGTACGGCACAGATGAAAACAGTTATTTGTTTTAATTGTCTCTTTATAGTAAGTCGTGTCGTTATGGTGACAATTAATTTTTTCTCCTTTTTTTCTTTCTATATACACGGGACACGGGATATTTACAGGGGTCTTAGTAGTAGAAAAAGGGTTTTAGTCGACTTAACTCGTAAAATCAAAGGGTATATACAATGTGTGGCCCAAAACCGGGGCGAAAAATTAAAACGTAGATTCTACTCCTCAAACTAGACAACTTTTGTTTAGCAGCTTTTTAAAATCATAAAGTTTTTAGATTGTTAATTTTTCAAACAAAGTAAATAGTATAATCAATGTACTTAAAACTCCGTCTAATTGACATCGCCTGTCAGTCTAGTCACTCTACAGACATAACCAATTTCATAGTACATTGCGTGTTCGAATTAACTTTATAATGTAATAAAATTCAAACCGCAAGTTTTTTTTCAAAGTCGTCAAACAAACGTTGCGTAGTTTGAGGAGTAGAATCTACGTTTTAATTTTTCGCCCCGGTTTTGGGCCACACATTGTACATGAACGGAGTAAACAAGACTTAAGCCCTTTTTCACTAGGACCCCATTTAAATGTCACCCATTCTCAGTGGGCAGTTAATTTCATTTGTATTGTGCCCAACCGGCGCTGTGCCGGTTATCAGAGTCGCCACTTTTCCCGCGCCGCTGCGCACGCTCTCTCCCGATTTCACGGGCGGCATGAGCATTTGCATGCACCAGGGACCAATTATAATTAAAAGTGCATCGTGTATCAGATAAGGCGATAATGATGAATATGCGCTGAGTTGCACAGGATTCCCTGCAACAAGTATAGTCTGTTTATGTTTACTTGACATGTTTCGTAAGAAAATCTAACCTAGAAATGGGTTTTTTTACGTTTAGAACGAACGTTTAGAAGTTTTTTTACGTAAATAAAGCAAATTGCCTTCATTTTGCATTAAGTAACCGAGGTACTTAAAACCAAGATAAATATTATATAATCATTATTTCAAGTGTAACATCTTATGCTCGTATGATGTGAAACGAAATTCTGACATCTTTGCCATTTTATGTTTATAAGACTCTATTTCTTGTGAAAGATAGTTAATTTGGTATGTACTGTACAATGTTGTTTTTTAAGGTTATAATTTCGTGTAGAAGTTGACAAGTAAAAACAAACCGTGTATAAAATTCCCGCCCAAGAATTGCCATTGGTCTAAAGCATTATGGACGTCATCATCTAGATCAGTGCATATGTGAAACGAGTTTGAAATTACTCTAATTACATAAATTGCGGTGACTGCGCAACGTTGTACATTCGCAGTTTTAGTTTTTTAGTCCACGTTAATGTTGTAAGGGTAATAAACATCGTTCTCATGAATATAAGTGGTTAGGCAAACGGGTCATTTTTATATCTTTGTAAGAAGAGGCAACTAAAAAGCGGATGGCAGGACGAGCTGAACCAGCTGGCCTATTGCCTAACCTGACTTCAAAGTGGAACAATTTGTATTCATTTTGTATGCAGACTCGCCTCTATATAAATGAAAAGGATTGCGATTGCGAATGCGTTAGGTTCTGTAAAGACTAGGCTCAGGATTCACTGGATAGGGAATTGTGGAGAAGCCCTAGGGAGGCTTTTGCCAAGCAGTGGGACTGAAACGGCATTATAATAAGTAGGTAAATAACACAGGCTACTAAATGACCAAATTATCCAAACAACGTGACCTAAATATTCGCAGTGTCACAGTGTAACTAATGGGTCATTATACAAACGTACATGGCTGTGTAGTTTGACAGTGGAACTGATGAGCTAGCGAAACCATCTCACAACATGACCTTCAGGTCAAAATCATAGTGCAACCGATGGGCCATCATACAACCATACAACGTGACCTTTAGCTTAGTAGTTCATAGTTTAAAATATGTGGAGTTTTATAGTAAAACTAATGCTTAATTAGTTTTATAGTGGAACTAATTGGTCATCATACATAGTGACCTCTAGTTTCGTAGTTCGCTAGTGAGACTAATCGAACACTTGTATAAATATTGATCGTGACCGGAGATCTTTGTTCTGTAACGGTGGAACTGATAGGCTAATTAAACACGTATTTATGTATGATGTGGCTGTGGCCTTCACCTTTCGTTTGCAACTTTGCAGTGGGGTCAAAGGGCTCATAAAAACACTCACCGTGACCTTTAGCACCATTTCATCGTACGTAACCTTCAAGTACAATCTCCGTATCTTTTTATGGAAATCTGATGGTGTGGCATCTGACCCACCGGACATTTGAAACCACAATTAGTAGATCGAGATCGATCGAAGCTATAGTCATTTGACTAGCTATTTTCACTTACAACCCAAGCACTTAAAAATGTAGGAAAGTGTTGCTGGCAGGAAGGGTCAGTAGCTGAGGTGGTAGCTATTCTAATCTGATGAATGTGTTGCCCTAGATAATATGTATTTGGTGAATGGTATCGTTATCGAATATAAAATCGACGTAAGCAGCCGGACGGTTGCTTATGTCAAACAATTTTTAGGGTTCCGTACCAAAATGGTAAAAAGGAACTCTCGTGGTGAGACTGACTTCGGTGTCGGTCTGTCTGTATGTCACAGCAGTTTTTCTCTGAAAGTATAGAAGCTATTAACTTGAAATTTGGCATAGGTGTATAACTTGCTTAAATATGTGAAAAGGGGTCTAGGTCTGGGGAGTTGTAAAATGAAAGTGATTTGAATGTAGCAAATGGGCTGGCATATGAAAGGGCTTAATTTTTCCGTGACTTACTTTTTGGATTATAGCCAAAAATGTACAAAAAATTACCCTCCTTATCTCCGAAGGTTATGGACCATTTTTTTATTTTTTTTACACGAGAAATCGAATGAAGATTAGCTTGGTGTTTAAGAACCATATTATTTTAAATACGGAACCCTCGGTGCGCGAGTCTGACTCGCCCTTGACCGCGTTTTTTTTTTACACTTTTCAAAAATCGTATGCTTCTTGTCTGGTCCCTGTACAAGATCCTACACACACAAATAACAGTGAACTAGTGGGCGAACCACATTGACCTCTATTGACCTCTTCACTGTTCAACAGTGGATCTAATGGGCCGAGCAAACAAAACGAAAAAATACAAGAGCGCATTCCGTGACACAGATACATAATTTTATCACGATGTAGGAAGATAATTGATAGTTTGTGTAGTCCACGGTCCATAATGCCTCAAACGTCTGAACTGGAATCGCTGGTAATCTCTCGCATATGTGATGATGGTACCCTATAATAATGTGCCTTCGCAAAAAGTTAATTTCTCTGTAATGTCGGCTTAGTTTGATGTTGCTTGCCAAAAAGTTATTAAGTAATATTATCGAGGAGATTGTCTCGCTATTTAACTTCGGTAGTAGTAAATATTACCCTACATAGATGTTCTTCACTAATTCTCGTTTTTAATTATGTAACGTCCCGCGGATAGATTTGAAATGTGACAAATTTCAAATGGAATCACCCTATGTCCTTGCCGGGGACTCTTATAGCTACCGAATAACGAAATTCAGCGGTTTACCCCTGAAAGCAAACTGCTCACTTCTCATCTGTCTCCTTTTCCACTTATTATTTTTTACTATGAATTAGAGAGCAACCTTGTTATTTTCTAAAACGTTAAGCTCAAGGTCAGATGAATGCTCGTTTCACAATATTTAACATTTGAGATTAGATATGTTGATTATAATTTATAATGAGTGAGTACTTCGGCTTTGACCAAGGGGTGGGAGGGGGTATGCCTTTGGCAGGCACATCAAACCAGGAGTCTAATATTTTGAATGCTTTTATGCTGACTTCGTTTATCGCGTGACAAAGTTTGGATAATGCATCCGTCACCTTCTGACACATATATAAGTACGAGAGTGACGGATGCTTTATGCATATTTGACACGCGATATAGACGCAGCCATACTAGGTCTATAGATTTCACAAGCCTTCACAAAATTGACAACGTCTTTAGCATGTCGGGCCAAAAGTATGTCAAAGATGGCCGCCGATGAGTTTTGAAAGCATCGACATGTGCAGCTGTGGATACATAACTCCGAAGAGGCATAATTCCAAATTGATCAAAATTTCGAAGTATCATAATTCCGAATGCAATTCGTATTTTGAAAGACTTAATTTTTATTATCGAGTACGTTATTGATGAGTGATGCTAGATACTCTCGTGGGTGACGTCAGAATTAGATCAGAATAAAACCGTTATGAGATACAGACTATAGTCAAGTCGAGGCGAGTAAAAAGTTTATATTGGGATACTTACACCATGTTTTAACAACGTGTTCTGGCCATTCAGAACCCATTTCGAGGATTACCTACGGCTCACATCAAATTGACAGATTTATATTGAGAGATTTACAACACAACACTTCTATTTGACAAGTTTTTAATGTCACTTTTTGATATTTATTTTATACAAAAGACATCAACGCGTGCAACGTTGGTAAAAAATAACAAAAAGAAAAACTATGAGAGCCATTCAAATAAAAAAAGAAGTCGACTTTAACCAAAAATACGAAAAACGAGGAGTTTAATTTGTCACGCTTGTTCTAGGTGTAGATATTGCCAACTCTAACAAGTTATGGCGGCCTTATTCACCCGTATTCACAAGTAATACTTAAGAGATCCTTTACTGAATAAACGTTCAATACAGCTTTCTGATTGGTTCCTTTTGACCGACTTTTTGTTTATGAGACGATTTGAACCACCCCGTGCGTTCGTGTGCACTGTGAGACCTCATAGTGACGTTTACGAACACGGTTGCCATAAATTTAAGTTAGTATATGTGAGCACATGTTCCGACTCTACTGCCCTTAGACTCCTTCATTTCTCTTGTATGTGTTTTAAACCTTTAACTTAAGTGTTTTAAAAGTATGAGTACCAACTTCAACCGACGATGTTAAATTTAATCAATGTTAATTGTTAGTTCATACAATTTCACAGCTATTAACGCTCTATCGTCTGTTAAGCAGTTAACATCGTTTGGTGAAATTGGTACTAAGGTTCCTTACTGAACCCACCTCCGAGTAGGTACGCAACTACGCAGAGAATTGCACCATAAGCCGTCTCGTCGAGAGTGGATAACCTGTATAGTACGTCCATAATATATGCATGCGCGTGACTCATGGTTCTTCATCTGACATTATCTGGCAATGACCTTGAGCCGACTTAAGTACATTCAAGGCCGAGAACTCCTCGTCGAGGCAATTTCTTGTGGAGATCAGGGGCCTGGGCTCCGCGTGCCTGTTAACGTTTCTGCCCGTCATAGTTTCACGTTAAGCGTACGCATTTACGTAAGGTGTTTAAGTGTTTTTAGTTATGCCTATTAGCAACGCGAGTGTTTAGAAATTTGTCACGGAATATTCGTGTGAAAAGGAGAACGAAAACCATTGTATTGCGCAGAAATATCGATTCTGGCAACATGTTCTATTGCACTATATTTTTTCCGGTTTCGTATTGGCACAGATAAAAGAATACGGTATTGGTGACGGTTGGGTCTGAAAACCTCAATTCTAAAATACCGTTTGTACTTAGGTACTGATATCAAATGAAATAAATCATCTTAAAAAGTTATAGGTGTTACAGATGCAGATGAATAATGTTTTGCCATCATTTTTTGTCGGATAAGATCGTATTGATCTTTCTTTCTCAATTAGCTTATCGGTGGGTACTAACGGTGACTGAGACAACAATATAAAAACGAACTTTTCCGACAAACAACGATGGCAAAGCATTATTCACTTCATCTGTACAACGTTATTAAGAGAATGCCTTGCAGATTTATTGATTTCGCATTGACAAAATGGTTTAACTAGTTCAATATTTCATTACACAGCACAAAGTCAACCATTTGTCAGGAGCGGGTGAAGAATACACCAACGACAAGAGCTTGGCTCTTAAATAAAGAGAGAGATTAGGTATCTACATAAATGGGGTGTAGAAGCATAAATAAATATAGGTTAAGTGCATGTAAACGAGGCATCGATATTTTTAGGGCACCAGTGTAAACACAATATGTACTTCCCAGTCCATCATTCGTTATCATTCAAACGCCTGATAACGTCGGCTTATCGTCTTATCATCACGATCGATTGCTTATCTAGTTCGAATACTATTCAAACTTGAAGGTTTCACAAGGAAATGTCGGAACTGGACTGGATCAATAATGTAAATCTAATCAAAACTTTAATGGCCTGTCTAATTTGATTGCAAAATCATGTGTAGGTAATCCAAGCGGTAGAACGGTTTATTGATTGAATTATGTGACTACACTTTTTTTTTTTAATCATAGTCATATAATCATAATATTTTTTACCGTTACGCGGCCTAGATTCGACATTTCCTGAGTGCTATGGCAAACATTAACTTCTTATGTAACATATTTTCTTAATCATACTTTTCCAAATAAATACAGCGACGAAATTGTCAATCGCCATTTAGAACACAATTGTTTACATCGTCGCTTGTACAATGGCCATTATAAAAAACCCTGAATAGTAAAACCTTGTTATGGAATATTCATAATCAATAACTATGCGGGCTTTTGCGGGTGGTAGGACTCTGTGCAGAGTCCGTCCGGATCGCTACCACCATCTTATCCATTAACCTACCGCCAAACAGCAGTGTTCGCACTGTTGTGTTCCGGTTTGGGGATAAGACAGGCGGTGTAATGACTAGCATAGAGGCATTCCATCTTAGTCCTCAGGGTTGGCAACGCATTTGCAGTCTTAGTCTTGTAGTCTTGTGAATGCGAATGTCTATGGGTCACAGTTTCCGCTTACCATCAGGTGGCCTGTGTGCTCGTTTGCCTTCTCAATGTCATAAAAAAAAAAAACTATGATATCCCAAAATTCAAAATCTGTCGAGTCACAAAGAAACATACATTGCTCGCTACATATATGTACGTACTCGCACTCCACCATAGAACCTTGTCATAATGACAGCGTCAAGTGAAGAGATAGAAATTTCATCGTTGGTTTTATGCAACAAGGTTCCATATAAATTAAAGTCCATGGCCGTACCCAGGTACCCACACATACGGTTCGGTTTTATAAGCAACATTCACGACTGCTCTAATAAACCAAATAGAGCAGCGTCGCGCCAAAATCGAGCCGTGAATGTCAAAACTTGAATTAGTCCGTTGGATTTCTAAATGGACGGACAGCCAGTCGAAATTCAACGTTTGAACACGCCACGCCAGCGCGCCAAGCCAGGTAGCATCGTCGTGAATCCGTTCTCTGGCTGCCATTTTCTAATCAGTCTGGCGCGCTCGTGAATGTGGTCAAAATATTACGCCCATCCAGTTTTATGCACTTGATCTGTCGCCGAGATCATCGGTGCGTCCGTAAATGCCCAGCTGCGTTTACACCAAATCTATTATCAAAAGATGTGTCTTATGTTTTGGCTTGTCTATCTCTACCAACTGGATGCTTTTACAAGGAGAAAATGAGTGATGCATTCCTGAGTGTGCTTATAATGTGTGTTGCGTTTGGAATGCATTTGCTCGATTAAGGACAGGCGATAGTGAAGACATTTCTATTCTGTTCAGCATTTCCAAGTCGTTTGTAAGTGAGACAATTGACTACATGTAGTCTGAAACGAAGGCCAAGAAACTTGTAGAGTATGTACTAGTTAAGACCGTAGTTAGTTACCCTGAGGGTCGCGTGGTTGGAGGCCTGTCACAATGGTTAATTTTAAGACTATTCAGGAATTCTGACCAAGAGGTAGGACCTTGCGGGTGGTAGGACCTTGTGCGGGGTCCGTCCGGATCGCTACCACCATATTATCCATTAACCTACCGCCAAACAGCAGCGTTCGCATCGTTGTGTTCCGGTTTGGGGATAAGACAGCCGGTGTAATGACTAGCATAGAGGCATTCCATCTTAGTCCTCAGGGTTGGCAGCGCATTTGCAGTCTTAGGCTTGCAGTCTTGTGAATGCGAATGTCTATGGGTCACAGTTTCCACTTACCATCAGGTGGCCTGTGTGCTCGTCAGCCTTCCCTATGCCATAAAAAAAAAGAGGTCATTTCACTGCGACACACGACGACACTGCGAAAGTGTTCAAAAACCTGTGTTATTTTTAAGATTTATATCGTAATGGATGTATATATACTCTGCCTGTGAGGTATGTAAATATGGGCATTTGGCTGTATTCTACTCGGTAAAACTATATTGCTTTGACATCTTATTGCATTATTTTTAACTTACTTTGCACAACCGCTAAAGTAGTATTTGTAGAGCCCGTATTATTGCAGAAATAAAGGTATTCTGTTAAATTATATTCTATTCTAAAAAGTAAATAGATACTTATTTCATGTACCTACCAACGTTAAATCATTGAAATGTCTTACTACTGTTTGTAATACAGAGAAGGTATATTTTTTTCCCACGTATGTTATTTTAGTGTAAAATTAAGATACACACTGAAAAAAGAATATAAATAGGACTAAACTAAAAAGGTTAAAGCAACCTTTTCAATGTGTTATTGTTAAGGTTAGGTGTTACCTCAAACAAACTTCATGGATAGGTCCTAAAATGTAGTAAAATCAACCTATTTCTTTTTTCAGTGTAGTTACAACGCAACGTTCATATAAAACAACAAATGTAACGATTGTGTAACGTCAAAATGCTCTACCACAAATCGATGTTCCGATTCACCGGAACAAATGCATGAAGTAGTAATGAGACCGAGTTCTCACGAACTCACGAATCGTTTTCTCACGGGTGACATTCATTTGATTTTTGTTTCTCTGCTTAAAAAAAATCTTTAGTTATTTATGGTCGCCGTTTAATTCGGCCTGGGAAACCTAGTGACAATTCGGATAAGAAAATTGAATAATTGTATTAAGAGGATGGTGAAGCTAAAAAATGAATAAAAATGAATGTTGCATTTTGCAACAACGTTTCTTTATCCTTAAACCTAGTACGATTTTAACGATTTTTGAATGTGTTATAGATGTCATGAAATCTATGTCTGTACGTTTAGCTTTTCAAGAAAATATTTCGAAGAATGAAACAAATAAATAAAACAAATAACAGAAACGTACTGAGCTAGTTCTTAGTTCTTAATATTATTTTCAAAAATGTGTGAGAAATGTATGGTTTTTTTTTTGCCAGCTACGCGATGAGTCTCTAGTGAAATGTGGCCATGCCATTTTAAAAATTTGGTTAAAAATAAATTATGTAATCTATATTAAATTTGCGGGACAAAATGTCCTTACATTTAATGAAGCTTTCCAAATTTAGGGATAAAGCTGCTTTCTCAGACTTAGTTTTATTTAACATGTGTAAAATTAATTATGCGAAACATTGAATTGACAATTTACTATTTTGAATGTTTTTCTATGTAAGTACATTAGTAAATTTATCTTGGCCTAGTTTCTTTAGTAAAAGCCTATAGCTTACTTCAGGAAAAGTATTATGTAGTTGTGTAATGTGGTCTTCAAATGATTATTTAATTTTATTTGTATCGCATTCTTTTTTGTTATAATTTATCTGATTAATACGTTTATTTGTCCGTCCAATCAACACCACCCATACTAGATCGCAGGTACCAGGGCCACATAGGCACAGAGTGGTTATCGCTCGCCGCATCTCAGGAGACAGTCTATTTTTACTCTAGCGCAGCCTAAAGGGGCAACGACCATGCACCGCGCCGACACGGTTAATTTTTTAAATGTCGTTGAACTTACCGTAAATAAACTAGTCAGCTATTGTTCTTAAGTGTTTAATTGACAAAATGTGTCTCCTTAGCTGGTCACATGGTTACAATTGGATACAAACCAATAGCGACTTTACTTATACTTTATTATTGTATTTACAAAACAACCATAACATACTAAAGAGAACAGCTGCTTGCAACTGTTGCAGAAGACTGGTGTGAAAACTTGGTACTTGCGATGAAGTCTGTGTCATAGTGAAACATAAGTAATAACATTTTTTAATAACAAATAAGCAAATATATACCATTGCATAGATTTGTCACGTATTGTGCCAAATGTAGAAGACAATATGTCATGACATGATACATAAACCGACGAGTATAAGCTTATCATTGCTATAAACCAGTCGAATGTAAGGTTTGAAAACCACGCGGTAACGAGGCGGTTATACCACAGACAGTAGAAGCCTCACTTTGTAGCGCGCAACAATACGTTATTAGTATGGCATTCGATATCGAGAACAAAGCATGAACGTTAAACGATTTTCGGCCATCGTTATACGTAACATATAAGGCTTCGTAGATGTAAGGTTATAGAGTGGTTATACCAGCGTCCCACTCTCTTGTAACTGTCCGTCCCTCACGCACGCCCAGGCTGCGTCATCGCAGAAACCAGCCAGCCAATTGACCGGTATACCGCCAACCTTCAGTTTTTCTTTTATTTATAACTCGCTCTGCACGGGCAAGTTATGCTGCGTTTGAAACGCGCAGACCACTTGCAAGTTCTCATGTTGCCAAAACGAGTGACATATTAAAGCTTTGTTTAGTTTATTGTTTGTTGAACCAGTGACTGCTTCATTTTTCTTTATCAAATATTTTCCAATACGATTTTGTCAAGTTCTAATAAGAACTTTATCGAAAAGGTTGGCACAACTTTGCTTTGCCTTTTTTTTGGTAGTTTGTAGGCTACCTTCTTTACCAACTTGAATTCTAAAGAGACTTCGTAAAACATACTCGATCAAAAATTAAGTTCAGTGAAAACATACTAATGTAGATATTTTATAACTCAATAATCACCACATTAACAGTGTGATATGATAAGCTAAGCTAATTCATCACATTTAAATTTAACTAAAAGCATCATTACTTAATTACATTGTATCTATTGTCAGCAAGTTATCCTTAAAGCGAGCTGACTCGTTCCAGTACTCGGTCGAAGTAAACGCGTCACTATACGGTTTAATGAACGTGCGGCGGCGGCGGAGCGCGGCGCGGGCGCAGTCGGCCCCGAGACGTCGCGCGCGCATGCCCGCGCTATGAATGAGTACGTGGAGTACGACTGGCGGCGGCACCAGGCCGAGCTGCTGTGTGACGCGCGCAAGCGGCCCAGCGACGCCGACCGCGCACGCGCGTTGCAGGGCCTGCGCGAGGCCGTCGACAGCAGTCTCAACCTCGCGCTGCGCGACAAGAGCCGCTGCCAGGACGACGCCTTCTTACGCCGCTTCCTGTACGCGCGCAAACACGACGTGCAGCAGAGCTTCGAGCTGGTCGTGCGCTACCACCAGCACCGGCGCGAGCATCCCGAGCTGTGGGCGCCCGCGGACGGCGGCGTACTGCGCGCGCTGGCCGACGGGTTGCCCGGCGTGCTGGCGCAGCGCGACCGCCGCGGCCGCACCGTGCTGCTCATGTTTGCCTCCAACTGGGCGCCGCTTACCTGCCCGCTGCTCGCCGTCTACCGCGCGCTCCTCCTCACCCTCGAGCGTACCCTCAACGACGTGCAAAACCAAGCCAACGGCTACGTGATCATTGTGGACTGGACTGAGTTTACTTTTAAGCAATCGTGTAGTTTACAAGCTAAAGTTTTAAAATTGATTATCGACGGCCTACAAGACTGCATGCCGGTGAGGTTCAAGAGCATACACTTCATCGGCCAGCCCTGGTACGTGGAGACAGCGCTCGCCGTCATCAAGCCGTACCTGAGGGCGAAGACGCGCGAGCGCATCGTGCTGCACGGAAACAACCTGTCGACGCTGCACGACTCGCTGCCGCTCGACATCCTGCCGGCCGAGCTCGGCGGGGAAGGGCCCTCCTACAACTCCGAGCCGTGGCTCAACGAGTTTTACCGCGCAGAAAGCAAAGATAGTCCCGGTCTAGCCCCCCTGCCCGTGTCGATAACGGCCGCCCCCCCGCTCCCCGAGGACGACCCTCCGTCGGCGAAACTCGACAAAGCTTATAAACAAAAGGACATTCCCAATTTCTCATTCCATGGTGGTGAAAAAGGTGCAAAGTCAGAGTTATTGCGTGATAAAGATTGACGGCAGAGCGCGCGGCGGCCGCAGCACGGCTGCGAAGGACGGGCCTCGCCGCGACGCACCGCGGGCATGCAATTGTGATATCGAGTGTAATGCTAATTTATTGTCTAGAGATTACTAAGAACTGACCGGAGTAAAACGCCTCATTAGAAAGTTTGAATAATTAAGGTGCATTTACGTAGGAATGAAGGATCGGGCTGAACCGAGTGATGATTCATGCGTTGCTTTTTATCGTGATATTTAATTGGAGTCAATATTTCGCTACGTGCTCGTTTAATTAACGGGCGGCGAGTTGGCCGGCGCGCGCGCCGCGTGTAACGGTGTCGGCGCCGGCTCCGACGCATCCGCCGCCGCGCTAGGCACTGGATTGACTCTGACGCTTTTTGCAGAATTCTACGTGCACTTAAACTTATATTATATTTATTCCACTAATCAGTTTAATCGAGCGACGACAAAATATCTCATTATGTTATTATTAACTCTTTAAGCAATACATAGTGGAGAACATGCATTTTAGTTACGTACGATCGTAGTGTTATTAATGTTATTATCCACGCTTGGTCATGTGAGGCTTGCGCATTTACTATTATGATTTTAAGTGTATGCATGTACCTATTTGTAAAAGTGTAAAAGGGTGAGTGCACGATGTGATAAATGCGGGACAGTATTAATTTATTATGTTCTGTTGGATTTGTGTTGTACCTACGATTATGTTAGCTCTCGAGTATTTTAAAATAAGCTCTCTTGCTCATTCATGTATAGCTTCCTACCGAGGCTGGAACAATTGTGTTATAACTTGGAGACGGCGGCGGCTGCATGCGCGCAGGTGCGCACAATGCCGCCGCCAGCGACCCGACTGTAAATACCCATTCAGCGAAAACAGTTGCTTGAAAGTGTAACAGTTAAATATATGTATAAAACATCATTTTCGTTTTATCTTCCTCAAAACCTTTCTCTCCTTTTAGGCAGTAGGTAAATATGTAATGATGTAATGGCAAAATTACGTGTCGTGACTGATAGCGTTTTTATTATCTTTTTGCGCCTCTTTGTATATGTTGACGCGTGCCAGTTAGGATTAATTTTCACGCGAAAGTAATATTTACTTACGAGTGTAGTCTGACAACAAACTTTTTTTATGGCATTGAGTTGGCAAACGGGCACACAGGCCAACTGATGGGATAGAAATTTGCAATCTCAAGACTAGATCGCAATTACGTTGCAAACCTGTCCTATCAGAATACAACGACCTGAATTAATTACACACAATATTAATTATAAAATGTATTAATCAAACATACGTGACAATTTGTATTTACCCTAGTCCCTAACAATGATATTTCATGATTTTTTCAACATGCGTGTCGGGCGTTTCATTATGTTTGTTTATCATGCACACCTGAATCACTATACCGCAGATGTTTGTTTATCAGGTGGTTCCTTACTAAATATGTTTACTTTCTTGATTTAATCCATCATGTCAGCCGAAAGACGTCCACTGCTGGACATAGGCCTCCCCCAAGGCTTTCCACTCAGACCGGTCTTGTGCTTTTCGCATCCACCGATTTAATCCAAGGCTCTAAAAATATCGAATTTTTGACTTAAGTATGTTTACAAATAAAAGACCCGCACTATCGCCTTGATGCGGTCTACGAATGTGTATGCATGTGGTTTGCACTAAAGACATAATTATAATGGAGTTTATTTCCGAATATCTAAAATAATAACACTCATATCATATGATATAAGTAATGCTACGAAAAACCACAGAACAAATATTTTTATTTGTAATAGGACATACTATTGTAAGTACTGAATTTAATAAACAAAATGACCTTATGTTGTGAAATAATTTTCATTTGTTTATATTAGATTATATGTTTTAAAGGGTTATTTGTCTCAAGTAAAGAACAAAACACTGCAAGTTGCAACAAAGAGAAAGCTCTTGTTCATCGTCTACCTATGCGTCATACAAAAACATATATTTGAATCACCACTGCCGCGACCCTAATATAACTAATACTGGTTTCTCGTAGGAGTATCTATCTTGAAAAAACGTACCCTGCAATGAACCATTATATAGATAAAACCCCTGAAATAATTAGGATTCCTACTTCCAGAGGGACACCATGACCATCCAGTTCACCATGAGTGTAAGGTAGCAGTTACAGGATAACAGCTATAGCAGTTACACGGATTTTTCTCTCACCGTAAACTGAATTGCTTATGCCATGGTAACCCCCCTGATAACAATAATGATGGCAAATACTAAAACATGGTTCGGTTACGTTAATAATAATAAACATAAACGAGATGGCTGAGATATGGGATGTTGATTAAAAGATCATTGTCCCGATAGTTGTTTCGGCAAACGGTCTCATAGAAAGATCTCGATGAACACCTGAAGAGAAAAGACTCTCGCTAGATGGCTGGATCAAGTTCCAGATTAAGAAAGCAGTACCCCTCGACATGGTACGTATTGTGAGGTTCCTCTCTCTGCAGCCTTAACCACCTTCAGCTTGAGCTCTGCCCCGCTGCCGGGGTGCCGGCCGTTTTTCATGATTTAAAAAAAAAAATGTATTGTAAAAAACTTAACCTGCAGAATTAAAATGAATATCCTAAATCATAATAAGTAAAATCATTTAACCCAATAGAAACATCGCAATCACGATAATTTTTTCTATTTTTGGATGAGGATGTCGACGTAATCCGTAGGTAGACCTTGTGCCCGACGGGTGGACGACATCACGGAGCCAACATGGAAAAGCCAGGTACCACTTTAACCTACCACCAAGTTTAATTTTAATTGCAGTCTTAAGATTGCGGTCATCTTCTTGAGAATGCAACTGTCTATGGGTCACAGATCCTACTTACCATCAGGTGGCCTGTGTGCTCGTTTGCCTTCTCAATGCCGTAAGAAATCCTATCTACTTTGAATACTTCGACGTCGCCAAAACAGTTCGGCCAAAGTCCGTAGGTAGGTAACTCTACGTGGTGCTTACGAGCGCGTGGGACAACAGAAGCTCTTTAGTTTGTAATATCTTTATGATAACGCTTTATTGAGGATCGTGGTGGTATATTCCGAACAGTGAATGGATTGGACGGCTGGATGAACGATTTCGTGTCTATCTCTTCATGGTGCTTCGTCTTTGAGCATGCCTCCTTCGTCGAGTTTAATAATACACCACAAGGAGGAATATAATAGTAACTTATCTCGACCTCCGCAAATTCTTACAACATCATGATATTCAAATGCATCTTTAAAGGAATCAGAAGCAGAATATTTAAAATAGAAGTGTCTGAAAAGTGGCGGACACCGAATTGAGTCCTCTATTTTGCACGTCTCCTATAAAAGGATACAGCTGCCTAGAATTAAGTGGTAAGTACGCATTGTAATACAAATGTCAGCTTCATAGTGACGCAGGCGCATAAATTATGACTGTGTGTATATGGCTGCGAAGGAACAATGGGGAGCGCATCGAACCGACGCGCGCGCCGTTTCCGCAGCCTACCGGAAGGAAGCTACTATACTATACCCCGGCCAAAAGTGACATATAATCCGGGACATACTAATAAGGGGCGCTAACGCCGATAAAGATCTACAGAGGAATATTAAATTGGGAGTAATTTGACTTAAACAATCTACAGCATCATCCGCATTGGCACAAAAAAAAAAATTGGTTGGTTCTTGTCAGGTTTGGTTTCCACGACGTACCTCCCCACTACCGCAGAAGAGATAATAGTGACATTAAATAATTACACGTAGGTACATTGACGCAAGGAAACGTACTGATCAATTAGGTAATTAAGTGTGATTTGATAAAAACATAAAATTGTAGTCAACGGCTAATGATAATGCAGTAACGTACGAACATATCATTGAATCCATTAATGTAATTAACAAGAGAAGAGTTATGATGTAAAAACAAAACAAGATCACTCCAACATGCGCACAAAGCGATCTATTGCGAAATAGTATGCGCGGTAAGTTGACACTGCGCATGCCGGTTGGCGCGGGTTGCGGTCGAGCGGCGGCCGGCGCCCGCGCAGCTCGGATAGCGTTACAGGAGGCACCGGGGACCACAGAGACAGACGTGCTATTGATTAACAATTCATTGAAATACATTTTATAGTAATTATAGCTTCTAGCTTGGCTCGTCGTTAAATGTCAATTGTTTTTTTAAATCGCAATACGGCTTAAAATATTGTTTTATTAATATATTTTTAATATATTTTTGGAACTACTAATGATGTTGGATGTTTTTTTTTTTTCCGTGGGGTTACGTAAATGTTTAATTATGAAATGTGGACTTAAATCAACTTTATATCCAGAGAATATAGTGAGACTAAACAAGTAGCTTAACGCTAACGTTCACGAGATTCGAAACCTGATAAAGTGTATGGAATTGATGTAGGTAGCCGCTTCGACAGCGACCTTCTGACAGCTTATGTAAATCAATTTTTGCATAACGATAAAGAACACCGAATGCATCATGTCAAGGGCCGCAGAGTTATCAGTGCCAATACGCATAAGTTATCGAATAGGTCACCGATAAACGTTGAGGTAAGTACTAGAGTGAGGAGTATCAAATCCAAACCCGTCGTCACTTTTTATTTTGCCGAGAATCGTAAATTCATAGTACTTACGAGTATTCGTAATATTATTGTTTTGAGTTTACAAGAACATGCGGCGGGACAATTTATTACAGCTTGTGTAATACGCAGTAGTGAAACAAAATACATAAGCATATTGACTATTAAAACAGCCAACTAAAAATACAATGCCAACAGCTGATACATGGTCGTGATGATACCAAGACTCGTTGAAAAATAACAACTTATGATCAGGGCCCGTAGTTTTCATGCCGTTTGACGCAAAAATGACGTCACGCTACATAGAGTATGATCCCATATGATTTTAATGTAATTATAAACCATTAGTTGTCAATCCTTTAATCATGTACGAATTAGTTAAGTAATCTATTGACGCATAGAAGAAGGACTGTGGCAAACATCATCATTTATAATACAATTATGGAATTGATATTCATGAAAGAATTGTTTCAATTTGCAATTTTTAGTGGTGAGAAATAAGTATGATGCTGCCGTGATCCGTATTTTGATTGCGATTAAACTGTATTTAACTATAATCATTAAGGCGCTTTTTTTTTATTACTGCCAGTTAATACATACCTAAACACCTGCCAAATAAAAGCAGAGCACCCTATGTGTAAAATTTCGTCATTTTGACGTCATCGGCATCAAAAGTACGACCCCTGCTTATGATATAACCTCGCTTAAGATGTATCTTAGGTTATATTATAGGTACTAGAGGACGGCCGCGACTTCGTACGTAATTTAGTTTCCCGTTACTCCTTCTACTTCTTCCCGTTGGAGGTAGATTTTCGGGAAATCCTTTCTTACTGCACCCCTAGACTTCATAAGCAACCTATGTACCAAATTTGGAATCTTTAGACTCAGCGGTTTAGGTATTTGCATTGCCTCAAGCTTTTATGTGAGTTCAATCTTTTTTGAATAAATTTGGATGGAGATTTTAAACATGTGTCAAAATAAAATGTAATGTAAATCAAAAGCACTAAGGAGTATTGATATCAACTTCGAAGCAAAGCACCCCCAAAATAACTATCTACCCCTATTTCACCCCTTTAAGGGATGAATTTTAATAAAATACGAAACACGTCTTCCTTCAATTCTGTTAAAGAATGTTTATGAAAAATTTGAAGTAGATTGGACTAATCACGTTGTCCCATACAAACTTTGCCCCCTTTTTTACCCCGTGCCTACGTCATACAAAGAACACCGGTGGTGGTATAGTAATGAAGCTATATGTTAGGTTGCTCCTTTCTCACTCCTTTTTTTTAATTGTGTGATAGGTACTGAAAAAATCAAAATAATAGGAGGTGGGTGGGAAGTTATTACAACAGAACGGTACCTCTAGGTACATTTTCTAACACCTAGATGCCAAAAACTGTTAAAACCGCAAAAATTATACTTCAGGGCCGGCATGCAGTCAATGAGTTTCACCGGTCGGCAATGACTCAACCTTGACAAAATGAGACAAAATTTACGCCGAAATACTTTCACTATACTTAACGATCTAGAGGTTTACTCAAAAGGAAAATTATCATTTGAGTCAACAAATCATTAGCTTAATGAGGAAATAAACGAATTATGCGGTCAATCAGAGTTTTATACCATAAACTTTCTATTATGGTTCTGTGATGCACAGGGATAATTTTCTCTTAAGCAACTCACTTCAACTCGCTGTCGAAGTATTAACCGGCAAAATAAAGCTGTAGCTCAAGAACACTGTCACCTTTTCGAATTGCCTTTACTATTCAAAAATCTATCAAACATAGACAAGATGCATTCGGATTGCATTATTGTGTTCCAAAATATATAGGATTGACGTTAGCCGTCAGACGGTCGCGTCTAGCGCCTACGTCAATTCAATACATTTTGAAACTCGTTTGCGTTAGGCAACTTCTCTAGCTTCACAGTGGCCCTAGACAAGATGCATTGCGAGATCGTTATTGTAAAATAGCTTTATTGTACGTTTATGAATAAGAGGGCTAGTCTCACTAGTTAATTATTCGTTTACGAATTAAAGATAATCACATATCAGAAGCCTAGTAAGGATCTACATTTGGAAACGTGTTTGTGGGTGAGTGCCAATGGTAATGGGTCACCTAGACCGGCCCTGCCATATACGAACGACGGCGTCGAACGTTTAGCCTGGTTTCGTGTGACTTCATGGCTAGTAGGTTTATTGTATTTGTAGTTATGCGGGCATTTATCGAGTATAATTAACGTTATTAATTAAGATGTAGTGACTAAGATTGAAAAGGGCATGCTTCGATGGTTCGGTCATTTGGAAAGGATGGATGAAAGAAGATTGACGAAAGAGATATACAGAGCGAAAGTGAGTGGAAGGGTCGGAAGAGGCCGCCCTAGGCGTACTTTTTCGAATCAAATCTGAGAAATACTGGAAAAGGGAAAAAATCTGGAAATCTTAAGTACCCGAAACCGACGTGCGTGCTTGACGTATGAATGTGGAAGAAGCGAAAGACATTTGTCAGGATCGTAGCAGGTGGAAAGAAGTCGTCTCTGCCTACCCCTCTGGGAAACAGGCGTGATTTTATGTATGCATGTATTAATTACCTCGACTTCTTCTTCAGTCAGATGACTGGTGACTTATCGCTGCAATACTTTTAGTAATTTTTATCGGCTCTACTCTAAATAAGATTGACCGGTATGTGCGCGTGTGTTTGGCTGACTTTGTGTGTCTGTGGCACCGTAGCTCTGTCACGGGTTATCCGATTAGGATGCAGTTTTTTTTATTAGAAAGCATGTTTTTTAACAGTGGTTCATGAAAATCTGTTAGGCCGTTGAAGAGTTATCAGCTCTGAAAAAAGGGGAACATAATTTTTATATTAAGGATTATTTATATAATAGCAATGATATATGAATATTGCAATATTCCAGCGCATCTTAAGACGGGCATCTCACTCAGGAGTCTCAGGGCTAGTTTAACACGGCCCTAAGTGCAAATAGAGGTTACTTGAATCCCAAACAAGCATCGAAGCTAGTCTCATTGTTCAAGACCGCTCCTTTGCCGCTAGCCTGTGATGCGTAAAGACATAAACAACCCATTGTTTCGCGGCTCATTGAACGGACAAAGTATCTTTATTCTAATATTACTCACTGATTAGGAAAGCAAGCATAATCTCCGTGTTAATATCGTCTATTTGCCGTGCAGATGCAATGCTGCTTAGTCATACATACATAGTCACAATACACACATGTAGGTAGATCCCCGCGTGTAAATGCTATGTATATTTACTTAAAGAACTCTATTTTTTTATTTGGTGGACTAATTATTAACCGGTGCGTTTAAGTTGTCCCGTTAGAGCTACCTAACTGGGTAGCTTAGTCGACGAGTGATCTCGCTTGTATGAAGTCGCTCGCTCGATAAACGTGTGTGGTTTGTGAATGGCAATGGCACAGAACGTGTGTAGCATGTTTGCACGCACTGTAATAAAGATGGTAAAATGTCAAGCAATAAAAATGCAAGTTTTGTTTATTTGGGTTTTTTTATAACAAACTCGAGATTTTTTGCACTAAGATACGATGTATGTACGCACTACGCAGGTATAGAGTTCATAGCACCATATACCTATATAGGTATAGGTATACACTACAGTACCTAATCGCTTTACCGTGTTTGAAATGCCACACCAATTTGTTAAATGTGTTAAGGCCACTAGATACATAGAGTACGGTCAGCTGCTAGAACATAGAAGTGATCCTGATTTATTAAACTTTGTATACACGATCTTCATCTCCTGACCATTAGTCGTGTAAACGTTTTTTGTAACTAAATATGAATGGTATATTTTTACACAGCATAGGGTAAAGTCACCAGTGGTCAGCCAAAGACCAGTAGGCGACCTCATATGAGTGCGTAGAGTGGGAAATATATGTTTCGTACTCTTCCCACTCATATAAAGTATAGGCAGAGGCCGACTACAGGTCTCTGGCTGAACACTGGTGACTTTACCCTATACGTGTTACAAAAATACCCACAATAAGGAATAAAAATAATGTCAACCCTAGTAAGCTGTCATCTCAGTTACAGTAGTTGTATGACTGAGATGACAGTTTTTGGGTATTTTTGTAACATTTTGTATAATTCTTACGTGAAGTATGACTATTATATTACATGGCTATATTAAGATTACTCGACAAAAAGAAGGTAAGCGAGAACAGTGTTATAATGATATTTAATCGTATGTACGAATTAAGTAGAGTACCAACATGAAGGCCAGGTTTGACCGAGATTAAGACTTTTTTTCTCAGAATAATCTGCTTTCGTCTGGAAGATAAGCCGTTATCTTATTTCGGTGAGAGGTTTATCGGAATCTTGCTCAAACAGACATTATCTTCGTATCCGTGGTTCCGTACTAACACTACTAACGTGTAACGAACGGTCGTCATAACTGAAAGCTTATTTCTATTAGGTACAGTCAAGGAATTAAATTTGTCACCCACCTCAGTTCCAAAGTCAATATGACATCCTACAACAATAAGGTTGAGATTCCTATCAATTACAAATGACTTGGCATCTCTAGTGACAATGACATCTTCAAGCAAATTTTCTTTGAAATGGATAGCAAATTAACTTCCGCGACCGTACTAGAAAGATAAAATTTCAAAGAAAAGTCTGACTGTACATTAAAACTATATGTAGTATAGTCTGAAACTTGCGTACATTACAGGGATATGAATGAATCTTATATTAAGTTGAAGGTTTATTAAATAATATAAAAAAGTGGCTGCACGTAGGTACTGAGCCAAGTATTGCCTTTAAATGTTGATCCGCCATAGAACCTTGTCATAATGAAACGGTCAAGTGACGAGATATAAATTACATAGGAATTAATCATTGGTTTTATGCGACAAGGTTACATAGTGGTTCATCAATTAAAGTCCGTAACCGTGCTAGTTAGTTGGACTCGGAAATTAACAATGCACATAACTTGTATGCCGGTAAAGATAAATAAATACTTAAATACATATAAACATCCAAGACTCAGGAATAAATACTCGTATTCATCCCACAAATGGTTCCCCTTACCAGGAATCGAACCCGGGATCGGTACCCAACTAACAATTTAACGTCGTTCAAAAGTTTAGCAAACGTTATCTTAATACCTTTGATCGTAATAGCTAAGTCATACTAATGTTTTAATAACGTTTACTAAACGCGAAAATGGCCCCAGTTATACGACCTACTTTGTCGTATAATGGTCATACAGAAGTCACAAGCCGTCTTCGTTAACGTCATTCAAAAGTCATATAAACGTTATGGAATTACCACTTTTTGGTCGTACAGGTGTTTTTGAATGACTAAAACGTTTTATTTGAGTCAAGGATTACAACACCTGTAAGACTTCTTATTCATTTTTCTTGTCAGTGGCACTTTGTGATTGTGTTTCGAGATTTGAGTGCAAAATAAATAGTTTTAACTTTCATATTTTACTAACTTTATCTGTCTCTTATGCCGTTTAGTTCGACTGGGAATTGAAGTTTTATGATAATATACCTATGTAAATACTATTCAGATTTTCATGCCCCCTCGTAATTTTGTGTTTAAGTCATTATATTTTTATCAATAAAAATATGTTTGTATCTAAAAATGTAGGTAATTGTTGCTTTCGTCGTACACTTATCTCTTTACGACGTTGTAAAAACATAAAGTCATATTAAGGTTATTTTAAAACCATGCAATACGCCATGACAGCTAGCTATTAGGGTCCCTTAAAAAACTTAAAACCCTTTTCAAATTGTCAATATTCACCAAAATTAATTATCTTTAAATTTATTTCAGGAAATAACTGGTCATAGTAAACGTGCAGTGCAGTTTTCAAAACATTTAAACATTCAATATCAATTTCAAAATCTACTGATTAAAAACGAATCGATCCAGTAAAAAAAAATTGATACTGAACCTTCTTTTTGTTCATGTTTTTACACTTTTTTTCTTCAACATTTGTGACATTAGTCGCGGTGGTTGGCATTGCATTTTTTGATAACAGGAAATCCCTATTAACTTTCCTTTTGAAAGTTCCACTACGTTTTAGTTTTCTCCACGTAGTTTTTGCTTCCATTTTTCGTAGTTTCTATACAGCGTTCCGTAAAATAATGGCGGCCTAGACGTTTTAAAGTCAAAACCTGACTAAAATGCGACTACAGGTTAGATTAAAGTCAGGAAATGACATTAAACGGCCATCATGCAAATAAACGTTATATTTAAGTTTTAAATAAACAACTAAGTCATTTAAGAGTCGCTTATTAACCGCAGAAAAACAAGATAGTGGTTGTTTTATAAACGTCACTGTAAAAACGTCTATACATTATATAAATGTCATATAAAGGTTTTTCAAACACCTAATTTAGTCAGTTCAAATCGTTTAATGGACTATAACGTTAGTATGACAATTGCGTAGTCGTACAAACGTTTAAGCTAAGACTGTAATAAAACGTCGTATAGTTTAGTCTTACCGACGTTGCTAAGACCAGTGTATTATGACATATTCGTCGCACGACTAATAGGTTAAATTAAAGACGTCTATAGGACCTAGTAGTCATCTCATTACCATTATAAGACTGCTATCCAACTTTATGTCGTACAAGTCAAGACTTATGCGACGTTTTTGTTTGTTGGGTAGCTTCGTAGGCAGCAGGCTGAGTCACTACCAGGGTCTAATCGTCTGCCAGAACTATTTTTAGTTATAGGTAATGTGTTTTTTAGGTCATAATTATCGCAAGTTATAACGATTTTTTCACGAATCTGTTACTTTTTAGGATTTATATAAATCAGACCTAATAAAGAACTGACCTAGCCGTAGATAAGGCTAGGTTAGTTCTTTATTAGGTCTTAAGTTAAATATTAAGGAATTTAAAAAAGTATTCGGTTCCAGAGATATAATACCTAATTACGACTACGAATAATTATTTAAGCAGACTATGTCCAAAAATAATATGGGGAACAACTGGTTCCCTCTTCCTTCATTAACTAAGAAAATAAATAATAAATAAATAAATAAATAAATAAATAATAAATAAGTAAATATTCATGACTTTATTCCACAGCTTCAATAAAAGCTGATTCATGTCACAAACAGTTTTGAAAAAAATATTTTTGAATAGCTATAAAAACAACCATGATATAAGGCAACAAAGATTTGTTCCTATCGTTTTCTAGCATAACAGAATTTCACATGGAATTTATATTGCCGACCGACATGACGTCAGTGCATATCGGATCTCTCAGTCTAATCGCTGTCCATGTTTCTCGGCCGATTTTAATGTTAATTTCAATTTTGGTGATCTCTTTGACGGTATTTTTATATTTTGTTGAGAAATGCCACAAATTAGGTTAATCCCGTCGTCTAACCCTAAGGATCCCCAAACGAACAAAGACGTCGCTAATCTCACATTTTTGCACGGAACTGTTTCACTGGAGCAGAGAATGCAAGCACAAGGTCGTCCTTCTTACGTGCGCTCGCGCTGTCAGCTTTGCGGTTTGGACTTTGGACACAATACAACACCAACTCGGAGGTAATAATCGCTACTGAATAATGTACTTACATTTCAGCCTCTGGTGTTTTTAGTACACCTCTACACAGAACCAATATACCTGACCATTGTAGTATTGAGTCGTGTAGCAACAAAGTAAAATAAAACTCACTACACCATTAGGAACATAACGAAATAGATTTAAAAGCGTAAGACAATTACTGTGTTTTTAATTCAATTTAATTCATTTTGTTCGGGATCATTGCCACCCTACAAACTCAATTTCATCGTTCGATTTTCAAATAGATTTTAAGTTTTTAACGTGAAAACGTTAGGTGACCATAATTTTAGTACTAACTAGAGAAACATACTTATTATTAAAATGCTAAACTTTAATTGTTTTAAAAACCACTATACTAATAGAGTCTCACCATTTACTGAGTTAATAAGTGGGTCCTCTATTTTCTCGTATTGTTTTTAACTCGGCCGCCCTTAATGTCAAGTAGATCTATCATAACGTTGACAATACGATACCTAAAAGATAAAAAATCACAATACGGTGACCTGTCAAAGGCAATATTGGTTTACCCGTAGCTACAGAGGCCCTGCTTATGGTGTTTAATTGTCAGGAATATCGGTTCTGTGTTAACAAAATTATCTGTGAAAAAAAATGTCTTCTTGCTATTTAATAAGAAATGGCTACTAGTCTCTCGTCATATTGTGAAGGTAAAGAATTCCATACAAAATGCGGTAACGTTTCTCTCCCCTTTAAATGGTCATGTTATCATGAGAAACTATTTCTGTACGATTTCCATTTCAAGAAAGTATTTCTTAGAATGACACAAATTTAAAATACAAAAAAAGAAACATACAGACCTAGTTTATTATAATAACTACAACATATTCAAAAATCGTGGTAATCGGACTTGATTTAGGGGGTGGGAAAAGTTATCGTCCGGAGCTAAATTTATATAGTTTTTTCTTCACAATCCTCTTAAGACTGCAAAATCATTAGTATTAAATGTTGGTTCAGTGGCAGTAGGACCTTGTACAGACTCCGTCCGGATCTTTACCATCATCTTGTACTTTAACCAAGCAGTAATCGCAATGTTGTGTTCCAGTGCATGGATAAGACAACTGGTAAAATTAGTAGCTAAAGGCATTCCTTCTGAGTCCTCAGGGTGGGCAACGCATTTGTGGTCTAAAGATTGTAGTGTTGAGAATGGAGTACAGATCCTGCTTACCATCTGGTGGATTGTGCGTTCATTTGCCTTCTCTATACAATAAAACAAAAAGGTCCTATTGTCTAGGACAATAAGTATAGTGTCTTCAATCCAGCTTTTCAAATTCACATAAGTATTAACATTGTAAAGTCAGTTTAAAAAACATCCCTATAAATCTCACTCAGAGTTCCAAATCATTTCTCTTATAATAAAGGCCCTTGTTGGTGTAGATTTAATTTTGCAATGTCCCTTAAGTCTCACTATCCATCGCACTTTGTTTACTAACTCTTAATTTACTTGACATTAATGGCGATTTTTTTTTGGGAATGTTACTCCTTTTAACCGAGAAGAAGGGTAGATTTAGGTAGTGCTTTGTGCCCTATACTACACTCAGGAGCAAAAAAAACGGGTCAGAGTGCGTTTTTCATACTAAAGAGGCTTTTTCGAAGCCTTGATTCCTCGCCAGGGAATGCTTTTAGTGAAATCTGATGATGTAATACCCCGAGCATCGATACAGGACTTCCAGAGTGCCTAGGATACCCAACTCAATGAATCTGCGGTTAACGCCGGAATTGTGCATGTTCAGAAAAACATCTAAAATCGCAATAAAATGTAAGGAAATCCAAGTGCTGACCCAAACTCTCCCGCTGTGGTGTTAACTGATTGTGCGATCAGTTAGGTATCTTAAGAACTTTTGACCTCCTCTATTGATCCTCGGAGTATCCACCATCACACCTCACTCAAAACAACTCCTGGCGAGGAACCAAGGCTTCGAAATAGTATCGTTTGTATGAAAAACGCACTCTGACCCGGTATTTTTGCTCCTGAGTGTATATACCAAAATAAAAAGTAGAAATTGAGGATCACAACCATTTCCGAAATACATATAAACGTTATGTAAAACATTATTAACGCGTCAACTCGCACTCGTAACTAATTAAAAAACGAACTATGCTGACTCATCTATTTGAAATAAGTCCTTGCCTCCGGTGCGAGAGCAAGCCATTTCACTCTATCCCGCGCTACATAACATCATCTAACACTGTCTCGTAAGTTTGCGTCTATTCTTTTTTTCGAATGGTATTTAACCTTGAGTTTTTCACTCGCATACTCGAGCTAAGCCTTGACTTGATGACCACTCGACATATCCAAAAGAAAATATCCAAATCCGAACCAGTTATAACTGGTTTTGGTGCTAAAATATCGAAGTCTACAGATATGCTAAGGTGCTATGCTATGATTCACTCGATAATGAACATGTAGAGACCACTCCAGATGCAATTATGGACTGGCTTACTTATACTTAGAACGTGCAATGGGGGGTTATTACTGGACGCAAGTTACAAGGACTCGTCCATTCTCTAGGAGGTATTCTTTTTCGTATAAAAGGAGAGTTCGATCAGTCGAACTGGCCTGGCGAGACCATAATTGGGAATGCACGCCCTAACATGTGTTTTGTAGGCTCTGACGGGACTACTTAAATGCGCTGGTTAATATTAGTTGCGTTTAGTTGAAAAGTGACACGCTTAAGTAAATCACATCATTTTGTGGCGATTCCTTTCCATTTTATACGTACGTGATTTGCGCTGAAGACCTTGTAGAGCCTATTTTTGACATTGCCTGTCCAATATTATAGCTCACGTTTATTACTATGTTTGGTCCTTTGATTTAAAAAGAAAATAAAGAAAGAACGAGACATAAAATAACACGGAAAAAGTTTCTTTTATCGATAGCAAAAGCCATGGTTTCTGAAGCCCTCATTAAAACAGCCTCATTGATACGAACAAACGTGCAATTCTAGCGCGTGCAACGTTCAAATAAAGCTGGTCCGTTTGACCAAATAGCCTTTGCTACCTAAAGAATAACACCTCAGTTCTCCGGCGGCATTCTTCGCAGGTGGCTGGCGGCGTCGAATTTCAAAACAACCGTCAGCGCCCGCGCAACACGGAAGCGCTGCGCTGCCGTTGTATTGATTTCTCGCAGCTAAATGACAATAGGTAATGGCGACACTATCAAACAAATTTGATCCCTCACGCTTGTTTATATTCTGTAATTGAGGAAATATTAACCAGTTAAGTTAACATATTTTCGAAAATCTAAATACGATGTTTTCACTTGAAATTAAATCTAAATAAAAACTAAAAAACAGAGAGCTCCTGTGGCAAAGTTCCACAGATGCTGGCAGCATTACCTCGTTGATTAGCAATGCTTATGCGTTGCCAGAGGAAGCTGCCAGATCTGTGGTCTCCGGTTGTTTCTATTAGCCTTTTCGAAATGTCCATAAAACGTACCACAAATTAGTTATGATGTAATTTTGTGCATAGTCCGGCCAGAGAATAAATAGGCAAGAAAAAGCATGAAGTACCTACGTAGTTGGTATGTAGTTAACCGAGACTGGAACGAATGGAATAAACGAAACTAATGTCAGTATTATTGTGATTTGTGAATGCAATCATCATATTTAACAATCTGAATTTTTGATCGCCGTTCGTTTTCTAAGCGATGCAAGTTAATGTAAACGTAAATGGCTTACGTAATGTGTTTCTATAAGAATGAATTTTACATGAATGGAAAAACAGGTTTTACAAAACTGTCAGGCGGCCTGTGAATTCAGACAAGTTGGCCATTGCTTAAATTGAAGAAACTTAAGCATAACTTAAATTGACAGTTAACTACAGTCGACAGTTTCCGTAAGTACTAATTCAGTTCATACCTAGAGGTTCCGAACTTCAGAAGAATTTTATCACGGAAACAGAGTTTTCCTAATTGTTTGACTTACTTTACCCGTGAGTAATACACGCATCCCTTAAGAAGATAGGAAATATATTCTCAAAGAAATCACCATAAACCATAACTCATAAAATGCTAAAGCCTGTAGACTAAATCGCTAACCGTCCATTTTTAAACAAAACGCTTCGAAACAAAATATCGCGGCAAGCAACAATCTCACTCGCATGACGTAGGATGTTTATATTATGCAATTATAATAAAACCTACAAACAAGTAGATACATTTATATTTTCCAGTGAATTATCCTCTATGTATGAGGAAACGCGAGCAAACCCGACTGTTACTGGGTGGGGGTTTCGACCACCGTTATTGATTTCTTCATAATAATGATCACTAGAATATCACCAACTTCTAATATGAGTGGCATTAGAACCAGTGGTCATTTCCATTTAATTGAATAGACACACAAACTCCTTCATTTTATCTTTTTTATATCTATATAAAATGGAAGAAACAGACTGACTGATCGATTAACGCACAGCCGAAACCGCTGCAACTAAAACGCCACCAATGAATCGCCCAACCACTGTTACTAGTCAAATGCAGTAATTCGTTGGCCTTTTCGCAAAAACAAAACAAAAACACATCACCGCTGAGTTTTGCAAACTCATCATGACATAAAAGATCGAGCGGCTGCAGCTAACGGTGTCTCCCAGCTGCGGTGCTATTCCTTAACATTACAAAAGCGAATTCATCGACGAGTACCTACGTTTACCTACTTTAATCAGCCACTTGACTTGACTCTAGTACGTATGTACAGTCAAATAAATAGATTTCTGGGCCGCTATGGAACTATCGACCGTTATGCAAAATCATACCAGTGGAAGTACCTACATTACGGCGTTACAATAGCTCTCGCTTCAAACGTAAAAAACTAACCCGTCAATGTACTTCTACTGTGTGTAAATCAGCTATTAGGTGGCGGGGAACAAAGCATGCAAGCGGCGCAGAACAGGTCCTTCTGGCAAAAGAGGTTAATGTCCAGAATGGGACGTCTTTCGGCTGAAATGATGATGATGATGGAACTATGTCACCGGGAAACTGCAAGCCCGCCTTCGGACCACTATGTGTGAAATGGAGATTTTGATCAATTCGGCATTAAAATGCAACAGAATTTTATTGTGAAGTATCCTTCATAAATATAGAGTTGTTTTTATGGCATAGAGAAGGCAAACGAGCACACAGGTCACAAGACTGCAAGCCTAAGACTGCAAATGCCTTGCCAACCCTGAGGACTAAGATGGAATGCCTCTAAGCTAGTCATTACACCGGCTGTCTTATCCCCAAACCGGAACATAACAATGCGAACACTGCTGTTTGGCGGTAGGTTAATGGATAAGTAAGATGGTGGTAGCGATCAGAACGGACCCTGCACAAGGTCCTACCTGCAAATTTGACTCTAGTTGTCGTAAAATGTGAGTCAGCTTAATTTTAATTGGTCAAATGGTTACCAAATCGTTTTTGCAATGCTACCCTCCAAAATAAAAAGGCAGTATAAGAATATAAAGTTTCCATGCGTATACCGCCTTTCTGCGTTGTCCGACAGAATACTCGTCGAACTCTCATTGATACCGTTAGAGAATACCCATACTGATGTCATTCCCTGGCCGCCTGAATCATCAATCAAGAGTTACGGGCACTAAACGAAAGACAGCTGGAACGCATCGAGATTACGAGCACCAATCCAGGTTGACACGTGCAGTTCTTTGTTTGTTTACTTAAAATTATATCACCAAAGGTCTGCAGTGAGGTAGCGTGTAGCGGTGGAAAATGAATTAGTCATCGAGTTAGTTTTGTACTATGCAGGCCGTACTATGAGATCTTAATCTTGCGAAATTCCAGTGAGTGAAAGAGATATAGCTATGGGAGTTGTTATAGCTCTGTCCTCTTTACTGCCTAAAACTTGTCTCTATTCTACTCTGTAAAAACATATTGCTTTTGATATGTTATCGTATCGTTAACGATACGAATAGCTCTTATATACTGGGCCTATGTTCTAGGCTGGACAAACCATATCGTCTTTGACGTGTTATGGTATTGTTTTTTATTCGGCCCCGCCATTACTGTCAAGTAAATATTTTTTTCTCCAACATGCTCGGAAAAAACGGTTTTCCGATTGAAAGACAAGGACGGAAAGAGCCTCATTTTACTCCTAGGAGTAAAAAAACCATAATATGAAAACACTTTCCGTCCATGTCTATATTTTTCTTAAAAATGCTGTTAATTTGCATACAAAATCAAAAGAACCAAGACAAAAATTCCAAACAGCCAAGGTAACTGCTCGCTTTTTTAGCACAGTGCGTGTGTTTCTTTTTGAATTTGCATTACAATTTCTATGGTTAGTATTTAAAAACAATTGACAGTCGGTAACATTCGTTCATTCTGCATAATTAAATTACTTGCTTTTTAAAAATGTATTTGTATTATTTCCTCACATGTTTGAGAAAAGCATTATGTATGCCTCGGCGGAAACGAGGATTTCCTGACTCGTATTTTAGCAGGCCTCGCTATTGCTCGGCCTGCTAACCACCTCGTTAGGAAAACCCTTACTTTCCGCGCCTAGGCAACAATGTACTATTTGATAACATGTCTAAAGCACGATGGGTGAAAGGCTATTTGTTTTAAGTGTAATTTTTTTGCTATATTGCATTTTATTCATATTAGATACAAGTAAATGTTACTGATTTTGAAATCATACAAACCAACATCGCATAAAGAGGTCGCTAAGCATCCCACCCACCGATGATTTCACCCAGTTTTAATAGAGCTAAATTGTAACGCGTGTTGATTCTTATGGTCTAAGATAGGAGACGATTTGCACCGGCTGTTTATTCGATGAAAAGTATTTTATATCAAATTAAATACGCAAAATAATATGTGGCGAATAGGTAGGCTGTAAAATTTCAGTCCAGTACTTATAATATCATTTAAAAAAATGTACAGTATATATAGGGTATTTTTTTTATCTTCATTGTACGTGTCGTTAGGTTTCAATTCATAAGTTAATTAATACGTTTAATGTTTATTATCCATAATTAAAAATGATTTTTTTAAATTGCAAATGCTTGTTTAATAATCAAATTACATACTAAACGAAAGTACGAAGCCTATGTAAACGTTAGGTTTGGTGCAAATTATTAGTATAGTACCGACTTACTTGTTTATACCTGCCTACCCAATAGTTTGACGGGATAAAAATACTCAATCTAACGTTTGCATATTATATAGGCTTCATACTTTCGATTGGTATGTAATTTGTCTAATAAACAAGCAATAGCATTTTTTTAATTAATTAAGTACAGGACCTTCATTTTTCAGCCTACCTATTTGTCATATATTAATATTACTTCGCATATTAAATTTGATATAAAATACTTTTCATCGAATAAACAGCCCGGTGCAAATCGTCTCCTATTCGGATTTCCTACTACTCGTATTAACCGTCGATATGATGTCACTTGTTTAGTCCTATTGTCTTTACATTGCAACCAATCGGTCCTTCTATTAATAGTAACAGAGACATGTTTTGTCATAATACTGCCTTGGCAATTAATTATAAAATATGTTTTAGCGAATGAGAAACTATAACCGTTGCCAGTGTAGCATAAATAAAATCGAATATGTACTTTTACAGTTGCTCAAAATGTGGTTCTTTTTGTAACTGAAGTCAGTCTTTGTATCGTGATAATAATAATATTAAGGATAGTTGAATATCCCCCTTTCTTTTTACTTTCAATTTGTTTGTTTTTTATTGTTAAAAAGCAAGGTTTTTTTTTAATTATGATACTTTCCGCACTTGCATCAAAATGTACTCTTTCAATCGACAAAGGCGCACAAGAAAATGGTAATAAATGAGTGGTTGCAATGTACGTTAAATTTTGTATTTGGGCGTGACTCCGTTGGTTGAAAACACCATTACTGTCAAGTAAATAAGAGCTATCATAACACGTCAAAAGCAATATGGCTTTAACTAGTAGAATAGAGCCCCAGACAACCAGATAGTAGGGTGACGGCGCGAATGTTGGACACTTGTAGCTGACAGGCACCAGTAATGGAGACTTAATCCTTAATTCAAATTTCATACGGTAGTAAATTGACTGTTGCAAAACAAATGAATAACCCTTATCTTCTGTAAAATAAGAATCAAGTGTCAGCATTGGTCCTTGTCCATTACTGGTTCTGTCACTCTAGGTAACATTAAATCCACTCCACTGACGCCTGCGCACAGGCAATCCTGCCAATTACCGAATCGGGCAAGCCGCCTTTGTCTGTAAATATTACAAGAGTGAATCACAACTAATATGTGTGCACGTCCTCACAGCCATGTGGGTAACCGCATTCGATGTTTAAAATATTTTTTGCCGTATTTTATAGTACCTACAGTCAGCCAATTTGATTCAAAAGCCATCGTGGACTGTGTTCAAGTGACGTTGTCAATGAAAACGTAAGAGACTTCTTCAATATTGCTTTTGACATGTCATAGTATTATTTGTAACTCGACCGCAATTCCTTTCATTTGTTATCATTATCATTTATGATAACATAACCGTTATCATCTTGCCCTTATCGGAATCATTTGTCAGCGGGTCTTTTTCTTCCAAACATCCCTATCAGCCGTCATCTCAGTATTCACTCCCTGGTTTTTCATATCGTTCATTCCATCCATCTCTTCTTAGGTCTCCGCCTTCCACTAAACCCGTCTATTCATGTTTAAAAATATTTTTTTGTACTCGTCGATTAAAATCTGTGTATTAAGATTTCATAGAGAATACTGCAACGTCACTCTTTTCATCGTTGACACTTCCGAAACAACCGAAATAACCATTTCGATACGCTCAAGACAACTGAAAAAAAATTGAAAATAGAACTTCGTATTTCAATAATAGAATGTGTCCTTGTTTAAGGAGACTCGATCCGATACAAAATTGCCAATCTATGGCGTTTCGGAACGTAGCAGCGTCGCGTCATCTGTCAAAAATCTATTTAAACTTGCTTCTGTATCCAGGGCACAAAAAAAATAAAAAAAAAACGGTTTGCGATTGGCTAGTTTTTAGCCAACAGAACAGCACAGTACTGCAACAATTACGGACGCCGCCGCCGTGGTTTGATACAAATGTCGATGTGGTGGTGATTGTATTAATGACTTAAATTTTTAATTTTAATGAATTCGTACAAAAAGTATTGTTCACAATAGCGTCATAATCAAGCTTTTTAATCTCGTACCTTACTTAGGCCACTCAGCAAGCTTCGTGGCCTAAACACGGTACTCGACTAAAAAGCTCTCTATTATAACACGATTATGAAAATAACTATCGTCACATGATTTTCATTTTAACGTGATCAATAAAATAACATGTCAAAAGCTATATTGTTTTACCGAATAGAATAGCGCCAGGCTGTTAATAAAATATGAGTAAGAATAGACATGCGCTTACGCACACGTATGCAAGCGGAAAGACAAACCGATTTAGGTGCAGTCCGAGTCGTCGGAGCGCCGGGCGCCCTTGACGCCGCCAGTCGGGCTATTCTACAATTCCCAGCCGAGCTCATTTATTAAAATACACTGGTTGACCCCTCAACGCGTAAGCATTACTTGTTTTGACGTGTCTCGATCTTGGTCATACTCCGGCGCAGCGTTGTCGAAATATTTAAAAGAATAACCCTACAGCTCTTTATCCTCCTTAGGTCATTCACTCCGTTTTTTAAACCCTTACATTTTGAAAGGCAACTTTAAAAAGTGGGCCGAGGCACGGGGACTATATTTAACTGCCACACTCAGTCAGTTAATGGCATTAAGTCCAAGATAAGTCGTTCCTTAATAGTGACGATTACACAGTATACTTACAAGTTTGAAAAAAGAACGAGTTAATTGTTTCTAAAATGTCTCCCAGTATACGGCGATAAATCTAGTTGGTAGAAGTAAATTGATTCAATGAGGTTTTCTTAATAGAGACAAATTGAATGGAGTTTAACGGGCAGTTGATGGAGTTAGATGGATCTGTTAATGAAGATTAGTTGGGACAGGAATTGATTGGTGAAGTCATTGCTAATTTTACCTTTTGTTAATGTTTTTTTTAATGACTAAAATCAAGTATCGTGGCGTTGTAAATGTTGCAAAATAAATGTCATTATTGATAGGTAGGTACACTATCTACAATGTATGTCCATTTTGTTAATGGACGAGTAGTATCAGTGCCCCTTAATTACTTGGCAAATTTTAAAATTATTACTTTTAAAAAAAAGTTGTTACTAATAAATAAGTGAGTTTGAATCTGAATTAAGCTTTACTAAAATAACTGTGTAAAATAGCAATAAATAGTGTGTAAATATAAAAAAAAACAAATCCAATTTCAACATGATTACCTAATCCTAATTACCTAAAGTACGATTATTTATGCAAAAAACGTATAAGCATCCACTCTGCGGAATAGGTACGGCTTTGTTGCGCAGGTTCCGCTACGTGGTCTGCAGATATTCTGGGAAAAAAAGGTTTAAAAAATAAAAAACCGCCGTGGGGCGCCAACTTCAGTTTGACTGACCTATTACCATTTTAAAATAAATTATGCTTTGTATTTTCGAAGGCCCTTTTTATAAAAATATTTCATTTATGGTGAAAACCGCATAAAAATCCGTTGTGTGGTTTAAAAGTTAGCGGATATATACAGACAGACAGACTAACGCAGAAAGCGACTTTGTTTTAGACTATGTAAAAAAGAAATAAAAACTTATTGTCTCTAACTGGCTGGTTGTGACTTTTTATAAAATTACGAGCCCGGATAATGGTACACATGAACTCATGAAGTATTTGCAAACCATTTTAATTCCGCAATTATTTCGTTTTGGATTCGCCAGGCATATGTTAGGCAGGCATGTGGATAGTAATTAGCTAACGGTAATACTTGACTGTACCGTTCAGGGCGCTCTAGCTATAGAACGGATTGTGCACAGACTGTGTCTAATGTCTGCGCTGGTTTGATGCCCGCCTCCTGGGTGACCTGGCTCTTACCAACGTTAGGAGACATGTAAAGTAAATCCCTTCCAGTAGCTTTTTTTCGTTATAGAGGGGGAAATATTCTGCAAGATACTTAGGTACCCAGCGTATTGGGGAGACGCAGGGATATGTGCATTTTTGTCTATCCTATTGAGATTCCTTAAGTATCTAAGGACTAGTTTGGATCGTTTAAATGCAATATTTTAACTGTATTAGTCAAATTTCAGCATACAACCTCTATTTACATCGATATGAATTGTCTAACTTTGAGCATGTTGGGATGGGTACGAAATTTAACCACAATTAGATCGCAAGTTACAGTCCTTTGCCAGTATCACTAAAACCTAAATGACTCCTAAATTCATTAGCAGATTGCAAAGTTAAAATTATGGTTTACTAATGTTATACCAAATCGTCATTTGACAAGCATTTAAAAAATGTTTCATTTCGCAAAGAGTATCTCTTTCCCGCCGCATTATTTTACAATTTCGTGTGGTCAAAAGTCTTTGGTAATATGTAATGGGTAATGGTCTAAGCACAAACACGTTCTTGCGAAATAAAAGTATGTAAAACGATACAGTTTGTCAAATGATGATTTGGTAAAGTCAGGATACCATTTTGTCATCTACATATATGTTAATAGCTGTGTTAATATTATTATTTGACATTATAATGTCTCTGGAGTACGGCGGTTAACTGAGTCGTCTAATGTTTTTTATGCCGGCGACAGCACCAAAAATCGTCTCTACTCGCCGAGTCAAAAATTCAGTAGTATACATAAACTATCTACCTTTAATCATGAGCAATTTCCGTACCCGTAGATTAATTGTTTCATTGAATACGTGCTGCATAAATTGCCTGTCTGAGTGCAGCCAAAATTGTACATTTCACTACAAGTCGACCTAGAGACCGAGGGCGTAAAGCAAGGTCTGGCTTGTTTTTAAGATTTTAGGGCTAAATGACTCTTAAGTTTAACTGCCTCGCTATTGCCTAGCGCACTCGCAATCGCAATCGGCTTCAAAGTGGAACAATTGTTTTCATTTTGCATGCAGACTCGCCTACGGACTGTCAAAATGAAAACGATTGCGATTGCGACTGCGATAGGCACTAAGCCCTCAGGACCTCTATTCTACTGGGTTAAACCATATTGTCCTTGACATGTTCGCATGTTACCGTATTGTCAATGTTACTACAGATCTTATTTACTCGACGGTTTTTTTTTTCGCAGTGGAGTTAAAACACCGTAAATATTTATTATTTACGGTGTTGCTGTATTATTAAAAATATTTATTACGAGTATTAAAAAAAAAACTGTACTTATGTCATTACAATGCAAATCGCCGAATTAAAATGATCTCTTATCAAATATTTTTCTATGAAAACTGGAGTTCCTTTAGAGTTATTCCCATTATCAGTCATTCTTCAGTGGGTTCTTCCTTACATGTTTTCATGTCCATACTACCTTCTGCCCGCGACTTCGTTCGTGTAGATTTCGAATACCGTTATTCCCCTGGGAACTTTGCAATTTTCCGGGATAAAATGTAGCCTGTGTTAATCCAGGGTATAAGCTATCTCCATTTCATTTTTCATCAAAATCCGTGCAGTCGTTGCAGCCTGAAGGAGTAACAAACATCCATACGTCCATACATACTGACGACTTGACGACGTGCTGGCCTAGTTGGTAGTAACCCTGCCTACGAAGCTAGCTAGCTAGGTCCTGGGTTCAAATCCCGGTAAGGGCAGATATTTGTGTGATGAGCGCGAATATTTGTTCCTGAGTCATGGATGTTTTCTATGTATTTAAGTATACATTTCTCTATATAAGTAGTTATATCGTTGTCTAGTACCCATAGTACAAGCCTAGAGCTTAGTTTGGGATCAATTGGTGTAACATTGTCCCCTGATATTTTATTATTTATTATCATACAAACTTTCGCGTTTATAATATTAGTAAGGATATCCACGTTACGTAAGACACACCCACAAGCCTAACGTTTCGAACCCTGGTTCGTAGATCTAGAGCTTCGACCGTAGGTATACCTACATAGATAAATATGTTGGTTTTCGTTATACCATCCACCTACGACTCAATCCAGCAGTTCAGGATAAAGATTAGATTAATATATATCTAACACATATTGTGTTGTACAACATATAGTACAACATACAGTAGGATTTACTTAAGTTTTTTACCTACTTAGCATGTCTTGTAAGTACTTGTAAGTAAACTCCTACATATTCAACAGATTGCATGTCTTAGAAGAAGCCATCGAACAACTAGTTTTCTGTGAAAGTAAGTAGACTTAGTGCCTATTTCGCCAGAAATTATCATAATATCTATGCATTATTCCAGTTATAACCAGTTTTCGAAAATGACTCAATACTCGGCTCCCGGCAGGTAGGCATACTACGGCGGCTAAATAAGGAGTGGGTATCAACCAACCTCCAAATTTGGAAGCGAACCTGACTGTTATTACTGATGTCCACATGATTAAATTAACGGCTATAAATAATAACATCTACTCGTATAAGTAAATGTGATAGGTACGTTACCTTTACATATAGTACGTTAGTGTACACCTCGTCTGAAGCACTACTTGAATTTTCTAGCTAGACTGTTTTTACAAACGAATGATCATAGCAGCTTTAGGTATTCGGTGTTTGGAACTAGTAAGTTAATTAAATCACGGCTGTTTCCCAGAGGGGTTGGCAGAGACCACTTCTTTCCACCTGCTACGATCCTGACAAATCTCTTTCGCTTCTTTTACATTCAAACATAGAGTCATGCACGCACGTCGGTTGCTGGTGCTTGAGATTCGGCCCCTTTCTAGTATTTCTCCGATTTTATTACAAAAAGTTTCGCTCCGTAATAGATAACCTTATATCTTTTTTTTTTTTATTTAGTCAACTTACTTTACTTGTAACGGGTAGGTGAGACATTAGACATAGACACGCCGACTACGGCGAAGCTTAGCGACGACACCGACAGCTACGCACTCAGCGACAACGTGCACGTGCGTACACACACACACACACACACAGACACACACACACCACACACCACACACCACACACCACACACCACACACCACACACCACACACCACACACCACACACCACACACCACACACCACACACCACACACCACACACCACACACCACACACCACACACCACACACACCACACACCACACACCACACACACCACACACCACACACCACACACACCACACACCACACACACCACACACCACACACACCACACACACCACACACCACACACCACACACACACAGTGTGAGTAGGTACCTAAGTATGTGACTATTTTACAGAATTAAAAAGTGCGCAGACCATACGCCAACCGTCTAGCAAGAGGAGTGTTTTGTAATAAATAATGTACCTATTTTCTAATAAACGAAAATAGTCAGTTTAGGTCTCTGTTCGGGGCCATCTAAACATGTGTTAAGATAGCTCCCAAATAACATTAATTAATTATTTGAGTATATAAAAATTAGATACCGCCCAATCCAATAAGTTATTATTAGTCGTTATCAGACAATATTATTAAAGACAGTTTACCTTAATCTGAAATGCAACAACACTGTGATAAAAGGTAATACTGCGACAATAGCCTATTAGGTCGATAAAAATTGTGTCACATCATCAACATGGAACAAACTATTATGGAAATGGAATTTAGGATTACAACCGCTATGGCAGACATTAGTTGCTGTCGTATTTCACATTCACGTAAATTGTCTTTTAAAACATTTAAAACTAGTTAACTTAATTTTAAACGGAATCTAAGTAGTTTTTTAAATTCTATAGTTTGATAGAATTCAGTTTTTGTTGGACAAACTTAATAATAACTTCGCTGCTGTAATCAATAAACTAAATTTTTATATCATTTTAGACTCTCCATTAAACAGGCCAAGTTTTAGATAAGCAACACTACAGGTGTTAGTAATATTTTTTTACACCGTTCGATGTTAAACTTACCGCAAGAAAAACTCAGTTTTGTTGACAGGGTCTTAAAGCAAATTTAATCAGCAATCTTTCACAGCAAACATAACTAAAAAAATGTAATAAATGTGACCGTGGCATCGAAAACGGTAAAACAGTGTACCGCATTTCCAAAATTTTGTAAAGTTGAGATATATCTCGTTTTTGGTGCGACTTTTACAAAACGAGATTTTATTATATTTTGCCCAATCCTGAGCTGAGCTATCCAGCTCTGTAGCCCCACTATCTCCCAGACACTCTGTATAATACATTCTGGTTTATGAACGGGTGTTACAGAAAACTAACTGGTTAATAATAAGGAGCGATAGGACACTACATCCGGCGTGTCAAAAGATTAAAAATATAAAAAGGCGACAACAGTTGGCTATCAAAACAATCGTTGTAATTTATACAGTGATGTCATTGTAAGGCCGTTGTATAATAATGGGCTAAGGGAAGTGTCGCACAATGCTGATAATTATCACCATAGTTTAATACAACAGCCATACTCTATTCACCACAACAATAGTGCACTCACAAATTACAAATCACTGTCCTTGCTTACATTTCCTATGGCCTGTTTTACTTACGTTACCACAGAACTATATCGAGATAGAAGGAGAGAGTTCGTCGATTTATATGAGAACCGAGCACAGAACTATATCGAGATAGAAGGAAAGAGTGTATGTACCTCGCGTGCTAAAAAGAGGTGCTGAGCGCCCCATTGCTCGCCGCGATGCTCAGTCCGCTCTCGACCGGTGTCCGCGTGTGACGTTTGAATATAACAACAAAATGCCCTCTTTCTCGATAATTATCTGTACAAACACCACCAAAAAAGTAGGAGCTGTAAATCAGGATATTTCCTTTCATCGGTAAGTACTCTTTGCCCTTAAATATCTGTTATTATTTATAAAACAATTTATTTTGTTGCTCGATATTAATTTCATATAAACAGTAGCGGGCGACTCTGTGTCTAATGCTACTTTTCCATTGCTGCTTTAATTTGACGCGCCAGACTTGGCATGCATTGAAAATCAGCAACGAATATTAATACAAACCAAACTGTCGAGCACTTGTTTAATTTTAAATTATCGTTATACTATAAATATTATCTATTTCTTTTTGACTACCTACTACTTCATCAGTCATCACACGGCTACATAATAGTAGGTCTAAATAAGCTTTTGTTACCGACTGTACTTTTTTTTGGAAAATCTGTACCGGCTTAACAATAACAAACTACCTATTGAGTCCTAACACGGCGAGTCAACGTTAAGAATGTCGGAGATCCTGTCGCCACCTTCCGACTCCCTCATCAGATCACCTCAAAGATACTATAATATTGCATTGTCATCGAGTTTACATATGTGGTCCAAATTTCAGCCCATTCGGTTAACAAGAAGTGGGTCAAATTTAATTTGTAAGGTTTGACCTGTACATACATACAAACTTACATACATACAGATCTACATATTCTACATACATTGCAAGTTAAATAAAAGGTTGTAAAAATAATTATCGTCTTTTCTGTTTTCAAAATCGATTTTAATCGATTAAGAAATCGGCATTGAAAATCGCAGGGTACAACACTACATCTTACTTTTGACAGAAAAATGAGAATTCAACCTTGAACGCGTCTCGACAAGTGCTCGACAGTTTGGTTTGTATTAATTTTCGTTGCTGATTTTCAATGCAAGTAAAGTCTGGCTCGTCAAATTAAAGCAGCAATGGAAAAGTAGCATTAGACACAGAGTCGCCCGCTACTGTTTATATGAAATTAATATCGAGCAACAAAATAATTTGTTTTATAAATAATAACAGATATTTAAGGGCAAAGAGTACTTACCGATGAAAGGAAATATCCTGATTTACAGCTCCTACTTTTTTGATGGTGTTTGTATAATTAATTATCGAGCAAGAGGGCATTTTGTTGTTATATTCGAACATCACACGCGGACACCAGAAACGTAGTGATTATATTCTCTTTGGACACCGGTCGAGAGCGGACTGACTGAGCATCGCGGCGAGCAATGGGGCGCTCAGCAGTGTGAGCAGCAATGTGAGCGGTCGCCCCATAAAATGCCGTTGGAGAGGCCTTATTTTGAAAATTGACCTTCGCTGTTACGTTAGCTATATCCCTTTCTTTGGATTTAGTCTCGCATGACCGGGATTTAGCTAACCTAACTACAACAACCTTCGATTTTCAAAGTTGGCCCTCAGGGCTAAAGGAACATCTGCTACCGAGCACCGGGAATAGTACGTTATGCTTGCTGTAACAACACAACAATAATTCATTGAGTGTTGGACAGCAAGGCGGACTACTACTACTACAGGAAAGTGAATAGGGCCCCTTAATGCAAGCGTTAGAAGAGGTTTGGCGGCCAACACGCCGCACCGACGACCACACATTATTAAGGTATGTCTAAAGCCGACGACATGGTACACATGACAGGTGAAATAAAGCATATTATATACATTCAGTAGAGGCATATTATAAAGGCGAATATAGACCTCTATATCCTCTACGTTAAATGCAGCGCGCTCTTTCGTCTTAGAATATCCATTTTATTGTGATTTTTAAATGGTTACATTATATTCTTAAAGTAGAATCAAAATTTGACCCCCTTGTTCATATACGTATAATATACGTAAAGTATGCTTTGTCACTCTCTGTTAAATTCAAATGTCACTATGCAAGATAAGGCCAAGCATATTTGAATAACAGAAATACAGTTTTCGTTATCACTTATCACTTATCACTTTATACGCGGAAATTTAATCTTTTTAAGCCTTTTATAAGACACTTCTCACACTTATCAAGTTTTTTACCTATAAAGTTCTAAGTCCAATTCGGAACGCCATTTTTTTTCTCCGATTGTGACAGTTATAAAAAAAATGGGCACTCATGTCAGCAAAATTTTTCGTACAACAAAAATGGCGAGCTCTCCAGAAATTCAACAGTTCATCAAAGAGGCAATCTCTCAAGAAAAAGTAGTAGTTTTTTCCAAAAGCTATTGTCCTTACTGTACGATGGCAAAGGAAGTGAGTACAATATATTTATTTATGTAGAAATATAATAATTAACTTTTTGATTCTTAAAACTTTAGATTGTTTTTAATTCAGGGATTATTCCTAAGATAATTTGATTTGAGGTACTCTGTTATTTGCCTATGATTATTACTTGAATGTCCCAATTGAACAATGTTAAAACCGCAAAGTATGACTCAGAGGAAAACACATAATTTGTGCGTCATCCTACAACTTTACAACCCTGTTTCAGGTTTTCGAAAATGTGAAACAACCTTTCAGGGTGATCGAACTAGACCAGCGAGACGATGGCTCTGAAATCCAGGGTAACCTCGCACAGATCACAGGATTCAGAACGGTGAGTTGTAACATTTTATCTGTAAAGACATGTATGTCACATCCTTAATTTCGGGTTCTGCTTCAGTCGAGACAGTTCAAACTTTTTTTTTGTAGCAAAACTGTTGCGATAACCACGGGTTGTCGTTTTTTTTCTTCTAATTATTCTGCCATCGGCTATCATAGCCATAATCAGATGGATTGTTGAATATTCATAATTTATAGGTGGTGTTCCATTCCATTGAACACCATCACTATGTTATGCGAGACTTATATTGTTATAAGTGACTCTGGCAATATGTTCATAAATGTATCAATTAGCTTTTTTAATTACTAGAAATTGATATCTTTTTAAACTTGAAACTGAATATGTTTTTGTTTAAATGGTACAAATTCAAATAAGAAAAAGCCTCACAATCTTATAGTCAATTATATATTGATCTATTTATAAACAATTAGCCAACTTTCATATAGATACTCTACAGTGCAGTAAAATAAATAAATAAATATCAGGGGACAATGTGAATCAAATAGACCTAGTCCCAAACTAAGCTCTAGACTTGTACTATGGGTACTATAAACATACTTATATAGAAAAATACATATGTAGGTGGTCCTCAAAAACAAAAAGTGTTTAAGTATTTTTCTCCTCAAGTTTCTCTTTATTTCAAAGTACGTGAAAATAGGCTATACCAAGCTTTATTGCAATTGAATAAACTTTACAGGTTGTCCATACTGTTAAGATTGTTTCATATAGAAATGTATACAGCTTCACACATCTAATAAAAATATCGAATGAAAAAGGCTTTGAACAGATCATGACACTGTATTCTGTGTTGCAGCAGTAGGCAATGAATGTTCTACTCCTTTTTTTAATAGTTAATTAAGTAAAAAAAAGAGTGTTTTGTTTTCAACAACACCATAATATTACATAATTTTATACGTCAATCATATTATACACGCCGACAATCCTAGGTCGCTGTCGTGTGTCATTTGAAGTCATCGCACCAAAAATGCTACAAAAAGTATGATCACTGCTCATCAAACATATTTGCCCGTGCTGGCAATCGAACCTAGGTTTGTTAGCTTTGGGCAGGGTCACTAATGACTAGGCTAATGTGTCATCAAAGCCTCGGCAGGGTCTTCAAGCTAGAAAACCTAGTTGTTTAAAACTTGTTATGCATGTTCCAGGTCCCGCAAGTATTCATCAATGGCACCTGTGTCGGCGGGGGCTCTGATGTGAAGGCCCTGCATGCCTCAGGGAAGCTGGAAGCTATGCTCATCGGCTAACTTACATCAGGGACACAACAACTAAAAATTTCAGTACAATCATGCCATATTTATTCACGGTGACAATTTAAGGGCTTGTCCTAAAAAAAAAACAAGTAAACCTTTTTAGTTTTTATCTCTACAATGAAATAAAAAGAGTAAATAGCTGTAAAAGAACAAAAAAAGACTACAGAAATAGAAAAAAGTTAAGACAGGATTAGTTATGAAATTGTTATTCTGCCAATGATCTCACTCAATGAATTATTTTCAACCTCATAACTATCTATGCTTAGTTTTTAATATTACTCCTGAATTCAAGTATATTTTAAGAGTTTCTACATACTCAGCAAAATAATAAAATTAGATTGTATTTTTATATTTTGTGCGTTTATGTGACTATTTTAATGTCACAATTAATTTATTCTGATTAAATTAAAATAAACTTAAGTACAAAATATGTGTTCTCAGCTCTCCAGCAATTTCAAGGCATCAAATAATATGTAAATACTAAATTAGGAATCACTTATTTCTGAAATATAGTTGAAAATGTTATTTTTTGCATATTATTTAAATAAATCCTGTTTTTGTAATAAATAGTTTTATTGTGTGTGCCATAGTTAAAAATTTGCACACTATTGGCTTGCTTGCTAGGTTTAATTTGCTCTGTCAGTTGTACTCCACAGTTGGCTCTAGCCGTATACTGAAAGTCGTGCCACTGACACCACCGTCGACCACAACCAACACAAGTTAAAGATTTACTGCTGCACTCGGAGTCATCAATCAAATTGAATATTAGTTAAGTGACGTGTTGTCTTATTCTATTGCTGCAAAGAAAGTGGCAGCAGCAACTTTAATCAAGCATTAAATTTAATTGACGTCTCTAGAGTGCAGCAGTACAGAGACTTTGTTTCCTGTAAATTAAATTGTAATTGCATAGCATAGCAAACATGTTTGGCGTGTGACACAATTTGTATTGACGAAAGGCGTTTAAAACTCAGCTAAACAACCTATGAACAGGGGGCCATTTGCAATGTTAAAAGATAGCGGATGTGTAATTTGTTAAAGTTGTGTATTTCGGTGTTCAAAGTTCTTTTCTGATAGTGATTTGTGTTTTTTATGCCTTTGTGTTGCACAGTAATACAAGACTTGGACTTATTTCGTGTGTTTGGCATCTTACTTCTCGTTTCAAGAGGACTCGCAGTGGTGCAGAGGTTAAAACAATCTTGACCTCTGTCCTACATATCACCGTACAACGTTATATACTTGACACTGGCGAAATCACTTCATTGTGGAAACGCCATATCCCTGCGGTAGTAGCTGTTGTAGTCGCCGCGGGGCAAAGAAGAAGAACCTATGAATAGTGCTGAGATTTTAAACTATAAAAGCTTATTGCTTTTGACGGGTTATCGTGTGGTCAACGTTTTGGTAGCTCTTATCTACTTGAGTGTCTCTATTCTAAGCAGAAATACAAACCTATCGTCTTTGACCTTTTATCAATCCCGTCTTTACCATAAGCGCACCCGGGGCCCGTGCCCAGGGCCCCGAAGGACCAACAATTTCTCACATTTATTCTCAAAACCTTGTCAGGCAAGGCAACAGTGAGCAGGGAAACGGCAAAGCTATCAAAATTCGAATAGTACTTTTAGAAATAATTATAAAAAAATTTATAAACCATAAATTATCTACAGAAAGATGTTGAGCATCCTGTTGTGAAACAAGAGAATATTTAACTACTTAAAGAAGACTAGCTGCTGCCTCGACTCTGTTCGCGTAGAAGACGTTTGTTTCTCTTACCCCGGGAACTATCCAATTTTCCCTGATAAGTATATCAGAATTGGTTCACCGGTTTGTCGTAAAAGCATAACAAGCATACAAAGTTACTTTATAATATTAGTATGGATACATTAAATTTATAATTTTGACTTTGTTGGTGGGAACGTGTTCGAGACAACGGTATTTTATTCTAATTTATAATAAACAATCTTTGCCGTCATTTGATGCGTGGTGTGGCCAAGTACGTACAGGGCTTTCATGTACTCGTTCCACTCGGTAAAACAATATTCCTTCGGACATGTTATAGAATTGTTTTTAACACTGCTTCCGTTACTGACAAGTAAAAAGTTTATTCAGCCACAACAGTGCCGAGTGCGAGTCGGAATCGCGCACGAACAGTTCCGTATTTATCTATACAACATTAGCAAAAACAGCAAAAAATGTCTTCTTATATGGTAAGCCTCCTTAAATATTTATTTTATTTTAATTTATTTATATTTAAAGTAAATTCTGTGAATATTTCAAGTGTCTTATCTGTTGCCATTATTAATATCAAGCAAAAATCATGGGAGCAAGTAATAGGCATGGTCGTATGCGTTAAGGTCAAGGGACATTGGTTACATAGAAAAAACGTTAGCAATACGATACCATGTTTAAAACAATGTTTTACTTAACGAGACGAACAGAAGCTCTATCTGAGCCTCTACGGCTGCCACCGAAGTGACTTTCTTATTAGAGCAAAAGACCAAAGCCGTTTCTGCCCTCGCTTAATTTAGCATGCTCTCATTGACTCATTCTAGGTCCTCCTTGTAAGACTGGGTGGTGAAGCATGGTACGCCGTAAGCGTAAGAGTTTTGCATTTGGCATTGGCACTTCGTCAGGATTTCTTATCAAGTGCCTATTGTATTCCAATAATTAAACGAGTATTTGTGAACCATCTTAAAAAGTATTTTAAGTCCTTGCTCGACTACCCTCGCCCACACCCAAGTTCGACCATCATGACGCTCCCTTTACCCAAAGATGGGGTGGGTCAGAACAGGTCAGAACTGTTTGTATATTCAAAGGCCTGGCTATAAATATATGCAAATACTTCGTGACGTGCATTTGAAACTCATGTTTACGAGTAGTATGGGTAGGTAGATAGTTATTTTTTTCATTTAACCGCTGCTTTAAATGAAAAAAAATACATTTAAAATGTAGGACCCACGAACTATGTAACTGACTATACGATGCCTTTAGGCATGATTGTTATTGCTCCTCCGTAAAAGGACCATTACCACTTTAGTACGAATTCTAGTTCGATGTTGGTCCATGTACCATTGGTTGACTGTTAATGTTTGCATGTGTAAACAAACTGCACTGGAATGGCGTGACAGCGTGGTATTTGCGAAGTTTATGTCTACGCGGATATTTGGAGTTAGGGAGGTTTTTTTTTTCTTTGCGCCGCGGCGTCTTGAACAGCTACTACCGCGGGAATAATTATGGCGTTTCCACAATTAAGTGATTTCGCCAGTGTCAAGTATATATAAGTATAAATCAATATAGCAATAAAACACAATCCATTCTTTAGGAAGATTGGTGGCAACGTTGTACGGTGATATGTAGGACATAGGCCAAGATAGTTTTAACCTCTGTACCACTGCGAGTCCACTTGAAACGAGAAGTAAATTATGCCAGGATACACGAAATAAGTAAGAACTTTGAACACCTAAATAAAAATTAAAACAAATTACACATCCGCCATCTTTTGACATTGCAAAGGGAGGTTAATTGTTAACATTACTTAACGACGCCCCTGCCGTGTCATTGGGTGGTGTTTAGGACAAGTAGGCTGTCATTTATACTGCCCGTCATGTAAAAAGAATGCTGACCTTGGATGTTGTTATTTCGTAAAACGATTAGAATAGAGACTAGAATTGAGTGAACTCATCCAAGATCAGCGTTCTTTTCACGCGACGGGCATTATAACTGTCGTTTGTAGTACTGTTTTTGCAGAGGCGTTGTCTGCTTATCGAGACCAAGTCGTTAAGCTCGGAGGTTTTACGTTAATAACAGCAGAAATCAGTTCTTTGACACCTAATTATGTATCAAAAGATTTTTCTTAAATAATTCACGCAAGAGTTTCCTCATTTATACTAGGGTAGGGGCACCAAAAGATGAACGACACCCAAAAGCTGAACACTCGATCGAAATAATCACATAACTAAATCGTGACAAATATTACATAGTTCGGAATTTATTTTTCTTAAACAGCAACTCTTTGCTTACACCTCCATTAAATCTTAACATAGTATTATATTCTTTTTGGCCGTTATCGGTCGTCGTTCTGGAGCTTCCCGCCGAAAACGTCGATAGTATGGGAAAATAGATAAGGACAGTGCTCTCCAAATTTAAGCTTTTAATTACATATAAAATTCAATAATTGTCAGTCTTAGAAGGATTTGCTTGGTATGTATTCTTGATTAATCACTCTTTTATTGGAGTTATACGATATTTCTTTTTTCTTGTTAGTTAACGAGAAATATGCCGTTCAAGTAATGGTTTCAAAAATATATACCTAAGCCAATACTTGAACGGTGTTCAGCTACTAGGCAAGGCGTACTTTTTTTAAAGCTTCTTAATAAATCGTACTGAAATGACAGATGGAAAATTTAGAACTTAAAATGATCGTTAAATGCTATTGTATCTTTAAACCAAAAGATGAACATAGCTTTTGATGTCTAATCCAATGATTTTGGAGTTTTAAATACTATGGAAACTATCACTGTTCAATAAAAAATGTGTGCCTAATACTTGAACGAATTAAATTTACTAGTTCATGTTTTGGATTCTATTCCAATATGTGAACACCTAATTGATTTTGTTTGTACATTTCATAAATTCTGTGTCCTAAAATTGAACTAAGTAAATTCAGTCGTTCAACTTTTAGGCATAGTTTTATAATATGAACACTAGTAGTAGTATACTAGTAGTATTTATGGAAATGTTTACTAATATTATAAATGTTAAAGTAACACTTTTTGTCGGTTTATCTGTTTAAAAAGATAAGTAACTAAGTAGTTTTGCTAATGATTATTGATAAAAAATACTAATTCGTTGTTTTTATGACACAAATAACATAAAAAATAGGAACCTTATGTACGTAAGTAATATTAAATAAATGTAAACAATTAAAAAATAAAGAATATTTCGTTAACTCGCATTTTATTGCTACAAGTGAAAAGAATTAAAATGACATAGGTATTTTATTATGTTAGTTCAACTTTTGGGCCCCAACCGTTCAGAATTAGGGCACGCTGTTCATCTTTTGGGCAAATCGGTACATTTTTGGTTTCAATGATTTTTAGAAAAATACGGAGATATAATAACAGGCTTTATAACAGTCATTTTCAATCTAGACCATATACTGTATCATATAAAAAAATTAAATAGGGTGAAATTTGTTACTTTCACTGAATATAAACTGTCTAAAGTTGGTGTAGTCGCTTAATCGTTCATCTTTTGGTGCTCTTACCCTAGGTATTTAAATGCCTAAAGCGATTATGGTGATTCTTTTACCATATTATTACTGTCGGCAACACAACCTTGTCTCAGTGAAATTTATGGCAGAAGCTTATTAAATCTGTACTCTGACAAGGAAAGGAGCGAAGAAGGGGACAAAACATGTACAGTCAAGGGCATTCATATCTATACAGCCAAATATATGTATTTACACGGACCTTATTGTTAGTGGCATAAAGGTGTATAGATACTTTTGACGTCTTGGGAACGTAACGTACTTATGCCTTTCACTGTACGTGTGAACGTGTAGCCGGTGGGTGATTAAACATTGCAGAGAAGTATCTTAGGATTTCATAGATTACGTGACTTTGAAATAGTTCTATGGTGGTCGAGAAACCACCCACCAGTCTAGGACTTCGATAATTTTAATATTTTTTTCGTTTTATTTTATTTTATATCTTTATTATTTAGTAGAACTTCACTGAGTTTTACATAAATAGGTCGTATTCATAAACGTTGCATGCATGTAGTGACCCTTGGGGAAGGTAGGTTAGAAAGTAGATTTTTTGTGATGCAGCAAGAAAAATAAGTGGAAAGTCCATTTTTTTCTTTCTTTATGCATCACAAAAAAATAAAAAATATGCGTTTAACAGAAAATGAAGTAATCTAAATATTTTTAAAGTAAATAGTAGATAGCTTTTATAATAATCAAAACAAGTTCATTTTCTTTTCTTTTTTAACCGACTTCAAAAAAATAAGGGTTACAGTTTGTTTGTATGAATTTATGTTTCTTTTTTCTTCTTTTCATTGCATAGAGAAGGCAAACGAGCACACAGGCCACCCGATGGTTAGTGGAAACTGTGACCCATAGACATTAACATTCGCAACACGGCAAGCCTAAGACTAAAAATGCGTTGCCAAATCTGAGGACTAAGATGGAATGCCTGCATAGCTGCTTGCATAGCCAGTCATTACACCGGCTGTCTTATCCCCAAACTAGAACACAACAATGCGAAAACTGCTGTTTGGCGGTAGGTAATGGATAAGATGGTGGTAGCGATCCGGACGGACCCGGCACAAGGTCCTACCACCCGCAAAATGTATGTAAATTATGTATTATTAAAGATGTAAGTTATTTGAAATAAATATGCGAATAAAATAACTGTTTTAAAGACAGAAAACCTCTTTCAAAAAACAAAAAAAAATCTTTTAAAATGGCAGGTGTGAGTGCAACTGAATTGCGCGACTTACAAAATTTTTAACCGAAAGCGAACTTCAGCTGTAAATTTTTTTTCATCACACTTGCTCGTAAATGGTGTTATTCCATGCCTGTATACAGAAGGACAATGGCCTAAATTGTTCCCGCGGGAATTATGGCGAGTTTGTCATCCCTAGGGAGTAATGACTTTCTTTTTAAAATTTGCAACTCTTTCGTACATAATTTCTGACTAAGGAGGTTTAATTTTCAGCCAAAAATTAAATCGTTTTCTAATTTCATCTTTAAAAATTAGCTATAGACTAACTTATATTACACAAAACCTATACGCTTCATTAAACTTCATTATTTTTATACCTATTTCAAGTTTATATCAACATTTATCATTAATTTTAGTAATTATACATTTTTATCAAATTGGCTAAATCTGGCTCGAATCCAGGTCGAAACTAAACGCAGTTATTATCTGTGGTAGAGGTCACAAAAAAAAATCGTTTCCATTTACGTTCCCGTTCGTCAAAAGTTATTTCTTTATATTTTGCAGAGTTAAAGTGTTTTCTCTTTGTTTTTTTTCCTCGCAAATGTGATGAAAACCATTGTGTGTATCACAGGCAGTAAGGGGATTACTAACTCGAGTCATTAAAAGCCCTCCGCCTTCGGCGTCGGGCTTCTAACACTCTCGTTAGTAATTCCCTTCATACTTCCCTTGATGCACAATGTACTATTAATGTTGAGGCATTATAAGCAGGTGGATTGATGGGGATTTTAACTATGTATGAACTTACTCTAAGGCCCGTATTAATAAACTGATCTCAATTCTAATGCTCGTCTCGAGATGCGTCACAAATGACCCTAATTTTTGAGTCAGTAAAATGACTGATATATGTATTGTTTTTGTATTTGTATCTATAATTGTATGTAATATATGTATCTATAAAAATAAATCGTAACTTTTCTAGGGTACAACCAAATCAAAACAGCAGTAGTTATTGGTTGCAAGTAAACATCGCTGCACACTATTTATGATTATGCAAATAATCTTTCGAATCCCGCGTCACCCCTTGCCGGGCGCCACAATCGGGCCGAATTAATTCTGGAGATTTCTCCATAAATCCGTCAGAGAGTCACTTGTCCCCTGTAAGCGGTTTATTACGCTCTCGGGATGAAAACATCAGGCGCCCAAGGCCGTGCGCAGGATCACTACCCTCCCATGAAAGACTACATAAATACAGTTCAAACGGTAACCTAAATTCAACTCTATCTCCCTGTAATGTAGTAGTTTATTCTACAGAAGCTCCAACAGTTAAGTCGTTTTGGTTTAATAGAGAAGCACGGTACGCCGCGCCGTCGTCCGGGCGACCGTGCGCCTATTATTAATATTATATCTCCTATGTCATTGATAAAAGCACCTTTTTTGCGTAACGCCAGTGTTATGTCAATTGAGGTGTAGTGTAAGGGAGAAAGAGGGTAATGTCTTCGTTAGAAAAAAAGGGATGGAACTGCTGTCACATCTATAAATGAAAATTCAACCCAATTTACTACATAGCAAAGTTGAATTTTCTTTTTCCTTTTAGTACCTTATAAGATCTATTAGGTTGTGGGGGTAGCGGTTCCCCTCCCGCCGCCCCCGCCCTGCGAGCTTCGTCCGCCCTCCGCTAGTCGGCGCTGCACGCCCGCCCTAGCACAACATGCTACATTATACTCAGTACAAATTCACGTAAACAAACTACTGTGATTTATTATTTGTGGTTGTTTGAGCCGAGTCGATGTTGACTCAGCACTGCCGACGGGCTCATATTGTAAAGGTCGTGATGGCTTGTGATACCGCGTGAGAGAGGCGAGTGGGGGAAGGTGAGTCCTACGTTAGTTGTCATGCTTAGATACATTCTTTGAATCACTTTCTACTGTTGTTTGGGAAGGAGATAATATTTCTATATGTTTTCATTTTTAACGGTGAAATTCAGAATTATCGCCACAATGTTTGTTGTCGTCAAACAGTCAGAGTGAAATGTTTATGTACAGTCAGTTGGAATAATGAACTCACTTTAATGTTTAAAATATTTAATTTTGATTTGAAGTCGAATTATACCTACCATTAATCTAAGCGTTTAATTATCACATATTTATTGAAACATTTACTAAGATTATGTTTGTCTGTCGGTATGCGCGTCATAACCACCATACTCAAAGACAGCTATGAATCTGGTGTTTAATGAAAATATATATAAATATAAATAAAAAAAAACAAACAAAATAAGAAATAATTTTAAGATAAATATGTCAATTTTTAGAATGGCACTTACTAGGCGAAAAGGGGAAAAAAAATTAGGTATTTATTGTGTACACGTATTTTAAATTCATAATGTTATATGCAAAATATTGAGCTTCGAAGACGTCAATTCTCGTCGTTTCTTCCCACCCTACCAGCCAAACTTAAACTTAAACTCTCAATGTCCCGTTGCTGCCGTCAACTTAAGGATTTCCGAGATATATGAACTATGAATGGATACCAAATGCTGTCGGTTTTCAGGACAAGATTTATGCCACAGGGATGTACTTTAAGCAAAAGTAACAGTTACTTTAATTACGTAGTAGTATTTAATGCTTCAGAAAGAAGAAGGTGGAATGATTTGCATAAATTCAAATCAGACTGGCGAGGATTAGCCAGAACAAGAGATGACAGGAGAATTGAGGGGGCAGGATAAGATTTGATGCTTATAGAAAAATAAGGAGTAGAAAAGAGAGTTGACTGGAATTCTGGATTCAATAACCTATCATAACTTTGACAGTACGATAATATTTCAAAATAATATCGTATCGATACACGGACAGATGGCTGGCGTTTTTTTTAGCAACATGGTGTACTCGTAGCTCATATCGTGCTGGTTTTACTTAAAAAAATACATCCGAATTCATTATTTTGGGAGCTACGGTGCCATAGACAGAAACACATATACACAGAGATACAGATACACAGACACACACGTTAAACTAATAAAACCCTCTCTTTTTGCGTCAGGGGTTAAAAGAGGAAAACTGCTACGTTAAAATAGCTGCATCTCGAATAAAACTCCTGTAGCAATCGCAACCTCATTACTAAGAGGAGAGGACTGAATCTAGTATGGCAATCGAATCTGAGATACTGTTTATTACCTAAGGCACTGGTCCCACTGAGCTATAAATAAGCTGAAGCTCAGCGATGAACTATAAATGTATATCTCTCTCTTTTATTTACACGGGAGCGATTATCTTTTGTTCGTTTCTTGGGCGAGGAAATTGCCGATAGTTCATCGCTTACTCGCTCGCGGTGGGACCAGTGCCTTAGGAGGGCAGAAAAGTAAACCACCATTATAAGTCTCACCACCCAATCCTGTCGCAGAACTCAGCAGTAATTAATTACAATTATTTATGTACCTAACGGTAATCTTAATTTACCTCGGGTGCCTACGAAGTAGATATAGACAGGTACAGTCGGCGTTCTACTTAGCTGCACACTTTTGTGCCTTGTCGCTTTAACACCTTTGATAGATTAATGCAGCAGGTTAAACATGACGTTAAAGTGACAAAGCGCTAAAGTGTATAGGGCAAACGTGGCTTACGCTTGGACTGAGTTGCTTTGTCGACTAAAACTTGGACTGATGTATAAATGGTGTAAGATGCGAATAGGAGTCAACCTTCACCGCGCTGTTTATACGATATAAAGTATTTTATATAAAATTTAATATGCTAAGTAATATATTTATAATAAGTTAACTGAAAAGTTTATGCTCAGAATGCGATTTTCATACAAACGAGACTATTTCGAAGCCTTGGTTCCTCGCCAGGGGTTGTTTTGAGTGAGGTTTAATGGTGGATAGTCCGACGTGCAATAGAGGTGGTTAAAAGTCCTTAAGATACCTAACTGATCGCACAATCAGTTAACATCACAGCGGGAGAGTTTGGGTCAGCACTTGGATTTCCTTACATTTTATTGCCATTTTAGGTTTTTTCTGATCATGCACAATTCCGGCGTTAATCGCAGATTCATTCAGTTGGGTATCCTAGGCACTCTGGAAGTCCTGTATCGATGCGCGGGGTATTCATCATCAGATTTCACTAAAAGCTTTTTCTGGCGAGGAACCAAGGCTTCGAAATAGTCACTTTTGTATAAAAAACGCTCTCTGACCCGATATTTTCGCTCCTGTGTATTACTAAAAACAAAAAATATTTTTTTTTTTTTTTTAATTTAATATACCAATTACAATAACATTTGAATGGAATAACGTTATTTTGTTTAATGTTTTTTTGGTATAGCATTGTTATTCCGAATATTGTTACGAGTACTTTGAAATGAACCCTGATTCTGAGGGGAAGTCAACTATTCCGCCTAGTTGTGGCACTTCGCCTTGATACAAATCTAACCTAACCTAACCTAACCTAACCTAACCTAACCTAACCTAACCTAACCTAACCTAACCTAACCTAACCTATAGATTAGTTGAGCAATCATATGATTGTATGTTATGCGAAATAATTCAACCTAACAATATTATGGATTTCGCCTTCTATACATTAAAATTTTAGACCAAAAGTGCTTGAAACAAAAAATATGTATGCATAAAATCTAACATTTTTAGATCAGTACGGCCAGCTGATAACGTTTTTATTTTCGATCGACTCCAAATGTATGGAGCTGACATAAGCCGTTGACACCGTCCGTCAATCCTATATACAGATGTAGTGCATAATTGTTTTCCTTCGTATTTTCACGGAAAGGTACGAACGTGTCTTGCCATTTCAGTCGGTCACAGTACAAAAAGTACTGAGGTTGACTGAAGTAGCATGACACGTTCGTACGTTTCCGTGAAAATACGAAGGAAAACAATTATGCACTACACCTGTACAGTTAGCATTATGCATTTTGACTAAGTAGGTAGGGCCCTCAGCTCATATTGCGCTTATGCGCGTATTATGCCCGATCGATACAAGTCAATCCTTGCACCTAGGTCATCGAAGTACAATTTATGACCTATCCTTGGGTTAGGGGGTTTTTTACTGTAGTGACAGGTGCTCCTCTGTTCTAGGCAGTAAAAACAATATCGTATTTGACCTGTTACGGAATCGTCTTTCACTCGGCCACTTTTACTGTCAAGTAAATAAGAGCTATTAAAACGTTAACAATACGATGTCAAATCAAACACGATATGGTTGGCCCTAATGGCTCTAGTAGTCGCGTGTCACATATTGAGCCCAATGTTCGGTTATATTATTGCTGGTGACTACAGCAAAGTAGAAAACCTTCTTTTTAACTACGGAACCCTACTGCTTCGCAAATGCCGGAGTGTCCAAACTCTCATACAAACTTTCGACCCCTGTTTCACCCCGAACGGTTGAATTTCTGAAAAATCTTTCCTAAACGAGCACTCCAACAAAGAGAAACTTGCGTTCTAAATTTAAAGTTCGCAGAACTCTATAATTCTGAAGGTTTCAGAATGAAGGATTGGTACGTACATTTGGTAGAATGCCTTCGTATTTAAATAAGCAATGAATGCCCATATAACTTTGTGGAATCCGTTACCAACTGACATTAGGCAGCCTCAGTCTCAACTTAGTCTTTAGACTAAATATGTGTCAATTAGTCTGAACAAGTACTGCCTTGGCTCTTGTACTTAAACATATTTTTTAATTATTTACATTTATTTTTTATAATATTTTACTGAAGTTTATTATTATTACAATTTATATATTTATTGATATTTTTAATAATTTCAATTTGTTTCTCTTGGTTCACAATTACTCATAGATTGAAGATATTTATGTCTGTTGTATATAGTTATTATATATTTTGCTTTACTTACTTTAAAATAAGAAGTTTATATACCTGCATACAAATACTTTCATTAAAAGAATGTCATTAAGGCGGTAAAAATATAGATTACGATCGTACCATGGACAGGACAAATGACAGTCCTATTCTCGTCTCTGCGTAGGTACTATATCGATTGCTCTGCCTCTTACTCACGACTTCAACCGCGTCTTTGTTATTGTTATTAATTTGGTAACTAATAAATTTGAGACAAAGAGTAACCGATAAAGGACTATACTGTCGACAAAGTAACAAACAGAATGTTGTGAAAAATAAACCATTTAACTTTTTAAATTGAAATGCGTGGTTTGTGGCAAAAAAAAATAGTCGTTTAGTTTATCAAAATATACCTCTCAAGTAAAGTAAACGTAGCCGTAGCGTAACATCATTAATTACAGACAATTTCGTTTATTACATTTTCCGCGACTCGTACATCAAATAAAAACTCAAGTTTCGTGTACTCTCGACACAGTTAACGGTAAATTTAATTAACGTCTAACGATTTGGTTTCTCGCTACCTTAGAACAACTAATTAGTCAGGTGTCAGCCTCGCTGCCACCGGGATGTAAACGAACATTTTCCTCGGAAATCGAATATTTTCCTTTTATCTTTACCCTTATTAAGGACTTCCACATTCCGACTTTATTAAATAGGTATCATTTGTATGAGGAAAAACATCGCAGAGATAAACAAGGGTACGTACAAAGATCTCTTTAAGATAAATCTCCGGAATCCCTTTAATGATATGTCAGGGTTCTCAAAGCAATATGTTAACAACTTCGCTAAGCGTATCGCAGAACGATTCGTTTGCAAAACCATTAATTTCGAAAGGATTTAAAATGCATCCCCGGAGTCTGCAGTAATCTTGCATAAGATCTTTATAGCGGATCTGTCGATACCTACGGAGCTACGGCGCTACGGGTTACGAACGAAGGGGAACTCGAACGGGAAGGGCGAGGTTGTAAGGCGGAAGATGAGGCGCGCTACACACGCGTAGCTTTAGTGTTGTATCTGTGCACGCTGGTTTCAATGTAGAGTATCTGTGGAGATACGAGAGATTTGCGTCTGTGTGAGTGTAGCTCGTACCAAGTCTCATAGTGAGAGGACTATGCGAGACTGCGTGAGTATTATAAGGCCGGGCGCGGCGGCACGCGCGGCAGAGCGGTCGAGGCGCTCAGCGCGGGACAACGTGCCTATCTGACGAGCTCGCTTCGCTCGTGGCGACAAACTTCATAAACTTCCCCCGTGAAATTAATCCTTGATATATCTGCGCGGATTTCAGTTGAGCAGAGTTACCACGTGCCGACAAGTTTTGGTAAGATGTAGGCTTTTGTTGTTGTAGTGTGTTTTTATTTTTATTAAAGTTCAGTTGAATAGAAGTTTTGGTTTATTTTATTTTCATCTGGTACAGAATACAAGCTCTGAGACGCGTTTGTTTCCATTGAAATACCGTGAACTACTTTAAAAAGGAATATCATGATGAATTTATTCGGTGACCACATTTTTCACAATTAGGCTAAGATCTTTACCAGTGTACTCGTATTAGTGACAGGTTGCAAGCCCATCCCCTAACAGTACTACAAGCCTTTATTCCCCTAGTTCCTCAATCGTCCTCAGTATTTTTGTCTTAATAATGATGTAATTAATTTAAAAATAAAAATAAATAGGGGGCGCCACAAATACTTTTTTCCGTTTTTTAACTCTTTCAGATAAATGTCTTCTTACTGTGCTAAGAATACGGAGGTAGTTCAAATCAAAATACACTCCTGCTCTCTATTAACATAAGTGCCCACTCAGACAGGTTATTACCATAAACAAAAACCCATCACACGTGAAGAGAATAAATTCCAAATTGAATGCAGTCTGCTTTTCAAAACAAAGCCCGCTTAATTTCCTTTCAGCTTTTCCTCGCGACACTCCAGACGAGTGTTCTCTATCGCTTAGTCTGAAACGCACTTGATTTTATAATAAAAAGGCAGTTTATACGATGCCTGTGCCGACACAAGCATAAAAAAAAACAACCCGCCTTTCATGTCAACAAACTCTGTAGGCGTTCTTCAGCGTCTATTTCTATTTACAAATAAAAACATTTTTTATGCCGCCCTCTTCAAGTGTGTTGTAGGTATAGACTTAAAAGCATGCATTTTTATTATTAATCATTCGATGGTTTCGTTAGACTCAATGCTTCCTTACTATGGTCGTGTTGCAGGCAACGTCACGGACTAAGTAATAGTGCATGTAACATTAGCAATTTTCTATAACTGATAAAGAGTGATGGGCAAATTGGCCCATATAACCAATACAAATCTCATGTATACCACGTGAAAGCTAGTTACATAAGCTTCATTTTCTAATACGGGGACAAACTACAAAAACCCCGGAGAAGAGAGTCATCAGCCTTCCAATATTAACACACACACACACAACGTTTATTACTACATTAGCTGTGCCCCGCATGCGTTGCAATGCTATTTCCAATATATCCTACTCACGCTTAACTGATTCTACTATTTACAACAATTACAGCAAATAGTGGGATCAATAAGTCTGCCTAAGTTATAATTATACTGACGATTTGGCTGGGTTCCATACATTTTTGCCCATCATTCATTATGGCCTACGCGGTAGATACGCTAACGTTGTTTGCATATTTTTTTTAGTCCCGGTAGTAAAATGTGTGTAATTAACGCGAGTGGTGCTCTCAGATCCTGTTATGATCGCGTTTGGCGCTGTGGATAAATATGTACAAAACATAAACGATTTTTAGACCAGTGCTTACCTATACTATGACAAAGAAGGCGGTTGAGTGGCTTTGTGATTGGCACGAGTGGTTGTCGTTCGTTGTAAATATAAAGATAGACGTCCGGAGTAAGTAGTTAAGAATATTTGAAATCAAAGATCATAATATTCTTGCTTACATTTTCTTATTGGTTTCGGTCACAGCTTACAAACTACATAATAAATTGGCGTTTTCAGTATTTGGTGTTTAAATATTATGACACATTATATACAGAAATAGAAAATCTGTAACTAGGTGGTTTGATATTTCATGCTAGGGTAGGAAAAAAAACATTTCCTTCTTTTTACCCGACTTTGGGTTGTATATATGTCAGAATCAATGTCCGCTTGTAACTGCTACTAAATTATGCGTTATTAGATTCCTCTTAACCACGAGAGTGTCATATGCTATATTAAAATAAACCAATGTGAAATTGGGGAAATATACAATAAATACATGATAAGTAACATTACTTTGACGACATTATCCAAACGGTAGTAGGGTTTTTTTAAAGCTTGCTTTTCGTTAGACTTGTTCCTGCATGAGATCCCCTGAAAAACTACTAATAAACTTAAAATAGCTGAATGTTGGTCTGTGACTCATTCCATTTACAAGCGGAGACCCGATATGTGACGTACGGACACAGAGGGGCGGACAGAGTCGGCACTGTTTAGCAATTTGGACACGGACCTCTAAAAAAACGACTACCTACCAAGTCTATAATCCCCCCCCCCCGTAACTTCCTATTTGTGAGTGCTCTAAGTATCTCATTACGTTTTTTTTAAATTCTCTTATTTTATTTACACCGGACCTTTGGATCGAGTGGGATGGATGGGATGCGGCACTAGCGCCGCGTGAGCCTATGTCGGCTGGGTTTAAGGCAGTGGGCACGTGGCGCCAAGTAGCAGGATCGGACCTTTCTAGGATTTCCTGAATTCTGTTAAAAACGTAGGGTTTCAGTAAATTTTGTTTAGGTGATTTGATCCATCCCAAAACAATTGTGGAATCGCACCAATATATACAATTAGTAAAGTGCAGCCTGAAGGAGGCTTTTACCTTTTCTACGAGTTTAGCGGCGAGGAGCGCGCCACACAGCTCTAACCGAGGAACTGTTGTCGGTTTTAATGGAGCGACACGGCTCTTTGCCGTCACTAAGTGAACTGTGACGACATTATTAACAGATTTAGACTTTATATAAACACATGCCGCATAAGCCTGAATGGAGGCGTCACTGTAAGCATGAATTTCAATACTTACAGACGAGTCGCCAAGAATGCATCTTGGAATTCTAATGTTATTAATATCGCGCAATGAGTTAATGAAACTTTTCCAAGCCGTTTGGATTTCAGCTGAAACAACCTCGTCCCACGAAATTTTTAAAGCCCATAATTTTTGTAGTATAATCTTTGCAGTGAGAATACATGGATTAATTAATCCTAGAGGGTCGAAGATTTGCGACGTAACGGATAATATGTGACGTTTACTACAGTTATTAGACTCTTCGATATTTACTGAATACAATAAGTTATCTTCTTTGCAGGCCCAAAGTAACCCTAAAGTCTTTGAGAACTCATTGCTACTGAGATTTAACAACCCGTCGCTACTGGTTTCGGTTAATATTTTGTTGATTATATGGGGTTGATTAGAGTGCCATTTTCGGAGGTGAAGTTGGCCTTTTTTAAGTTGTTCTGTTACACCCTTACATATATTAATGAGTTCCTTTTCAGATGAAGCCCCAGTAATGAGATCGTCGACGTAGAAATCATGCTGAATGACTTCAGAAATCGACTTATCAGGGCTTTCTACGCCTAATTGTTTCAAGCACCGAGTTGCAAGATAAGGGGCGGATGCAGTACCATAAGTAACGGTTTTAAGTTTATAGAGCTTAAGGCTTTCCTGAGGTTCAAATCGCCACAATATCTGCTGCAACTGATGTTGGTTATGATTAACGTTTATCATGCGGTACATTTTTTCAACGTCCGCGGTTGCAACGAATTTATGTTGTCGCATTCTAATTAAAATGCTAATGAGGTCATCCTGCACGGTTGGGCCGACCATTTGAATATTGTTGAATGACAGGCCCGTCGTCGTGACCGCAGAAGCATCGAACACGACGCGCAACTTAGTCGTTAAGCTGGTTTCACGGACAACACCGTGATGGGGTAGTACATACGTATGTGTATCGGCCTTAGGATCGGTATTTTCAGTCATGTGTCCTAGGTCTAAGTATTCTTGAATAAATTCGCAATATTGTTTTTTAAATGACGGGTCCCTGTTAAATCTGCGCTCTAACGACACAAATCTAGCCACAGCTCGCTCGTATGAGTTACCTAACTTATCAGGAGACTGTTTTAATGGAATAGTAACAATGAACCTTCCATCAGACTCACGAATGGTATTTTCTAAAAACTGTTGTTCGCATTGTTGCTCTTCCATTGAGACTTGTTTGCGATCAGGGACGTTCTCGTGCTCAAAAAACTGCGTAAGTTGCTCATTAAGTTGATCATCTGGTGATATGATAGCATGGTTGCAGTGGACTGTAGTTGGGTCAGTATTTGTTTGTACAAGACCGGAAATCAACCAGCCTAATTTGGTTTTGCTTAAAGTTGGCATATTGTTACCTAATGAAATATTATGGGAACCTAGTACGCTCCAGAAAATATCCGCGCCGAGAAGCATGTCTACCTCAGACGGAACGTTAAAGGTTGGATCGGCTAGTGTAATATTAGGTGGAATGTTAAGTAACGCGTAATCTATGCGCACCGAAGGTAATGGCTGCGTAATGCGTGGAACAACAAAGCACGTCGTATTAGCTTCGTAAGAATCTATGAGCGATGACAAAGTGACACCGCATTGCTTAGTTAAGCGGGAAGTTTGGGAGTTTAACCCTTCGACTAATGACGAGGTCGGCGAGTACGGTAAGTTAAGTTTAATAAATATTTTTTCAGTTATAAAGCATGACGTACTTCCGTTGTCCAGTAAAGCGCGTACTGTGTGCTTTTGTCCTGTATGATCTTGTACTTGAATTAAAGCTGTGGACAAGAGCACGCAGTTACTATGAACAGCTGATAAAACTACGTTATGTTGTGATGTATTCTCTGAAGGAGATTTTATTTCAGATGCTGCATGAGGTTCTAACGGCAAAGGCGGCGCCGCGCAGAGTGCCACGCTGCTGCGGGTTGCGGGCGGCGCCGCGTCAGCGGACGTGTTGTGAGAGTGTAGGAGACTATTCAGCGATTGGTTGCACAAACGACAGGGTCCAATTCGACAAGCGTTAGCGTTATGACCTTGACGCAAGCAATTTAGGCATAACTTTAACGATTTAGCCTTTTGCATTCTAACATCTAACGTGTAGGATCTGAATTTCATGCAACGATAAATAGCATGGTTATTTTTGCACAACGGACATACAAACTGCTTGTCTGCGGGAGGAGAATAAGAGTTGACCACTAATGATTTATGGTGATGCTGACTGTGCGTGACGTCACTATGGCGGCGTTTGGTACGAATGTCCTCCATAGTTTCTAAGAGATCGGAACGATTTTTTATGAAGTTTAAAAATATTTCTAACGTAGGTAAATCCTGTAGCGTGTTACGGTGAGTCTCCCATTCACGAATAGTCGTTGAATCTAATTTACTTGATACAATGTATATGATAAGAATATCCCAGTGCTCAGTGGGCAGCTTAAGTGTTTTTAACGCACGTAAGTTTCTATTTATAGTGTCTATGATGTTGCGCAACGACTTTGACGACTCTTTAGGTAATGATTCTATGTTAAAAATAGCCTGTAAGTGATTGTTGACCAGAAGCCTTTTATTATTGAACCTGTCGCAAAGCAGTTCCCAAGCAACGTCGTAATTTTCAGCCGAGAAGTCAAGCGAGCGCACTATCAAAGCGGCACTATCCTTTAACGCTGCGCGCAAGTAATGAAACTTGTTTATTTTTGGTATAGACTCGTCTAAGTGAATCAGCGAGCTAAAGGTGTCATGAAACTCCAGCCAGTTATGATATTGACCCGAAAAACTAGGTAAGTGTATAGTAGGAAGCTTTAAGTTTGGCCTACCTTGGTGCACACAAGAGCCTGAGACCGACCTGAAGTCCACGTCGGCGGCGCCGGCGCCCGCAGGGAACTGGCTCCGCGCCAGCACGTCCCGCGCAAGCGCGATCGCGCTGAAGTACCGGGACTCGAACTCCTTTCGGTCTTGGAACTGATCCTCTGGAATTTCACAAATACTTTCTATGTCACTTTGCACGGTATCGTAATCTGAATACATCTCTTCGATTTTTATTAAGCGAATGTTAAGCTCACTGGACTGTAAATTACCTAAACGCGGACAACTATTCAACGTATCTAAATAACTTTCGAAGAGTGTCATTTTAGTTTTAAAGGTTGCTCGTTGTTTAATAAGATTTTTTAAATCCATTTTGTAAGTATTATGTAACTTATGTACTCACTCACAAATATTAATAAGCTGTAAATGTAATGATTTGTTAAAACAACGAAGTAAATATTAAAAATAAGAAAGGTAAGGTAATACTTAAATTTATTTAGCGGGTCGTAGCGAGAATGCAGTAAGATAAGGTTCAAGGTCAGCAGCACTAAGCCTAGCCGGCCGGCCGCCGGTCGCCGAGCGAGGAAGCGCCCAAGGTCACGCTCACGCGCATGCAATGCAATCAGCTGTAATTATGCACCGAACATTTAAGTTAACACTTAATAAATACGTTAAGGCACAGAATGTTGGACCGTGTACTTCAAACTTTAGAATAATAAGCACTAGACACTTAGAAAGTACTAGGGTATAAGTGGGACTTTGCTACTAGAAGATAAGAAATTTATTTAAGATTAAGTATATTCACTTTTAAAGTGTGAAACAGGGATCGGCAAGACAGAAATTATGTATTATAGGTATGTTCGCTTTTAAAGTGCGAAAATAAATAAGTAGGATTTTTATAAGAATAGGGGGGTTAAGCTTAACAGATAGGTAATTGGAACGAACTCACGATAACGCTACTCTCTCAGGTACTCATCACAATAAATTCCAGTCGAAGTAGGCGTGATTCTTGACTTCCAATGCGTTATTATCCGTCGGCAATCGGGATGACGTGGAGCTTCTCTTCTAAATCATCCACGTAACGGTCCGCCGTGCTTGCGCTTTCCGATGTTCTTGGCAGGTTCTTTAGCATCCAAAAATGGCAGATCCGGTCGTAGGAGCAAAATGAAGAACAGGTGCGTCTTGCAGCTTGACGAACGGTGGAGGTTTTCGAAGGTAATGAAGAAGTCCGTATGATATTTTATAATTTTTTATGCATTTTACATTAAATTACATGAATGCGGGTGTCTAAGCCGAGAGCCGGTAAAAATGTGTGGAGGGGTCGCCGCTACGTCATCCGAGGTCCAGCGCTGCGTGTGCATGTGTGTGTGTGAGTCACACATATGCCGAGCGTCAACACTTCTCATTAACGCTTCGCCGGTTTTAATCATAAGAAATTATTTGATAAGATCTGCGAGGAGGCCTCGAGAAGGTCCATTATAGCTTTATTTATTTATTTTCTGTGCTTACTGGTTTATTTTATCCTTAATAAATAACTTCTTTAATCATCTACGCCGATGTCTCGAATACTTTTCCGTCGTCCGTGAATTCGTAAATCAGAAAGTTGGATGGAAATTATAATAATTAAACGACGCGAATGCGTCGGCGGCTGTCTCATCAAAAATGTATAGAATTCGTATGATTAGCATAAAAGTCATTTTATTGCCTCGGAAGACAAACAGAATGGGATATTGGCTGTTGGAACGGATCCAGCGCTGCGGTGTCAACTCCGCCGCGAACTGCGATGCCCGGACACGGGCGCTTTTTAATCTACTTTTCCTTAAGTTCGATTCCTTTATGTTACTGTTATTATTTCCCCTAAAAACTAAACTAAAAACGAACCCTATAAAACTACATATAATTTTATATCGACATATCCTTACCTAGTTTTATCTGATTAGTTCTGGAACTACTGGGCTGGCCTGGCAGAATTATAACAAGTACAATTGACCGATTTCTTACATTTGCATTCTTTCATGTCCAATTATATTAAAAAAAAACCTTATATTCAAAACGGCTATACTACATTATTCCAACGAGTCAATTCCGAATGCGATAGAGATAGAGGACTTTATTTTTTGCTATCCCTTATAATTCAATCATAACGTTACCTACGTATAGCAAATAAAATATGCATTTAATCTCAAAAAGCTCCAGCATAACATAGCATTCGCAAAAAAAAAAATTCAGACTTTTTGTTTCTATAAAAACCGCATTAATTTAAGTCACTAGTTAATGAAATTTTCTTCACTCGGCATCCAAACCCAATTAAACCGGTTTTTATTCAAGGGCATTCTACCAGAGCCTGTAATCCATTAGTGTCATTTAGATTAACCCACTTTACTTCCCGGCCGGAACTTAGAAACAACGTAAGTACCTACAAATCCAGAACCAATCACGCAAATGGTCGCAGTCGCAAAGTTCTAGCCCAGTTTTAATATTTAACCGTTTAACGATCTAACGATTGTACCCAAAACCGGCCAGGTGCGAGTAGGACTTGCAGAAAGGGTTCTGTTACCTTTTCCTTTTATTTTATTCTTTGTTGTTATAGTGACAATAGACTGTGAAAATTTCAACTGTCTGCCTAATATGGTTCATGAGATACAGCCGCTGACAGACGGGCAGAAGGGACTGACGGAGGCTTAGTAATAGGCCTGCATCTGGGTATGGAGCCCTAACAAGCTACCTTTAAAAACCCCACGGCTTGTTTTAATAATGTCGTCTATAAACGTTACTTAACTTACCACATACGTCACGAACGTTAATTTGTGAACAATAAAAAAAAATGCTTGAAGGCGTCAATGTCAGTGGAGATACCAAGTCATTTGTGGCCTAGGTATAGGAAACTCGACCTCATTGTTGTAGAATGTCAGATTTGCTTTGGATCTAAGATAGGCCTGTGACTGTACATAATGTATTGCTATTCCAAAAAAAAAACTATTATCTGTAGTGAGAACCACGAGACACTGAGACGAATCTAATGACACGTCGTTCGACTTAATCGACCATTTTTTCCATAGGAATCATACATACAAACTATACCTAGTCGGTTCATAAGTTCTGTCACTGAGGTTTATTACAATTTAAAAAATAAATAAAAGAGTTTCATAAACCTGTAGTACATCAATCAAAACCTTATTTTATATATAATAAAAAGAAGCATAATTTGTATTCTTTACTATTGCAATCATTTGATGAACGAGCTTTAAGCATTCCATTTGGGGCAGGAAATCATGTGTCAAAACACGCACGATCACGATACTAATAATGGTTACAACTTTTGTAAGAGTTCTCGTATTGAGTCGAAATTTGCGTGACATATTGATCAGACTTTTACCTTTAAATTCTGATACTAATGTATTTCAAAGCAACTAAAGATCCGCTTATACACCAGTCAATCTTCATGACTCATTAAATCGACCCTACGATTTTACATCAATGTGCAGCAATAAGGTAACAAACCAAACTTCGAGCTTCATAAGCTGGTGTTTGAGTGTCGTTAAGAAAATAATGCTGATCTCTAAACATACCCACAGATGAGAGGCTTCAAAATATTAAACTAAAAAGAACCATATGTACATACATACATACAGAGGCTGTATTCTACAAGGTAAAACTAAATTACTAGTGTCAAGTAAATACGAGCTATCGTGACGTTGAACTGCAAAAAGCAATATCGTTTTACAGATTAGAAAAAAGCCTCAGTTTAAAAACAATACCCTACTTTTAAAAGTCGGGTAATATGTATGAACAATACTTTGATGTTACCTCCGTTACACAGTAATTCACCCTTATAAGCACTCGGGAAGAATTTTAATGAGTGACACGGAGTTTGGGAAGAATTCAATGAGCCCATGATGTGGAGCAACTTCGCGCATTCATTAATGTTGTTTAATTATTCATCAGGCAGCCACAAGTAACATTTTTAGCCCCCAAGTACCTGCGACACAAATTACATGCAAATTCGACGAGTTCGATAGAGATTCTACAGGACTTTGAGACTTGAGACTGTGGGGAAGTGTGGAGATTTCCTGAGATGGGGTGTAATAAAAAGACATTGCTATTCGATAAGAGGAAATGTCGTAGTATAACGCCTCCGTATATCTCAGGTTCGTGTTCTAAGATATACAGTGTGTAAACGGTATACGGGCGTTCTTTTTAACTGTGGTTAGTATAACCCCTACTGAGCACATTTAGGCAGCTTTTGTTAAAATTAAATTAAAAAAAAATAACCACACAAAATAATTTAACACGTAATGTATAACGAAAAATGCAATTAATTAAACATTACCTACTTACCTGACAGATGGACTTCGATGTACATTGCGGGTCGATAGTATGTTCAAATATTAATAACGGTGTATACGTTAGCGTAATCAAAATAATTATTTCTGTTAATGATTAGTATAGTCTTAATCTATGTCCAGTTTTAATAAATGCCCGTATACGATTTACACACTGTATTTTTAGTAAAGCTTGTAAAATGTTGCAAGTTTTGCGTTTTTAGACCAGTAGTTTATTATTTACGTTGTATCCCTTCAGAAGTTTATAAAATTGAAACGTTATCTTCAGGCGTCCGTGACGTAATACATACCATTACGTATATATAACTAGCGACCCATCCTCGCTTAGCTTCTGTTTATGTGAGTTTGCTGTAACACATGTACATAAACGTGTGAAAAAATATCTATCTGATGGTAAAAACCGCATCAAAATCCGCTGCGTGGTTTAGGAGTTAGTGGATATACAGACAGACGAGGAAAGCGCTTGTTTTATACTAAGTATTTAAAAAAGATAAAGAAGGAACATAAGGACATACCGCCGTACTCAGAGACATTTTTGAGACAATTAACTCGTTCCTTTTTCAAACTTGTGTATAAAAAATCGTTACTAACTCTGAATGCGACCGTTAGAGGAGCCAATTCGAAATTGTTATCTGTAATTTGGCATCTGTCAAAATTTTAATATAAAAACGTCAAACTTAAATCTATTTTTTTATGACGTTGAGAATGCATACGACCATGTAGCCCACCGGATGATAAGTGGAATCTTAAGACCGCCAATGCGTTGCCAACTCTGAAGACTAAGATGAAATGCCTATATGCAATTTCATCGGTTACTTTTGGTTAATTAATTTCACATTTTGACAGATTTTACAAGAGCCACCCCCATCTTTTTTTTAAATTTAAATCTAAAATCTGGATATAAGACTGACATTTCCATAAATTTTAACACAGCTAAATTGAACTTAAGCATAAAAGATATCTTTAGTGGTGACGATGACGGTTAGGAATTGACCCTTGTATATTGTCTGACTTTGAAGAAAACTCTCACTACTCCTTCGTCCTTCTCCTACGTCCTTGTTAAGAGAACAATGGAATAATCAGAATCTGTTTTCACCCGGGCATTAAGTTGGCCAATTAACTTGCCATTTCTACTCGAATCTAGATACATACATACCTAAATAATGAAGGAATCTTTTTTCAGATATTTTTGACGTCATAGGCATAGGTCACTTTCGGTAATGGCCAAGGACCAATTGTCGGCATTTAATTCTTACATTACAGGACATATGAGTTATTCATTTATTTTAAGACAATCCAGTTATAACATAACCTCCATTATTGGTCCCTTCAACTAAAATAAGTGTCTAATATTGACGCCGTTACCCTCCTTACTTAAGCAATTATCTAAGTAAATTAGGCAATGTTTTCTTACGAAATGTTGAGTACGCAGCGTTTATATTTTTTTTACTTATTGCACAAAAAATAGTTTTATAAACTGGGCCAATTTACGCAACCCCGATTTTTTCTTTTGATTTAAAGAAATGATCTAGTACCTATGTCATGATCGTTTTCAACAAAAAGGTTTAAAAAAAAAACACTATTGTCACAGTGAAACCGCTCCACTAAAGCTTTATTTCTTTGTTTCAGATGCTAAGTCGGACGTTACGCTTCAATAGCTTCGTAGACTAAAATCTAAACTAGCTAAAATAATAAATAGTACAAAAAATCGAACTTAACGCGCGCGATATCTTTATTTCCGTCGCTTAACATAGGTAGTTGCCAAATCGCCTCTATTTTCTCTAATATATTAGAAGATAGTGTTTATCGTGGGGCGTCCGTAGTTTTATAGACGAAAACAATGTCGAGGGTACACATAAAGCATCGGTATCTGGGTTGTGGCCGGGGCGCGTAGGGGCACGGGGGGGAGGGCGCGGGAGGGGGACGGGGGGGATGTGCGAGGAGAAAGAGGAGGTGCGGAGTGCGGCGACGGCGAGCCCGCGGCGGCTGTGCTGGCCGAAGCGTGCGCCGGCGCCGCTGCCCGACACGCGCGGCCTGTGCTGCGCGAAGCTGCTGCGCAAGAACGGGAAGGCGAAAAAGGTTAGTGTCAGAAACTACTCTCACTGTCGAAGAATATTATAGTATGTATGTTAGTTATGTTTCGAAGGCATTCTTCCTAAAAAAACAACGTTTAGGTAGGTCGAACGTACCTTCTCATCTTCAAACACAGATTCGCGCGGTTTACATATCTGCGACACCACAACCAAACTCAACAAGACGGACGGAGCCGGTTTCAGTCACGTAAATGTCATACTTATATGGACAACCTTAGTACCCGAGCGGCAATAGGTAACAGAAACTCCTAATGGGCCGAGATGACCTACTTTTCTACTTATACTATGCCCCAGTGACGCAAGCTGATGTATTTGTAGCTTCGTGCATAATGTATTAAGTGCACCGGGCGGTGCTGTAACATATACGGTGCGTTTTCTGATGCGGAAAAGGCCAGTTACATGAACGTTGGCTGGAATGTGCTTGCTTGTTCTACTGCACTTACTCGTGGGTAACAAGATATAAATTCGGTCAATTGACTGGCTTCTTTCTGCTTCATGGGAAATTTAGGGTGACTATTAATCTTTAATGTCGAATATAGTTTTGTACTTATTTATATCCTGATATAAATGGTGACTAAAGAATATACTAATAGGTCCATGACCAGGGTCCAGGATACGACCTGAAAAAAGGCATTTATCTACACATTAATAATACACTAGTGTTTTTATGTTTATTACAATATGAAATGAAGCAATAGGAGTTTGTATGGACAACAACAATTGTATGGAGTGTCCCGGTTTACTAAGCTGTCTGTTAAGCAGATCGGGCCACCTCAAAAATATCTTACTATACCACGGTATCAATAAAACGCATGCTATTATTCCCCCTCTTTCCCTAATTATGGAAGCAGAAGTAGGAAAAAATAAGGTAAACGCTTGGTGATTTATTAGATCTCATTTCCACTTTATCTATTAGCAGACTTACTTTCGGGTACTTCGCGAAGTTTCAGAGTACTCGCTCACAAAATATATGACGGCTAATGGCCGAACCCTATATTCAAACCACGGATAGATAGGCTTACCTCGGATTAAAATTTGTTACATTTTGTATGGCAAATGTCAAATTTTACCCGAAGTAAGTCTTATCTATCCGCGGTTTGAATATAGGGTTCGACCATAAGTTGTTATAAATAAAAGACTTGAGGTGCGCTCAAGTTGAACCCGAAACACTGCACGGAGCGCCCAGTGGCGCCCTCATTCGTCTTGAAATCGAACGATGGCTTTTTGTTCTACAAATGAATACACAATGACATAACTTAATAATTGTTGACTACACGAAGGGTCACAATGGATTGTGTATTAATATGCATATAAATACAATACAAATATAAAGTTTAAATAAAAATAATTTAAACACGCCAATTTTTATTTAAACTTTCAGACTTTGATTATTAATATAGGCTTTTAATAGATAAATTATAAACGGTCGATTTCTATGTCACTCTTCTTCGCCCTTATTTCTTTTCATTACTTATCAAAGGAAATCCGCGACAAAACAGCGATTCCAGCTCTGACGAGTTACACCACGGTTAGATAATGCCAGGAACGGGCCCTTTTAATTAAAATTTAAACAGATACCTTTACTCAATTCGTATTAATGGTACGGGCTCAGAGATCAGTCTGATTAGAAATTACTTAGTGGGATATGGTACTGTCCCGCCGGCAATTAGGTCCACCTTCCTATCAATTGGGGTTTCGGGGCCGGACGCGGCCGCCGAATTTACGGATGGATGTCGGGTCCGGAGCCCACACGTATCGCATTACGTAGGAGACCCGAACCGTACGGTTACGGATACATTATGTCAGAATTGTAATGATTGATTTGGGAGGTTTAATTATTCACGGACAGTAGACCAAAAATAAGAATTACGCTGACTAATCAAAAATACATGAATTTTGTCCTTTGTCTTAACATCCTCTGTGGTCACAGAACGACATCTTCCACAGTCTTTTTACTTTTGGAACCATCATAATCGCAGAGACAAGTCTGGTGAACGCGTTGCCCAAGTCATCATTCATGTTTGGTTTTTACAAAAAACCATGCTTAAGCGAGGAAGCGATAATTTGCAGGGGTTGTAGTTTGCTGAACTGTTCACTGTAGGCTTAGCTTGTTATACCTACAGTGAGGTTAGCAAAAACCACAACGTGTACTCCCTTTGTTTGTCTTAAGAGCTCAGCGAAGTTCCGAAGTAGACGGAACTCAATATTGGCCGATGCGGTCCGATATCACCCGAGCGACTTAAATAAACGGCTAAGTAACAATATTCATTACTAGCGCACGACGGATATTGGATAAGTTAATTTGCTTTTACGGTTAGTACTTTATTTTGTAGTGGCAATATTTAAAGTACACTTTTAAGCGGCTGACAAAAGTCCGAAAGGGTTTTGCACTTTGGCTCTATTTATGTATTGGGGAAAATGTATGATTTTGATTATACGTGTACAGGAGTAGCCCCAGTATCATACGAGTATGTTTCGTAGACAACTGGCATCGGCTATATTATAACATAAGCTAGTGGGTTTTTCTATATTTATTAAAGAAATCTTTGACGCGTTAGGGCACAGCTTGTTAATTTTTTTAGCGCGATCAAAAATTATTACATCTATGTAATTTAAAGTTTTTTTCAAAGGTAAGAATAATATTTATTTAGAATTAATGTATACAGTGTTGCACAAAAAAACATAAAATCTCTTCTGGAAGGACACAATTGAACATTGTAAAATAACAACACCGATACACAGTGCCAATTTTAGAAAAAAAAAAACCTTTTTATACTCGATAAATTTGAAATATTTGCCACTCGCGACCGGCGGGTTCACTCTTGACTGCCATGTGTCATGACGTAACTGAATCCCTAGCAATTAAAGCCAGCCGTTAAGCAAAGCCACAGTCAGTCAGGTATCCATAATATTTCAAGGTTCGCTTGTTGCCTCGTCTAATCGAAGTTTGAGCCAGTTCGGGGCGGCGGCGGCGGCGGTCGGGCTGCACTTACCGACCCGAACTTGCTTCTCATAACGTTTGACGCTAACCTATTTCCCAATGAGGTTAAGGCTCAAAGCGCTTTTGCCCGTGCCTTGTGAACGTCGCTGTTCATTCAGGAACTGTCACATTTTCTACACTCAGGAGCATAAAGAACGGGTTAGAGTGCGTTTCTCATACTAAAGAGGCTATTTCGAAGCCTTGGTTCCTCGCCAGGGAATGCTTATAGTGAAATCTGATGATGAATACCCCGAGCATCGATTCAGGACTCCCAGAGTGCCAAGGATACCCAACTGAATGAATCTGCGGTTAACGCCGGAATTGTGCATGTTCAGAAAAACATCTAACTTGGCAATAAAATGTAAGGAAATCCAAGTGCTGACCCAAACTCTACCGCTGTGGTGTTACCTGATTGTGCGGTCAGTTAGGTATCTTAAGAACTTTTGACCTTCTCTATTGAACCTCGGAGTATCCACCATTAGACCTCACTCAAAACAACCCCTGGTGTGAAACCAAGGCTTCGAATTAGTCTCGTTTGTATGAAAAACGCACTCTGACCCGGTATTTTTCCTCCTGAGTGTATATTAATGGCTGCTGTATGACTTCGGGCTATAAACTATTTATTTCATAATTAAAAACATCGATAGGTAAAGTTTCAAAATGTGTAGGTCTATAATGTAGGTAATCTAGATTTCATTTCAACTTTATTAACATAAGTCCGTAGAAACCTTACACTGTGAATTATAAAAGCTGGTAGCTTGTTAGCAAATGAAGTGGCACCGCCAAGTTCATTAAAAGATATGCACTCGGGCTGACGCTACGCCCGAAGTAGTTAGAAGACCGCATCGACTTATTACTCGCGAGTACGTTCTGACAACGCGGCGGCGATATATGAACAGAGCTAAGTATCATAACTCGGAAGGCAAATAACTTGGCCGCGGAAACCAAAGTTTAGATCAAATTAGTTCTGGCTGACGACGCCTCGAGTTTGATTAACCCCCAGGGGAATGTGTCGACGTATTATTATGGGCTTTGCAATTATCGTAGACGTGTGGGATCGTACACTTTTTTTTATTAGTGTTGTTTACTAAAGTTATTATTTTGTGTAATAAATAAACTTATGTTCAGGATTTACATGTTGATTTTAGAGGAACGGCTAGTGAAACTGGTTTTCCTTCATTTGTAGGCAACAAGCTCAGTACCAACGTTTTGGTGTTCTATCGAGTATATTGAGTTTTTTTTATTGCAATGAGAAGGCACGCGAGCACTCAGGCCACCTGAAGGTAAGTGGGATCTGAGACCCATAGACACTTGAAATCACAAGACTACAATCTCAAAACTGCAATCCTACAACTGCGTTGCCCACTCTGAGGACTGATATGGAATGCCTCTATGTTAATAATTTTACCGGTTGTCTTATCCCCACACCGGAACATGGAAATGCGAACACTGCAGCTTGGCTGTGGGTTAGTGGATAAGATGGTGGTAGCGATCCGGACGGATTGTGCACAAGGTCCTACCACCACTAAATCCTATACATTTTTCGATTTTCGAATTGCGCTAACTTAGCAATATGTATCTTGACTATACCCCCCCCCCCCCCAGTGAGGTATTTCATTATAAAGTAGGTAGGTAGTGGGCTTAGTGAATGTCAAAGGAGTCGCAGACAAGATCTGCAAAGTAACTCGATCAACATCAAAGCTGAGCGTCTCTTCTACATCTTTTTGAAATAATATTTCTTTTTACTTTTTGCTTTTACTGTTAAGTAAATAAGAGATACCACCCGTTAGCTGAAAAGCGTTCAGGACTAGCAACAAGAAATCACTGATGGGCTTAAGGTTATCTTTGTAAATCCATGTTTTAAACAATTGTATTATTTTGGTTTAGTACAATAAAATAAAGCATACATACTTACTTACGTAAACACATTATCAGTACTTAAATGATGATATGGTTGAAAACAAAGTGATATAGCATCTTACTGCATTCATTTGAATCTTGATGTCTTTCATATTTCCATATAGACTATACGACTCTGACAGTTTATGCAAAAATACTTTCAATAAGTTTAAAAAGGCAACGTCATATGCAACTTTCAAACAGCCATACCGATTTCAAATGCAATTTATTCTTAAAAGAACCCCGAAATGCTGTTTTTCTTTGAACCAAACGGCATCGGGGAGTGGTTGCAGGCACTATTTGCAATTCTAAGTTTAGCAGAGAGGTTTCAATCCTACTAATGTGTCTATGTATACTCACATAAGTACAAGTCACCGATGTTCGTATACAGCACATCATATAGCTGTGTTCACAGATCGGAGACGTGAAGGCTAGGCGGCTTTGTCATGTTTGCTAAGAGCCTCCTGTTTCAATCGATTTAAAATCTATAATGGACTCCTAAGTACACAAAGACCTACTTTTACCGAAGAACAAAGAATACAATGAAACATTGTTCTTAAGTAAGATAATTTTTGATTTAAGTAGGAAAATAGTCGTTGCTACTCTGATTATTTTAAGTAGATGCCGGTGACAGCCGTTTTTCGTAATTTCAATTAATAACTATAATCACAAGCGATGTGTTTAAAAATAGGCGATTAATTGTTTAAATTACTGTACGGCGCCCCTAGGTTTGTACATATGTAGTATTTATGTAAAGTTAAAGAAACAAGTGTAATAAGCATTTATATCATCTGTCACCGGCGCCATCTTAGAATAATCACAGTATAGTGACGATTTTTCACGTACAAGTTTGAAAAAGGAACCGGTTAATGTCTGTAAAATATAGAGTACGGCAGTAACTTACTGTCATTGGCATTATTAATGGAGTATAACGTCATCTAAAAAGTGTGAATGCCGAGATAAGGAAAAAAGACAACCAAACATTAATCAAGACGTTAATAATGACGCTTGGCGATAGAAGCCCTTCTTCTGAAGACCTGGATGAGTTGCATTCTGATGTATTTTGCCATGCGCTCGCCGATTTAAATCCATAAACTTTAGGAATAATACATATCGGAGGACTGACGGAAATTTGCGGCTGGTAGGACCTTGTGCAGGGTCCGTCCGGATCGCTACCACCATCTTATCCATATTAATCTACCGCCAAACAGCAGTGTTCGCATTGTTGTGTTCCGGTTTGGGGATAAGACAGCTGGTGTAATGACTAGCATAGAGGCATTCCATCTTAGTCCTCAGGGTTTGCAGTCTTAGCCTTGCAGTCTTGTAAATGCGAATGTCTATGGGTCACAGTTCCCACTTACCATCAGGTGGTCTGTGTGCTCCTTTGCCTTCCCTATGCCGTAAAAAAAATGATTTTGATATTTTATCGTATTGTCAACTTGGATAGGTCTTATATACTTGATGCAGTTAAAAACAATACCATAACATGTTGAAAGCGATATAGTTTTGCCGATTAGAATAAAATGCCAGGCTATATGATCGTAAGGATTCTAATTTCAGGCATTTGTAATTTAAAACTGCAAATGTGTTGCCAATGCTGCTAACTGGCATTAAATGCCTGCTACTTAGTCATTTTACCGATAAACACAACAATGAGAACACCTAAGATTTGAGGCGTAAAATGGTGGTAGCCATCCGGATGGACCCAGGAGGTACCGTCGAACGTCACAGTAACGTAACTGAGAGTGATTTAAATCAGCATATTAACAGCTGCCTGTGGGTAGGTATTACAATATACACCTACTTCAGTGTTCTACCGTACATGACCCTACCTCTACTACAGTCACAAACAACTACAGTCGTTACATTTTGTTTCTATTTTTTTACTTTGCAACTTGCCGAACCTTACTTGGAGAGCACAGCGATTATACGTAGGTTTGGTGAAATAAACGACAAAGAAAGAGGGCATAACGACGTGTCTGCGAGTCGAACGTCATCGTTACGTGGCCCGAAATATCAGCCTCGGGGAGGGAACGACAAAGGCGGGACTCAGCAGTTTGCCTCTGTTCGGTTTTAATGAGTGAGACCACTATTTTAACGCTGTTTGATTGAACGAACTTACGAAAATAAAGTTTTTTTTAAGATGTCGTTCCTTTTTTGAGTGCTATTATTTTATTTCGGAAAAAGAGAGTGTGACCGTAATTTTGAGTAAAAATATCCTTTTTTTAAAAGCTCAATGCCACCAAAATTAATTTACGCGTGGCCAACCCAATTCGTCCACTTAATTAAGCTTTGCATATTAATTAATTCGAAAACTGATTGGGCTACTTAAAAAACGCCAAGCATGGTAATTTTGTAGACATTAAAACCCCTTGTCAACGGAATAAGTCTCAAATTAGAAAAAAATGGGGTGAATTTAGCTTTCGTAATTACTTTTTTTTTTCATAGAATATGTCGATAAAGTAAAACCAGGACGTATCCATCGTAAAAAATATGCATACCTTACAATCGAAAAAATACGGCGCGACGTAAAACCGGAATACGATTACAAACAGTCGGAAGTTATAAAGGTTTTAAAAAGAAGTTCCGTCGCTAGCGCTGATAGTAAAAAGATCATAACATAACAAGTACGTTTACTTCTTCAATAAAATATGAATGTTACTGAAATTATGTGCATAATCGACCCCTCCGCATTCGTACATGTTTCATTTGAAATTCGATGAAACATTGCGTAAGTGAGTTGACCCGGGCCCTGTTTTCATCATATTTGCATAATCGTAGGATTAGCCGGTTCCCTGACACATCGACTCTCCATCGAAGTAGTTTCTTTGGTCGCTTAAGTACAAAGTTGGATAGAATTCCTTTTTGTTGAGTTACCTCGTTACCTTGCTGATCGAGTTAAAGTCGCAGGAAAGGTACTCCAGATGGTAGAGCGGTGCTACTTTACAATGTATATTGCAGCCAGCGAAGTAGAAAAAGGTTTAAAAGTAACTTAGCGATAGTAGCGCCATCGCTGTAAAAGCGACATGAATATTACGAGCGCTTCTAAAGAATTCAAGACTTTGCCGAGTATGATCTTGAATGTATCATCCAAACATAATGTGCAAACGATTTATCTAATCTATTATTAGTGCAAATGTTTTGTGGTTGCTTTCGATGGTTTTTAAAACATTTCATTTACATTGTCTATTGTCAGTAATGCAGTAGACAGATTTTCAGAGTGATCTTCTATAGGTATGCTGCAGTGCGTGTCCTTCTGAAAGACAAAAGCTTTCTCTCTTTTCTTGCCGTTGTTCATTCATTAGATTTTCCCGCCAATGGCTATCTATTATTTTATCGTAACACCTTTCAACGAACGTATCACTACGCAGAATTTTCATTCCATCGAAAGGCAGTTCTCGCCGCATGAGTTTTTTTTTGGTATTTACAAGTTCCTAACCTACGTAATGAATGTTTAAGATATTCTGAAAACATCATGGCTTCAGCAGAAAACAGCGATTGATAAAATAAAATAAAATGAAATAAAAATTTGATGAAATAAAATTCGATGTAATGATGGGTTACCCCAATGCACAGATACCTATAAAGGTTGAAAAGTCAATACTACTGAGAACACTGGGGCTTACTCCTATGGTGATGGAAACTCCGTTACAATTCCCATGTGGGTATGAGAGCCAAATTTGCATTCGGGCCATATGCCGAATTTCATCAAGGATGCTAAACACGTCTACCTAGATCCGATGTAAATTTCTTACAGTAATAGGTACATAGATATTTGGGAATTCTGCGCCATAAAGCTTAAAACTGAATTACATAGGACTAGGAGACGTTTTGTTATTGTCAACAATGGAAATCATAAAAATGACTGCAATCAACCTAAGCTTTTTTTAAAAATGTATGCAACTGAAGAATGAACGATATTACTTAAATGAAAAGCAATTCATGTGATGCTATTAATTATTATTATTTTTTAAATCAAGGTATTTTTTTTTAAATCTGTTGCTGTTGTCGTTGGTCATTTTTATCGAAGTGCGTGTTAAATAGTAATATAGGACGGATGCAAGATTTCAAAATTAATTAAATACCAGTCGTGATAATGATGATCTGTCACTAAAAAAAGTTACAATGGCTTTGTGCAGTTTTTTCATTTCTTATTTCTAAAACTGCCTTAATAAGTTTTACAATTATCTCACTTGCACTTGCTGGTGGTTCAAATGTTCCTTTTGACTTCTCATTTTCGTACAAATAAAGTTTTATCCGCCATTCCAAGAACGATTTGGGGTAAAAACGTAGTAAAGGAATATTTGGTTTGGGCATAGCTCCGTTATAAATCGCGCGAACAGGAGCGCTGAGAGCCATAACTCAGAGCGGGAAGCGCTTAAACGATCCGTTCGCGGTTTACCATCGCCGAGTGCTAATTCTTTAACTTCTCGCGGGCTTCAAAGAATTTACAAGCCGCCCAAATCTGGAATAGGTCTGCAGATGCTGTTTTGAATTTTGGAATATTTAAAAAATGGTAACACGCTGTTACGAGTACCAGTTTTTGAGGAACATTCCAGCGCAACGTCTCTTTTGCTTTTGCAGTTATTGTATATGTCTATTTTATCATTTAATAGGTTTTAAAATCAATTCCGACGCTTAGGTATATCTGTTGTGTTGTAGAATGTTTGAAAAATAGATGTTGGTTGTATCGATCATGGTATTCCATTGATTTTACTCTCACAGAAAAACGGTAAAGTAGTTGCAATTGTGTTCTTAGTTCTGAACGTGACGTTGATCTGAATTGCAAAGCATAGCTCCCTCTTGTCTCTCTTCATTGTCTATTTTTCTACTTAAAACCACGCAAAGTACTTGTTATTCCCCTGGTGTTGTGGTTTTTCAGACCATAATTTGCTCCCATCGTCCACACAATATTTACTGCAGTATTTCTAAGTAAAATAGAATAGCAAATTACACACATCGTGAACACGCATAGTTGAACATATGTGACGTGGCGTCTGCGGCCCTCACCTCAATGTCTAGAAAATATTGAATCCCCGCAACTCCAGCAATTCCGTCTAGCACATGTTAATGCATCAGCAAGTTGGCCTGATGCAAGTTCAAACATCCGAGTTTGGCGCATCTCTAACTACTTTGACAGTTCTTTCGGAGCGCGAGCCAGCTGTTCCACTACTTTTTATACGTCTTACACCGCTCCTCGATATTGAACGAGATAAAGAAGATTGATTTTGAAGAGAAACTTCGCCTTCGTCGAACTTACAATAGCTACGTGTAATTGATAAGCGAGAAAAACGCTTATTTATAATGCGCTTTTTACGAATCTGTGTCAAGCAAACGTATAAAATCTTGGTTTACTTATGAAACTTAAGTAATGCAATATGCTCTGGCATGGCTTACACGTAGCTATTGTAAGAGGTCTGGTCTGCCAGACCTCAAGATGATAACTGTGTGTAAAAAAAAACCTTATGCTTATAAACAATATTATAGATATGAAAGTGTTGGTTTGTCCGATCTTTACGGTTCATTGTTTTAGCGAATCAATGTGGAGTGCTGTAGGTATACAGTGATATTTTATACGCTGGAGACGGCCAAAGGATACCTTTTATCAGTTCCCGAAGGAATAACAATAAAAGACCTACTATATTGAAGAAATCACGGACAGATTTTTCTAACAAGGTATTTAATTATCCAACCAAAACTCATTGTAATTTGCGATTGGTAACGGCAGATATCAATTCGAGTTAAACTACTGACTGCACCGTCATAGCTATCGTGTAGCTTACCAGGCAGACCCACCCCACCTAGTATTAACTCAACCCTAGGCTTACGCCGAATATTCATGCGCTCCCGTCCATCACAGTGGGATCAGCGCAAACCCCAAATAGCTCGGTTGATCTACACGCGAAAGCATCGATGCATTGTTTTCCCTTTTTGTATCGGGCGCCTAAACGTTTGCACGGAGATTCGTTTGCATACCAATACCCGCCGCACTGATGCGCGCCGGGAGGAATCAATAGGCTAGACATTACTATACATTGCATTGATTGCTTGTTGTAGATTTAAGCAATTTCTAGAGGGGTAAGCACATTTTGATTTTTGATTTTTTGCGGTGACGCTATAGAGTTTTTTATTTAAGTTACTTTTGTTTTGATATAGTGTAAGAACTATTTTTTTACTAATGGTTGTGGTTTTATTTTACTTTTTCTCTAACTTAACACCTAGCAATCAATATGCAGTGTCTGCTTTACAAATCTTCTTTAGGACTGGAAGTGTCCTTGGAACTGTTAATACTGGAAAGGCAGCGCTAGGTAAGTACGACTGTGGAATCTTTTATAATGAATGATGATATAGGTAAATGTACGTCACTTTACATCACGTCTTTATAATTTTTTATTTCTGTAACCGTTAACATTCGCAGAATTGTGTTGTCGACAATAATTTGACGTTACTTTTTTGTTTATCACATCGAATACGAATTGTGAACGATTTATTTCAAAGAAAACATTAATATATTGCTAATAACCTAACCTCTTAGTTTCCCACTACGTTTTAAACTTAAACATCATCTAGTTTCTAGGTTATGTTTAAAGTTTCAAGTCGCATGTTTCTTCTCACTATCGCTAAAATATTAGAAAGAAACGGATGAAACTAGGCAACTACCTTATACATGAACAGTAGACATCCTCGGAAACGGGAAAAGGAAAAAGAGCAATAGTAAAAAGTGCGAGAATTCTGTGAAAAAAATGCTCCGTGGCATCCCCCCCCGATTGACGCCCCTGCCCTTGCATTTAGATGCTCCTGAATAAGCCGGCTCACATAAAGGGGACACTTTAAATCACTACTTTGCGGCCGTTTTGCTCTTCAGCTGGGCTACATTTCATTCTTTTGTTAGGTGGGGAATATCATGGTTTACGAATGTGCAAAGATGCTCGGCAATTTTTTTTTAAGGATGTAAAATATCTCTACATCAAACATGTCCACAGATTAAAATATCCCGAAATTATTTTGAATGTACGTCGCAAATTTAAAGAAAAATAACGATATCTTATTGACCGTCTAGATTGAAATCATAGATTTGCTTTCAAGATGGTATCGTAAAAACATTTTATTTCGCAATTAAATAAACTCACAAGCCATATTACACTTACTTGGGGTCACTTCTGTACTAAAATGATTTACCTACAAAGTGCTCCGTTATTTTTCTCGCCAGTGTAGTTGGCGGGCATTCAGCTCGTACCTTCACCCACTCCCGAGGGCCGTCATCAATATGGTGGAAGCTGCGAAATTGAAATCGTCCCGACCGGGCAACCTCTACGTGACGCTAAACCCCTACCTGCCTAGTGCTTAAGATATATCAAAATAATATTTTCCGTGAGATAGCCACCGAATTGGCTCAGCTCACACGCTTTGAGGTGAAAATTGCTTTTTTATTTCCCCAGTGCTCTTTGCCAGCGCACATTACGAAGGTTAAAGCGATTCCGAAACGTTAGTACTTGCTTTGTGTAGCTCTTGCAGTCTGCGAGCGAACTCATTAAGCTCGAAAGTCTATCAATAGTAAGCCCTCTCGTTATTCCTGGAGGATTTAATACTTATCTAGGAATTCATTAAGGCAAATCGGAACGAAATCTCGCCTGTTAGGGAGTAGGGAGCTGCCATTATCCCATCGGACGTTGATGGGTGCAGAGCAAACACTCAGTACTGTCAACCCTCACTCAGCCGGCGCTACTCGGGACTATATACGCTATTACACGATGGGAATGTCCTAATGGAATGTGGTTAAAATCGTTCTATTTTGAGTAAATAGGTTGAGAGTTAGGGTTAGGTAATAAACTAATTTGTAAGCAGTAAATTAGTTATACTGATATTGTTTATGCATAAATAACTCAAATGTGTGCTGCCACATGAATGACGGAGCATCACTTGTGAACGGCTTGACAGATTTGGCTGTTATTTTTCTTGAAGTTTTCATAATTTGTATGGACAAGGTTTATATGAAAGAAAAAATCACTCGGGCGACGCCGGGCACGAAAAGTTAGTCTTTAATAAATTAATAAGACATTGAGTCTTGTTCCGTCTTCGACGGTGTATTTGGCTATCGTACTATCGCTTATACAAAATGCATTATGTGGAATATCTTCTAAAACCAGTGATTTAGTTTGATTGTACTTGTGTATATTCATTGAAAGCTGGGGTCGGTCGAATGTTAAGTACCTACATAGTAAATTAATTCGTGAGCGTAAAGTAGAACTGTTTTATTTGAGTGCTGCTGTTTCACTTAAAAGCTATCACTTAACACTTTCGAAAAATGTATCATGGCTGTCGTTAAATGAATGGAAGCGGAATGAATGAATGATTTTGAATCAGCACCATTCATTGGAAGCGTCGCTCGTGTGCCGACCTCGTCCGTAGGATCTCTTGACGCTGGGATTTCAAACGTCGCCGTCAAGTTGTCTGTTGCGCTGGGTGGCATTCAGACGACTCACGGCTGCAAAACGGGATGGATTTTGGAATATGAAATGTTTTTAATTCGGGCCTATACATACTTACATTAAATCACGCCTGTTTCCCAGACAGGTAGGCAGAGACGACTTCTTTCCATAACCTACTTATTAAGCTCCATTTTTTTTTTCTTATTTTCTAGTTGTATTTTAAACTAGACAACTTGAAACTGTTTAATTTTTACAATGCTAAGTTTATTTATAGTTTCCTTAATTTTAATAAACCACCTAATTTCGATGGTTACCTACAAATCCTCATACTAGTCTATTGGGTGATGAAAGCATAAAGTTTTATTAATTGATTAATAAATATATCAGGGGAAAATGTCACACCAATTACCAACTCTAGGTTTGTAGGCTAGAAGTACCGTTTATGGCCATTGTACCCTTTTTGGACACTTAAGGTTGAAATGAGTAACAAAAACTCTGTAAAATTTCAAACAATATTCATAAATAGTTAAGACTGACGACTATTATTATGATAAAATATAAAAATATGTTGGTAATTTCACGATGTTTTAGATATGACTCATAATTTAGAGTGACCTAAAACGGTCTTAAGACCCCCCCTATACGGGTACTGGAAAACAATATAAATACTTGGCACATACATTTTGTCATGTGTTTTAGTTCCACCGATATAAAAATTCTGACCCTCAATAATTATGTAAACAAAGACATTATGACCAAACAAGATTATGGGTAACAACGGGCTCCCATTCTATTCATCATGTTGCAGTTTATATTTGCTAGATATAATCTAAAACCGTTCATGTAGTACAAAAGAGTAATCAACCTTTGCTGACGGGGCACGTGAGCAACAAGCCGCGATTCCATTAGCGCTCGTCACTGTCAGCCGCCATAACTATTCATGGGTTTAATCGTTATTGCAATTAGTTCAGCTAGTCAGCTGTCAAGATTTCCCGCCCTGAGGAGTTTAATTCAAAGGTGTTTTATTAACTGGCAACTATAATCAAGAGCATTTCAAATTTGTAATGGTTTAAATAACAACCTAAACCTATGCCTTGCAGGGGCCTAATATAGCTGCGTTTATCGCGTGACAAAATGTGGATAATACATCCGTCACTTTCTAACACTTATTTAAGTACGAGATTGACGGATGCTATATCCACATTTTGTTACGGGATAAATACATACTAGGCCTGCACGAGGACACATTAGGCGATTTATAACAATACAATTTTAATTCGGTGACTTTAATAATATATTATATTCTAAACTAAATTTAAAGATAAAATTCGATATTTGGGACTTCAATTGTTAATACCTTAATAAGAAATACTTTGTCGCGGCTAAATCACATTTTATTTATCACTCACTCATGTCAGCCGAAAGACGTCCACTGCTGGACATAGGCCTCCCACAAGGCTTTCCACTCAGACCGGTCTTGTGCTTTTCGCATCCACCGCGGTCCCGCGATCCTGACGAGGTCGTCACTCCATCTTGTTGGAGGCCTACCTACAGCTCGTCTTCCGGTCCGCGGACGCCACTCCAGAACCTTCTGATCCCATCGGCCATCAGTCCTGCGAGCAATGTGCCCCGCCCACTGCCACTTCAGTGTAGCTATTCTTAGGGCTATGTCGGTAACCTTAGTTCTACTGCGGATATTATCATTTCTGATTCTATCACGCAGAGAAACCCCGAGCATAGCCCTCTCCATAGCCCTCTGAGTGACTTTGAGCTTCCTTATGAGGCCCATTGTTAGCGCCCACGTCTCAGATCCGTAAGTCATATTATTTATGATATTATTCAATCATACAATTTAATATTGAAAATTATTTGTTGTTTTTCTTGTTTGACTACATAAAAACACGAACAGAAAGGCAGGAAAAAGTTTCAAAATTTTATTAAGGCGCGCGGCCCTGTCCAGAATGTAATTAGCCTAATCAGTCACGTTTTTTCAACGAAATTCTTTTTACTATCATGGTTAGGCGGCAGTAATTAATTTGATTGAAGGCACAGCCGATCAGCATTGCAGATGAGGCACTCTCGGAGATGACGGCGTCGCCCCGCTAAGCGCTCATAGATATTCCGCCAATTATTTTAAGCCAACGTGTTTTCATTTAAATACTGCCGGTTGTTTTGCTCTTAAAGATAATATTCAAACACGTTTGCAACCTTAAAGATAAAATGCTTTTATGTTAGTAAATTCCGCTTACCCTTACTAGAGCATATGAGTGAGTATACGATGTTGGTAGCGATTCGGACAGCCTCGGTTCGCATGCGTGTGTGTGGGAACTGCGCTTAGCTGTCGTGCGTATTAAGCACTAGCCTTCAATTCCCTTTTCTTGCACTTTTCTACAGTCCTTTAAGTTTGCGGAATATACACTCAGGAGCAAAAATAACGGGTCAGAGTGCGTTTTTCATACTAAAGAGGCTATTTCGAAGCCTTGGTTCCTCGCCAGGGAATGCTTTTAGTGAAATCTGATGATGAATACCCCGAATATCGATACAGGACTTCCAGAGTGCCCAGGATACCCAACTGAATGAATCTGCGGTTAACGCTGGAATTGTGCATGTTCAGTAAAACATCTAAAATGCCAATAATAAGGAAATGTAAGGAAAAAAATAAATGTAAGGAAATCCATGTACTGACTCAAACCCTCCCGCTGTAGTGTTAACTGGTGCGATCAGATATATTAAGAACTTTTGACCTCCTCTATTGAACCTCGCAGTATCCACCAATAAAACTCACTCAAAACAACCCCTGACGAGGAACCAAGGCTTCGAAATAGTCTCGTTTGTATGACAAGCGCACCCAGACCCGGTATTTTTGCTCCTAAGTGTAAGTTGTCTAGACGTTAGGTGAGGTACTCGACTACAAATTAATTTACGATTAACTAGTGAACTGTTCGGATCCATACCATTGTATATATTTAAAAAAAACTACAGCTCCTACCACAGTATAAAAAATATACGACCAGCAACAAACATGTCACTGGCAAGTAGCACTGACACCTATCGCCTTGGCCGAGCAAACCAAACCAGTTCCAAAATTATATTATTTCCCCATGCGCGGTCAATAACGGTCGGTTTTGTGACGCACAGTAGTTTTGCACAAACTTCCTTTATTTAATAAACAAGTGCGGCCCTCGATAAAATCTTTACATGTGTAATAAAAATGTATGCGCGGTACGCAGCGATACCCTATTTTGCATTCACGTGCTGCGACGCGAAAGTGTTTTTCATTGTCCTCGGGACGGCGGGTGTGGCGGTTCCTGCCACTCACTACATATGGCTATTCATGTCTCCACGGGGTTTCCTCCTTTTTTCTAGAGTTCCGTATTCAAATCAGGAAAGCTTAGTTTTACCATATACGTCTGGTAATTTATCGGTCTAGATTTATGTATTTCTCTCTGTACGTCATGCTCCCTTTTTTCACATACTATCAATGACACGAAGCTGAAATGTTGTACGCATACATAAATAATTACCTATTATTTATGTATGCCTTCCTTTAAACGAGTAATTTTTGTATATATATTTATTTATAATCTGAGTCTCGGAAACGGCTAAAACGATTTTCATGAAATTTAGAATGCTGACGGTTTTGGGGGAGATAAATTGATCTAGCTAGGTTTCATTTTTAGAAATCTTACCGAAAAAAGAACCGTGCAAAGTTATTTTTACCGCATTCTAAGGCCAAATACTAAAATATAAATATATGTATGTATTCTCCAAGACTCCTCTCCACACTTGGTGTTTTCTTTTTGACAACATCCTTTTAGGTATTTTGGGATAGCTCTTAAAAATGATTTTTTTTTGATTTGACGGACTGTTATTATTTAAGTCTTAAAATGATATTTTTGCTAGAGTTACCAAAGCTAATTTTTAATATACATTAGCTCATAGTTTTACTACATAGCTGTCTTTGAGTTTGTAGTAACGGCGACGGAACCCCACAGCAGGGTCCGACATGATCTTGCCCAGTTTTTATGGAACTACTGCGTCTGTGGGCCGACTTTCAAACTTGGGAAATAAAGTACAGATGTTCTTTTGTGATCAATCTTCATCGTCCGAGGAATGTGACAGAGTGGTTCACTAGTCCGTGTTCAGGGCCTCTATTCTAAACGGTAAAACCATATTGCCTTTGACATTTACTAGACAGTAATGGCAGCCGGGTTAAAATCAATACAATAACACTTCAATACTTAGTTTTTACCTGTTTGGCCATAATATTTTTGGTCTAATGTATTATTTCCCAAGAAACATTTTGTGTTATATCCGGAATATCCAAACCACTTGCTACGTCTATTAGGTTAGGTTGCACTTGTGAATTTTTTGAAACGATACATTTGAGTAAAAATATTTTGACACAGCACATTTTATGAAATATTTTAAGTTTTTTTTCATTTCATAATGTATTTTTCAGTACTTACTAAATACCATCTTGTTGGAGGCCTACCTACAGCTCGTTTTCCGGTCCGCGGACGCCACTCCACAACCTTCTGACCCCATCGGCCATCAGTCCTGCGAGCAATGTGCCCCGCCCACTGCCACTTCAGTTTAGCTATTCTTCGGGCTATGTCGGTAACCTTAGTTCTACTGCGGATATCATCATTTCTGATTCTATCACGCAGAGAAACCCCGAGCATAGCCCTCTCCATAGCCCTCTGAGTGACTTTGGGCTTCCTTATGAGGCCCATTGTTAGCGCCCACGTCTCAGATCCGTAAGTCATCACTGGCAACACACACTGGTCAAAGACTTTTGACTTCAAACACTGCGGTAATTTGGACGAAAAGGTGCTGCGAAGCTTCCCGAACGCTGTCCAGCCGAGTCGGATACGACGAGTGACCTCTTTCTCAAAGTTGGACCTACCTAACTGGACCGTTTGTCCCAGGTAAAGATAGTCGTCAACAACTTCGAGTGCAGAGCCTCCGACTATCACGGGAGTTGGCGCGACATGGACATTGGACATGACTTTCATCTTGTCCATGTTCATTCTCAAGCCCACTCGGTCAGAAGCTCTACTGAGGTCAGCGAGCATTGCACTGAGGTCCTCCATGGTCTCAGCCATGACTACGATATCGTCAGCGAATCGAAGGTGAGGTGATGTACTCACCGTTTATGTTGATGCCTCGTCCTTTCCAGTCCAGAATCTTAAAAGCATCCTCCAATGCAGCGGTGAACAACTTCGGGGAGATCACATCTCCTTGTCTGACTCCCCGCTGCAGATGAATAGGCTTCGTGCTCTGGTCCTGTAGTCGGACGGACATAGTGGCGTTTTCGTACAGACACTTCAGCACTTCGATATATCGGTAGTCAACTTGGCACCGCTGGAGAGACTGCAGCACAGCCCATGTCTCGATCGAATCGAAGGCTTTCTCGTAGTCCACAATACATAATTTTTTTGAAAAATATACGTACCTACTTAGTTCGTAAAAAGGCGTACGTGTAAGTCGGCAATTTAATATTTTGCGTTGCGTTACATTGCAAAATATAAGAATAATGTGGGATATTATTGCTCCGCTGACATTCCGATGTGAGTAATATTAGTGTGTACAGTCGGCCTTGTAACTAGCAGCACACTTTTGTACCTTGTCGCTTTAACACCTTTGACAGATTATTACAGCATTTCAATCATAACGTTCCAGTGACAAAGCACTTATTACCGCCGACCTAACTTACCGATCGATACAGTGCAATCATTTTCTAATGTCAATATACTTATGCGTTTTTGAACACGTTTTTTACCGACTTCTAAAAAGGAGGAGGTGGTCAATTCGCCGCTATATTTTCTTTCAATATGATTCAATAAATTAAACTCCATTTTTATTCTCAAGTTGCCTAGAATATTTAGAAAATTGCATATTGCTATAACTTTAAAACGAAGCCAAGCATTGAAAATTTATCGGGCTATAGAATCCCAATACATAGAATACATTTGAAAACAAGAAACAGCGCAGCGTCGAATAAAACTCCAATATTGGAATAATACAGTACTCAATCCAATATTCAGCGATTCCTCGATATTGTCTATTATGATGTCATACGGATAAAAGTAATAACGATACTGTAATGATAAGGGCCTCGTTCCCCGCGTCGCTTTTATAACATCTTTATTGCCAGGCTCGCTGAATTCCATACAAAGCGGAGCCCGAATCTATGTAATCTTATTTTTTGGCGCTGAATGTGGCACTCTCGATTGGTATTCGGCCCCTGAAGGGTTTGCGAATCGCGACATTGTCTTATTTTTTTTAGAACCTTAAACTCTTTACAATGCGGCCCACGTGGCGACCGCTAATGAAAGACTTACTTAAGTAACTTCGGAGACGGAATTAACAACTTCCAAATACAATTTAGTCCTTAAACGAAGTTCATTTTGACGGCGGTAAAGTGGAAAAGTTCTCCCGTCTCCCTTTTTTTGGGTATGAATGTAAAGTTTTTACGGGCTTTATGGAAGTGTAGTGGCTAAAAGGTGTTCTATGGTTCAACAAAAGCGGGTTTAAATTTAACTATACAGTATGTTTTACGACGGCTTTAATAAACGCGTTTTTTTATCACCGCCGTTCGAAAGGTGATCTCGATAAAAGGTTTTTTAATGAGGCCTACATTTGAGAGGCGCGAGAATTTAACGCGCTCAAGGCTCAATTTGGCTCGAATTAAATTGCGCTGGGAATATAAATAAAGTCAATGCGGCGCAATCCTTCATGTTTTCATTTAGTCGGCTCGTTAAATAAATAATAGTAATTTGTGTAACAAGGCCGGCTGTAAAGCTCATCTGCGCGGCAATTAAGAAAAAAACTGGGTTGTTATTCACCCCCCCCTGCTTCCCCCCTTCCGCGCTGCGGCCGTCGCCCGCGCCGCCTGATTGCTAATTTCGCGACAAAGAACGCCATTACAGCCTGCAGCTTTACAACGAATGAAAAAATCTTGGATAGTATTCGTCACTATTAATCAGAGATTCTTGTTAGCTGGGGGAAGCGGACCGAGGTTTTACTTCTTTGGAGCTGGCTGACCGCTGAACCAAGGGTTACCCTTGGGGTTGCTTTTGTCTGGAACCAGGTCACCTGCCACCATAAGGATGTTTCTTAACAGGGTCCGATAATTTTACCAAAAATAAGTTTGACAAACGTATCATTTTACAAGCTTTTATTTTTGAACTTAAACCATTACGAATTACCAGGGATCGAAAATTCGGATAGATATTTACCTAAAGTTGGCAAAATCCCGGAAAAAGTTAGGACAATTTCCGGTATTCCGGGATTCTACAAACGTTTATATTCATTATTGTAATATTAGGATAAGATTTTACGTTAATTTGCTCCTCAAACTTCGTTTCCTCAATGATTTACAAATAACATTTAGTAAAAAAGTACGGCAAATAGTTAATGTAAATACTTAAAAGTGTATTTATGCTGGCGTAATTGGTTTATTTTTAAATCCCGATAATTTTATTAATAAAATTGGGTCCACTTCCATTCAATTGAACAACAACGCCGCCGCCAAAGTTTAGGTAAATATGTATCTGAATTTCCGAGCCCTGCTGATATTATATAGGTTGAATGGGCTTATGAAATAAGTTAGGTTAGAATGTTGACTTCAATAAATATATATTGCAGCGGGAAGTAGGTACGTTCTTGCGAAAGGAAAAAAGATAAAAAATATATATAAAAGAAATTTATTCAGTAAGTAGGCCGCACGGGCACTTTTACACGTCAAGAATCTACCAGCGCTTCCCAAGAGGAGACCACTGCTGAAACTCAGCAGTCAGTCATTTTTTAAACATATTTCATATTACAATGGTGCTACTTAGTCTAGCATTATATAAAGCTACAAATATTAAATTAAATATAATATCAAATAACGTGCGTAATTCAGCAGGAAAACATGCCAAAAATCTTACGGGAGACATCCAGAAAAAGAAAAAAGGAAAAATATAATCAACTAATTACGTGTATATAAGATGGTGCAAGATGACCACATAGAAGTTTCGATATGTTTTCCTGCATCAACGGTGTCCCCAAGACAAGAAAAAGTAGGATAAAGCTGTTAAATGAAGTTTATATGATATAATTGGCCAAATGATGATTTGGTAAAACATAAGTGAACCTTTCTTAACAAAAAAATAATCTAGATAACTTGCTTGTATGTAGTGATGTAGGACCTTGTGCAACCCGTCCGGTTTGCTACCACTATCGTATCCTTTAACCTTGCACCAAGCAGGGGTCTGATTCTCTCAACAACGACGTTCGGACGGACGAACGAGCGGCGAGTTTAAGTAGTCCTGTCAGAGCGAACAAAACACATTCTAGCGCGTGAATTTTCAATTTGGCAGCATGGCTTATCGAACGTATAAGGCTGCCTAATTAAGAATGCAAGCGCTCAAATGTTTTTTGCTCGCTCGGACCTCGGACCGACCGCCGCTTGTAAGAGAATAACAACCCTGAAGTCTTCGCATTGTTGTGTTCCGCTGTAGGGATAAGACAACCGGTGAAATAACTAGCATGGAGGCATTCTATTTTGGTCTCCATGGTTGCAGCCTTAGGATTGCAGTCTTAAGATTGTAGTCTTGAGAATGCAAATGTGTATGAATCACAGATCCTTACCATCTCGTGACCTGAGCGCTTGTTCGCTTTTTCCATGACATAAAAGAGACTTTCTAGCGTGGACATGCAAATTTCACTTCTATTTCATCAGTAATAAAAAATCACCTATTATCTTCGTGACGCTTTAAATAAAGAATAAAACGGTCATGAATATAAAATACTCCTTGTCTCTAAAAATAACGCTTTGAACTTTCAAAATAGCCACTTAAAGCATTTATTGTTTAAAAATGAAACGTTCTTTCGTGCCTCTGTTTTATTCAAAATATTTTTCTAAGTGCTTCGTAAATAAGTGGATTGGACATCCCCTCAAAGGCGTAAACGGGTTTAGCGCGTAGGAGGTTTATGCCCGACTTAAAAAGGTTCAAAAATGTATTTTAAGTGTACTGAATATTTAAAACAGTATAATTTAAATATAGGTCAGACAGTGTAAATTATACAGACATAGTGTATATTATTAGACAGTGTTAATTATTAGCTATGCTGATGATATGGTGTTGCTGAGCCCCTCGATGGGGGGTCTAATAAAACTGGTAGGAATTTGTGAAACATACGCTGAGACCCATGGGCTCAGGTACAACGCTTCTAAAAGCGAGGTTTTACAATTTAAAGCTGGTAGCAAAAGCTACAGTATGCAACCGGTTAAGCTTTGTGGGACTCGTTTGAAGAGAGTAGACAAATTTAAGTACCTGGGTCACTGGGTCACTGAAGGATTGTCTGATGTCGCAGACATCGAGCGGGAGCGTCGAGCGCTTTGTGTTCGCTGTAACATGTTGGTCCGCAGATTCGCACGTTGTAGTAAAGAAGTTAAGTTAACTCTATTTAAAGCCTTCTGTCAAACTTTCTACACGTGTGGTCTGTGGACTAACTTTACGCAGCGGGCATATGGCGCGCTGCGCGTCCAGTACAATGACGCGTTCAGGATGCTGTTCGGGCTGCCGCGATATTGCAGTGCCTCAATGATGTTTGCCGAAGCACGGTCGGACTGCTTCCACGCCATAATGAGGAAGCGATGCGCATCGCTGCTCCGCCGTAGCTGCGACAGCACGAACCGCATCCTGAGCACGCTGGCGCGGCGCCTGGACGCCCCGCTGCTGCAGCGACACGTGCGCCTGCACGCGCCGCCCGCTGCTCCAGCGCGCAGGCTTTGATTGTGAATTGTGATGTTATCTCATGTATTACTAACCCTAATATTAAAATTTTATTACTAAGATGCTGTATGTACGGTCAGCTGCAGAGAAATGTAACCCCCTTTGCAAGGCAACTTGTATGCAGGGGGGGTTAGTTTTCTCTGCAGCTGACTGTACTAACCCTATGGATGTAAAGTCTGAAAATAAACATTTATTATTATTATTATTATTATTATATATAGGTATGTTCTTAAATTTATGGTATGGTAAAGGCGAACAAGCATACAATTTTCATTCACAAGACTACCATCTTAAGACTGCAACCCTAAGATTGCAAATGCGTTCCCAACCCTGAGGTTTTCACCGGTTGCCTTATCCCCACACCGGAACACAAAAATGCGAACACGCTGCTTGGCGGTAGGTTACGATGTTGGTAGCGATCCGGACGGACATTACACAAGCACCCACCGTATATTATAAATGGAAATTTAAAAAAACGTAATATTGTTATTCTTCCAGAAATAATAAACAAATTCAAAATTAAAATCAATACTCCAATGTTCCAAATGAAACCACCCTGTAATTTTGTCTTGTAACAAAAGGAAACTTTTTCGTAGCCGCGGGCTACGAGAAGTCGTAGCTCGTAGTAGCGTAGCGCATTAACCGTTGTAGACAAGTCCGCAAGCTCTCCGAGCAACTTTTAAATTGCCTCAAAATATGAATCCCTCCTCAATAAAGGGGCTCTATTCCACTCGGGCTAGACCTAATTGCTTTTGACGTAATATTACGAAAATCACAATTTGGCTCACTGTAGAATCTTTTTTTTATTCGCATAATGTATATTTTCGCATAAAAGCTTTTGGCCGAAATAAAACTGTTAATATATATATATATATATATATATATATATATTTATAATAACAATAGAAACTGTTTTATTTTAATTATTATATAAAACTAACCTAACCTAACTTAACCTGATCTATACAATAGATGTTTAATAATTCTGCAATTTCAGCCTAAAAGGATGTTATGCGAAAAGATTTTATGCGCTACAAATGGATCCTTTTAAATTTACTTGACGGAGGTTTATATTCTGCTCGATAAAACTATACCACTTTTTTTTTTAAGTTTATTGTTTATTGTTTTATCGAGGAGAATAAAGACCCAAATAAAGGCGACCGAGTTAAACGCAATACGATAACAACACGTGTAAGGACAAAGTGAAATAAGGCCCCGCCTCAACCGCACCTCAATAACAATACAGCACCGCCATAAGGGCCGATGCACATACAGCGAAGCGTAGCGTATATATTTTTTTACTGCCGAAGCATAAACATTTTTGAACATGTTGAAATAATATCGAAATTAACACCACAAATTCTCCGCAAGTGTCCTCATATTTGTGGTGTTAATTAATTTTAATCTATATCTTAACACATGCAATGACGAAGATGCTTTGTAAACTTAGTTGTAATGGTGAATTTTCAGGCACAAGCTGCATGCTGTGATGGAAGCAAGCCGCTTTACACTGTGTTAGTAGAGATGCCATGCATTTTTTTATTTATCTGTTAACAGACTCATTGTGTGAGTTAATAATAACTGTGACTATTGGCAGTGAATAACTAAATGAAAAGCAAGCGCAGCGTTAAAAACGCGACCGCATTTATGATATTATTATTAATGCTACTATTTCCTTATATATTTGAGATGGTCACATTATGACCTTTCAAATGATACTTATATTTTAATAATTAGAAAACTTTTATTTTGTTGACATTCATAATTGACATATTGCCATTGTTTTTATTTCAATTTTACCAGTTTAGGTATCATTGTCACCCGGGCTGATGAATGGATTCTTACGATATCTCACACCTTTAAATCGGCTCAGGCGTTTAGAAGTTATGTAGGAATAAAAAAACATTACATAGATAAATACATGAACCCTGAAAACATTAATTACACTCTTTTTTTTGGGCAGTCGTTTAAAAAATATCTGCGCTGCGCCTCGCTGTATCTGCGTCGGCCCTTAAATATCAATTTGATTTGAGACTCGAGCATAACAATCAACGTAGAGACGTAAACATGTTTGTCTCTATATTTAACTGAATGGAATACGGAATGCAGCACTCTGTTGATAAAATTAATAACATTGTTGACAGAAGCCAATCTGTAATCAGACGGTGATTGTAGAGTTGGTGCGAGCTACCCTGGAATTACAGAGTAATTAGAGGTAAAAGGTTAATTATCGTCGGGAACGCGGAAGACCGAAGGCCTAATTACATAGTATCCTGTAGACGCTTGTTTGTAAAATTTGTGGCCAATCGATTAGAACATATCAATTTACAAGGCAAATAAAGGTATTTGATAATCTGCAGTACAGTCATGTAATTGAATTACTATACCACTTTGGACTGTCAAAGTGATACTGTGAATAAAATCATAAGGTCTCTTACGTTTTGATTGGTTACGTCACTTTGACATAGTCCAAAGTGGTATAGGAATTCAATTCCTTGACTGTACATTTATGTGTTCCTAGTTGACTGAAACATTTTTAGCGGGAATAATAAAACATTATTTTGCGATCATTTAAAAAATGTCACGGAATTTTTTGGGGAATGGAGAATTTACCCTCGATTTACATTCAGGGAGGATACTGGGGTCGGAGGGTTCAAATTGAATTCCTATCCATTCTCAGGCACAGTAGTCTGGCCAAAAATCTACATTAAACAAATATCTCGCCGGAAAATGTCCATGCGAGAGTTTTATTTGAAAATAAATGACCATTCAAGCAATTTCTGACCAAATTGTTTGACATATAACTTGAAATGGCTCAGAAATTCCGGAATAAGCCTGCAAAAAACCACCATAAGCGAAGAAAGGAAAGAGAATTATTCTCGATGCGGATGAAATACTCTCAAGTTTTTCCGTAAAACTCCCCGATATCTGCCATCTGGTTTCCGTCTCTTCAACGAAATGAATAACAATGTTCGCGTACTCATATTTATCAAGATTTCTTTTTGCGTTCTGTTTTCTTTTCACAAAATGAATACTTATTTAGTTATCTGCACTACGCCGAGACCGCGTGCTGGAAATACTCGATTACTTATTCAGTAAATTTGGTTCTATTGAAAAATGAAGACTGGATTGAGTCAGAATAAGCCAGTTTATTTTGCAATTCACTTTCAATGTCAAGAATAAATAGAAAGAGCTTGAATTAATAGCTTTTGCCCGCGACTTAGCCCGCGTACCTAGATCTCGATTATCGTTATTCCCATGGGAACTTTGAAATTTTCCGAGATGAAATAAACTTTTGGACTTTAATAATAGTAGGATTGAAGCGAACAATTTGTAAGAGTTAGAAGATTATTGTTGTCAACGCGTCCTTCCATTCCACTGTTGCAGCCAATTATGAATATTTTATTTTATTGTTTAGGCAGAGATTATGTAATTTGTTCTTAATGTTATAATTATTGTTGAATCAATTTACTTGTAATATTATTGTGTTTGTCGGTTTTTTTTTTTTCCATTTTATGTTTTTTCTTATGGCCAATTAAAAAAACTAATTGAATGTTATTCGTCGATGACAAGCCACTTGACGCATAAGTTAGACTAGAGTTAATATTTTATACTGTTTATTGTATCTGTAGCCATGTCTTGTTAGTTTTAATTACAGTCAAAATGAATAGGTATGTTTGTTAGTGTGTAATTTTCTAGGTCCAGTTATTGTTTTGTCGACACTCATTTCATAGAACGTGTCACTTCGCATAATTCTCAATTCACGATAGGTTTTTCTAGCCGCAGAAGTTAGATTTTGCGAGTCTCAAGTCTTACTTAACCTACGTAATTAATGCTTAAGATATCCTAAAAACATCAAAGCTTCAGCAGAAAATAGCTTTCGATTAAATTAAATTCGGTAAAATTATTCGAGTTATGTTATGAATGTCAGTCAGAAAGGAGACATTCATTTTTTATCCGAGTCTTTTTGATATTATAATCAACTGGTACCTTTAAGTAAGAAAAAAATTCTGTGTTGTCACCCTTAGAAAACCCTTCAGCTTTATCACACGCGGACGGTAGAGTCGCCCATGAATTTTCGATTTCGATATCGTCCCCGACAATTTGTCTAACGTGAATGCTCCATTGCATTGTGTCGGGCCCGACACAAAGGGCCGGATAAATCGCATTACGGACGCGTGAATTGTAAATTGGACATTAGTTGTTACACCTCCGGCCCCTGCCGGCCTCTGGCGGTGGCGGCCCCTTGCGGCCTGCGGCAGCAACAGAAAGAACTACCCGGTAGTCACTCCAATTCGAATTTTGAATTTACCGTTCGAATTTACCATTGATATAAAGTATAACGAGGCCAGTCGCAGAAATACCAACATTTCGAATTTAATGTTCGAATTTCGAAATTTACTATTGATGAAGTACAATGCAGATGTGAAATTTACATGCAATGAAAGCAATAATGATTCATTACCGTTCAGGAAATTTGTATATTTTATAACCAAAAAGCGTAATTTGTAAATGCAATGCAGTTATTTTGTTTGCTTTTTCCACTTAGCCTTACAGATGCGATTGGAATAAAATACCTACATACATACATACATTTCACTATATTGCTTTTTTTTCGTTGCAAGAGTAGGCAAACACAAAGCGATATAGAAAACGATAGAAATACTACTATCGAAGTAAAAAACAAATCCTGGGCCTCTATTCTACATCGTATTAGCCCATCTTGCTTCGATATTGTGATCATATTGTTGACGCTATAAAAGATTTTATTCACTTACAATATCATCACGTATGTATGTGCCATATGTAACACAGATAGTCTATGGTTGGCTGAAGATGTAGAGCATACAGTTTTGTTTTTGGAAAATCCTGTACCCAACACGAATTATTTTACGCAAACAATTTCGTGGCTATATTTATTTATACAAATATTTATTAACACGTCGCAACGGTTCAACAGGTTAGGACAATATTTCGTCATCGTTATCAAATATTTCGTCCGTGGGAAAATGTGAACCACACAAGCGGAACCGCGATGCAAAGCTAGTGATTTATTAATGGGATGATTTATTCATGCATTATCCTTGTAGGCATAGTCCGCTGCATATTTGTACAGCCGCTGTTTAACTTGCATTAAGAAGCGCAACTACCCTCATCTTATGCGTTGGGAGCGCTTTGAAGAACATATAGTGTCACACTGTATTTCGAAAAGTTTCATGTTTATTTTTGACGACGCGTTTGCCTAAATATAGTCAAGAGCACTGAAGATTGTAGTGGGTAGTGACCCTGCCTACGAAGCTAGCGGTCCCGGGTTCGATTCCCGATATATTTGTGTATATTTGTGTGATAAGCGCGAGTATCTCTTTGTTTCTGAGTCTAGAATGTTTTTTTTTTGTATTTGACTATATTTCTTTTTATAAGTATTTATATTGTTGTCTAGTACAATCCTAGAGCTTAGTTTAATTTCGGCCCTAAACACGTTAGATAGTCATAGCAAAGGCGATTTGAAAATTTACACTGTGCTCTTTTGCCTTCACGATGAAATTAAAAAAATAAAGTCTTAAGCTTCAGACAACCATCCGACTCATCGGTATAACTGGGACACGCTGTTGATCGTGCATCGTGCAAACATCGCGCCCGCCCAGCGACCCGCCCGCCCGTAATTGGCGCCCAGCGGAGCCCTAACGAGAGAGATTGTTCGCTGATGCCACAAATACTGCCGCCCTCTATTAAATAGCAATGGGGCGATAAAAATAATGTTGTAAATATACTGCGATGATAGATCATTTACTGGGGAAATAGGGTTCGATTTGTTTGCCAGCGAACAGCAAATAAAGGTTTTAGTTTCAGATACAGGCTTTATTTTACTACTTTTTGACTGATTTGATGAGTGGCAGAGTAACTTCCTATTATACTTAATGTGAAAGCTAAAATTAGGGGTTCTGTTCTAGTCTGTAAAACCTTATTGCTTTTAATGGTTTTACGTTCTGCTGGAGTTTCTCGCGGCGTTTTTTCTCCTCACTGATGGTCTTATCCAAGGCGCTAGCAGTTTCACTCCATATACCAACGTGTGAACTCATGTGGCCAAATATACTGAATAAATGTTAAGAATTTTTAATCTCCCTTGCAAAAATATTTTAGGTTTATTAATTTTAGTATCGTCGTCTAATATCTTCGCTTATACCCAGGAAATCTTGATTTGCTAAAAGTCTAAAGCCCGCGTGCACGTAAATTTTATCCTAGGGTAACCCCAGAGGACCTTGCCAAGATGCACTACGCTAAGCTAGCGTTTCTATTCGTTTCGTTTTTAAACCATCGCGTCACTGGTAGATGGCGTGATACAAAAAGTCACGTGATCTACCAGTGACGCGATTGGTTAAAAACGAAAGATCCTCTGGTTGGATAATTAAATGGTTAGAATGTCAGATTCAAATAAGATCTGTAAATTTTAACAAATTAACCTGATAATCTGGGGTTATCCTAGGGAAAAACATTACGTGCAAGCGGGCCTAGATGTTACTTGTGTAGTAAAATTATATGTCCAAAAAACGCTTTGTAACTTTAGTAATTTCTTTGCCGATAACACGAAATTGCAGCTAAATTGAGTTTTCAAAATAACTTCATGCCTAAATAAATTAGAACTACAACACGACGCTGTGGATTATTGAGTTTGCTATCCATCAAAAAATGTTCACTGATATTTTACCGTAGCGTGTCACAATTTTTAAAATCGAAAAAGCTTCATTAATCTTCGGTAAAACATGACGTTTACAAAATATAGACATCTATCCAACTCACATATGACATGAATCAAAATGTAGTGTAGTAAAAACACCTTGCCTTTGACGTGTTGTCGTATTATTTTGAACTCTGCCGCCATTACTGTTAAGCAAATAACGTAGACTACGTCAAAAAAAAATTGGTTTTACCATCTTGAATAGAGGACCTGTGAGCCAAAAAAAAAATGGATATGCTAAGAACCCAAAAACAGGCCACCAGATGGCATAAGTGGGATCTGTGTCCCGCAGACACTGCATTCACAAGGCTGTAGATGCATTACCAACCCTGAAGACTGAGATGGATGTGGGATGTGTGTGTGTGTGAGTGTTGACATACAATAATTCCTGGTCACCCATTATTTTCTGGACACTTCATCGATTGTGTAATTTGATCAAGAACCATAATGTTTTCAGGATATCTTAAACATTCATTACATAGGTTGTGCGTTTATTAATGCCTTTAGATAATATGATAATTCTGCCAATACGTTCGCTGAAAGGTGTTTCGATGAAATACACTCAGGAGCAAAAATACCGGGTCAGAGTGCGTTTATCATACAACCGAGGCTATTTCGAAGCCTTGGTTCCTCGCCAGGGAATGCTTTTAGTGAAATCTGATGCTGAATACCCCGAGCATCGATACAGGACTTCCAGAGTGCCCAGGATACCCAACTGAATGAATATTATGCGGCTAACGCCGGAATAGTGCCTGTTCAGAAAAACATCTAAAATGGCAATAAAATGTAAGAAAATCTAAATGTTGACCCAAACTCTCCCGCTGTGGTGTAAACAGATTGTGCGATCAGTTAGGTATCTTAAGAACTTTTGACCTCCTCTATTGAACCTTGGACTATCTACCATTAAACCTCAATCAAAACAACCCCTGGCTAGGAACCAAGGCTTCGAATTAGTCTCGTTTGTATGAAAAACGCACTCTGACCCGGTATTTTTGCTCCTGAGTGTATAAGACGCCCATAATGCCTATATCACCATATGTGCCACGTATATTCATGTGAATAAAATCCCCGAGTCGATCACCATTCCCACCATGTACACTCATAAAATGTAACTCGTCGCAAACTTATTTACTAAAACCGTCGGTAATATCGTTCTCGTTTGTTCTCGTTTCGTTCCCGAGCCGAGCGTGTGCTCCAATATCATCCCTATTGCCGCATCACACTCATTCGTTTCCAATTTAGTTTCGATGAGTGCCATAACAACGTAGAACGTGTGCCAAATATTTGGTTTGTTTTGATTTAGTTTATGGGACACACATTCTGTTGATAGTTTTAGGTTTTTATATAAGACGATAATAACACATCGGTATATAAGAGAATCGTGTATAAGTTTTGAAACTCCTTACTAGGCTTGCAGGTTTGTATTATGAGCACTAGACATAATTAAATCTATAGATAAATAAATATTTACATACATACAGCCGCATTCAGAGTCAGTTCACACATGACGGCTAAATCGTGTCATTTTCGATCCTGAGTTTGGTTTTTTTACACAAATTTAAAATGTAGGTATGATTAAGGTGCATAGAAAGTGTCCAAAATTCAAAGCATAGATTATATACAGTACAATCTTATTGTTTTTGACGTGTTGTTAATGATAGCTCTTATTTACTTGGCAGTAATGGCGGTCGACTTAACAACAAAACCATAACACGTCAAACTAAATATGGTCTAGGCACAAATATTAGTACATGTAATAGTTATAAGATATTGCCGGGTACTTATTATTTTAAAGAAACAATTTTTAACAAACGTAAAATTACGCATAATTTTCATTTACTTAATTGAAAAGCATTTCTTGCCGCATGAGTTGCTGAATTTCACTTTTGGTCCCAAGTCACAAAAATGAAATTCCAAGAAAAGGTACAATTGATGAAGTGTAATTCTATGAAACGAAGGGTTACCATATTTGCCATTACTAAGGATAGAACCCGGGACACCAGCTTTGTAAGCAGGGTTACTCCCAGCTAAGGTAAATAGAATTAATCGACACGTCGACAAATTAATTGAAAATCACCAAATAAATATCTATGGCTATTATGTTTGTTAATGGTTCCTCATTTGAATGTTTTAGCGCATTATCGAGCGACAAACGCCATTTGTAGTGTTGCCAACATAATAAACAATAAATTGTTGCTAAGTCTTGTGTGCGTAAGTTCATGAAAGAACGTGGCCAAGGGCCAAGAATCTCTAGCCGCCATATTGTAGGAAAAGACGCATTGAGATCGATGCGTGTTGTTTGTTTCTCGGCGGCCCTTCTGGGATCCTTCTTGGTATTATGACAAATTTGTGCTAAATTGATGTCTGCCAGTATCTTCGGCATAAAGGCAATGCCACGGGGAACGTTTTTAGGGTTTCGTAGACAAACTAGGGACCCTTATAAGTAGTTTCGCCATGTTCGTCCGTCCGTCTGTCAGTCCGCAGCTTTCTCGTAGCTCAGAGAGTCTTAATTAGAGAAAGCTGTAATTTGGCATGAATATACATACATTACATATTAGTAACGCCGACCTAGTGGTAACATAAAATCTTGAAAATATTAGTTTTTAGGGTACCTCCCCTACACGTAACGTGGGGATGTAATTTTTTCTCGCCTACCCCATGGTGTAGCTGTGGAGTGTCGTTGGATAGGTCTTTTAAAAATACAGCGGTTGTTTCAGAAAAAAAAACTGTTTTTTTCGATTAAGGAATCCGTTTGTGAAATATAAGCATTTTTTTGTTAGAGTCGTGCAAAGTTTAAGTAAACTTTCTAGTAATATAATATCTAAAATATTTTCTTCTACTGAATAGCGGCAATGTTGAGCTAAAAAGTAAACATAAACTAGTATTAGAAACAAAGCTAAAAGAAAGAGACTTTTTAAATATGACCGGTAAACAATAGCGAGCTTCCCGCGGCATCGTTGCACACAGAAAAAGCACAAAAAACAGCAGCTTTAGCACGTATCAGGTGGCCCATTGCAACGAGCGGGTGCACGGTGCATGATGCAAAAGGATGCAGTTTCACAGGCCGCCGCCGCGCGGAGCGATTGAATTATATTCAGCTATTAAATCCATCCGTGCTGCTGGATTATTTAATGCCGATGACTGTAATTTTTTATTCTGATTGATATTTGCTACACGTACAGACGTTTATAGTAGGTTAGGCAATATCGTGTTTCTGGTTACAGTACAATAAAGAAGAATTGCACTTCAATGGCTTCCTATAAAAATTCTGATCATAAAAATACTTTTCTACTACCTTAAAGTGCACTTAGTGTATCGGTGGTCTTACCGCTTGAGTGTTTGTTTTAATGTTAAATGGTTTTTGAGACCTTAAGACTGCAATCCTAAGACTACAGATGCGTTGCTAACCCTGACTAACATGGAATGCCTTTTTCCTTGTAATTTCACCGGTTGCCGTATCTCCAAACCTGAACATAACAATGTGAACTGTTGCTTGACGGCAGGTTATAGGATAAGACGGTGGTACCTTGCATAGTTTCCTTATGGGTACATCATTGTTGTAACCTACAAGGAAGATATCGAAGGATCGACAGCACCTTTCTGATTTGTAAATCAATGTGGCTAACCTATAATCGAACGAACAGCTTTAGCGTATTCATTCCTTGACAAGGAAAGTGCCTGGTTGCGTTTGCATATTGGCTTAGCCCCTCGTATTTTCTGACAAATACTATGTCTCAGTCAATAGTAGATTAGTTTATCAGCCCCCTATTTCACCATTTTGACAATGACAGTGACAGGCGACGATTCAGTATACATTGCAAAGTTAACACGCTGATACATCACTGGGTTTTATATTAGCTGCGCCATGTACACCGAAATGTCACCTGTCACATGTCATTGCCAAGATCGTGAAATAGGGGGCTGGTCGTATTGTCCGATAACTAAAATAACTAGAAATCTAAAATCAAAAAATAACAGGATACAATCTCACCTAAATTCACCCGCTCCCAAACTAAGCTCTTGGCTTATATGTATTATGCATAGGTAGGGTATTTGTTACATCTTTTAAACTACCTTAGACCTACCCTACCGGACTCACTGCCGTACTCAGAGACGTCAATTCAAATTAATGCTTGATTAAAGTTGCAGCTGTCACTTTCTATGCACTGTCACTTTGCTATAGCAATAGAATAAGCTAACACGTCACTAAACGTGCATTAAATTTAATTGATGTCTCTGAATGCGGCAGTCAGAGACTTTTTAGAGACGATTAACTCGTTCCTCTTTCAAACTTGTGCATGAAAACTGTCAGTAAGGAATGACTGAATCGTCATTCACAATACTACAGGATGCATAGACAATTTTTAGAGAAAAACAAACAACAGTTTAGAGTTGCGTGTACTTTGGTACATGCTGCAACATCTATAAAAACTAGTAATTTGGCAGCGGAGCGTCCCAAACAAATGAAAATACGCACGCGAGCTCTTAATCCGCGGGTTTTATTTTCCACTTAACCCCCACTTTATATCGCGGGAGCCAGTGGGCAGCCGCGCGGCGGAGTTACGGCGCGCCGATATTTGGTCAACCTTTCCAAAGTAATCGCGTAAGGAAGTGTTACTCTCAGTCGTATTTTTTATTGCTGAAGGAACATATGACATTGTTGTTTATTACAAATAAATACTTTTGAAAAGAAAGCGGGCACTTTGATTCGATACCTACAATAATTTTGGTGTGCAAAGGGATACCCTGCGGACAACTTGTATTACCTACTACTTACTAAGGGACTATTATGCGTTCTTATAGCCGTAAAGTTTTAAAGGAACATTCTGTAAGCGCTTTTCACGGCGAAGCCCAATGCCAAAGTTTATCAGCTTTAGAATGTATCCACGCTATTCGACTGGAGAACACTTTGTGGGAAATGCGGGCTTATCCATTTGCGTTGACTGTTGAGTTGTAAATTCGAATTTCCTGAAATAAAACTGGTTTCTTGTCATGTACACATATCAAAAATGTTTAAGGATCGAATATATCCCAAAAAAAACATAATTTGTTTTTGATCCTTGGAAATTTTTGATGTGTGTACTTCATTATGATTTATATCAACATCATCAGTAAACATAAATCTGGTTAATTTTACAGCGTCGGCTGTAGTTTTTAATCTCACTCATAAGTTCCTCAAATATCTGATTTCTTAGACACTATTTAACCAGGTTGGTTAGTGTCTTCTCTTAAGATTACAAATGTCTACAGAGCTCTCAGATTCCGCTTACAATCCGGAAAAAAAAAACACTCGTTTGCCCTCCCAAAAAAAAAACCATCCAACTTCAAACCATCAATCAACTCACTGCCACCGGTACGCTGTTCAAAGCTTTGAAAACTCCGACGATTGTACATAAAACAAAGTATTGATTACACAAAAGCGCATCCGAGGCGTGTGAGATATCTCAATTTTTCCGAGTATATGCGGCTTTCCCTTTGTTCCATCGGTGGCACTTAGCACCCTTTGTGCATTAGCGGAGCCCCGGGCTCCTGGGCCCCGTCGCTGCGGTAACAAATACGAGTGCTCTATGTATTTATGTACGAGTATTATCTATTGCTCGAGTGTTACGCATATTCAACGAGTCTATGCAAAGCGGACATTCTGGAATAATAGTTCCATTTTAACATAACAAACATAACGTTTGTTTTTCTATTATCACTGATAGGCGTGTTGACTAACTTTGTATTTTGTGTTAATTTTAAAAGTTGTTTCTGTATTGTGGTGTTCAAAAAGAAAATTTGTATTGTATTGCATATTCCAATAGCCAAAGCTTCTATTCTCTTAATTTTTGCTTACAATTCATCTATTTACGTAGTCTGACTAACTTTTTTACTTTAAATATATAGCATAACTACGACTTGTGCACCTTCAATAGACGAGCATACTCTTTTCTCAAAGACCGACATCGCATCTGCAATTCTTCCCCTGGTGTTACAGGTATCCAGGAGCGGACGTGATCTACCTCAGGTGACCCGCTAGCGAGTTTGCCTCCTCAAGCATAAAACTGTATTGATAGGTCATCAAAAGCTGCCAACCAAAAACCAGCGCTGCGGTCCCTTGACCATTTATTATTATTTTGCAAAGTTAGAACTTTTATGACGCCATTATATTGAGCCATTTTTGTTTTTTCTTTTGTTATTTCTTCATTTAGCGTCAGTCATTTCTTCTTCATGATTTTCGTTTAGCTCATACTCAGTATGCAAAACTAAACAAACACTCAAACCATTTTTCCCACGCACACTTGCTGTGTCAGACGGGTATTCGAGGGTGTTCATTACAGTGGAATATTCTAGCCTGGAGCCAACATATTATAAAAAACTGCGGGTCCAGCGTTACCCGCTCTATTGCCAGGATTCCGCACCCATCGCCGCGGGCAGGTGACCTCCGATCTATTCTGAACGGAACCACTATATCCCGAGAGTAATCAACAAAGTATATTTTTTGTGAAACCCGTGTAAAAAAATACGCGCTACCAAATTTGAACACTTTATGCATGAACGGAAGGAATATTTTTTGCGTATAAAATATTTTTTGACTGAAAATAATAAACAAAAATGAGTAAGTTTTTACAAACACGTGACCGGTATGATATTTCAATTGCACGTTTTCCGTAAATTCTATAAATCGTACATCACTCGGGTGGCCTTTGGTTCATCGTATTAGAGCTGAGACACACTAACAATAGCTGTGTTCCTCTCGGCCTGCCAGTCTGATTGATAGCCTGTGGGACCCATCAGGTATAGATGTAGTGCATAATTGTTTTCCTTCGTATTTTAACGGAAACGTACGAACGTGCCATGCTACTTCAGTCACCCTCAGTACTTTTTGTACTGTGACCGACTGAAATAGCTAGACACGTTCGTACGTTTCCGTGAAAATACGAAGAAAACAATTATGCACTACATCTGTACAAACCTATTGATTTATAATTGAACGAGATCCTAATGTATCTATTATTTAATACTAAAGTATTTATTAAAATCTGGTAACTAGGCAAATTTCTTTAAATTATGCTCATTAAAGTTCAACCTTTTAAAATAGCTAAATATGGAAACCAGAAGCAGTAATTTCCGCTTGAAATTACTATTCCAACCCGTGACGTCATTACAATTTCCAATACGCCGGTAATTCACTGAAATTGTGTTTCGCTCCAAATTACAGCTGACAAGGAATTCACAGATTAGATTATGAAAAGCGCCGACAGTCAGTCTCAGCTCGGTGCAATCGCGAAGTTTACGCATGCGGTACAAACCGTTATTAGTTGGCAACTGCTTGTTAACATAGCTTTGTAGTGGCATTACAATATCTCTGATATGCTGATGTACAAGTTTAATGCGGCGGGGCATCGGAACTCCCTCGCCACTTAATATTTATTGGGCCAATGTATGCGATATAAGGGCGTCGTAAGCTTCGTGTAAGACGAGATAAACAAACGGCAATATATTCTGTTCCTGCTACCAAGCTTAATAGACTTTTAAACCGCTACGAAAGCTCATAACTTTTGTAACGTGATTTTTTTCAAAGAGTGTCTTGAAATTTCTTCAGGACTAGGCAATGACGGCAAAACAAAGCATCCTCTTTGTTACGCTGCAGCTTACTATACTATAAAAATGAAAGAGACTTCAACACGAATATTCGTCGAATCCTGCAGTTGTGTTTCGCATATTGACGGTTATTTTAGTTAACTATCATATTTTTTGTATTCCGATAATATTTGCGCTAGAAATCAATATAGTCTCCGCAAGCAAGATGGCAAGAAAAAGGGCAATACGCTGCTCTCGTGTCGGCACTAGTTGCAGCCAATTATCTGATAAGCCACTCCACCCTTCCGCCAAACCACGCCATCCCGCACTCGTCCCGTTGCCATGCCAACAGCCACAAATAAAATTATATCTTCCAATTTATTTCTCTCAAACCCCAATTAAAAGTCTCAGTTGTCTAAAATTGATTTGTTATCTTCCCCGTTTGTAGGTAATGCAATTGTCTGGGCAACGAACGTCTCGTTAGTTTTATTCCCTGGTGCTCGCTGGTGAAAGAACTTATGAAACTTACAATACCGAGGTCCTCTTGTACGTATTTACTGGAGGGTGGTTTCGAGTTTTACCTAGTTTCGAATTGTGTCTTTAGGATCCCGGACAAAACAAGTTGCTTGTTTTTGGTGAATAAAAAACATAAAAGTAAAGTTACATTCCGTAAAAAGTGGGTCGTTGCCCAATGAAAAGGTATCGTGAACTTTTTCAACTTCGTCCTGCTTGCTAGAACTGTGGACTTATCTAGAAACAAGTTTGTCAAAAAACAAGCTTTATAAATCCGACTGCATGCACAATGCAAGAGCACTTAAAATGCTCTTTGGGGTTCGGGTAAATTCGGTAAGACACGCATAAGTTGAGCGTATGAGCTGCGATGTCTGATAAGGTACATCATATATATTTAATTAGAGTTGTGATGACATGACTTGTAATGAAACTATTTGAATAGATAAATGAGAACAAGTGAGAGAGAAGTACCTATCGCAGGTATTTGTAGGTTGTTTTTTTTCAGAGGGATTTCATACTATGTTATTGTCTACACATAATATTGAATCCTATAAAATATACTTTTGAATCCGTAATTATGGGTTTTGTATATTATTATATGTTTCAAGTACCCAGTGATACGTTCTATGCGAAGAGAACTTAAATTTTTCCTTTCGCATATTTTGCGCTCCAGAATTCCCGCCTCGCAAATTTTCTCACTTATAACTAGATCAAAATAGAAGATAGATTTAGTGTAACTTTTGTACGTGGGCCGGAATGCCAATTAAAGCACCCACAAACATAAGCTCTACCATAGCAGAGCTTTGTCGCAATTATTAAATTGTTTTGAGAAATGGGAAAAAACGCGACAGAAAAAACGTAATTCGCAAAAAAATACAACTACACATTTTGCAACTAAGGAATTCATGTGACTAATCAAAATATCATAATCGTATCACTTAAATAACTACAACTGCTTGCTTACATGCATTGAATCCTAGAGTAAACAAATCAATACATAAACATACAATTGCACAAAACTCAGTCAGCTAGCAAAAACCAGCGCAAACCGGACAATTCAATTAAGATTACCAAACCTATTGAACGAAATCGGATTGATGCCGGTATATATCTAATAAATCCGTATAGAATGTGTATCAAAAAGACGCCCGCAGGTAGCTTTGTGTCGGTGCACAGGACAGCTCGGACAATTCGGACGTTCGAACAGAATCGAGTTAGCGCCGACGCCGACACGACCACGACACGCGACCCTTTGTCGACCGTCCGACGACAAATTGCCAGTTTAGAGTCTAGCTCTTCTCGCTGTGCGGGCGTGTGTACACACGGCGTTGCGAAGCGGGCGCTGTTGTGAATTGCGGTAGGTACACCATTTTTTTATGTACCTACCTATGGCGAACACAAATCTATACATATAAAGGTATTCAAGGTAAAGAATACGAAAGACTACCTAATGACTTTGCAAAAAAAAGATCTGTACATTAAAATGCTCTGTGTTGATACTTTTAATTTTATTACTAGGGTTCTATTTTTGGGAGTATCTGAATTGTGGAGTCGAGAAGGTAAAAAAAAGTACGCCTTGAAATCTGACGTTAGTTAAAAATTAGCATAAAGTCAAAGTTAATTATTATAATTAGTAACGTCAAGTTTCGGTTTGTCATTTACCTCTGTAATGACGTATTTTTTTGTAATGACTACACAATAGACCAACTCAGAAAATACTAGTTTAGTTTATTATTGTTTACATCTTTAACTCCGAAGCATCAGTATTGTTACATAATAGGTACGCTTTCTTCGTTGATTCTTAATGCAGTCCTAGTATTTTAAACAAGTCTTGGCAAGGTGACAATCGCGTTACTACGTCATTCATACTTTGTATGTTTTTATCGTGTTGGGTAAATATTGTGGAGTTGTCACATACATATTACCTACGTGTACAATGCAATAACTGTCAAAGTCAAAGTCGAGGGTTAAGTCGGTTTGATTAACATAAAGTTTTACATCGTTAGGTATGTATTGTTTTGTATACATAAGGTATTTGTAATTATAAGCCTTGTTGCTCGAGCTTAAAATTGCGAGAGAAAGAGAAGTATAAAACTATAAGTCCTTATAGGAACTATTACACGGAATTATTTATTTATTTTTCTATTAAACACAATCTCAGTTTAGATCTTGTTAAGCGTCATAGGTAAATTTTTAACTATTATCCAGTTTTTATAGTTATAGCAATTGAATGAGAATGTTAAACATACTTATTTAACATTGTCATTATTAATTTCATTAGCTTAATCATGCTTGGTCTCAGTTTGAAGTTTAAAATTATCATACTGCATTCGTACGTAATGTACTTTGAAGAATCAAATTAAAACAATAGTAATTTTCTAGCTTTACTTATTGTTACCCGAATATTATTCGTTAATCGTTCTAAAGCAAATAAACCAAAAACAAGACAACCCTTTTAATTTCACTCTAGAAGCTATCACGAAACTCCGTGCACCACTACACGTTTCAAATGCCGTTCTAGATATTTCCAACAAACAACACTTGCCCCTTACTTGTTTACACATCACGTCCCTTTCCACCTCGCCTAAAGAGAAAGAAAGCCACTGAGAAGCGAGAAAATTTAGGTAGAACCAGTTCAGTTGCCAGCTAGTGTGGAGAGGTAATGAAAGGTAATAAAAGCAACGCCTCGGCTGGCGCAGGTTAATTAAATTCTCACATCACTACGGCCAAATCTCGTTACGTGTCGGGTATCTTGTTCGGTGAAACCACTGACTGACAAAGTTTGTTGTACTCTCAAACTGTTACACGACAAACAAGTCTTATGAAAAGCAAGCTTTAAAAATCCAACTGTATTAGATACTGTCGTCGATATAAAAAATATTTGGCGGTGAGTCGTGCATCCTGCATGGGCCATCTGCGCTTAAATCTACGCACGCTCAAAAAAGGTGCACCGCTGTGCCTACGGTGCAAAAATAATGTGATAATGTAAACTTATGTATGTGTTTTTTTTAAGTTATACCTTGTCGAGTTTCTTACGCCAGTTCTACTCGGGGCATAGGTTTTATTTTTCGAACCGGTGGTAACGCTTTTTGACATTCATGCATTATATACTGCCTAAATTGAAGAACAAAGAACATTGACCTTGACTTTGTTTATTAGGTTAAAAAAAATAACCCCCTCTCATTCCTTAAATTAGAATGGAAGCCTATGTCAGGTACCTACTTATTATCTTATCCAAACACCTTTCATTTCGCAGAATTTTCATTTCATCGAAAGGCATTTCTCCCCGCATGAGTAATTTTTTTAGGTAGTCACAAGTGTAACCTAACCTAACCTACTAAATAAATGTTCAAGATATCCTGAAATCATCATCATTTCAGCAGCAAATAGCGATAGATGAAATGATACAATCAATGAAGTTAAATTCGATAATATGATGAGAGTCGAATCTCAATGTTAAAATCAATTAAGCCGTGTAGGCTGCAGAGTGTGCCACAGAATAAGACGTACCTACATACACTCGAAAAACATAACCTTCCTTGTGACGCAGTCGGGTAAAATACACGAGCAGAGGGAGCTAATTAATATCAAATATGTAATAAAGTAAACTTGGACCCTTGTCAAAACACACACGAATACAGTTTTTATATTTTTATAAACATCTTACAGGTAAACAATGTGGTGTCCCCTTGTTTGAGCGACCATTTTTTTCATAGAATTTATCATTTTAACGAATTCCACTTCATCGAAAAATATTTTCTGCTTATGCCGTATTGTTTTCGTACGTAGGTTATAATTTAAGGCTAGAAACCTTGTGACTATCACAAAATGTTAATCCCTATGCCTGAACTTCTGTGTGCCTGCCCGTAAAATGAAAATTCTGTGAATGTGTTTTATGAAATGAGTGTCGACAAAACAAGATACTTACCTAATATATATCTTCTATTAATTATTTGAATTATCCATTGCGGAGGAGTAATTCTTTTAATAGATTTTAATGTAACTAAGCGCCTTGACGTTTGTTACTGCATATTTACAAGCAAGGGAAAAATATACAAAATGGCGAACGGCTTCCGCAGCAGAATTAGCCGCCGCTAATCAGCTTTGTGTATTTAATCTCGATTTTCCGAGCGCTTATTCAAGGAAAACAAAAGAAGGACCGTCTGACACAATCCTTTCGCAAACGCTTCTTTGTCAAAACTAACTTATCTCTTACTTTTTATGGTTCCGTAATCCGTCCCTCTGTCCGTCCAACCAAGCCGGTTTTTTTTTTGGAAAGTCAAATTAAAAGGGCGTCCCCAAACAAGATTTTCAGTTTATTTTGTTGTATCGTAGAAACGGTAAAACACACTCGTACAATCGTCAAATTTGGTGTGATTATAGTTGGAACCCTGAAGAAACACAACAAATATTAAAAAATGGTCAAGTGTGTTTTAGGGTCGTGCTGATTTGATTCGAAATACTCGGTGCGCGAGTCCAACTCGCACTTGCAAAATTCCATTAAGTACCTACACCTACACAGATTTAATAAAAACATACGCGAAAACTGGGAATGCCACAACGCTTATATAACATATCACATCGTAACCCACATAAATATTATGAGAGAGGTTTTGCCGTTTATGAAAAATTCTTCGGCGAGCTATGTCATAAATCAATTTCTTACAAGCGCAAGCGCTAAGTAAATGTCTCAGATCGAGCAAACAGCAATATAAAAGATGATAATGTGAGAACAAACTTCGGCCCGCGGCCGAGATCGATTAAAGTGGACGGACACTGACAAGCTTGCACACATTTATCAAACCATTTTATCATTTCATCGTCATTATATAGGTATTAGAGGAGAAAACAATAGACATTTTATAATATAGAGAACGTAGAACGTTTGCGTTGCGGTTGCGGGGTAGGACCTTGTGTCCGGGACACTACTACCATCTTATCCATAAATCTACCGCCAAAAAGCAGGATTTGCATTGTTGTGTTCCAGTTTGGGGATAAGACAGCCGGTGTAATGACTAGCATAGAGGCATTTCATCTTAGTCCTCAGGGTTGGCAACGCATTTGCAGTCTTAGGCCTGCAGTCTTGTGAATGCGAATGTCTATGGGTCACAATTTCCACTTACCATCAGGTGGCCTGTGTGCTCGTTTGCCTACGCTATGCCATAAAAAAAAACCTAGAATTAGTTTCCCGCTACTCGCCTTATTTTAACCCCTTTAGGGGAGGAATTCCCAAAAATCCCTTAACCAAGTTTCAAGGTACTAGGTCCAGTAGTTTTACATGTGCGTTGATCGATCAGTCAGTCGCTTTATATAACAGAAGATAATGTTTCACATAAGTACCTAGTTCTAAAGTAACCCTTAGAATTCTACTATAAGTATTTAAATATTATATGAAGAAGGAAAGTGTCTTGCTGATTTATATTATATTTAAAAAAAACGTAAATATCTTTAGATTATTTTCAGAAGCTCCACGCTAAGTCTTATTGTTAGCTAGGTCTCACTTTTTACTGTAAATTTACCCGCTATTTTTGTTCTTTTTCTATATAACACAAGAATTTGCTCTTCAAATTACAACTGCGATACCAGTCTCCACATCCCCTTGCAAATAACGACCACTGCGTTACTATATTAGCTTTTTTTTATCCAAAGCCACACAATTTAGTATAAAATATTATTCATATACGTAGATCAGAATCTGAAAATTGTGTGCATTTCCAATGTCATCTAATTTTGTTGAAAGTTTCTTAGGCATCAAACAAGAATGGCCGAATTATGAAGTTTTTGATACATAACATCTATAAACGCATATTTTAATTTTCAATTGCGTTGTTTATCTCAATATTTTAATAATGTGTTTTGTGTTATCACAGGGATGACCGACAGGTATACTGTGTGGCAATTTACCTTCTCCGTACCATAAAAAACACATACAAACAAACACAGACCTAGATAGGCAACTAGAAACAACTAACCTAGATAGCGCAACTTCTATATATAGAATTTCGTTAATAGTTTTGTGAATAAGTAGTCACTAAATATAGTCACGAGCAGAAATAACGGGGTCACGCTGTCTAAAATCATTGACAAAGGCACCCGCTATTGCTGCTCGACAGTGTAGTTAATTACACGACCTGTAACTACGGGAGCCAGCCATGTGTTTCCACTCTACCTTCCTCGGTCGGGTGCTACGCCGTAGTTTCGTAGCACATAATCTACGAGTTTGTACCGTTATAAATGGTGTCTTAATTATGTTATGTGCCAAATACTACAAAGGTTAGTTGGGTACACTAGTGGCATTTTAGACAATTGTAATGAATCATTATTTTTATATTGATCGAAATACTGAATTTGTATAATTCCAAATGTATAATCTAACCTAACTTACCTACGTATAGCAAGAAGAATATGCATTTAATCCAAAATAGTTTTAAAAAAAACAGGTTTTTTATGTTGTTCCCATGTGCTCTATAGGTCTTAAATAAAAGGTGCTTCGGGTTTGTACTTGTCTCTCGCTCGCTCTCAAACGCCTTTTTTAAAAGCGAGAGAGACAGAGAGAGGTACAAACTCGAAGCACCTCCTAAATTCTCACTGTAAGACACGTTCAAGCTAGTAATAGAGCGAGATAGAGACAATTATAGGGAATTTCATGACTTTTTCACAGCTTTAGTAAAAGCTGATTCAAGTAACGAACGGTTGAAAGAAATCATTTTTTTAATAGTCATAAAGATAACGAAGATAAAAGCCAACAAAGATTTGTTCCTATCTCTTTCTAGTAAAACAGAATTTAAATTGGGGTTTATATGACGTCACAGTGCATATTGGATCTCTCTGTCTAATCGCTGTCTAATTATCAGTTTAAAATGCTAGTCCTTCCGTATTTCTTGAACACTTTGAGTTTTAATTTCACTGCAGTGCAGCAGTGGTCGCATTGTTGTGTTCCGGTTTGAGGATAGGACAGCTGGTGTAATGACTAGCATAGAGGCATTACATCTTAGTCCTTAGGGTTTGCAACGCATTTGCAGTCTTGTGATTGCGAATGTCTATGGGTCACAGTTTCCACTTACCATCAGGTGGCCTGTGTGCTCGTTTGCCTTCTGTATGCCATAAAAAGAAAAGCTTTTGGTATTTTCATATTTTGTTGAGGAATGTGATTTTAAAAATCCATGAATATTACCTATTATGCGTACTGCGTAAGTATTTTTTAATTTATGCGCAAGCGTTTACCGTGAGTGGCGTTAATCAAAGCACGATGATGCTCACGCGCCGGCCCAATTACCGCGCGGCCTCCGCCCGGACCGGGCCGCGTCTGGAAGAGACCTAATATAATATGTATAGTCGCGGTATGAAAAGGTTCGTCACTTTTTGACCTTACCAGCATATAATTATAGTCGAAAAGTGACGAAGCTTTTCATTCCGCGACTGTACCATTCAAATAATTTCAGGATGCAAGCATGTGAGCATTTTTGTAACATTGTTAATTACTAGAGTTTGAATGCATGAAGCTTGACATTGTACTTATTGAATTGTATTTCAATTATTCGTTTTAATCACATCACATTTGCATGCCTGTGTCGCCGGCGAGGGCGCTGATCACATTGTACCATCACTTTTTTTTAAACAACCGCTCAAAATCAAAATCAAAATCAAAAATATATTTATTTTGCGTAAAATGTGGTACATACAATGGTCTTACAATATATTATAGGTTTCACACACTTTACCAGCAGCTGGCATGCAAAATATTAGTGAAATATTAAAACTAAGAAGACAGACAAAAAATAATAAAATAATAAAATAAGTCACAGCTATGGACACTACAGTAATTGCCAAAGAGAATATAATGTCACCTTTTATCAAAATAAGCACACAGCTGCTAGTTCACAGAGTAGAAACACTTTTGTACTAGCCATTTTTTATGCTGGCGTTTGAAAATGTTTAATGGCAAGATTTTAATGTCTTTATGGTACTTATTATAAATATCGAAACTTTTATGTGGTCATCTTGCACCATCTTATATACACATATATAAGTAGGTAGTTGTAGTTATTTTATTTTATTCTTTTCTATCTTTCTCTCCCGTAAGATTTTTGGCATGTTTTCCTGCTGAACTACTGTTATTTGATATTATATTTAATTTAATACTTGTAGCTTTATATAATGCTAAATTAAGTTGTACATACCATTGTAATATGAAATATGTAATAAGTTTAAAAAATGACTGACTGCTGAGTTTCTTGCGGCGTTTCTTCTCAGCAGTGGTCTCCTCTTGGGAAGCGCTGGTAGTATCTTGACGTGTAAAAGTGCCCGTGCGGCCTACTTACTGAATAAATTTCTTTTATGTTTTTTTTTTATCTTTAGAAATAGGCATACAGTATGCGTTCCCACTATACAACTTAGTCTTTTTCTTTGTTACTACCAATCGGTTTGGATACCTTGTGTTAAAATGACACGATTCTTTACCCGCTTCTCAAACAAATGAATTAAATTTTAATGTGAATTTGAATTTACCTTTAAAAAAATCTTCTGTAAAAATACGATTCTCCACTAAACCACAACACATTTCGATATAAAACAAACATTTGCCTCGCGATGACCTAAGAATACGCCTCGGCAACTTTCCTCAAGGATATTTTGGCAGCTGGCCGCTTCCAGTGCTAAGTGCAAGTGGCTAGTGGCGGGTACTGGCGCGGGACTCGCTCGAGCGGCGGTCGAGTGCTGTCGAGGGCCGGGACGTGACTATCGGCTCACTGCGCGATCTGCATGCTGGAAATGCAGAGAACTGACAAATTGCATTCGAATTTGTATTTTTTCTTTTGTATTAAGGCGAAGATCATTGACGATTTTGTGTAAATTCGCTGAAAACTGTCTCATCTGACGTGATATTATAATTTTAGGCAATTTATATTTTTTAATTAATAACAGAATGTTAACACGAAACAACATTATCGGATTACAATTAATATGTCAATGCATATTCAGTACGTCTAGAGAGTCCTAAATTAATTATTGAATACCACCTTAGGCCTATGACGTATTTGGTTTATTTTCAAATAGTTTTTAATTAAAAAAGCAAATGGCATCAACTATTTTATTAAAACATTTGAGACTACTCAAATACAATATTTAAGAGTTAAGCGGAATGTTCACAAATTATTTAAGTGGTCTGACATCTGTACATTTCAATAGTGTGTAAAAAATAGATCAATTGAGAACATACTGCTTTTTAAATTAATTTAAAAAGACATCTGTTTGGAGTCAAAATGCCTTCACTTAAACGAGACAGAAGTGGTCGGACAATCTATTAAAAATATTTGAGATGGTTTTACGAGTTTGTTTAGATTAACAAACAGATCAAAGAACTCATTAAAACCTTTTTGCAACTTTAAGAGATTGAAACAGCTGCTTAGCAATCTACGGTATATTTTAAAATAATTTGTTTCGTGATGCTTCTATCATCCAAATGGTGTTGTACAAAGTCTGCCACGTCGTTGTGTTTTACTCGAGTAACTTCGTATTGCAAGGGTAAAATAACGATGAAGTAGTTAGTGTTGCAAGTTGCATCCCTGTTAACGTCGGCAATTGCAATTAACAAGTTCTTAGAATATCTGAGTGTAGCGTTCACACAAATACTAATTACGGCTTTATCTTATTATATGGCTAGAGAAGCTTTGTAAATGCAACCGACAATAGATGTACGATGATAATTTTATCTATAGACATTTGTTTGTGTTAAAATTTTATAAATTATACGGCTTTGGCTGGGAAAACGGACAAAACGTGCATCTGGGGGATGATTATGGCACGGCTCTGCAATTCTTTTTACGGCGAGCGTAAAGGACAGTTAGGGTGACGGCACCAATGATGGCCACTTTTAGCTGAAAGGCACCAGTAATCGACACTTCACTATTAATTCAAATTCATAAGGTCCTAAATTGATTGTTGCAACAAATGAATAACACTTATCTTCTGTTATATAAGAATCAAGTGTCCATCATTGGCGCTTGTCCATTACTGGATCCGTCACTCTAACTATAACAGTTATTTTATTATACACTGAAAAAAGAAATGCGTTGATTTTACTAATTTTCTGGTTAAAATAGGACCTAGACACGTGAGTTTGGTAGAGTTAACCACTAAAAAACATGAGGCAACCTTTTCAATGTGTTGTTTTTACTAAGGTTAGGTGTTACCGCAACCAAACTTCATAGATAGGTCCTATAATTTAGTAAAATCGTTTTTTTTTTCAGTTTAGCTTGGTGCTATTTTCTCAGCGTAAACCGAACTGCTTAGCTATGTCCTAATAACCCTCCTAGGGGTAATATTCTAGTCAGTATCGTATTGTTTTCTCAACTTAACTCGTCTGCCATTACTGTCAGGTAAATAGAGTAGAAAAGAGCCCCGGTTGTTTTTTTTTACATATTTCCTATGTAATTACATTACATTACAAATGCGAAAGATTGTTTTTTGTTTGTTTGTTCAACGTTTCAATATATAGTACGTACGTAAGGTACAGGTACTTGTCAATCATAAAGGATATCAATTGCAATTAACATTATTTTCAAAGAATTTAAATTAACTTTGGGTAACATTCGTTGTGAGCACGGGAACAAAAGGATTATTAAACTGATTACAAAGTAGTGGAGTCAAATTTGGCCGCGAGCGGAGTGCCAATAGCTTGTTAACAATTTAAACCGGAGTGAACCTCCGTTGCACTTTCCATGCATGCTAATGGGCTGCTAGTTCCGTTAAATTGCCAGTTTTCTTTGGGGAATGATTATATGAAACAAAAACATTGCGTTTTAGTGTTTAGAATTCAAGTTTCTTTACTCTCTGGTACCTCTCCAACAAAACAATGTCACAGTTGTAGATTCATAACAAGTGTGCGCTTATCTTAACCTTGGTAGTACATTAAACACTCCCAAACAAAAAATGTATTCGTTCTAATGGATCAATCAGTCTAAATTCATGGATGATTTCATCAAGAGAGGATTTTTTATAAGACATGAGGGTTACCTGATGGGAAGTAAGCACCACCGCCCATAAACACCAGCAACTCAGAAGAGTTTTTAGTCTGTTGCCCAGCCAATAAGAAAAAAGGAAGCTCTGTTTAAAAGTATAAACGATGAAATCCTGGTCGCAGCGAGAAAACAACACATTAATCCATTTATTTATGGTATCTGCTTCCTATCGCTACGATTGGCAAATATTTACACGTCAAAAGCGTTTACAGAAAAAAACGCGCGCAGAACCAATCCATGTCCATCGAACAAAGTAATTAATAGCGCGGATTGCGTCGTAATTGGACGACTCTCGTCGACGACAAGTGTCGCTGTCGCCGTCACGTCGAATAGTAATCGCCCTCGAGGGTTTTTGTCGGTGCACCTGCATGATTCATACCGACCGTTTCAGACTAACGAAGCTTACGTGCACCGCAAATTGGTAGGATTTATGATGCATTTTAGTGATGCAAAATTTATTACGGTATCTAATCGTTCTTCATAAATCGTGATTGAATTGAAAACCATTCAAATGAGCTTTAACTCGTCCATTTATACACTTCAGACCTTATGTAAAGTTAACATTAAACTGCTTTAAAACCATTAAACGGTCGAGTACAGTCGTCAAAGGGACAGGGGCCGCGGTGAACGTCGTCGCGTGCGGAACTCAATCATTAGTGTGCTCACTCAATGTGAAAGCGATTTCATCCCCGGCGACTCCGCCCCTTTGAAACTGGCGCAATATTGTCGAAAGCAGGAAAACTCTTTACGAGAAAAAAAATATTGGCCAAGTCGCGGCGAAGAAATGAGAACGGAATGGAGCCAATCGAGCGTGAGGGTCTGTGTCGAGCGACATGTCGCAAGTCGCGTTGACGTTATCGCGCGCGGCAGGAAGCGGCCCGGCGCGGAACGAAAACGCGCGCCGCCACGTCACGCCCGCGGCCACAAAACTCGGGCGCCTGAAACAACTTCGTTACAACTCCGCACTGTTTTGTTTCGGCCCCCGCAATATTAGTTTCCGTCAAAAAGCTATTTTTCAACCCATCGTCCAAAGGCTTGTAAAGTTTTCTAATTTACCTAGCACTCAACGTTTCGCTTCGTCCGTTACTTAAAGACTGTTTTTGTTAAATATTGCTCGGCAATTTAACTGCGATTGCTGAGATAACATCAATAAGCGCCGAAGACTCTCGGAATGCGTCGCGCCGCGAGCGCCGAATAAATTATCTCCGTTGTTAAATGGACTGCTCAATAAAGTATACCCACTTAGAGATCTATAGAAATACTCGTGGAACTGATCTGAAAGTACTTAAAACAAGTTTTACAAATGGATTTTGTTGTAGCCTTTTCAGAAATATGATGAGGGTACGATTCACGTGTCGGTCCGGATAACGATATTGTCTAGGGCACTTGGATAAGTAGATAGACTTTACTACCTCGAACAACGCAAAGCGTAAATTGAATAGGTTTTTAAATTATATTACGGGGGCAGTGGCCGCTCGGGTCCTCGTGTATCCATGTTAGGAAGCTATTAGTACCCAGGAGCAAGATCGTAGGAGGTTTATAATGGTCGTATAAGGCGATACAGCGAAGATGAACGTCGTAATGAAAATCCTTTGTTTTCCACTTTACTTTATGGCCGCGCGAGGTATTTTGTATTCTGTTCACTTCTTTCGGAAGTAATTTGGCACTTTTATCCTTCAGTCTACATTATTATTATGTAGATCGCAGTAATAGCCTAACTCTTACAGGGGAAAGTGCGCTTGTAAGGTACTTTGACTAGGGTAAAGTCACCAGTGCCCAGCCAGAGACCAGTAGTCGACTTTATATAAGTGCGAAGAGTGGTAAGTATATCTTTCATACTCTTCCCACTCATACAAATTATAGGCAGAGGCCGACTACAGGTCTCTGGCTGACCACTGGTGACTTTACCCTATGAGGTTAGTCTATTCATGACGTTAGGTTCGATCCCCGCATGGGGCAAATATTTGTACAAGTATGATGAGTGTGAGTATTTGAATCAGTCTCGTACATTTCTTTGTATTTACTCGGACCTAATTATATATAACGTGTCTTTATCAGTAGTTACTATTAACCTATCTCAAGAGCGAATTTCAGTAAACTAGTTTTTTTGTAAGTTAGTTTTTTCTCTAAATACTTTTAACACTCCCGGATTGTTATGAAACAAATCTACCCTAACCTCTAGGTTTTGTAGGTATATCTCTTTTATGAAAATGAAAATGAAAATGAAAATGATTTAATGGTTATGACAAAATTTAAAAACAATACAAAGGTTGGGTCCCTCTAGTAAGCATAGAATATACTTGTGGCAGAAGGCCCCGCTCTTCCAGTAACAATAAAAGGTTTAACCAAATTAAGTTAAGTTTAAGATTAATATTTTTAACATTTTGAAAAGTTAATGGGTTCATAAAAAACCTTATGATTTTTCTGAAACAGTTGGGAAACAAAACTTCAGATTAAACGAAGGATACCCATTAGTAGTTGTAAAGGGGCCGTCTCGATCGCTATACCACCATCTTGTCCTTTACCCTACCGCCAAGCAGTGTTCTCATTACTGTGTTCCGGTGTGGAGATAAGACAACCGGTGAAATAACAGCATAGAGGCATTCCATCTTAGTCCTCAGGGTCAGCAATGCAAAGGCAGTCTTAAGATTGTAGTCCTGAGAATGCAAATGTGTATATGTCTCCGACCCCACTTCCCATCAGGTGGCCTGCGTGCTGGTTTTTAGGATTCCTTACCAAAATGGTAAAATACTTAGGAACCCACATTTTTATAAGAGGGAGGCAAACGACCATGCGGGTTTATTTTAGTAACCACCACCGCTCATAAACACCAGCAGCTCAATAAGAGTTGTCAATCCGTTGCCGGCCAATTAGAGATATTAATGAATGAATTATTGAAGGCGGGTATGTTATAACTGGTTGAAAAATCTGCTGAAGGGAGTTCGTTCCACAGTTTACTTACTCTACGCCATAAAAACTGGGTACTAATGGACCCCTCTTGCCCCCAGGTGCTGCTGTTCCCGGAGGAGGGCTGGGCGCGCAGCGCATCTTCATCCTACTGGACGCTGCAGCCGTGCTGGTGGCGTAAGAGCCGCTGCAAGGTCGTCGAGGTGGCCGGCACCAGAAGGTAACTGAGCCATTTGTTGTTTCGGAAGACGCCTGTAAAGCGTCAAAATGCCATACGGAAAGGTTGTCGGAGACCCTTAACACTACGTATTACTAAGCTTTCACTAACCATTCGGCTGTCAGCTGGCTGTATCTCATGAACCGTAATAGACCGACATTTGTTTTTTTTTTACAGAGTGTGTATTTCTATTGCCGTTATAACAAAAAAAAAACCCTATACAAGAATTGTACGGAACCCTTCGTGTCCGGCGTGCACTTGGCCGGTTTTTTAAGAAAATTTTAGTGAAAGCGTTTGTGATAGTGATGCAAAAGTCTGTTTATTTTACATTTTTCGCGTAGTCACAACAATCTGTTTTCTACTAGATTGTGTAAAAGCAAGCCCTTTGACTTTAAAACCCGGTCAAGTGCGAGTCGGATTTACTCAGTGAGGTTTCCGTTTGGCCGCACAGTAGGTAGATTCGATTATGATTATATCTTTACCAATTGAGAAACATATTCAAGTTGAATGTTGTCTATGCCAATTAAAAAAAATAGCTAGAGCTGAACTCATACTGGACGGTTCTTGTATTTTGGTGGTTCTGTATGGTTTGTATTAAATTCGCCGCTTGTCTGTTTTACCGTTTTTGCGATACAACAAAAACAAAAATACGTTAAAAAAAACGTTTCTTGTACCTTATGCCCTTTATTATTTCACTTTCTTAAAAATATAAATATTTGTTAGTAGAGCCTCCAAATAACACATATTCTGCAAAAACCCACCCGCTATCTATTACATTTGAAAAGATACATCCTTTTTAAAGTTAGGAGATTCAGAAGGTAAAAGGGCCCCGTGTTGGGCGATCTTCGGGTACCTACAGAACCCTACCTATGTCACGTGCCTATGTTAAACCAGTGATAGCGTGCAGCTAACCGATAAAAACCGCAACTGTAGCGGGAAATTAAGTCACGTGCAATTTAAAAAACGCGCTAGCACCTAATTTATTTAAAGTGACATTTAAAATGCAACATTAAATTATTTAAAATGCAGTCGTATATCTTCGCGGTGAAGGAAACTGTTTATCATGTTGCAACATTAAGCGTATTTTCGCAATTAACCGCTCTCACCTGAGCGCGCTAAGCCAAGTTTGACAAACGGGCGGAAGTGGCGCCACTATCGCGCGATCGCCGAGAAGCGGCGCGGACGTGCCGTAAATAAAGATGGCCGCCAGGCGCCAACGGCTTTAGTTGCAAACGAAACCTTATTTATTACGGTTACATATGCCGAGGTTATTCTTATTAGGATGGGGTAATTACGTGGAGAGATTCTTAGCTTATTTTGGAATGTCTAACGATTTTCAACGAGTGTTTTTGCATTTTGTGACACTTTAAAATTATAGCCATATTTTTATAAGAATAGTCAAAAGCACTAATATCTTTACGCCCCTCGCGCCAAATTATACGAATACATAAACCTTATACCTATAACATATATTAATGACTTTGACTGTACATGATTCACGTCACCACGACTGCTTAACGCGTCTGCGCAACAGCAAAGACTAATGAGGCAAACAACTTAGCTATTATTTTTAATGGGTAACAAACTTTCCGCGCCCGTAATCAGCCCGACCGACCCTCAAAAATTTACTTAGTGTAAACGCAAACAAGCTGTCATGAAACTATTTTTAGAAGGCGATTAAAGCTGTCCTCGAGCTGAGCCCTAATAGAACCGTTAAAAAGAGTTCCGCGGGAACACGAGCACGAGAGCGAACTAAACGGGGCCCGTTAGCGTTAACGATTATTGCTGCCCACCCTCCTATTTTAGCTAAATGACTCGTATTTCGTGATAGCGCTGGCCGTGAGACCTTTTAAAACCAAAAACCGCGATTCCAAAACCAAATAAATGTGCAACTGTAACATTTAAATAACCTTAGAATTGTTTTCGTGACACGTCGCTTTGTTTCTACATTCTGACAACACATTGTCGGTAATGACGTTCGAGAAAGTAGTGCAAAAGGGCGCATAAAGGTTTTTTAATTTGTTCCTGCGAAGTTCCCGGAGGTGTTCTGTTCGGCTGTAACAGCGGACGCCATTACACCGGCCGTTAGGGCCCGGTACGTGGCGCCCTAGTAACAGGGTACGTGCTGCGGGTACCGATGCCGCACACTCGAAAAATTCATCCTGCCAAAAAGCTGACGGGCCCTTGATTATTTTGGGAAGGGATGGAAGATAGAACTTACATTAGAGGGGTTGAAACATGAAACATGTGATTCGTTTAATAATACTAGCGTAGTAGTGAACTTACTTAGTGGAGCTAGACAAGTTGCCATGGAGCACAAACGCTAGCGTTTGGTGATCACCTATCGCTTCGCGTTGTCAAAAATGAAAAAGCAGGCCAAGTTGCCTGCGACTTTTATATCGTGATAGTGCTCGTGTTGAATTCAAGCTGTCAAAATAGTACCGCGTAAATACGAACAAAACGTCAAAACTATCACTATTCGATTAGCGCGAGTGATATTTCACTTGACTTACGTCAATTCTATACATTTTTGTAAGTGACATGTGATCACCAAACGCTAGCGTTCGTATTCGAAGGCAACTTGTCTAGCCCCGCGGTATCTGTTATGCTCTGAAACTGGGAATAAAGGTAACCTATCCCTGTTAATCCTCAGTTATCGACAGAATCAAAAGGCCATAGTCGGTAACGTTTAGTATCGAACTTCAATTTTAATTTAGATTTTTATAGCTATATCGGTAACTGTATAACGCGTTCAGGGATAAGACAAGGTTCCAGCATTCCTCAAGGTTGGAAACACATTTGCGGTCTCGGATTGCAGTTGTAATGATTGTAATTGTAGTCTTGAGAACTCCAATGTCAACGGGTCACGGATCCTACTTACCATCAGGTGGCTTTTGTGTTCTTTCACTATGCCATAAGCTATTCAAGAGCAAGAGGGAGACTGATGACTTATTTAGAGCTATACCGACAAGAGCATGACTCGAAAATACAGCGAAAGAGTGGCTGATAATGACCAACTTAAATTCACTTTAAAGTGAAGCGCTTAGGTGGTTTATAGTGCAGCTTACTAGGCAAACATGAATCATACGGGAGTCTCGCCCGTAATTCTTGGTAGGAATAAAGTCGGGTTCACACGCTGCGGGAAAGGCGGAGTAATGCGGCATAAATCAGGGTTGTCACCGCGGCCGAGCGACCGCAGGTAACCGCTTCCGCACTAATTCTGGCGTCTTGACAAACTGCCGGCGCCACCGTGCCATGCCATGCTTAACTCAAATAGTGTAAAAGATGTTCTTAAAGTGTACACTATTTCTTAGGTAAAGTAGTTGGGTACTCAAAACTTTACAAGTGTACAAGTGTGAACAATACTTTTCTCTTTTTATATGGAAACCGTAATATTACTATTTTATCTTCGTTTTGTGACAGATGGCTGTGAAATCGCATTAAATTGATTATAATTATCACCATAGAAAACAGAAATGGTTTCGTATAGATATAATTATAAAAAATCGGCCAAGTGCGATTCGGACCCGCGCACGAAGGGTTCCGTACCAATATCTATAAAAAAATACGTTTGTTGTATGGGACCCCCTTAAATATTTATTTTATTTTAAATTAACTATTCATTTTTAAAGTAAATATACAACTAAATATTCTGTGAATATTTCAAGCGTCTACCGGTTGCTGTTGAGCAAAAAACAGTGAAAAAATTACTTTTTTTTTATGGGAGCCCCCTTAAACATCTATTTTATTTTGTTTTTAGTTATTTGTTGTTATATCGGCAACAGAAATAAATCATCTGTAAAGATTTCAACTCTCTAGCTATCACCGTTCATGAGATACAGACAGATGCAGTGGAGTCTTAGTAATAGCTCCCGTTTTTACCCGTTGGCTACGGAACCCTACAACCGCTAAGGCGTTGTATAAAATCGAGCGTTTGTAAATGATGCTGCTCGACATAATAGCCGTGAAACGGTCCCGTTCCGCGACACGTGTAGCGTCAACACAGCCGTTCGAAGTGAACGACATTAATGGCGTATAAATGTACAAACCTGCCTCGTTCACCGACTCGTGTCTAGAATCAGGTACACTTGTGTGTCCTATTTACCATACTAAATACATCGCACGTCCAACAGAATCATGACTGCTGTTTTACTGTTTACATAAAAGCAATTTGAAGATTTCAAAATAAGCTGGAAATTATCTTGTTAACCGTAAGGAATGGTTTTTTTATATTATTGGGGAAAAAAGACGTAAGTGTAAGTCATGCTTTTTTAACGTACTCATTTTGTTGCCTTTATTTAATATTAAATTTTTACCTTGCAGTAACAACCATTTGCAACTAAATGAGTTGTAAAGGATATAAATACCTACGTTAAAACTACATGACTTACACTTACGTCTTTTCCTTAGTGTTTAAAAATATACAATTATTATAGTTTAGAGTGACAGTGTATCTCTAGATATTTTTATTATTATTTCAACAAAGACGCAATTGTGCAATTGAGTCATTATTTCCCCAAAATTATAAAAATAATTGGTCATAACTTTACATTTACGTCTGTGTATCTTTCAACCACGCGGGGCTCCCATCGCTTAGAAACGCGATATGTGGTCTATGAGAATTAAACCCAAAATTTGTCCAAATGTGAATTAATTCATAATCATCGCGATTCCTACATTTACAGGAATCGATTGTTTCAGGGTTTTTAAAAAAAGAAATCTAGCTTAACGTTATTATTCAGTTTGATATTATAAAAATCCTAAAACAATGAGTTAAACGAACTTTCTGCCTTGCTTCATAAATCTTAATACATTCAAACCAAACCACGCTTTTTTTCTGTACTTTTTAGCAAATGTATGATTAACTATATCTTTAAAACAAATTCGAATATTAACAGATGCTTTTCAGCCTTCACGTCATACTGCTACCGCTTGCATTTCATTTTCACCCCATATGTTCAGGTCCTAACTCAGCTGTGTTTATAGGCACAGCACGCATGCGCGAATGGTGGTAAGCGGTGGGAACGCCGTCTACGTCGTCGGCACCTTCAAGCACCTCGGCGCCGACGCAGACTTTAAGGTACCGAGCTTAACCAGCTGTACACTTTAGTACCCTGTCGAGTAACGTACAAAAACGATAGTGGTTTGAATTTAGTACATCATTAGCTGCGACAAGGTGCTAATATGATCAGCTACGTACTTAACGTACACGAGCTTTGAGCACTTAATTAGTGTATAATTGACTTAAGATTAGAAACGTGAGGCGAGTAATGATGCAGATTGAGCTCAGAGACTCGGTTAATTGCATTTGCTAGGTAAATGTGTTGCACTATCGAAGTTTGATTAACTAGGTTTTAGAGGAATCATGCCACTGTATTGAATAGTGTTAATTTAATATAGGCACATCCATGTATATGTGTATGTATATACATTTTCTGGAACATCTGTCTTGTTGTGCACAACAAGGGTTGTGCTAAAGAATCTCCAACAAAAACTAGAATTTAAATTTCTTACTTTTAAACCCAAGAACTCGACACATACTTTTTTTGAATGTGGTATTTTTGGGTTTCTTTTACAACAACATGCTCTGACCACGGATAATTAGATTAATGGAAAACCAGGGTGAGGGATGATTTAAAGCTTTTGTTAGACATATTGATATAATACTACATTAAGGCTTACTTACAATTATCGGTAAAAAAAAACCGTCAGGACAAGTGATAACACTTTTCTCCAGCGTCGGAGATCATTTTCTCAGCAATGATCATCTTCCAAATTTTACTCAGCTTATAAATAACTCTTTATGAGTCCAAAACATGGTGCATCGTTCCTAACTGATTGTTGTGAGTAGACCGTGTTTATTTTGATGAAAATATCGTGTCTCCTTCATCCCTCCTCCATCCTTCCTCCTTCCTACCTCCTTTATTCCTACATCCTTTTACATTTAAATCTCGTTGATCGGTATTGAATCACACGGTCTGTCCCCAGCTGTACCTGACGACGAATGTGACGCAGGCGGACTTCAACATGGGGTACACGATGACGGGCACGCTGGAGCGCGGCAGCCGCAGCACCAACGCCTTCCAAGTCACGCACTTCGCCGTGCTGCGCCGCTGCGACCACGACGCGCACCATCTCAAGAACTCCTAGACGACGCGCAAAAAAAATTGATGTTGCGCACCCTCTTAAGAAGTGGTAGACGACACGCAAAAAAATAGTCGGTGTTGCGCACCATCTTAATAACTTGTAGACGATGCGCATAAAAATACTAGATGTTGCGCAGCATCTGATGCTCAGCATCCTAGACGATGCGCGCCATCGCAAGAACTCGTAGACGACGCGCGTAAAAAATAGTAGAGGTTACGCGCCATCTCAAGAACTCTCACTCTCAATTGGCTAAGTAATTTGAAGATTGCAACCAAAAGTCAGCGTAACTACTTGAAGACAATACACACTATCTTAGTTTGTAAACGTTGTGTGCCATTGCTAGTACTCATTGAAGTCATTGAAGACGCGCGTCATCTTAAGAACTTGTAGACGACGCGCACTATTTAAAAACCTCGTAGACGTTGCGCGCCATCTCAAGATCTCCTTGGCTAGACTTTTTACGTCTCAACTGGCTGAGTGACTTGCATATTGCAACTTGAGCCATATAGCCATCAGATCCTCGGATGCAGGTGCATTTCCAATTATGACACTAATCTACTCAGGAACCACGAAAATTGTCATCACTTTCTTAAACTCTATCTAGATCTAATCAATATTAAGTCAGTATTAAAATTTACTAACAGACGTTTCTGTATTATTACAAATATTATTTTGGGTCTCTCATTAACTGAACTCTGCACTTGACTATCAAAATTTGCCCATTGTTTTAATTCTCGTTAGCTGTTGGAATGTGCATAGTAGTAGGTACAGTAACCGAAATTTCCACCTAAAAATAATAGACTCGGCTATCTTCGTTCCTATACGCCAGTTTCCATAATATTTTGTTAGGTGAACCTTTGATATTATAGTGCAACTTTAGGTTCCCAGAAATGAGAATAGGAAACGTACTTCCAGAAACGAAAATGTTTCTATTTTATTTAAATTGCAGGTTGTTTCTCGTTATATCCCATTGAGTAAAGAGCTGGTGGAAATGATTTTATGTATTTATCTATTACACTTTTCCAAGTTAAACATTAGAAAAGGGCGTTTATTTCGAGTTTTAACTTACCATAATAGGATCTTTCAAAACTGACCAAAAGTATCAAATTGCTCCGCATTTAATGTTGTCGACAGACCCAGGGACTTGGACATTACGCACGTGAAAAGGTCGAGCATGTGCGGGCTCCGTTCTGCCTGATTAAGCCGTCGGCCCTCCCGCCCTCAGTTACCTTGCGTAATGGAACCCACTGCAATTCCTTGACGCTCCGCTAGAGCCCTTCCCCCCCGGTTATTAGGGCTAACAGCGTTTGTCCATCGGAAACAAAATGAATAATTTGAATCCAATCGCTGGCAGACAACACGGTATGATAATGGATGAAGTCTGTACTTTAGTTAGATTTTTTGTAACCAGCCAGGGATTCGTTTTTTGAACGTAGATTTGTACTTAAGTCGCGGTGATGGTTTGGTCGTATTTCATAAGGGTTTCGTTTCTTGAACCTAGAATTGTACTTATTTAAGTTGCAGTGATGATGGTTTGGTAATTTATTATGAAAGTGATATACTTAATTTTAAATTAAGCGTGACGGCAATAGTGTAATGTATGATCTCAAGGATTTTATCCTAGTAATTCTAAGTATTCTAAGGTAGTGCATAGTTTTTAGGATAATCATAATGCCAAGCAATATTGTGATCTCGAATTTCAACTGTTTTGATCTAGACGTAACTTTCGGCTAGCAAACTTATTAGGATGTTTCAGTCGGTGTTTTTCAAATCTACAGCTGTGGTAGTTATAAATATATTTATATTTCTATAATAATAAAGTTGTAGGTACATTTATTTTTGTAAATTAGTAATACTTAATTAGGAAAATGTGGTGTCAAAGTAGAGCAATCCTTGTATTGATTTAACTTTTTCGTTTTTCGCTTTCCTCGTGTAGTTTTTTAATATTCTCGTCGTGGTACTTTCTTATCTGTGTCAGTAGCAAATAGATATTTGTTAATTCATCCAGAAAACAGTTTCTCGATTTTCAAAACGTTGCCAAAGATGAAGGATACCTACATAAGTAGTAACTAGGATAAGTTATCGATAAATTAAATGTACAGGGCCGCTTTTAGATGTCCAGTTACGATTATAAGTGCGGAGTCAGAGTACCTGTTATTGATAAATGTAATAAAATGCAACCTAGATAGATTACTTTGGAAATTCTTCGACACTCCCCCATATCAACCGAATTAGCTTCTTCCACGCTCGCGGCACGTTATGCCTCAGGCGATTACAGTTTTGTTTGTAACAAGTTCCTATAATTCGGCCGCGCCCAGGGCTGTCCGGTAAAGTGTATAACAATGCATAAATAGCAGAGAAGCTGCAAGCTATTTATTTTAGTTAAGGGTTGCGCTATTCATGCTTGATAGAGCAAAACAATATACCTCTAGTTATTGAACCGCGTCGCGTATTGGTTCACCCCGCCCGATATTAATAAAACAATCCAAGTGTAAGCTTGCACTTCCTTCAACAATTTACGAATATTATCTTTTTACGAATTCCGAACTTTCTTAATTATTCTCCAGTGAAGATGGATTCCCGATATTAATAATACAATAAGACAAACGGAGAGTGGAAATTCAAAGGACTTTACAACGGAAACTTTTATCGAGTGAAACGAATTCGGGATTCAATTTCGTCCCTTTACTTTCACAAGCTATTATCTGATCGAATGGTTAGATAGAAAAGACAGACGTTTCAAGGTTTATAAAGACTAATTTACTATCAAAATATTAGATCAGATATGAGGTCAAGACAGTAAAGGGACGATTTGTGTATTGTTCATCTGGTAACATCCCTTTTGCCGCTTAAAACATTTCTTGAAAGCTAGAACCACATTACCTACACTACATTCACGTTATTGGTATGACTAGACGCAGTTAAGATGCAAACGCTGCTAACGATTCTATTTTATATCGACTTGATATACCAACAAACGAAGCGATCTGTCATTAGCATAATCGCTAACTTAGCGTTTTCCATCTTGACTTGGCCCTTGAATCAAATCCCCCCTCTGACCATTAACGTCTTTCAAGTAAAATTTGACGCGTTTTCAAAAACACATTCTGTGAGGGTTGCGTGGTCAAACCCGATAAGCCAATATAACTTGTCGTGTCAAAAAGAACTTTAATGAATACATAAAGACAATTCAAAGTTGAAAAAGAATTATTTCGATTTATCGGGTTTGCCCACGCAACCCCCGCGTGATTTACTTTAGATTGTAGCGACAAGCACCTTACGTGTTTTTTAACTTTGAAGTGTAAAGTACTGCAAATATAATGTTTTATTGAAAGCCCCTTTAAGGTTTCACCAGGTTTTGTCAACTACGCGTATTTTGTATCGAATATAAATAGGTTACGTACTAAGGAGTTTATGAATAAGGGTCGAAGAACACAAACGTCCAATATCGCACTCCCTCCAGTGTTTACACACATCATTTTTGTACAAAGTTACATGTATTTTATTGGCTCCTATTTGACTATATTGCCTATTGTGTAGTTAACTAAGAGTCCTTTTACATTGGGATACATATAACGTCAGCTAGGCATTTTCGTGAACATGTAGGTACAATTCCATAATGAAAGTTGAACATTATTAATGTCTAAATGTTGTAGTATTTTAGGTGACATCGCACTTTTAAAATATATATTATAGCATAACTTGTATTTTCTTAGCATTCTCACGAAAGTGGTAGTATCGCAAGTATCTGGATGAGACGACCGTGTAAAAGAAGCTCTTTTTCGCACTGCGTCTGATTCCAATCCGAGAAATTTTCAAATGTATCAATACAAAAGTACCTACTCAATGTAAAATAATATTTATTTTGAACTTACAAATCATAACAATAATCCACTTTTTAAACTAACGTCGTATACCTGAACTGTCATCATTAATAAACTACTCGTATTTGCCTACTGTTAATGCGGAACTGTTCAGCTGTTTATTATATTCGTCTCCGTAACTTATCCCTGTGCGAAATTTCACATCGACCGTGACATTCAAACGTGAACTAGAGTCTGGCAAATGAAAGCGTGACTTGAGAAAATGCGGCAAATTCAAAAAAAAAACATGTGGTATCACTAATTATAATAGGAAAAAAAGGATTTGATACTTGATTATTTTTGTATTTATGTCAATCAATTTGTATAATAGTTGATTGCAAACTTAATTTCTTATTTAAGGAACACACCACATCTTTAGAAATATTAACCTGTAGTTAAAAACACATTTCAAAAAGTCATTTCAAAGCTCCGTTTGGTGTGACGGAGGTGTGACTAAGCCTTGACTATCATGGATGCGAGTAAAAAAAACCAGTGTGTTGATTTATTTATTAGAATGTACATAAATAGTTTCCTACTTAACATTTACTTTCTTCAAAAATATGTTTAATCTAGTACAGGCTGATGATAATGAGATTCTGGCAAATGAAAGATGAGAATGCCCGCCATCTTCAATGGTGTGTCGACTGGAACTGGAAGACGCCGACGACAACGACGATTCACCGTACAATTGCTTATAATATACTTGACATTGGTAAAATTACATAATTTGTAGACGCCATTAAAATAAACAAATAATAATAATAAGATGAGAATGAGATTTCTTAAGAACTTAAAAAAGAAATGCAAACACCAAGAAGCCTATTGACAGATTTACAAATTAATAAATGTTGCCATATTAAAACTTTGAAAAAAGTCCAGGTCACGCTTTCGTTTGCCGGACTCTAAATACATTTTGGATTTGGGTTAGACGCTGTGCAGAAACACTTTATAATGAAATTGATTAAAAGAGATTTTGATGATGACGAAGTGAAAGCATTGGTCGTCGTGACGTTTTAAACTTAAATGTAACCTTGTAAATATGTGCAAGGACTCTTGAACAGTCAATGTCATGATACGTAACATAGGTATGTAACAATAAGTCAACTTTCAATCTAGACGCGTAAAGTAGCCATTTTATCTGCATTGTCAACGTTAGGAACCTAGTTGGCCATCGTTCTTCGTATTTTGTTATTTCTCTTAAATATTTGGCCAATTTTGTGGAACAATATCTTACTATAAAACAAAATGGCGGATGTTCCATAGAGTATTCAATGAATATTCTGCCGTTTCTTAATTATTATAAGATCTTAAACTCAATAGAAATTCTAAAATAGACGCGCTCTTTTTACTACAGAATCATAATTATTTTTGCTAAGCAAATTTCCTGTATTTGGTAAGATCAAAGGTAATTTAATTTATAAAGTCATTATGTTAAGAGCTCTTCTTAGATTTTATTTCATAAATTTTGCTCAACCATTTGTTACTATCTAAACACCATTATTTATATAAAAGCTATTATTGTACTAAAATTGTTGTATTGCAAGTGCCAAAGACAATTTAGGGAGCTTTTACGATAAGTTTTCAATTAACTATTAATAATTTACTTAAGAAATATTGATGTAAATATTTGCTTCATTAATGTTGTATTTCGTAAAACTATCGAAATGACTTGAATAAATTGTATAAAATAAAATTGTTTTTTATTTATTAATCTACTTCTGACTCGATTGAAGACCCAGGGGCTCATTTTTTTATATAATCATACTAATCCTTGTGCAAACCACTACAAGGTGGAAAAAGGCCGATCAAAATTTAAATAAAATCTTGAAAATTATAATAATAAGCATCACTCGTTTAACAGAAAGAGCGGACCTCACTTATTTGAGTATATTCAGATGTATTTTGAATTGTGGAACAGATCATTTCAAATATCCCAACACGAAGACAACGTCAATTTTACACATTCTCCTACCTCCTGAGTTTGTTATTTACTCCTTCACCCTGAAACAGCTGGACGAATTTGGATGAAATTTGAAGTGGAGATAGCTGATACCTGGATTTAAACATAGGCTAAAGGGTAAGGCGTCAACAATTCCCGTGGGAATAAGGTCGCTTTGTTTTGTCAATTTCTTTCCTGTAAGTATTTTTTTTAAAAACACTAGTCGTAAGTGAGTAGGTGCCTATAATGAAAATCAAATCAAACAGTGATCTCATTTACGAGTGAGTGGGGGGCGGGGCACTCCGCGTAATTGGTATCCTTAAGCGTGAGAACTTCAGCCACCAGTCAGAATTAATACGAACTTCAAGAAATCGAAATCAGCTATTTTGTTCGTCACCAAATAAGATTCAGACAAAAGCCTGTTCTTTATTTGGAAGGTATATCGAATGGATATTAAAATCATTATCTTAAAATATGTTTAAGATCAAATTAGATTTTTACTACAAATAAAAAAAAATCATTTTTACATTTTTTTACTTTTTTTGTTTCACAACACAACAATGTCGGATTTTTTTTAAGTGCAAAGGGTAGGCATCTCAGTTTATTTCTCCTGATTTGCTCTCGAATGGCGAGTAAAAGGAATAGGCTACAGAAGTTTCGGATTAAGAACTTCGCAATATCCGTCTTACGATTGTACGGTCAATTAAAGACGTCTCTTCGCTTCTATACGAATTCTATATTGAATTCTAAGACAATTGAACTTCAAAATTAATATAGTTCGAGCAACGAATGATTGTGGATGTAAAGGTTGAAAGCAGAAAGTTTGTACTATATAGATACTAAAAGTCACCCACCCCCCCTCCTTAGAGGCACAAAGAAGGTCCTTTTATGTTGTTCTACTACATAATAAAATCTGATAAAAGGTTGTACAACTTTGATTCTATGTACTTTTGACCTATTCCAAATCGTTGTCGAAATAAGGTCGATTTTCAAAGAGGTGTTGAACAACATAACAAAAGCAAAAAGCAGGACTTTCTCCGTGCCTCCCTTAACTTCGAGGGGTGGAGACTTTTAGTACGTTTCTCTCCTAACTAGTCTAAACCAAACCCGAAGTCTAACTTTCTGCTTTCGGCCTTTTCACCCACGCCCCCCTAGAGAGCTCATTTACCACACCAATAGCTCCCTTACAGTGACAAGGTTCTCGCGGGCTACAAATCACATTGTTTGACTATCACTGCACCGGTCGTACGGCAATTCCGGAAACAATACGAATGCACACAAACCGAACATGAAAAATTCAACGCACAATGAATACGTTACAAGTACCGAATGAGTGAAACATTGAAAAGTCAAGCTTGTGAAATATTAAATGGCGTTGAATTTTACTGCTTGTGAACGCTGTATTTTTTTAATTCGGTTTACACGGAATAATAAATATCAAAAGTAGGTACCGCCTATTGGCGTTTGAGGGCAATAATATATGTGTATGACTAATTTTCGTGACGCAGTGGAATTTAGCGTTCTTTATTTTAGTCACTAATTACTCGCTAACTCTCTTATTCACAAAATATGTGTACTTTAAAAAACCCCACTCCTAGTTCTTGAGGAAATATAAGATGTTTCGAAAAACGTATGTCCACTGTTTCGTTTGTCAACGAATTTTGTGAATTTTCGTTTGTCTGGTAATCACTTTTTCTTTGAAACCGTTTAACTTTCCTAGATTGTTATAAGACTAACCTAACCTAAGCTACAGGTTCTGTACATTTTGAAAAGTTAATATGTGAGTAAATTTAGATGATTTACGGGCACACGAAACAGCGAACAAAAGTTTTTCGAAACCGATTGATTATATTACCCAAAAAAAGACATTTTTACTTTAAAGTAAAAGTTATTCCACTAAGTGTTACTGCTTAATAAAGTACATTAATTCACCTACCGTCAAGCATTGGAGTATTCCGGTATGGAGAAAAAACAATCGGTGTAACATCTAGCATTTCTGACCGACTTGTAAGGAGGTGGTTTTCAATTCGTATGTCTTTATTTGTGTATAAGGTTTCTCAGGTGTGGTCTTACTTACATTTCGTAAAACCTCGGAGTGGGCGTTTTAAAAAAAAAGTACACATATGACTAAAATTAACAATGGAAAATTCCACTACATCACGAAAATTGTTCTTTCACTTATAATATTGCCCTCAAACGGCAATAGGCGGTACTTACCTCAAATTCAAAAGCCGAAGTAGATTCAATCACCTGTTACTTACTAATATGGTTTTGACTGAGATACAACCATGTGGTCTTATAGCAGTACAATTAAGTATTTTTCGTGACGCAATGGAAAAGTTGTTAATTATGCTCTTAAAAAAAGGTCAAAAATTACTAGATTTTCGTTCTTCGTTAGTTTGACTCTACGTAAAAATTCGTTAAGGCATACAAAAAGGCAAGTCAGAAGCTTATAAAAAAAATTAGGAAAGTAATAGAAAAATATATGGCTTTGACAAGCTCTCGTATTTTATGCCACATTAAACTGGCTGAGGTATCAAATTCACGACGGCATCAGGTAACCACTTTACTGGGAGGAGCCGTATGATCAAAATCGAAAATATCTGCGGCAAATCAGATCCGCTTTACCAACACCTCAGAAAATTACAAAATATCACGCCCCACAAACAGCCAAACTTTCTGGGAAATATATTCCCGCATTCCCAAGTCATTGTTCCCCATTGCTCCCTCTCGAAATGTCATTAGTGCCCTGATAAGTTTCTTAACACAACTTATTCCCCGTCAACTCGACACTACAACAAAGGAGGAAGATTAAACGCGTACAGCTTCGCATCGGGCCGTCTCACAGACAAAAGCCCTTCAGATAAACGCACTAAGATGTTTCCTCCTAGTCTCGTTACACCAGTTTAGATTGCAGCGCCTCCCGAGCGGTTTCAACTTATTTCTACCACTTTTCGGCGTAATGGGGGTAATATATTCAGTTATCTGAAGCGCGTAATCCTTCCCCAGGTGCCCCGCTAATTCCCTTGTTATCTTGCGTTAATTTCCCGCGCATAATCGTCCCGCAAATTGATTGTACTGCCCGCGTTCCACGAAATTAAATTAAAAAATATTTCCCTTCGCTAATGGCCGTACAAAATGCTCGCATCATTTTTCACGGGCGCGTCGTAATAACGCACATATTACGTCGGAAAGTTTTCGGTGTAAGTGGAATTGCAGACTTGAGTTTACGTTAGCGCTTGCTCAGCCGTGTGAGCTAGCCAGGGCGTTCAACAAGTGCTTGAGCTAGAAATATCTGCCGAGACGAAGTGAAGTTGTGTAATATATAATTAACTCTGCCCAAAAAAAGGAGTGGTTCGGAGGGTTCATGTAAGTATGTATGTACGATTCTTTATAAGATACGAAAATTAAATGTAAAAGTCAGCGAGTTCATTAAAATTGCAACATTTTGTCAGACGGATGCGATTCGCTAACAGGCGTGTCCGTAAACGTCTGACGGAGAGCCCGCAATGGAGCTTTATTTATATATATTTTGAACCCATATTGTCGACGTTAAAGTAGCTCTTATTAATATGATGGTAAGGTACCGTATCGTCAACAATACGATCAAACGATACGATTCGGCAAAGGTTAACTGGAAGAGATCCCTTATAGGGATAAGTTCGCCTTTGTACATACCTTGTTTGTTTCTGTTTATTTTTGATTTGTTATTTTCTGTTTGTACAATAAAGAGTTTACATACATACATAAAGGGTTAAAAAAAATAGAATAGAACCTCTGAGCAAGTCAATCTTAATACGATATAATAGCGTTATTGTTACAATTGTACTAGCTGTCGCCCGTGACACCGTTCGCGTAGAAGTCTTTTATCGCTTTTCCTTAGGGAACCGACCCGTTTTCACGGCACAAAAATTACCTTAATTCTGTCTCCGTGCTATAAAACTATGACTTCACGTTGTTTGGTTGAGGCGTTGAACCGCAGAAATAGAAAAACACAATCAAAACAAAGCTTCAACCCAAGTTGGTAGTGATTATCGGTCCCGGGTCCGATTACCGGTATCGCCAAAAAAAATCTGATGAGCGCGAGTATTGTTTCTGAGTCTTGGATTTTTTTAGTTATTTAAAACCATAGTACAAGTTTAGAGCTTAGTTTACGGCTAGATCAATTTGTATGAGATTGTCCCTGATTATTAATATTATTTATTATTTATCACATTGTTAAGGATATAGATAGCCTGTACGAACTTATATACTAGTGTTACTAACCTAACCATCAATTTTAGTTCGCACTCCGCTCATTTAGGTACGCCCACGAAATAAGGTCTAGCCTCGGCGAGTCTCAAGATCAGCGTCGTAACATAACGAGCGAGTGCGACGTAGGCACGTTATCCGCGAATTAATATAATTCCCTAATTTATACGCGACAAGCTCGCGCCATTGTTATCGGGCCAAACCGCGCCTTTCAATTACCCAGAGCCAGATAAATGTACCCAGTGTACGCACCTCCTATTGCTTTGTTACTCGGTAATGGGGCACAGTTTGTAATTAACGTAAAGCAGGTAACATATCAGTGACAATTGACGATCCAATTACTTACATAGGAAATACATTATAGCTAGAATTAATTAGTAACGTAGATTACTATCTACCTACTAATTATCTATAAGTACTAGCTAGAAAGGCTAGCGACCGGGAGCCCGTTGTTTTTATTTGTTTATTTTTTTCGATCAACGAATAGTCACAACAGGGAATTAGGTAACTACAGAAACAAACTTAAAGAGTAAAACGAAATTTGTGTGACCAACACCGTTAACCACAATTACATATGTGATGGGCTTTCGAAGTATTACATTGCTTATATTAAAGTATCATTTTTATATAGTATACTAACCCTCCCATTCATAAACGCGCGCAATAGCTAAAGTATGCTATAAATATGTTATGTCATTGCAACATTTGGATTGTACAGAGAGTGACAAAACGTACATTAACCAAAACTAAATTTACATAGTAATTGTTTTTGAGAATCCTGATTTATAAGAATCGTGAAGAAGTAATAGTTTTAAAGAAAAAAACATTATTACTTGCGATAATTATGACCTACAACACAAGCTCGCTCAGGTAACTTATTTTTACCAAAATATACTGGACTACAAAACTGAGTATCACACTTTATATGACATGCTCTTTAAACCATATTAGTTAGGGACAATGTAGCTACCTGTTTGTAAAATAATGTTTAAAATCAATTAAGTAGTTACATAGGAACAAAGGCGCCATTTATCTCGGCTTAATATTTATTAAGTAAAAATATGTAGATGACATAATACAAAAGATACTACAGGCCCTAGACGAGAAACATAACGCCATTGGAAATGATCTTCGAAAACGTTTGGAATTGACATAAGCGTCAATCCTATACATTCTCGATAAAGATAACGATCTCGCAATGCATCTTGTCTAGGGCCACTGATGTAGTGAATAAACATTCAACATTGTATTTTATCGGATACGTTAGTATTAATGTAGCTTTCTCAATCAGCTTATCGAGTCCTGAAGTCAACCGACAAAGATAGATATTAGATAAAAACTCATATACGATATCTGATTATTTATCCACTACATATTTACATTATTCGACAATAAATTCCAATAAAAAACCAGTGTTACTCCAACCCATAATTTCACATTGTTTTGAAAGGTGCTTTTCTAACCACTGATTATTGTCAGTAAAAACTACTTATCTTCTACCAAATAATTCGTCCGCATGAAATTCGTCGCTGCCAGTTTAGAAACTGAAACATTTTTCGTCGTCAAAGTGCCCTACGTTTATCTCTCGCCCTATTTAATACTCCGTAAAAATATCACGTCAATTCATTGTACGACTTGAAAAAGGACAAACAAAGAAACACACTATCGCCGTTATTAGTTTGGATTAAGGCGAGCATTACAGAAATACTCTGCCAGCGTCGAGCGTGCCAGCGTTTAATTTATATCATTCGTATTTACCATTTTAGACAAAGCGGCATCATTATTCAGAGGTATCTCAGATTTGTGGCATGGCAAGCGAATTAACGCGATGTAAAACTTCCACGTAAGTACACGATTTGTAACTGCGGTTTGCCGAAACCACAGTATAAACAATTGCTCATCATCAAACAGAGGAACATTGCACGGCTTGCATGTGTGCGTACCTCGTCCGTACGCGACGCGAGCCACCACAAAGACACTGAACAGGATGGAACGAGCTGGTTGAGTCGGTGCCGCGCCGTCGTCGCGTTTAGTTGCGTGCGTAACTGTCATGTATCGAGCAACGCGTATCGATCCAAAAATGTCCTTATATACATAACACTAGCGCCCGAGCGGGACCTAGTATTTAGGATATGACTTACTTTTCTATTTAGACTTTGCCGAAACTCCAATCACGTAGGAATTAATATAACAAGTTAGCGGTATCTTTCGCGACTAACGAGGCACGTGTTCTACAGTTTGTGCACCGTGCAACGTGTGTGGATTTAGACTAAACGCACACAACAACACGACGCCCCGCCACCGAGAAAAGCATCACACCTTTGCATAAGAAAGCATGGTAGAATTGACATTGCAAACGTTGTTTTGCTTAATATATAAGTTGCTTTTTTTATCTGTGGTTTGTAGGAGAGCTGAATTAGAGGCGAAGCAAGTTGTATTTACCCTTGCAGTTATTCTTAACTACCCTTCTGAAATCATTATAGAGTTAACTTAGCGTGGAGTGTTTCCCAACGATACATACAAATGGATGGATGGAACTCATCAGTCACTTAACCTCGTCCGAAATACTGAAGACTTACAAGTCTAGGACATTATGAAAGCAGTGAAGCCAACTTGGTTCAGTTCTAAAGTTTATGCAAATTTCTTGTCGCCAAGTTAATAATATCTTTGCAACAGGATTAGAGAATTTAGTCGTATCTCACAACACAGGGCGAGAGACATTTCAAGGAGTCAAATATAAGAGAATAAATCGTGGTAAATGTATTGAGATGCTTAGGTTTAGTTATACGAGTATTGTCATCCCATAAAAATGTTGACCATACTTAGAATCTTATCATTGTAAATGTCAGTGTGATTGTCATGCTTGTCATTAGATGTTCAGTTTGAAATGGAGCTAACCCCATATGATCCTGTTTGGTCCACCAGAGTAAAATACTCTTTAACCGAACAATAAAATTGTCCTCGCATGATATCCATGGACTTATTTCTTTAATAAGTTTATGGTGACAGCATGAAATCCATTAATTAATAAATAAACGTTTAGACAATACACTAAAGTGCTTAACATTTTCGTTGGAGAAGGTTCACTGTTGGATGGCATGATTTTTTAAGCATATTTATCTTTTCGCATAACACCCTTTTAGGCTGACATTGGAGAACTGTACCAACATTAAAAATGCGAATAACTGTATTAATATTATACACGTGACTTTGTCTTGTCTTCTTGATAACAGGACCGATTAAAAACACAATGATTCAATTATTTTTTTAAAATGTTAACAGCATTGTTGGAAGCATTGGGATCTCATGGGCCAGTTATGTAAACTTAAATATTTATTATCAAGTTGTGTAAAAGACAGTTTTACTACATAATATATGAACCGGACTTAATAAAAACTTTAATCCATCGGAAGTGATCATCGCCGCTTGCGGCCGGTTTCGGCAGCAGGCCAGCTTTCGACAACCCCCATTATCGACCATCCCCGCGTCAGGGCACGTCGCTGCGTCGTGTTTGCTGACGGTAATCTGAAGACTCGATGTGTTGCTGAGGGACCCTAGAGACCGGCAGTAAGGCCCTTGGGGGGGCATTTTTTTGCTTCGTCGCATCTCCCAAACGAAAATCATACGTACGCCGATTGAGTAAAGGTTGAATCCTTATTAGGCATGTAGGCTTTAGAAATGGGTAAAGGCGTCCAAAAGGTACACTGTTCAAGGGGCAACGGATAGTTCTATTTGTAATTTGTATCGGACGTGATTGGTTTATTAAAAATATATTTAGGAAGTTCGTTGTCACCGCAACACAAACATTGTGCAAATATTCTGACGACGCCTTTAGCCTAGTTGGTAGTGTAACGGGTTCGTAATTGTTTCTTTATTTCTCTTTATAAGTATGTTTATCATTGTAGAATTGGAACACCTTTAATTAAAATCCTTTATTTTTCCAAATATATCCATAATTTAATTGCTAAGTATACGTAGGTTTGGTAAGGTTCGATTTATAAGGGATATCAAAAAATAAAGCTTCAAAACATTCATTTCGGAATTCCGATAAATTTGAAATAACGACTACTTGGAATTATGTAGTGTACCTACCTACGTACGTATAGCACAAGCTCTAAGGCATCTATTAAAGCTAAATTTCGTACTAAGTCAATTTGTGTGCCTTCATCCCCTGTTTTTTTTTTATAAGGATACATTTACAAACTCCTTCGTCAACCCTAACCGTGCCCCGTACACCGCCATTCAGTATTTCTTATGTTGTGGGCCTTATTTACAAGTCCCAACGATCTTTGAACCTGGGGGCGTCCCAGGAGGAACGGGGTAGCAATAAAAAAGATCGCGCGCAATCATATTTTACCGGGAAAGCTATTTTTCGCAGGTGGATCCGACTCGGCTCACTTTACGAGCCGATTCCTGCCCGAACGGAACGACTTGTTAACAAGACTACGAATTTCTTGTATAAATATTAATTTAGTTAACTCGTAAAGAGAGTATTTTTAAGTTGCCAACGTTCCAACTTTTTTATGGATCACTTTTATTGTTTCATTCTTTATTGTGCCTACGAGAGAAAATAGCCAGAAAAAAGTATCAAAAAATACAATATGACTTTGGCACTGCTTTTTATTCGACGCCAAATACTTTATTTGTATGCTAGCGAAACGACAGGCCCTCGCTTCGCTACAGTTTATAGGAGTTTTCGGTAACACCCGTACAGAAACCAGAATTTATTATAGTACATCTATCGACCAACCTTAAAAAAAAAAAAACTCATGGTAAAAACCGCACCAAAATCCAATCGCCAGTCAGACGAGGAAAGTGACTTTTAATTTTTTGTATGATATCTTGCTTTAGTTCGGTCATCTACATCACCGAGGATGCTGTTTTTATAAATATTTACCTGCCAAACTAGTGTAACATTCGCTTATTTGCGGAACATTAAAACATAAAACATATTGATTAGTTTGAAGAGAACCCATAAAGGAATTAAGGGCATACGGGCAACGACGGTTTTACTCGTGGCTCGTTGGTGCTGATCAACCAGCGACCAAACAGTCGCGTCTGAGAGAGAATTGCGGCAACATGTCTTGTGAGGAGTCTGAACCTTTGTGTTATCTCGGCCCTTGGGTAACTTTGTATGAAGGAAGTTGTCGTTTTTTTTTCAGCTGCCACGGGTAATTTTTGCATAGTTATTTAGAGGACCTCTTTATACACATATATAGATATATATCATTTGAAGTGTTAAGTAAAATAGGAGCGGAGAAATTAAAAATTTAAGTATTTCATTTTTGGTACTATAAATACGCCCAGATGAATATTTAAATATCTCGGCTCCGATGTACTTTAGAGTATTACATTACATAACAAAATGTTTTTTGAGTGTAATAGACATGCATACATAATGCATGTCTATTTCTTCGGCACGCTCTGCAGCCTAAACGGCTTGATGGATTTAAACATATACGGTGTCGTTAGATTAAAAAATATTAATCGAAGAGACCATCTCTTTCTAACTATTAGACGATAATATTAAAAAATGTAGTCGGGTTTATAAAGATTGCTTTTTATAGACAAGTACATATACTTATATGTATATAAATACGACAAACATACATATGGTTTAAGATATTTATTTCTCATAAGATTTACATAAATCACTTACTGAGAAACAATGTTATTTAACTTAGATCTAGGTAAGAGGGTAGCATGCAAGAACGGTAGACCAAATGCTATAACTAACATAAAGTATAATAAAAACGGGTAGTCGGAGACAATGAGTGCTATAGAATAATTATTTAGCTACTAGTTCTACAGGCCAGTTAAACCATGATATTTTGTTACAACAGTTAACTATCGGTTACATACGAGCGGTTTAACTTTCAATGCCGAGATAATAAATATTAACTTAAATATATACATTTAAGTTCATTTTATAGGTATTAATATTATATCGATGTTTTTAGGGGAAGCCGTAGTATATTAAAATTGTGAGAATTGATGATTGGTTTAAGTATTTTAATTTACTACCTTTTATTTTAATGAAATAATGGTTTATATTTATTTAGAATAACTATGTTATTCTTATTTATTTAAAATATGTTGTTTTAGTGCTTTTTTAAATACCATTATAGATTTTGCATCTTTTACTTGATTCGGCAATTTATTATACAGCTGCGCTCCTTCGTAAACTATATTCCTTTTCCCATATAATGTTCTGGGTGGACGAAGTACAATATTATTAGCTTGTCGAGTGAGTCGTTTTTGAATTTGGGATCTTTTCGTAAATGTTATGTGGCTGTGAATGTCTTTATTTATTATTTTTCTTATTAGAATGCATGTGTTGTATATATATGTTTGTGAGATGTTTAATATTTTAGTTTCTTTGTATATTGTATTGGTTGGGGTTAGATACTTGTAATTGAATAGTAGTTTTACAATTTTATTTTGTGAGATTTGTAGATTTTTTAGGTTAGATTTAGCAGCAGAGCCCCATATTTCCACCAAGTAGTCCAGGTGAGGTTTAACGAGGGAATTATAAATGGTGTAACGAACTTTAATTGGCAGACAACGAACGGTCCCCCGCAACGCACCGGTTAGTGATATGATTTTAGATCGGAGCACATCGGTATGTGATTTCCACGTTAACTTTTCGTCAAGAGTCAGACCCAGATATTTTTCCTGCTTAACATTTTGCAGAGTGACACCATTTATAATTAAGGGCTCGTAGTTTGGTATAGTTTTATTTTTTGCGGAAAATATGATATATTTGGTTTTAGCTTCATTAATTGTTAGTAGGTTGCAAAGGAGCCATCTATGTAGTGTATTTAGATCATTTTGAGCCTGTTCTATCAGAGTTTCTATTTTTTGCCCGAAATAAAATAAGCAGGTATCGTCGGCATATAGTGTTAAGTGTGCATTTAAGCCTATGTTATGCATGTCATTAATATAAATGAGGAACAACAACGGTCCCAAAATAGATCCCTGTGGGATGCCGTAGGCGATTTTTTGGGCACTGCTCATTATTTTACCTATTTTAGTGATTTGAATTCGATTTGTTAAGTATGATTTTAAAATATTGAATGCGTTTCCAGTGATACCTAAAGAATTTATTTTTGTTAATAATAGAGAGTGACTTACCGTGTCGAAAGCCTTTTTCAAATCGATAAATATACCAAGTGCAATATTTTTGCTATCTATGTTAACTTTTATTTCTGTAAGTAGGTCAGCGGTAGCCGATAATGTATTTGATCTAGGACGAAAGCCATATTGTTTGTCAGAAAGGAAATTGATTGAAACAAGGTGTTCTGTTAGCTGCTGATGGAGAATCTTTTCAAAAACTTTTGATATCACTGGGAGAACTGATATGGGTCGATAATTTCCGGGGTCTAATTTATCACCAGATTTAAATATGGGCCTTACTTTAGCAACCTTGAGAGAGTCAGGAAAAGTACCGTCCTGCATACATTTATTGATACATTTTGTAAGGTCAGCACTAATTAGATTTTTAACGCATTTTAATATTTTTGTTGTGATACCATCTATGCCTGAGCTAGTGTTAGGGTTAAGGTGATCAATTATTTTTGTAATTTCGTTGGTAGTTGCAGTTTTAAAATCAGTGAGCCCTTTGCTTTTAGTTACACTCTCATAGATTTGGTTATTATGATGTTCCTGAAGTATTTGATTTGCTAGTATAGTCCCTATATTAGCAAAGTAGTTATTAAAACACTCACAAACATTTTGATCTTCTGAAATTATGTCCGTTCCAATTTTTAGTTTGAGATGAGTGTAATCCGATCTTGCTTTATTATTTGAAAGATTATTGATTAAGTCCCACATCTTTAATGGCTTCCCCTTGCACAATTTAAATTCTTTTAAGTAATATTTACTTTTAGTTGATTGTATCAAATTTGTAACTTTATTCCTCTCGCTCCGTAGTTGTTCTTTCCAGTTTTCGCCATCTGCCAATTCTTTTAAGTAATATTTACTTTTAGTTGATTGTATCAAATTTGTAACTTTATTCCTCTCGCTCCGTAGTTGTTCTTTCCAGTTTTTTCCATAGGATATTGCGCTGGTTAATTGCGTTAATTATGTTTTTATTTATCCAGTCTCTTTTGGGTGGATTAAGTGTTTTTAGTTTTCTTGATTTATTTTTATTTATATTGATTTTCAAGAATTTCTCAAGGTCTTCGTAATAACGAATTGCATTGTCTGTAATGGACTCCATAGATTTGTATAGGTTCCCATAATTTACAGAATCATATTCCACTCTTTGTACTGGGATACAATACATAAAACCAAAAAAACACAACAAAGCAACAGTACCCTTACCAACAATAAGGTCACCTTCACTGACGTAAACAGTTCATAAAATCAGTAATAACATAATACTGGTTGTAGCTCCCTTGGGCCGTAACTACTGCCGCCTAGTTTATGGACATAGGGCGCACTTGCCGCGCCAGCAACCTGCCCGCTGCAACTTGATTAAAACAGTTATTTGTTCAAACTTTATTGCGCAAGAACAAAAAAATAAAACAATGTATGCCTAATAATTTTATTTACTAGTCAATCAAAGTAAAAACGCAAGCAATTAAAATTATTAAAGACGATCGTGCCTAGGAAAGTGAGAGATCGCCACAGGAGCGACTACTCTCAGCTGTTTCAGTATTGCAATGTAGTACCCGTGCAGAGCATAATTAAACTATCCGTACTTAAAGAAGAATCTAACAACATTTCAAAACTACATGTAAAACGTCGCATTGGTAAGTTGAGAAACTTGACCAAAACGGGCAAGTTTGTGCTTCCTTTATATAAAAATGTGTACGGTATGAGAACATACCAGTACATCTTACCCAAAGTAATTAATGAACTCCCTAAAACCATACAAGATTTATACCTCTCCAACCCTAAATCATTAAAACGTGTTAAGAAGTTTTTTATAGCATGTAATAACTTGGATTACATTCTTTGATAGTACTTAAGTTAATAATACATATATGTAGACCCGGTTTTGTAAGGACCCGCTGATAAATATGTCAACCCAAAGCTTCACTTTGTAGGTATAATGACCTAAATTCTATCTAGCGGTTTCTTTCTCACTGACTACTCATAAGCCTCTGTGACTTTTGTAGTCTTTCATTAAAAACTCTGCCATACTTTTTTTTTAAATGTGGAACTTTAATAAATAAAAAAAAAACGAAATTTACATGTTCAATTTATGATAAATTCGAAAGACAATACTTTCATGTGGTAACTCTTATTTAATCTGTGGTAAAATATATGTTTATTCAGTAACGTACGTAAGGCACTTTTAATACAACAACGCTAGTCAAGTCATAGCAATATGGAACATAAATATTCCCAAACGCCAGCTGGCGGGAAGGAACCGATTGTTTCCCATCCATTCTCATCATATTACTATCAGATCGCTTCATCAAAGGCCTATGAGTCTTATTAACTATTCCGGCAATCCACAGCTTGCGTATAATAGTTTTCGCGTTAGCAAACATCAGCTGTATTATTTGACGTTTCTTGTGGATCGCGATTTCTCCGAACTCGGGGTTCGTCTAATTTCCTAAGGAAAAATGTTGCCCATTCCCCCTCCTCTCCAACTCTCTGGGTAACCTATATCGTAAGTGCGAAGTTTTGTTTCCCAACTGTTTGATTCGTAAAATACACTTTTTCTGTAACCAAAGTTTCATTTTCTTAGAGAGACCTTTAGAACCTATAGGATGGGTTAGCTATGATTTATACTAACTGTATTTTTAACTTACGAATATTTGGACAAATAAACAGTTGGTAACGAAAATTCGGATTGGCAGGTAACCTCAAAGTAGTGTGGAAGCATCCTTATAACCGTAACTTCACTCCCGCATAAGTTAGAATTGGCATAGAAAAAAATACTTTAACAGATTTTAACAATGTATCATTTTAACCGCAATAAAATCGAAGCATACAGATTAGAGAAACAACTCTCACCTTTTTGCTCACGTTAGAGAAATAAATGAACAGTCCGAACGGCTGGCCGGCCATTCTTCGTTACGATATGCCAATATGGTAATACGAGTACCTAAGTAAGGTAATTGTCAAATTAAAGTACTGATTCTTTCATCTAATGATACATCAAGATCGCCTAAGATTCCTCATTTGTTTCAATCATTTTCTACAACAGAAAAGAAGAGCACGGAAATAAAAATAAAATATTTCAAACAAAGAACAAGAATTATCGAATAATATAACCTAAACAAAACAGTATTTGTTCATTCATCCCTTATAAGAGACACCGGAATTTGGACGTTATACGGAAAACAAAGGCATGTTACTTTACCTGAACCGCTTAGGTAAATATCCGTCCGAAATATATCATAATAATATAAGAGAAACGTGACCCGGCGCCTTCGAAATTACAACGCAAGCAATAATTCAATCAGGCGCGGCTTAACTGGCTCTCCGCGTGTTTACCCGCACGGAGACTCGGGATACCCTCGCGCGACGTCACCCTATCATATTAATTGAGATTCACGACGCCAATAAGGTGAATAATACAAGTGACCATCGCGTTTATAGCCCGTGCACCGCTCTAATCAGGGTAATCGTACGTGTACACGATCTTAGCTTATCACACATACACAACAATTTTGACTAAATGGACGCCTTGAGCGATTGCACACTAACCTGGTTTCCTTTCCACAACACTACTACGGAAACCGTATCGGTTTGTAAAAATAAAGCAAAGGTATTCGGCAGTTGAATCGCGCGCCGGAGCGGCAGTGCAGTGATGGCGGCAGGGAAAAAAGCGTTCATTTGTTTCGCGGCCGTAACCCTCCTCCGCGGAGCCTCTTGTCGAGATGAAGATAAAATCATGAAAGGTGATTTTACAAACCTTTTTTTAAACCCCTACAATAATTCCGGGCGCTAAATCTCTGACAAACTGTTGAGTTTATCTCCTGCCTGCAATGTCCAAGTCGGGCTATTACTGTAAGTCTAGGCTACCGCGCCCCTCTGGGGAGCGGTAATGGACCCGCGGAAACGACCGGGGAAAGAACAATGAAAGTCTAGTGTCCGCAACTTGATTTAGCGTCGTTGGACAAATAATACTGTCTATCGCGGAAAAAGTTGGAGAAATCGTACGTAGTCTTGGCTATTAAGATAAGAATTTGATCCTTAATAATATCGATTTTAAATGTTTTTCTAAAACTTGTCGTGTCGCAGGTTTATAAATCAACTTGGTACACTTTACATTTAGATCTTGTCCGCAAAAAATATATCATTATACATATGTAAACTAGGTTGATGATTTAGTTTGTGGATCTAAATCCACATGAAAAGTTAAATTCCAAGTTTCCATGGCATAAAAAAATGTAAGCCAGAAAAGCAGTAAGTAAGTACCTACTATTAAGGAACTTCTGTTATTTCAAAAACCTAATACTTATAGCCCAGTTGCTTTCGAATTTATGGTAACTGTAAGCATTTTAAATTTTTCCCTTTCCAACAACTTGTGTGAAAACCAACTCGTGTGTCACTAGCCTATGGTGTTATTCTCTTACACCGCAAGAGCGAGCAAGGGTTGCTCAACTGTTCGTAACTGCGACCTTGAAGCTTAGCCGCGGTAAAATAAGTTGGTAGCCTAACTCGCCCGGTGCACGCTCAAGGACTGTGCGTCGACGTACGGCCTTGGTTCAGGCTGGTCTCGTCTAACCAAGAGCGTCCGTGGACCAAACCGTGGTCGTTAGAGTAAGGCTAGTTGGATAGCAAGTCTCTTTTCCTGTGTAAGAGAATAACGCCTCTGATTGCAGCGTGCTACTGGGCGAACGAGGTGTACGAGCCGTGCTTCGCCGGGTGCGCCGAGGTGTCGTGCGACAACCCTCGCAACCACCTGCGGCCCTGCTACCCGTACTGTGAACCCGGCTGCGTGTGCGAGGAGCCCTACGTGCGCGACGATCGCACCCACCAGTGCGTCATGCCGCAAGACTGCTCTCCGTAAGTACCTCTTTACATCACTGCTTTCACTTATTCGTCATGACGCAAAAGTCTGTATGCAAGTTCTTCAAATCTATTCTTCATCTCGGTCCAGCCTTACTGCATCTCAAGGTTGTAGTGCCTGGAACGTTGGTTAATATATGTAATTTTCATTTCGAAATAAATACTAATTAAAGTATGATTTCAGAACTCAAATGGGCATCCCAGTACCAAGCAAAAGGTCTGGCAAGTCGTCTTCTCAGAGGTTCATGAGCAACCCCAACACCAATAGATTACCCCGAAACCACGGAAAGCGAGAAGAAATGCTGACTGAAATAAGAGACAAAGACCTTGGGCCAGAACAGATGGCAAGTGAAGATTTTAAAAGAGGATCCGAGGTGTCGAGGATGGGAAACTACTTTAACATAGTGATCGCGCCACCGCCGATCAAGGCGCTGCAGCCGAGGAAGATTCTGCAGGACGACGGGTCATACAGGGGCCAGATGAAGAGGATGTAACTTTAGACGTCAACACAGCACCCTAACATTTTGAACTAGCATAGTAATCTGAATATTTATATTTATGATTAATTTTAATGACTTAAGTGTTATGTTATATTTTGGAGTTCAAGCCGAATCGTTGAGCTAGTGTATTCCGGAGTTTTGGCGGCAACAAGCGGTGGCTACCACAAGGTCGCTATGTATTTTTTTACAGTGAATCAACGGAACAGAACTATAAACTACCGCAGCGCCCTCTCTATACTTAAACTGATCTGCTGCGTGAGGTTGTTACAATTCTTCAGGATTGGTCGTTCTGTTGATTCTTGATAGAGATATTCGCAGTGGACGGGTCTGGGCTAAAGTGATAAAGATAAAGCCCCGAAATCGACAGACTAGAACATAAAAAGCAATTAGTGCAATCTTCTATAGCCTGGAATCGACCTCTACTTAATTGACAAATGCAAAGAGTGATCTCTTTGTCTTCGTCAATTAAAACTGCTGCAGGTCTAGTCTTACATTAGTTTCGGGCCCGCTTGTTAAACACACGCTTAAAAAGGACACTTTAGCTGAACGGAGATAAAACATCGGCGCTAATAACTCGATAACATTATGAAATATTTAAAATTGTCAGTTGATCATTATATCATATTAATTCAGATACATTATATTAGGCCTATTCAGTCCTAATATTTCAGTCGTTCTTCGCCTTTTAGCATATTTGAATAATTTTTGCTCCTGTTTCAGGAGCGGATGGCAGATTTTTAACAAAAATCATGGACAACTATAGCAATAGTCTAAGCTTACAAAAATATAGCATATTTCGTCAACCACGTGACATAGTGAATGAGGTATCATTGTGAATGCTTATCAGCAGTGACAGTGTTGGGTCGAAGATGCGTGCGTTTTAGTCGTTGATTCACCAAACACGTCACTGGTTTAACAGTTTCTTTGTATAAAATCGAACTTTGACTTTCGACAGAGAGGCTGAAATTGATTTTAATGTCTCTGTCGAGTCTGAAGTTGATATTTACCTGCAGATGATAAAATATGCGTTTTTATTAATTTGTAAATAAAGATGTACGTTATGCAACGAATTTTATTATTTACCTTCGTTATACCAACGACATACTCCTATTCTAAGCATGCTATATTAATTAGGGCAACCCTTTGTTATGCAGCTCTAACCGCAATTAAAATAAAGACAAACGAAGAATGATGATAAAAAGATATTATAAAACATTGTACGGCAAGTTAGTTCCCACATTTGATCTAACCCTACTTTATTTTCATAAGTGCCACAAGCAGTGTTGCCATTTCACTGAAAGTTAAAACTTAGCGACGAAAAACATAAAAAAAGAACATGAAACAAAGGACATGGAACAACACACAATGTTTTTTTGTTACAAATGATAAACAGTTATAAAATAGGACCCATGTCATACAAATACGCAACTAATACATAGACCCCCAGGATCATTAGGATCACAAAAAAAGTAATCTTAGAAGTGCTAGATATCGTCTAATTTAAAGATGAATGCCTCTTCACATATAGCGTGAACACATTGGTGGGAAGTTTAGTTAAAGATTGGACGAGGTCTAGGCCACCAACACTCGAACAATGAAAACCAGTTGCTTCTAACAAAGTTGTGATTGTTGTGTAAAGGCGTCTTGATTCCATACGCAACTGACAAGATGTTAGAATTATTGGGTTCATATTGCCTTTCATAATTATTTTTTATAAATTAAGTGTTTTAAGTTATAATCATCGGAATTCATAACGCATTTTATTCAGTAACAGTAACAGTACTTTTACAGGATTTTAATAACTCAAACCTAACCTAACTTAGCCTTATCTACACGTTGAATATTTATGAACAAAATGATTATGAACAAAAAACTTATGTGAAAAAATGCCCTCCCAGAATTGTTAGAATAACTAAGATGTTAATTGAATCACTAAAATACTTGCTGTTGTTACTATGAGCTATGGTTGATATATTATTTTATTCAAATAGTGTAACAACAAAATCAAAAACCTTTTTGAATTCGTTTACGAGGCTCCCTAGCAGAATTATATAATTGAAATAAACATCCTATCTAGCATTAGGTGTAATGGCGAAAACATGTTTCATGATATATCTAGAGCACAGATCAAGGTTCCCTCGTGTCAGTCTTTTTGTGTGGTGCTGTTATGGAAAAATAAGGATTAGGAGTTTTGAAATAAAAACTACCACCAACAGTTACTAGGACGATGAACACTACGTTCGCATATTCACGTGTGATATCGTGAAAATTCCCTGTACTTTTTTTACTTTATCTGCACCTTGTTAATGAACCTTTTTGCAGGTAAAAGTAATAAAAAAGTGTTTGTCGCCAATAAAAACGGGTTGCTCTAATAACTTCAAGTCCATTGAGGTAAAAAACGATCGCTTAAATATACATCCGCTAGAACTCGGCCGTCGAATTTGTCTTTTTGTCAACAACGTGCCGCGGTGTTGCGATTAGTCGCCGCCCCGCCACCAGCTCGGCCACTGGCGTAGCCAGCTACCAGCGAGCCCTCTGAAAACAACCAACACTACTACAATGCGGAACCTTTTACTGCTGGCTCTTATTTTATGTGAGTATTCAAGTACCCAAGTACAGTCAAAGGCCAACCCTCCTGGCTACAGCTTACAATCACCGTGGTCTCCTGACCTGTCAAAATTATGACCGCACGCTTCTCGCAAAGATTGGCTACGTCTGCCACTTGCAAGCGCACGAAAGGAGACGCCAATCAAGAGTAGACTCTTCAAGTATGAGATTTATTAAGTGATCATAGCAAGCAAACTCGATTAGGAACCATTATTATTAATAGCGGCCGCCAGCGGCTTAGTCCCACTGCAGATTTCCGACTTAGGCGGTTTTCTGATTTGTTTTTCTTTGTCCTTACAATAATGAACGCGACCAGTTATTCGGAAATCGTGCGCGTACATTACGGCGACTATTTGCTATTTATATAGATTTAACTAGCTAGTTAATATTACAGATGACATCGTCGTCCAAGGGATGAGGGGTAACTATGACTACGAAGACATGGATAAACGCCACGCTTTAGGGGAAGACAGGAGGAGTTATAGAAAGAAGGCGCTGCTTAATGAACAAGGGAAGGATTGGGACGATCGGAGGAGGCAGGACATTGATAACATGCGGTATGCAGACGAAATGGAACGGAGGAACGGCGATCTAGGATCATTCAGAGGACAGAACCGGCGCTACGATGACGTCGAGAAAATGATATCCATGAAGAGTTCCGAGATGGGACTTTACACGTAAGTAATAATAGATCATGGGACAATCTCACAAAGAATCACAAACTAAGCTCTAGGATTGTACTATGGGTACTGGACAACGATAAACTTACCTACTTATATAGAGAAATACATTGAAACCGCCAAGACTCATGGACAGATACTCCCGCTCATCACACAAATAACTGACCACACCGGCATTTGAAGTTGGGACCGCTAGCTGCGTAGGCAGCACTAGTCCGTCACTCCAGGCAGTCACTAATAATAAAATAGTACATTATGATACAAGTGTGCTAAGTTGACCATTGTATACAAGGCGCTATGCTCGCTTCCGCTCGTGCGCCACAAGAAAGCCGCGTATATTATGGTCACAGGCACACGTGTTACATACGACGTTTTTCAACACACTTGCGAAAAAAAAACAAGACTCTTCATTTAGTCAAATTTTAATTAATTATTAAAACAGTTGGTAAAATTACAATTTCTTCATTTTCTTTACTTGAAGAAGACATTTTCGTTAATATTAAACTTCACAATAATTAATCCAAACTATCTTCGTCACAGCCGTCAATTATTTACGAAAAATGGCGGCTGGCGCGTTGTTTTTTTTTCTTGCCGCGATACCGATGCGCGCGCAAGGCTAAGGCGCGAACGAGATCGGCCAACAGCCAAATTTAAAATGTAATAATTCATGTTTAAAATACAAATTACAGAAAAATTTAAATGATTTTAATGAAATTGAGTTATTTTTTAGTAATAAAGCTGATTTCACCAATTTATTGAAATAAATATGTAGATAATGTTATTTGCCGCATAAAAACTGTTTGTTGCTAAGAAAAAAAAAGGTATAACCCGACTAAATTATATCGCTTCTTCTTCGTACTTACAACTTGGTACTAGGCTACAAATGTAAATTGTTTGGGTTAATAAACTAAAGGCACTTGTGCGTAATATACTGAAAAAGCACGCGTGTTTAATATCTAGGTTTATGAGCCAAAAATCGGTGGAATAAAAAGGTCGTTTTGAGCAAGTGTGTTGAAAATAATAATATTTACAAAAAACATAAATAATTATTTCGTCACTAATTAAACTTTATTTCAGGGAAAAAGATGCTGAAAAGAAGCAGGTGATGAACTGCGATAGGCCGCATGAAAGGTATTGTTGATTTCAGATCGCTGTGATTGTAATAAACTTGTTTAATAACTTATTGATAGTCTTCGATATTTTGTACATAAAATTTGACACAAATAATGTCACCATACTTTTTTTTTCGTGTGTTATTTTCACTATACATTTTTTGTAACAGCTCAATTTTAAAGATTGAGTACCTACTAAATTCCCGCATAAAATCGTCATCCTTTTCAGTTGAAAAAAAACATGCTTTATCACTTATTGATTGAGTATAAGTAAGATTACTATAAGCAATTTAGTTCCAGTCCAGTTACCCGACTACGGTAAACAGAAAAATACCTACGGGTACAGTTTTAGCAGTTTATCCAGACTAACATTTTAATAAATGATCGGATGACTCGTTATGGTGCTACAAATTATAAAGACGATAAGAAGTTTTTTCGAGTTTATTAAGATTTTTCATACAATAAAGATTTTTGAACCTTTTAGTGGCAAAATGTTGGGAAGAGTTTTTGCTCAGCAATGAATCAAGAATTAAAAAAAACATGTGTCATACTCTGAAAGTAAGCCATTGTTTATCTTAGAAGCGGATTAAAAGCATTAGTGACGCCTCTGGCGTTGGGCGGCGGTGACCACTTCACATCAGGTGGGATGTCATGTCTGCCTCTTTGCCAGTCGATGGCAATAAAAAAAGTAATTTAAAAAAATAACTATTCAATGGACTTATGCAGTAGCAGAAACCTATACAGACTCTATATTATTAAAATAACAAAAAAAAGTTTGATAAATAACTACGTCAATGGACCTGTGCAGTAGCAGAAACCTATACAGCGTCTCTGTAGTAAGATTGTTAAAAGAAACTGAACATAGGTTTAGGTCTGTATAGATGGCAAAACTATACTGAGCCTCACATAAGCTTTATTATCAAGTTTCCTCATAGTCGCCTAGTCGGTATGAAAAGTAGTCTACTTATGCTCGAGCGCTAAAATATCTCGTGTGAAATAGGTTCCTTTTATCCCTTGGTTGACAATCTAGTATTTCCTCGCGGTATGTAATCAGGTTTGAGGCGTGCTTCTCGGGCTGCGCGGCCGTGACGTGCGACAACCCGCGCGAGCGCCTGCGCCCCTGCTACCCGTTCTGCGAGCCCGGCTGCATCTGCGTGCACCCTTACGTGCGCGACGACCGGACGCACAAGTGCGTCTTGCCTGAGGACTGCTCCAAGTGAGACCTGTCAACAATATGATAAAGACCAACTCAAAATAATTGAAATACTTACATGTAATGACTACAAAAAAATACTGTTTTATGAAGGCGTTCAGTGGATTGTACCACTTTGTGTTTTATTTTTCTTCCCAATATTTTTTTATATCATTTTGAACGAGTAGTTTTATTTTCTGTATAAAATTTGGGCGAGAAGTACATGTTGATGATAACTATTGTTGGATTTCCAAGCAGTAAATTAATTAATTACTATTTTCATTTTTCAGTTGCTAAAGACTTCGCTGTCAGTAGAAAAATATTTTTTGTATCTAACCTATATTTTTTAAACTGGCCTGGTGTCTAGGCTCGAACAGCCCAAAGGTTACCTTCTCTTCATTCGGCCTATCTCGAGAATACAAAAACGATACCAAAACTAAGGATTATGTTGGAATACCCCTATGCTAGCCATTTCAACCAATACCATAACACAATAGTGCTAACATTGCGGGCTTCACGTCAAGCCACTGTAATTATTGCTGAATTATTTTTCGTAAAAAATAGTAATGGTACATTATAAATTATACGTGTGTATAGTATCAATTCTTTTTTATATTGGTTCCAGGGGCCTCAAAGGAATTCCGGACATTGGAGACGACGCGTAACAAATGAACTTTTGTTTTTTAGCGAATTGATAATACCTATATATCTAAATATTTGTGTTTCCGAAATGATTTTTTTGCGGCCGTTTTTTTAAGTAATATTAAATTTTTTAATGTATGAAGTCGCGCCCCACTACTTATAATTTACGGATATTAACACAACCTTCTTGTATTTCAAACGATAACCGATCATTTTAACGAATTTCACTTCATCAATTGTATCGTTTCTGCTGAAACCATGATGTTTTCAGGAGATCTTACACATTAATTACATAAGCCAGGTTAGGGACTTGTGACTAAAAAAAAATTCATGTGAGAATTACGTTTCAATGAAATAAAACCTTTACGGAATGATACGTTGGTTGAAAAGCGTTTCGATAAAATAATTGGTACCCTTTTTAAACACTATTGTAAACTTTGTGTTGTAGGGGACTACACTCACTGTCGACACCGTGTGTCAAGTGTCGCCGTGTGTGCTCGCCTTAAGTAGTTTCAAGGGCACTAGCACCGGGGAATGAAGGAAACTAGTGGTACCTGGTCGTACCGTCCGGCACAAAAAAGGGGTGTTGTGTACTTAAAGCCTATGCCTGTATGTGTCTGCAAGTCGAACGAATAAACTGATTACATAGCGTTTTTTTATTTAAAAATGAGACACAATTGATTCAATCATCTCCTCCCCAAATTTTCTTCAAATGGCATTCTTCTATCGGTGCGTGTTGCATGTCATTTTTTACCTCACGCGGTTATCATACCAATGTGGAAACCGCATTACGTACTGAAGAACCAAATCCCATTATGATACTTCGACTTCAAGGAGGAGGTTCTATGTTCGACTGTATGTATGTTTTTTTAAAGTATTTTTACCGATTTCTCATTCAATTATGGACCGATATCCATTATTTTTTTGTTTCATAGAGTATTCTCCCTACTTTCTGAGGTAGTCCCATTATCACCAAAGTCGGTTTCTGACGAGGGGATCCGTGAGGAACTGAGTGAGTCCTGAAATGTTATAGGCATACTTACATATAGCAATTTTGGTATTTTCAGTAACTAATAAGTCCAGCATTTGCATTCATAAAATAGAATTTGGTAAAGTGGATGAGGAAGACCACAGGTGGCCACCGGAAGTCCTTAAAGGTACCCATTTCAAGGGTGGCGATAAGATATCTCGATTAAGGCAGTTGAGCGACTATGACGAAGCACATTTAAACGGTTTAAATCACAGAGTTTAAATATGTGGACTATGACTTTCACTTTTGCTTGTGGCGAGTGAAATGTCCTATTGTTTCTTATTATTGAGAAGTGGGACTAAATACCAGCAAACTAATATTACGATCACTGAAATGCATAAAATTAAAATTAAAGCGGTATTTAAAAAAACCCCTTTAAAAACAACTTCATTTAAAATATTAATAGGTCAGTCAAACTGAAGTCGGCGGCGGCGTCCCACAATATTTTAAGCAAAAGCCGACTTCTCTTTCACTTCTTGATTTTATGCGCTTTTGAAGGCAGTTTTATTTTCCGAATATTTTATTTTGAAAAAAAATGAGTGGCCGGCGGCTACACTTATCCTATAGAAATCGCAATTTAAAGTACGAGTTTCCAATCCACTACTATTACATATTAGAATTGTACAAAATGCATATTTACTTTGTTTACCTGCACCTGTAGTACTACCTCATAGATACGTATGCGCTTGCCACTCAATCACTAGTATCGGCAGGCCGGTGCGTGAACAGTCATACTGGGTGGGAACTAAATGGACCCATTCATCATTTAGCGCCCTCGGACAAGTCGTTCCTTGCAGTATTTTACTATGCTGGTTGAATATTTACCTACCAGATTCATTTTAATTATACATTTCTCTTTTGACATTACGGAAGAGTAAAATAAAGTATTTATCATTTATAACCAGTAATAAAACAAACTGCACGACATTTATATAAATAACATTAATATATAATTCAACCAAAGTAGACAAAAAGGGAAAAAGCACACAACAACAAACAACAACAATAATAGACAGCGATAAACTTACGTATACTATAGAAAATATTAGAGAATGCTAAACTAACTTACAGAGAGAATTACATACTTAAATACATAGAAAACATAAAAAGGTTATTTCAGGATTAGCTCGCATAGTAGTATTATTACAGCAACTTCAGTAGCAGTGGACTGGATTGTTATTTGCTCGCAGAATCGATCACTTTTGTCCGAAGACTTAAGTGAAGTTTGCTTCCGGTAGTTCCGCTTTACATGGAACTGATTACTAAACAGATGGTCGCGTGACCTGCGTCGCTATTGGCTAACGCACTCGCTCGTTTTCATTTTGTATGCAGACAAGCCTTCGATTTTCAAAATGAATACGATTGCGATTGCGAGTGCATTAGGCAATAGCCCTGGTCGCTGTCGCCGGTCGTGGTCTCCAACATCACCGGCGTCATACATTACTGCGATTCGAGTTCGTGCGGCAATGGGCTCCCTTCGAAACGAAATCGCATCGCACCTTTCCATTCAACAAACGTAGTCCACACAAAATCCGTCGTCCACGCAGGTTCGGTTGACCTTATAATACACTTGCGAGTTGAGTGCGTTTTTCATACAAACGAGACTAATTCGAAGCCTTGGTTCCTCGCCAGGGGTTTTTTTGAGTGAGATTTAATGGTAGATAGTCCAAGCTTCAATAGAGGAGGTAAAAAGTTCTTAAGATACCTAACTGATCGCACAATCAGTTTACACCACAGCGGGAGAGTTTGGGTCAACATTTGGATTTCCTTACATTTTATTGCCATTTTAGATGTTTTTCTGAACAGGCACTATTCCAGCGTTAAAAGCAGATTCATTCAGTTGGGTATCCTAGGCACTCTGGAAGTCCAGTATCGATACTCGGGGTATTTAGCATCTGATTTCACTAAAAGCATTCCCTGGCGAGGAACCAAGGCGTCGAAATAGCCTCTTTAGTATGAAAAACGCACTCTGACCCGGTATTTTTGCACCTAAGTCCAAACACACACACACACACACACACACACACACCACCACCACATTACACACCACATTTTACCACACACACCACCACATTTTAGTGCTTTGTTACTTTAACATTATGTTTGAACTGCTGCACTAATCTGTCAAAGCCGTTAAGGCGACAAGATACCAAAATGTGCAGCTACTTATAAGACCAACTGTACATTACTCGAGCAAATAAAACAAGTCATGTCATAGACGAATAAATTCAGTCATCACTCTCTACTTTGCCGAGAGATTAATTCAAATTTCGAATTGGCTTACAGTAAAACCAGAGACAGAGATAGCGTGAAAGCGAGAGACCACCGAGTACTAGAGGTATTAATATTAGAATACATACATGTTACGAGTACATAGAGGTTTGTGGCGACTCATACTGAGATCACCACACGAGATTCCCTTAGCACAAATTAAATAAGAGTTACTGCCCTAAGCATGAATTTTATTTGTTTTTCTACATAAGTGACCTCAGTACATGTATTCAGGTTAACGTCGGTTTTGATAAGGTAATTCTTAATAAATTATAGTTTGTTACATACAAATTATGACCTGATGGAGCTTAAGTAACTAAGAGACAGAGGACGCTACAACTTCATTCACTTGTATTCTTGGATATAGAATTAATTTGGTGTGATTATATTTGTAAATGGTAAAATGATGTAATATCCTCGCGTGATTGTGACGTGTTTGCGTGGCGATGGGCAACACTGTGCCATGAATGTCACTTTTGCGAGATGATGGATGGATTCGCGGTACAACGAGCGCCAAAAAGAGCAAGATCTGGACGTTTATTCTGACTGCATTGCCTGTTGAAAGCGTAGACAACTACCACTTTTCTTTTAAGTACCTTCTGACAAATTAACTTTTGTACCTACTCACATTTTAACTTCGCCATAAAAGCTGTTATTTTTAATTTTTAATTTTAGTTTATGTAACCCCTTTGTTCTACTTGTTTAATCCATTCGCGAATGCTGTTTCATACCTGTTATTGAGGTACTGGCAGGCCATGTTTCCTTTATTATAATCTGTCTTGGTATTGTATAGGTGAAAAACTTAAGTAAAACTTGAAAGTTGCATGTAGTTGTAACACATCTGTATAGACCACTTGACATTCTATATTTGAAATTTGAGGGAAATTCCATATTAGTTTTGTGCACAACTATATGCAACAGGCGATTTACTTAAGTTATTCACCCATAAAGCTGTGTATTTTGTTGTTGTCTCTAATAAAATAAATAAATAGGCCTTCCAGTATTACTTAATGACATTTGAATTTATTTTAACGGTTTTAATCGATTTGATTTAGTTTTTTAACAAGTTTATAGTTCTTGGTGTATTGGTTTCAACTGTAATGCCGTGTAAAACATGTTTGCAAAATAAATAAATTAAAATAAATAAATATTAGTGAACAAATTTTTATATTTAATTTGTATACGGGCACCCAACATACAGGTACTCAAAGTACTGCCTAGTAACATTTTTTATAATTATGAGTATTTATCATGAGTAAAGCTTAGATACTCTGGACCTCTTCATTTCAACTTTGGATTAAACCTAGAATACACATTGAATTACGTCACTTACGTTTTCCATTTCTTTTCCTAAGAATAAAGAATAGAGACAAGGTGTTTTTGTTTATGTTTCTAGTGAAAGAGATACAAGAGATACGCATTGTCCATATTATTATTTATAGTTAGAAGAGTTGTTGAGAATTTTTGAGTACGTTTTTGAGGCACCCTGGAAACTTGTACAGTACTTCTAAAATGATATTTGAATGCAAAAACCTGGCTGAAGGGCGAATACCCTTACTTACCTATACGGTTGATTGATTTTTAAAGAAGTTTTTTTTATATCGCAAAAAAAAACTAGCGGCATTTTGTAACATTTAAAACATTTAATTGAATATACAGCGTGACTCCCTAAGTTGTGAACCCAAATATGTTTTTCTGGCTCTATAGCGTTAGTTAAAGCACTCGTACGTAATACTATGCAAAAATCTGTAAATGTAATATTTTGGAATAATTAATAAAATAAATAATGTCTCATGGTTACCCTTATTCTTACGTTGAACTCTCAGACTCATTCAAAACTCGTCTAGTAAGATAGGGTGACCACGAAATTAAGATTTACTTCAACAAAATTAATTGTTGGTTTTTGGAGTTGATGAATTGAATTCGCCTTAAAAGCTGCGTAAGATACCATTATTTAGGTTCACGACTTAGGAGTCACTCTGTATAAGAAGTTAAAAAATCAAAGATCATGTAGTCAGGCCTAAAATCGAACCAGGTGGTTACAAAGCTATTAAAAAAAACCGAAAAGTAATAATATAAGGCATGTTAAAATTTGTAACAGAGCAATGTTATTACTAAAAAAAACTCAAAAGACAGATCATTTCACTGCGACATTTTGGCTGCCAGATATTCGGGAATATTGAAGTTGGAGGGAAAGTACCCTAAATATTTGAGGTAGAAAATTTCTCACAGGGAAACACTCCTTTATTTTTAGAAATAAGGATAACTATATATTTTTTTTAAAGAATTGCTTTTCTTAACCAAGCCAAGTAAAATTGCAAAAGTATGCTACCTATCCCATGTCCGTGGTAGATTTAATGACCTTCCGTTTAAAGGTATTATTCATTAGACATGTTTGATCCTTATTGCTGACTCTACCGGTTGGTACCTGCCATATGAAAGAGAATGTTGAACGATGAACTTGAAGGGGAAAGTACCCTAAATATTCAAGATAAAAAAAAATACTTAAGCGAAACACTGAAATAAGAATAACTGCATTCACAGATTTTTCAATTTCTTACCGCAATTATTACGTAGGTAGTTGAGAGCGACTTGATCCTGTGATAGGAAAATAATTGAAACGATATTCAGTCACACCAGTATTATACAGTAGTTGATTTTCAAACATATCGCATATCGCGCGGCTTGCATGTGTGCGTGCTTCGTCCGTACGTGCCGCGAGCCACCACAAGCAAACTCAACAAGTCATGCTAAGGCGGTTTAGTCGGGCCCGCACCGTAGCCAAGTTTGGTTGCATGCGTTATAAATATCGAGCCACTCGCATCGATGCAACTCTAGCGCCTGAGCAGCAATAGGTATCAGAAACTACTACTTTTCTAATACTATGCGATGCCATCTGTCTAGCTCAAGGCTACGACAGAGAATAAGTACCACTATACTACGAGCATGAATGACCGCAGTCGGTAGGTCTGACTCGTCGACACATAAGTAGTTGGTCACAACTTTTGCTTATATCAAAGTAGGACATAGCGCAAGAACGATCGAATCCGGATCATTATCATTTCAATGCGTCCATTGTGCCTCACCAATAAGTAAACTAGGAGGAAAACCCATTGTATCAACTCCTACAAAATATGTCGGGTTTTTTGTTTCGTTTTGCACATATCATTCAGTATCTAGCTTCTCGCGGCCATTGCTGATTGCGGGCACGGGTGATAACTTTAATTACGCGGATTTCAAAAGAAATCATTTGTTATTAATGTAGCAGTAACGTGAAACCACGTTAATAGCAGTTTATACGATGATAACGTTAAAGCTAGTAATCTAATTCAACCAAATGATTTATTTTAGTTTAATACTGTTACCTATATATTGCATCGCAGAAGGACGCTACGGTAAATTACAAACTCCTTATTAAACGCACTATAGACCAATTTTAGTTAAAGTATACTGTGTCTCTTTCTTTCAAATTTAAATTCCATTATGACATATAAGGAGAACTTATTCCAAGCACACTTTAGCTATTAAGAGGGTTGTTAAAATTGTTCTGTCACATCATTGCATCAACAACAAGGCTCATCCATAATTAGACGCTTTTGTTTAAACATTAATTTCAAATTGCATCAGTTTAGTTCAGTATAGACTTTTTGTACTGGTTTAGAGAACTATAGAGAGCGCGTAAGTGATATACGCATAGTGTTGGTTGCAGAATGCGGGCCTCACGGCAGGTTCGAGTACTGCATCGATGACGTCCCCGGCTGCGTGGTGGGCTGCCACTGCTATCCCGGGTACTTCTTTGACACGGACACCAAAGTATGCGAGCCCAGGTAAATAATTAATTTCACTAACACTAATATTCTTTACATAGTATCAAATGAAGTCGCTTCCGCTGTCTGTTCGCTGAGATCTTTTAAACTAATCAACGGATTTAAGGCAGTTTCCGGCAATAGATAGAGTAATTCAAGAGGAAGGTTTTTAAGGTCTCTATTGACTGCCATAAAGTTAAAGTTTCGATTATTGTTTGCCAAATCATTTTACATTATACGTATTAATAGTCATAATGTTTTTAGTCATAATTTTGATGATTATACATCGGAATGTCAATTATTGCGGGTCTTTCTGTTGGAAGTCATAAAAGAAGTAATGCCAATTTATGTCATAATAATTTAAGTTCATAATGCCAAAGGTAATAATTGTACTTGTTATAAATGTTTTTAGGTCAAAAGTTGTAGGTCGTAACAGTACAACAAATACAATTTGAAGTAACTCACGGCGAAAATTACAGAGCATAAACTGTGCCGGCGTACTAATATAATAACACAAATAAAGCGGGTAGGAAGCATTGCCGCGTAAACCTACCTGCAGCATTTAGTTACAAAGTCCATGTCCAAATACTATTGTCTCAATGTTCAAACAAAATATAGACATGTATGATGTGATGGGGCCGACGGAGCTCGGATTTTGTACCGGTGTTGCAGAAAACTCACATAAAGCGAAGCGAAGCGAGTGCGGGTCGCTAGAATACTTATATTTAAAAGTTATAAATTTTAGCATTTTGTGGTCGAAACTTTAGGACCCTGGGGACCGTGTTTTTAAAGACCTGCGCCTGGGTGACACAACTCGTGTATACCATATTTAACACAACATTTAAAATTTTGTTGTGTTTCGGGGTGGGGTATTCCATTAGTCCTCAGGGTTAGCAATGCATTTGTATCCTTAGGATTGCAGTCTTTAGATTGTTTTCTTGATAATGCTAAGGTCTATGGGTCACAGACCCCACTCTCCATCATGCCCGATCCAGTCTCTCACTATTTCATCGTATTTCATCATTGTACTGTAATAAATAATGTGTAAAAAATTATATAATACGTGACAACCCTAGCCATTGGTCACAGCTTACTAACGACATTATAAATCGGCATTTACAGTATTTTTGGTTTTAGCACAGTACCTATAACATTTATGGGAAAAAACTAGAGTACCTGTCAAACAAACTGAGGCGGATGCATGGAGATGAGAGCTCAGTAAGATCTACTCGGACACACACTCTACGGATTCCTAATCTAAATCGGCTGGTTTAGGGGAGGGTTTACATATACGATGTCAAAAATATAGGAAAAAATTAAACATAACACCACCACCGTTGAGAAAAACGATTTTACCATATACAGTAGTGGCCACATAATTAGGAACGCTTCCGTTTTACCCATACAATTGCCTACACATATGACTGTTAAATTTTAACAACCAATCAAAAGGTTCTTAATCAATTTTATTTTTAGTTACACTGATCGTTAACTATCGAATATTTTATTTTAAATAAATGTTTAAACTTAGTGCCAACGCGTCTAGTATACAAAGTTTTACAACTTAGTATGAACGCCACGAAAATATATTTTCAAATCCTTATAAAATGAAATATTCATTTTTAACAGCGATAAATTGTACATACATTTAACCCTTAGTTAAATAAAATTGGTCAATAACTTTTGATTGGTTGTCAATATTGATTGAAACGGCTCATTGGCTCGGTTCATTGCTCAACAATGTTAGCCGTCGATTTTGTTATGTATGTTACAAATATGTACGTAGATATGTATGAATGTACCTACGCTTATTAACCAATAAATCTACAGCCAGTCCAACTCGGTGTTTCATTACATTTAGACATAGCATTGGCCAAGGGATTGGGATTTCGGCTTAAATCACTGAGTACACTAGAGTACTTTCTACACTCGGAAGTGTAGCTAGTTTTCACGTCGGGTCCGACTGGAATGCGTATGTACGCACGCCCTAGCATTTGGCTGGCTGTTGGATATTCCGCTAGAATTAGTGAATTTGTAAAACCTTCGATAATTTACTTCGATTCGTCATATTCCAAATTGGTCATCTTCCAAACTCGAAAATTTCCTAACTGGTCATATTCCTAATTCGTCATAATCAAGATTCATCATCTTCCAAACTCGTCATTGTACAGTGAAATTAAATCGCGAACACGTGCTTAGGACTTTAGGACAGATTGTACTCAGTAGTTATACTTTGTACTACGGCTATTAGACAATAATTTATTTAAGGCGGAGTCCTAAAGAATTGGCAAATAATGGAAACGATGCTTACCACAGAGGATTTCTTTGATAAATTTTGTGCAGGCAACGTATATGGTATGACTAGTTTGGAAGATGACGAATCTGGAATATGACGAATTAGGAATATGACCAGTTAGGAAATCGTTGAGTTTGGCTGATGACCAATTTGGAATATGACGAATCAGAAACAAGTCGACGGTTCTAAGCAGTTTTTATACTTAAAAAAATTAGTAGAAAAAATAATTTCACTAGATCTACCTGGGATCTATTGAATGGATCTACAGGGAGTGATGACATTATCTTTTTACTTAAATTTACGAAAATAAACTCTTAAGATCACTCTGGATTGTATAATGCCTATTTTATATAAGTTATGCCATATGATCAAATAAATTAACATAATATTACAATTTTCAGCACTAAATTAACTCAAGAATGGCGGCGGCACTACACTCCGATACACGAGCACGGCGCTTCGATGGAGGCTGCACCCCCCGCGCGCCCCGCATCTCGCGACCCTGCCGCGCCTACCGAGGCGTCCGTGGTCGGCGAGTCCGTCAAGGGAAGCGCCGAGCTCAGCGACTGGCTCTACAACCAGTTCTTCAAAACTATAGAGAACCAAGTCATAAATAAAACGAATGAAGAAGATCTCCTCAAAGGAACGAGAAGAGTTGGAGGACCAGCTCGAAAACCTAAGAAGAAGGGGGTCAAGAAAGATAAAAACAAGAAAAAACCCTTAAAAAATGGTTTGAGGCGGAAGCTGTTGCGGATAACGGAGGATGATAGCATGTTCGAATCCAGTTCCTCTTCAGAGACTGACGAGTCGGACAGTTCAAGTAGCTGGGAAAGCTGGGACGAGCCCCAAGGCGAGGAGATTGAAAACGGCCGGGACAACCCGCCGGGGCCCTCGCCCTCCGCGCCCCGCAATAAGGAGGTACGTCTCACAAGATATAACGACACAATAAATATTTTCATGTTAATAACGTTTACAACATATAACTAATGTTAGCTATAATAACAAAATCAATATTTTTATAAGGAGTAACGGTCAATTATCATAATATTAATTTTATATAATGTTGTTTCATATAACACTTATAACATACAGTCAAGGAAAATGATTCCTAGATTTTCGTCCATTAGAACATTTAGAACGGTTTCCGTTTCCCTTGCCTATTTTTTGGACTTCGATATTTTAACTTTAGATGTATCAATAGATATTTGATTAGGTACAGTCAACCAATTTGATTCATAGGCCACTATGGAACTATGTCAAAGTGACGTTTTAATTCAGTCGTTTGAAGTTTTTTACGATTTGAATCGTTACGTCACTTTGAAATAGTTCCATGGTGGCGTATGATTCAAATTTGTTGACTGTACAAACCCAACAAGTACGTTCGATATCTTAAACATCGGCATAGTAACCGTTATATGTTTCGACTTTCGATGTTTTGGACTTTGATACTTTAACTTTAGATATATTAAATTTCGATATTCAGATATGTACCCTTTCAAATGCATCAGCTGCTTTGCTCCCGCCTTGGCCTTCCTAGAAAATCTTGCTTGTAATTTGTTTTAACTAGGTATCCAGAAAATGCAACGACCGAACACATCAGGGTAAACCGATCGGTTAGGTTAGGTGGTTTTTTAAATCTATTTAAATAATATTATACGTGCATTATATTTTTTGATAGAGATTTTTATTGGTGGTAGGACCTTGTGCAGGGTCCGTCCGGATCGCTACCACCATCTTATCCATTAACCCACCGACAAGCAGCACTGTTCGCATTGCTGTGTTCCAGTGTGGGGATAAAACAACCGGTGCATTTACTAGGATAGAGGCATTCCATCTCAGTCCTCAGGGTTGGCAATGCATTTGAAGTCTTAGGATTGCAGTTTCTATATTGTAGTCTTGAGATTTCAAATGTCTATGGGTCGCTGAGTGCTCGCGTGCCTTCTCATTGCCATAAACAAAGATTTATATATTTTTGTAACAGGTGTCATGTACATCATACGCTATAATAGTTTTTTCAAAATTATATCTTTCGCTCATTATTTCCAGTGAACGTTATACTAAGCGAGTTTATACAAAGTGAGCATATGTATTGTGAGTCTTATATTAACACTTCTTATACCTCGTATAACTTACCCAGGAGAAGGACCACGGTCACCGCAAGATTGTCGTCTACAACAAGAGGCCGAAGCCTCCGCTGCCCTCGTTCATCTTCTTGCCGAACGTAGAGACGCCATTCTACCCGCCGATGGGTCTACCGCTTCCGCAAGTGCCCATGATGTACCCGATGATACCCATCCCTCCTCTTCAGGCTCCACCAGGTTTGCAACCATCGTACTGCGACTAACATAAAGGTATTCCATAATATTCGTTGTTGATAGCGCATTTGCTGCCTCTGCATTCCTGAGAATATTCATGTTACAATTTACCTCCCCTGATACGAGGTGCTTTACTAACAGGTTTATGATATAGGTATAATTTGTAAGCCATACGATAAATAAATAAATAAATATTGGCCAAATTAGTGTAACTGATTCTACTTCTACTGACCGTCAGATTACGAGACGTCCTTGGCTCACGGGTCTGGAGTGTTCTGCGTATGGCTGTCTCATTCCCAATCGTGTTATCTCTTTCACACGCTTCTCGAAGGTTCTCAGTATCGCTGTCTCTTTCTAATCATGCTTACTCTTTCACGTGTTCATAAATACCAGGCCCAGGTTTTGTATGAAAAAAAATACACCCGGGCGGCTACGGACACTGTCAGCTAGTATATTATTTATATTATTATAGATATGTATTTAATACTTATATCGCTACTATATCAGATACTACAAACCGGGATTTAAATTGTCTCCGTAACAAATTCTATTACTCCACTTCAGTGGTTTAGCCGTGAAAGCGAAATGCCCACTTCGACATGTATAATATTAAGCACAAGTAAACCCTTACACTTCCTATGCCGATAACCTTTATTTAGTCTTTTATCGTGTCAATTTACAATGGAGTTTTTGAAACCAACAGATTGTTATGAAGATCACAATCAAAATAGCACTACAGTTGCACCCACCCCCAAGGCTGAGTTGCCGACAACGACTGCGACAATCGCCCCCCCACCGCCCCCCGTGACCACCACGACGCCATCCGGCCCTCCGGCGGCCATCGCACTACCGCCCACCATTGTCGCGTCACCAGCTCCTGAGGAGGAAACGCCAGGAGACGCAGTGGCTGATGACGCGGGAGAAGTCACCACTACAATGGCACCAACGTACGAACGAATTTTCTTTCATTCAGCACGGTCACTGTACAGTCAAGGTCATAAATATACGTTTCTAAAACGTCTAAAATATATATACGCCTTTATACCGCTTACGATAAGGTCCGTGAATTCCAATTTTAATGCTAATAATAAATAACAGTTTTGTTGTGTAAATAAAATAAAAGAAAGAAAATCATTTATTTTTATACAATAAAAAACGTATACTTCTTGATACAATAAATAATGATTATTAGTTTGTAGTAATCAATCATATAGTTTGTAATCATTAATTAAGTTTATTGGCAATTATAATAATAACACAGATGATTTTTAATCTAATAGGTAAAAAAATACACTATGTACCTACACTGTACAGTAATAATAATTAGAATAAATAAAAACTAGTGTAACCTATTATCTACTTAAAACTAGAATTACAAAAAGAATACCCCCTCTAATAAATCTGTTCGCGGCATTGTACCCATGATGCTGGCTGCTTTACCTCTCTGGATAGTTAAACCTATCCTTTGGGAGAGGTAAGCGCCAGCTCTGGGATATTTATACATATTTTTGAAATTACTTTTATTTATCAAAAAAGCTATGGCGCTTTTTACTTTCACTTTTAAATGTTAATTTTGGCGCACACTTATTTAAAACATTTAAAGCCTATGCCTCGCTAAGATTTGGTTTGGTTAATTGTTATTTACAAAATTTAGTGTACCTATCGCAATTTAATGTAGTGGTCTTTGTCAGAATTTTGAACTCGAAGAACATTTTGGTGGTTGTTATATTTGTTACCTTTGTACTTTTCAGAGGGCTGAGAAAAAGTAAATTTAAGGGATTCCAGAGTCAGAACAGAAATAACATGGTAAGTGATTTCTCATTCAATTTTATACATCCCCGGCAAAGACAACAGGCTATTTAGATATTTCATGTAGTTTAAAAACAATGTAACTACTTACATGAGATGTTATCTTACAAAATGAAGAAAATACCATATACTTGAGATTTTTTTTTATATATTTCATAATAAGCATAAGTTTAATTTTGTATTATGAAATCTCATTTTCTTACACTATATTTGAAACTACTCGAAATAATCAAAATAAACGTTATTTTTGCAAATTTAAACACATGCTACCTACTTTCAAAGCAGCATTTTACAAAATACCTTTTATTTATTCCAGGTACCAGCATTAAGTAGGCCACGAGGAAAATCGACGCAGATCGTTAAAAAGTTGGGACCTATGCCGAAAAGTTTCAAGGTAACGCAGAAAAACCACTTCATTAATGAAGACAAGGGCCCGCTGAGAGACTACAACGACGACGTCTACCAGCAGCCGTTCGAGAACGCGAAGCCAGCTCGCGACGACGCACTGCCAGTCCCGGACGAAATAGACTTTAAATATTTAAGTCAACTTATTCACAGGGTAGAAGGTAACACGTCGGTGCCTTCGATTCCTACCATAGAGTTTAATCCTGATAGGAATAATCCGAAGAGTTCAATGCGGTCTTCGAGGTTATGGAAGCCGCCCCAGGTGCCGGGGAGGCTGAAGGCAGCGCCGCCGGCGCGACGCAGCTTCGACGAGCCCGCGGCCCCGGAGGACGCCTACTACACCAACCTGGGTCGGCAGATCGCCACCCTCATCCGGGGCCTGCATCCCGACCACGCGGCGCCGCAGCCCGCCCATCCTGATCTGGGCCACCAACCGTACTTCGCCGAAAACGGCATTGCACCTCGCTCCTACTGGGAACGATTCGTAAGATCCCCAATAAAGATAGACTTCAATTTAAAAAAAGACAACGTTCTGGGGCCGGATAGCAGGGAACAATTATACAATTTAGAAGACCAAGCTGTAGTAGCGGCGAAGTCGTCGGTAGTTTTGAGTTTGTCCGAAATTGAGAATGCTATTAAAGACATGTCCGAAGTACAGAAAGAAATCTGGCATGTTGCAAAAAGCAATAACAAGCCGTCTAACAAAAGCTTTAATGTCAGTCTCATGCCACGAGCTGGAGAAAAGTTAACAGATACACCTGATATACCCAAAAAGCCAACGGTAGATATGATCGCAGATGGTATTAAAAATGAAAATTTAAATATTCTGCTTAATTTTAACATGATGAAAAAAAAAGTAAACAATAATATTGTACCTGGCTTTACAAGGAAGAATCAGGCCCAACGTCTGCGCGCCAGCCACGGCGGCGCTAGAGCATTAAATCTTGCGCAAAGAAATTACACTTTACATAACTTGTTGAGAAAAAAAATTGCAGCACATGACTTTAGTAAGTTTTTACGTAAACGTATTAATTCAACAATTTCTTCTCGAAAACCTCACATGACAGTTACGAGACCACCGTTTTTAAGATATCGGCCTATTCCAGGGTTGATCCTGCCTAACAAAATAGACCAATATTTCACAACTCAGCGTGATTCGCACACTATTGTAAGAGGACTGACTTTAAAACGAAAACTAAATCGTCCCAAGTACTTCCTTAATGACTTTCCGTACTTCGACTAAAAACCTACCCGTACGTATGCCGACATTCGATGCGCTCTAAGCTAAGTCAATTTTCGAATAATAAGACCAATTCTCGAACTGGCTCTGCTTGCCGTAATCCAGCTAGTGTTTACGATATACAAACTCGGAGCAGCATGCCAAGCCGGCTGCAGTGCAGGGGATGCCCGCGTACCCCGCACCCGCTGGCGGCGGCCCCGCTTGGTCACGAACAAGCTCACGCCCACTATTGCTCCTTCAGCAAAACTCGGTTTCCGGACCCGCTCTCTTTACGAAGCAATGTATGTATTCATTCTAAATTCGAAACGTTCAATGTTATCGACGTGAGAGCAGGAATAAACGGTAATCCTGTTGTATTCTTCACAGACAATTTAATTCCCATTTCATAACGCGAGACGTGCAGCGGGACGGCGGCGGGTGCGGAGCGGGAGCGCTGCGGGTCCGGTCCGATGGCGGCGGCTCGACTCTGTTTAGCTTATGTACCATCAGCAAGTTGTGAGCTCGAGCGCAAGGGAAGCGATCACGGCGCTTGCATCACGGCCGGATTTCCCACTTCCATTATAGCAAACTTAATCTGCTCGATACAGGATTTCCATTTTGCGTCCTCGTTCCTAATGTTTTCGTTTAAGTTGGAAGTATCGGTCCAGTTATTAGATATTGTGTGATGCGAGCGAGTCGCGCCGCGGCGGGGTAAGCCGAATATATTGTAGCAATAACCGTTACACGCCGCAGGTCGCGGCGAACTAATTTTGTTAGGTAGGATTGGTGTCGTTGGAATACGATTTTTATACTTATTTGAATAAATACTTGAATAATGTTGTTTATTTTATTGCAATGCCTTACATCTTGTCCGCTTGTTGGCAACAAGGCAACTCCGACAAACCGACGGACACAACACAAGTCAGCCGTCGGCGGCTAATTGGTCCGCTACCGTGTCGGCCGGCGCCTGCTTCGGCACACTACACTATTGTTTGAATAAAACATTTTTTTTCTCAAACATGCTATGTAATGTCGGCGTTATGTTAGTTATTTTAGGCTTCAAAGTGCCACGTTTCCGACGTAACAACTCGAGAGAACTGTAAAGGAATTTCATACGAAATTGAAGGCCTAGGCCGGGAAGTAATTTTTTTTTAATTTGAATTTGGCCATGGTGGCTGTGTTTATGAAAAGGCTAAATAGCTGTTTTTTTTTTAATTTACTAAGCTGTGCATCCAACAAAGCGTTTGCATGTTTATTTGAAGTACCAGGAGCGCAGAGGTAATTAGGAGGTTAGCACGATGCGGCGAGCCCCGCGCGCGCTACCAGCGGGCCGGCGCGGCGGGCGGGCGTACTGAGCACTGTAGGTTACTTTTAATGTTTATGCACTCCTAGTACCTATTTGACATTGTAATTTTTGTTTTAATTATTTTAATGAATTATGTTTGAGAAAAGCACTATACATACTTCGGCGGGAAATATGGGGTTGCCCGCCTCAGACCTATGTCTATATAACTTCGGGCCGGCAACCCCTTTTGTCCCGGCCTCTGTAGTAATGTACTATTAAATAAACTCATCTCATTAATGTATAGGTAGTAACAGTCGACCAGAGCCGAGAGTCTACGCGTTAAAAACCATATCGTGTGTGACTGTTGTGCATAGGCGTCTTGATTCCATACGAGCCTAACAAGACCTTACACACATCAACTAAGATGTTAGTTGAATCTCTAAAGAACTTGCTGTTGTTACTCTCAGCTTGGGTTGAATTAACTCATATCATAAATCATTGTATTAATTTTTTCATGTCAACTGAGAGACTATCTCTATTGTTTTGAACTCGGCCGCCTTTACCCTTGAATAAATAAGAGCTATCAAAACGTTGACAATAATATACTCGTAGCAAATCAAAGACGATATAGTTTTTACCGCCCAAAGTAGAGGCGCAAATGGATTTCACCCACAATGGATTTGCGGGTGGTAGGACCTTGTGCGGGGTCCGTCCGGATCGCTACCACCATCTTATCCATTAACCACCGCCAAACATCAGTGTTCGCATTATTGTGTTCCGGTTTGGGGATAAGACAGCCGGTGTAATGACTAGCATAGAGGCATTCCATCTTAGTCCTCAGGGTTGGCAGCGCATTTGCAGTCTTAGGCTTGCAGTCTTGTGAATGCGAATGTCTATGGGTCACAGTTTCCACTTACCATCAGGTGGCCTGTGTGCTCGTCAGCCTTACCTATGCAATAAAAAAAAATAAAAAAAATGGAACCATTACTTTTTAGGGTTCCGTACCCAAAGGGTAAAAACGGACCCGATTACTAAGACTCCACTGTCCGTCTGTCTGTCTGTCACCAGGCTGTATCTCATGATCCGTAATAGCTAGACAGTTGAAATGTTCACAGATGATGTATTTCTGTTGCCGCTCTGAAAACAAATAATAAAAAAAGAATAAAATAAATATTGAAGTTTGGCTTTTTATTTAAACAAACGCGATTTTTGTGCCGGCTTTTGCTCGATATTAATAACGGTAACAGGGAGACGCTTGAAATATTCACGGAATATTTAGTTGTCTAATGTTGTTTAGATAATGGTACGGAACACTTCGTGCGCGAGTCCAACTCACACGTGGGCATTTTGACTTTTGTTGGGTTAGCCCCTGCCTATGAAGCTAGTGGTCCCGGATTCGAATCCCAGTGAGGACAAATATCTGAGTGATGAGCGTGTTGTTGTTGTTAAGTCTTGAAAGTTTTCTATTTATTTAAGTACGTATTCCTCTATGTAAGTAACTTTATCGTTGTCTAGTACCCATGCTGTGTTAGTGCCGGCAGGATGGGCAGCAGCGTCCTCCGTGGACTACATGGTATAACTGCGGTCGCCAACCCGCCTGGCAAGCTTGGCGACTACGGCATTATTCCCCCCAACGGTTTTTGAGGGAGGCCTATGTCCAGCAGTGGACGTCTTTCGGCTGACATGATGATGATGATGAGTACCCATAGCACAAGCTGCTTATAGAGGTTAGTTTGAAACTAAATCAATTTGTGTTATTTAACTATATTTAATAATTAATTACATAGGTACATAAGCTCCAGATTATCCAATCTCTATTTACGTGTATCGCTCGACGCAAACAAACCATATAGCAAATATTCGTAAAAACGTGCACGTTCGCCAAATCAAAGCAATCAATCGTTCGATTTGGTTTGTCGAGGCGTCCTGTATTCTTATTCCGCTGGCAGCTGACTGACAATTTCTGTCTCCTTTATTTGATTCTCTTAAACAGTGAGGGCGAGTGTTTGGCGAGCTCCTTACACCGTACGATCTAACTGGTTTGTTGAAGAAGATAGAATATTTTTTTCAGTGTCTCAATTTTATACGCTGCCTAAAACAATATAATACTAAATACTACATCTATTCCACAGCTCAATAGTTTCAGGTATTTCAGTGAAAAGGGGTCCTGACAGATAGACGGACGGACAACAAAGTAATTTTATAATGGTACTGGTTTTCAGTCATTGATAAAAATTATGAAAATCATCGTTTTTTAAGTGTAGGTTATAACAATCGGCAGAATAGTCATGAAATATAAAGTGTAATATTTTTAATTTAAATTATATTTCAGAAACCGTTTTTTGCGAAAAATATACTTCGGTTTTTAGTCTCTGATACCCTAAAATGTTGAAATATGAAATGCTGATATTTGAAAAAACATTATCGCATTAGTTCTAAATACTTCAAGACCAGGCGTCGCCCGGGTTGAACACCAGTTTACCCGAAGTTGAGCCGTTTTCCAGAACGTGATTCTGATTACATAATACACCTATGCTCGGGGTTTCTCTGCGTGATAGAATCAGAAATGATGATATCCGCAGTAGAACTAAGGTTACCGACATAGCCCTAAGAATAGCTAAACTGAAGTGGCAGTGGGCGGGGCACATTGCTCGCAGGACTGATGGCCGATGGGGTCAGAAGGTTCTGGAGTGGCGTCCGCGGACCGGAAGACGAGCTGTAGGTAGGCCTCCAACAAGATGGAGTGACGACCTCGTCAGGATCGCGGGACCGTGGTGGATGCGAAAAGCACAAGACCGGTCTGAGTGGAAAGCCTTGGGGGAGGCCTATGTCCAGCAGTGGACGTCTTTCGGCTGACATGATGATGATGATGAATAAACCTATACAAATAAACTTAATAGTACAGGATACTATAAATAAGTAGCACGTTGTAAAAGACAGTAACTCTCTCGCAAGTTGCGCGCCAATTTCCATCCAGCGCCGTAGTGCGCCGCACTAGCCCCTCGCATGGCTCACCCAAGACGCAAGATCGCCAAGCACGATTACCAATAAATACAATCCAAAGTCCTCCATTTTAGAGTTCCGCGCCTACGCTGTCCGTCCGTCTTTCTGTAAAGACAGTTAGGATAGACAAAAGAACAGAAAGACGGACTGTATCTTTTTAACCGTGAAGCGGATTTTTTTCAACACACATGACACGGTAGATATCATAACAAAAAGGAACAAGAATGTTAAAAAATACAGATGTTTATTTTTGTTGTATCCATAAAGCAAGCGTCAAATTAGGTGAGATTAAAGTAAACCCAAAAAATTGAAATACTAAAAAACGATAGACCGACCGCTAGTTATAGTATAATTATGAACTCCAACGAGCGATACGTCAAGAGCTTCACATACAACATCCTCTATACTAATCCTAACTGACTAACAGCAGAATTTGCGGAAAAAAATGTGCCGAAAAATCGTCGATATTTTCAATCGCAAGGTGAAGTAATAAAAATCACGTTGGAACAAGACGTATGGAGACGGCGTCCGCGGGTCCAGGGCTGTCTGTTCTAAATCGAGGAGACGCCGCGCCGGAATACCAAATAGGCCGCCGCCACCCACATCGCTGGAAGCAACATTTCTCACAAATAAACGTTAGTTTTTATAACAAATAGTAAAATGTGTTTTTGACTTTCAATATAGAGTCAAATTCACTAATATCTATACGGCTATCGCGCTAAATATATGTATGGCATAGAGGCGTATAGATATATTTGGCGCCTTGGGAACGTATATAATTATGTATATACAGGGTGTCCCATAAATAGCACGTCACAGTGACACCGGAGATTCCCCTGCCTCAGATGAACCGAACCAACCTAACATGACCTCAGTAAAAGTTGCACCGTTTTCGAGTTATACCAATTTAAAGATTTTTCCAATTTCTCTCCTCTTTTAACATTGCAAGTGCCCGCATTTACTGGGATAGCTTTAGAACTTTTTTATTTTTATTTGTACGCTTTCATGAATAGTTGATTAAGATGAAAAGCATTATTATGTCAATAACTAATGTAAAAGTTGGAAAAATACTGTAATGAACTTGACTTAAATTATCATCAACATATTAATTTCAACTTTGAACACCTGCCATGGCTTTTTTTACTAGAAACGAAATGAGCAAATAACTTTAAAAACATGCGTATGTTATGCCAATTCTAAAATGGTATGACACATGATATCATAATGCAAAAAAGTAAATTAAGCTAATTGAAAAATACCTGCGACTAGGTTAGCTTCGGGTTGCATTATAAAAACATTATAAAGTTTTAAAATTCACGCTAAAATGGCTTTAGGATAACAGAACATTAGAACAACGATGCATTAGGACAAATGGCGATTAGAGATTCCATAGGCTCGTTTTATAATTCTTCAGTATCTACAATAAATACACGATATTCAGACTTTCCCGGCATTTACGGCACCTAGTATAAAATAACTTACCTTTATTAAACTTAATAAACAAAAGTCTCCATAATATCAGAGTTAGCGCTCATAACATTACAAACTTCTGTAGGCTTACTCAAAAAACAAACAATCGGAAAACATAATTGAATTAAACTAATTAGTTGGGTATAAGTGGGCCGGCCGAGCGGGAGCGCATTAAAGTTGACGGGGGCTGGACCCCCACTCGACCCGGCCTCGCCACATCGGACCTCTCATAAGCCCAAGCCTCACGCGAAAATACAATCCAAGTTTTTGTTTAATTGCTTGGGTAACCCACGAATTTACATATCAATGGAAAAAGTATATATTCTGAAGTCTGTAACTGACTCAGTGAGACTGAGATTTAATTATATAATATCACAGACACATGTAATTTTGAGAAAAACCCGATTGTCACTTACAAATTTTACTGAATTTCAAATCTTTGAAACAAATTTATTATTATTATTCATAGATATTTATTAAATTTTCTGCAAATTAGGTTTTTTACAATAAACATTCAAATATAAAAGTAAAATAACAATACTAATACAAAAAATATACATTATAAAAAACCTAACCTACGGGTGCCGCCGGCAGCGGGGCAGGGCTCAAGCTGCCGGTGGTTAGGGCTGCAGAGAGAGGAACCTCCTCACAATGCGTGCCGTGTCGAGGAGTACTGCCTTCTGTATCTGGCCCTTGATCCAGCCATCTAGCGAGAGTCTCTTGAGGTGTTGGTCGAGACTCTTCGCTATAAGACCGTTGGCCGAAACAACTATCGGGACAATGATCGTCGAGTCAACATCCCACATGGCGGTCACCTCGTGAGCCAAGTCAAGGTACTTGCTGAGCTTGTCCTTCTCGGCCTTCACAAGGTTCTCGTCATGCGGGATGGTGACGTCAACGAGCACTGCCCGGCGTTGAGATCGATCTGCCAACACGATATCAGGCTTATTGGCGACAATAGTCCTGTCCGTGATGACAGATCGATCCCAATAGAGCATAGCACGACCATTTTCGAGAACTGGGGCCGGTGTGTACTTATAGTACGGGACTTCAGACTCAACAAGACCATATTGAAGAGCAAGTTGCTGATGGATGATCCTGGCCACGAGGTTATGTCTGTGCAAGTACTCACCGTTCGCCAAATGCGAACAACCGGAAATTATATGTCTGAGGGACTCGCCGGGGCAACGGCACGCTCGACAAATGTCGACCGTGCCATCCCTCAGAATATATTTCCGATAATTGTTCGTCATTATGACCTCGTCAGCAATTGCACAGACAAAACCTTCGGTTTCCCCAAAGAGGTCACCGAACCGTAGCCAGTTCACGGACGCTAAAAAGTCTACGTCGGGCCTTGTTAGGGCCCGGTAGAACCGTCCGTGTAGCTCCTTGCTCTTCCATATGTTCTTGCGGTCTTCAGTGCTCAACACCGTTGGTCTGCGCCAGCTCTCGTTTGCCAAGGAGAGAGGCGTGAGGTTCCTGTCTACTGCAACCACATCACGATGCATCCCACACTCATTGCCTAGGAAATAATCCCTGAGATTGCACACCTCGTGGTTGTGGAGATTCTTAGCATTTAAAATGCCTCGACCTCCACACTTCCTCGGGATGTACAATCTCATGACAGATGAGCGTGGGTGCAACATGCGATGTGATTTGAGCAGTAGCCGGACCCTCCTATCCAGGGCGTCCAGCTCAGTCTGAGTCCACCTTAGTATGCCAAAGGAGTATGTGAGCAGCGGCATCACCCAGCCATTGAAGGCGCGCACCTTATTGCCACCCGACAAAAGACTGTTAAGAACTTTTGTCAAGCGGCAGAAGAAGCGCTCCTTCACTAACTGCTTGACTTCGCCGTCCATAATACCCAAAGACTGTGACATACCAAGATATTTGTAGGTTTCAACTTCGGAGAGAGATCTGAGAGTCATTGTCTCAGAAAGCTGCAAATTCGTTGAATTTACAACTTTCCCTCGTTGAACATGCATAACCGCACACTTATCTACACCGAATTCCATCTTGATCGCACTACTGAACTCTTGTGTGATTTTCAATAGTGAGACAAGATCTTGGCGCTTCGATGCAAACAGTTTGAGGTCATCCATGAACAATAAGTGAGAAATGACTTCAGCCTCTCTACGAAGTCGATAGCCAAGCCCGGAATCCGTCAGCAAAGAGCTGAGAGGATTCAAGGCAAGGCAAAACCACAAAGGACTTAGACTGTCACCCTGGAAGATGCCTCTTTCAATCCTTATCAAGTTAGGCGAACCAGTGGGGACATCTCGACCACCTGGTTGACGAAGGACTGTGACCCACTGCCTCATACACATACCTAAAAAGGACCTCAGGGTTGCATCAACTTTATACAACTCTAAGATCCTTTCGAGCCATGAGTGAGGCACCGAGTCATAAGCCTTCTTGTAGTCAATCCAAGCAGCCGAAAGGGCCACCTTGTTTCGCCTGACTTGCTGGCAAATGGTCATGTCTATGAGGAGGAGCTCCTTAGTACCGCGGGACCCAACCTTACATCCATTTTGAGCAGAGGCCAGGACATTGTTGGCAACGAAATGTGCATTTAATTTTGTGCTCAAAATTGATGTAAGGAGCTTGTAGATGGTAGGTAAGCATGTAATGGGTCGGTAGTTTTTTGGATCCGCGGTACTACCTGACTTGTGGAGCAGGAAGGTGACACCAGTTGTTAACAATGGTGGCAGGGAACCGATCTCAAGGGCATTTTGGAGTTGCGCTGCTAAACACTCATGTGAGGCTTTGAACCATTTAATCCAGAAGTTGTGCAATCCGTCCGGCCCAGGACTTTTCCAGTTCTGAGTCATTCGAATTGCACAACTTACGTCTTCGAGGCAGATGGTAATAGGCTCCATTGGTTCAATAGCCTCACACGCGTGTTCAACAGCACGCATCCAATCTCCCTCTGTGTGCGCGACAGGCACCGACCAGATGCTGCGCCAGAAATTAATCATAGCAGCAGGATCCGGTAGGTGCCCGTCACTCACACCTTGATCGGTTCCTTCCCACCTTCGGTACACCTTCCTCTGATCGCTTTGGAAGAGGCGATTTTGTTGGTATCTATCCACACGCACTCTATAGCGACGAATACGGCTTGCCCACGCGCAAACTTTCTGTTTCAGGAAGTCGATACGTTCCGTGACACAAGCCATATAATTCTGGGGCCTTATTCCGGTCCCAGCAAAGGCTTGGTTCACAAAACGCATGACACGGGGGCGTTCATTGCCCCCCCTGAAGCAGATTAGCTTTGCTATGAGAGTCCTAAACTTATCGATACGCCGCTCAATTCGTACTTGCCAGGCGGGGACTGACCCACGAGCACGCGAAGCTCGGTCAGTGTCCGGAAACTTGACTCGAGCCACGCGGCACGCAGCTATGGCCCCGCAGTACAAAATTGAGTGGGTATCGATAATATCCTCGCTGGCTTGTAAATATGACGCCAGCAAGGCGTTTAGGGCTCCCATAAGCGCCAAATTTCGTTTACAGGCAGGTAAGCGTGGTAGACGAGGCCTAGAATTGGGTGTGAACCGATACTGCGCAATCGCATCTTCCAAAGTCCTCCTCAATTGCTCATTTACCTGGGTGGTTACGCTTATATTCGCACAATCCTCAACGTCGATAGCGGGGTCATCCTGCACTGACATCAGTACGTGCTGGGCGACTGGCATCGAAGCCGATAACGCAGCAGGAGGATCCCGCGCCGAAGTGGAGGTTGTACGAATAGGTAGCGCTTCCAGGCGTAGCCGATCAAGTACAGACTGATCCAGTCGCCGAAGCCGCTGAATGGCCCGCACTTGATCCGATAGTCGTTGGGCGGTAACGGTGATGGCCGGTTCAAGGGTCTGGAACAGGAGCAGCATTCGATCACGAAACGCGGTGAGGTTAGTTCCTCCCTCTGTAGCCCCGTAGTATGCTCGCATGCAATTTTCGTTGTTCGATGTTGACCATCGCATGCGGCGCACTATACCACCGGTAGCGGGAGCCGTGCGCGGAGCAGGATGCCCCGCAGGCCCCAAGCGTGCCGGCAGCGGTGGTCGCCCGCGTCGCGCAGGTGGTCGCGGCGGCGGAGGCGACGGCCCACGCTCGTCGCTCGACTCGCTAGTGTCAGGTGCAGTGGCGAACTCGTCACCCGACGACGATGGCGAGGAGCTAGACGAGGCGGGCAAGGGTGGAGGGCGTGCGTTTTCAGTACCCGCTTCTCTTCTCTTCGCTCTCGATCTTGTTAACATGATTGATTGATGTGACGTTTCATGTCAATGTGTTTCTATTTTAATTATTATTATTAGTTATTATTTATTATTAATTTATTTATTAACCAAAAATTGCATAGGTATTGTTCTTAAACGAGTAGTCTGCAAAACTGTCAAACAGTTTGACTGCAGCTGAGTCCTTTTAAACTTGATAGTAACAATTGGTTCCTTAATACTAACTTAATTTATATTTATTTTATAATTTATTTTATAATAAATGAAGTAGATGTTTTTTAAGCAGCCTTTTAAATTTGTGTAAACTAGGTTCTGATCGGATGTCTTCAGGTAGACTATTTAAAGTGTAAGGTATTCGTTTTTTAAGTGTTCTGCCTCCGTAATAGTTGTTGATCCTTGGTACCTTAAAACCCTCCGACACCGATCTTGTGCCATAGTTATGACTAACCCGAAATAGGTGATGCTCCTGACCGCTATGGTTATTAACGGCAAGAAGGTATTTATAAATGAAAATAGCTGACGTACATTGGGATGATTTGGGTTTGCATGAAGCATCTACCTACATGTTATTTTTTGTCGTGAATGATAGTTTTTTTTATAGAAAACTAGAGCTTTCCCGCGACTTTCTATGATTACCGGCTTAATAATGCCACTCCACGTCTTCCCATAGAACTTGTAAAAGGCGACTAAGGGAATAAAGGCTTATAGTATTATTAGGCGATGGGCTTGCAACCTGTTTCGAATATGCAAAATGGAGTTTAAGAATTAACAAACAGTTTTTAGAGTTGTTGGTAATTCTGTAGCTCTGAATATCCTACTCTAGGAATGAAGGCGTGTATGTATTTTATCGATTTTATCTGATTTTATCTGAAAAAAGATGGCGGCATGATTTAGATAAATTCACAGCAGACTGAAAAGGATTAGCCAGAACGAAAGATACCTAACTGCAGAAATGAGAGAAGGGTTTTGCCCCGCATGGGACACTAAATAAATAGGCTATATAGATAGATAGAGATCTATATTATTCTGTTGGGTGATGACTACCCAAAATTTTTGTGCACACCAGTAAAAATATTTTTTTATATTCACAACAGGACAAATTATCAAGTAAATATATGAAACAACGTCTATTTTAATTTTAATGAAATATGTACATAAATAAACAAATGCTCCGCGAATACATTCCACTTTATATTATCTTAAACGACTGAATCGCGGGATTTTTTTCACAAACACATTGCCCTGTCTCCTGTTAATACACAGCGTAGAAAATTCATCAGAAAAGATCAGGAACGGATCCTATATACCAACGAAGCTAAAACTAATAGCGAATAAAGCTCACTATATCAAGGATATTGGTGTACATTAGCACGTGCAGTACAATCGCTCGAGGTTAGTACCGCAGATAGCGCAATGGTGCTTATAAGGTACCCACTTACATCGGGATATTGAGGCCGCTTACAAATAGGGGCGGAATTTATCCGCTGCGCCGGAGCGTTTCCAATTTTCATATTTCCCACGGCGGGCCGCGCCCGGCACACTAAATCTCCACGGATATTATATGATCGCGAACTTAAACCATTACAATTATTGGTTTAAGAAAGAAGGGATATTAGAAAGAAGAAAGAACCACCACCTGTACCAACTTACATGGGTAGCAGGTAATAGTAGAAATACACGTTCTCAAGACGTCAAAATTATCTATACGCCCCTAAACCTACTACTGACAATTACTCTGCCTTTTGTACACTAGTGAAATAATTACTTAAATAAATAAATACCAATGACTATAGGGTCTATGTTTAGATCAATACATATGGTGCGATAAGTGAATACATAATAATATAAATAAGTGTTTTTGATCGTGCTCGCAGTTTCGCAGCTGCGACGCTGATTTTCTCTGGATCCCTAGGTTTAAAAACATTTGTATATTGATTAAACAAAATAACTACTGCTTCTGCTTCCTCACGTATTAATGCCAGTTGTGTTTGTTTAAAGTTTGTATACTTACGCTACTTTAAAATGCTTAAATATTATTGGCTTTAAAAGTACCAAGGATTCTTTTGTAGATTTCACTGTCTAAACAGCCTCATTTCCCGAGTTACGTTTAAGCATTCACACACAATCACAGCAGTGTGACTGACAAAGGTCCAAGGTTCTATTCTTATTATCGGGTAGCTTTTATTTGCTTGTGTATGCATGGAACGAAAAGAAAGCTACTTAAGGCGAAGCGGCGAATGGGCCGGAGCTGGCTCAGCGCGAGCGTCAAGAATTTCCCAGAGGCGTGTTTACGACACTCCACCTTCGCCGCAGCACACAGAATATACGACACCGATATCAGTCCTTAAATTTAGAGTATCCGTTCACTGAAAATATTTTACAGTGATTTCCCACCCTGTTCTTTGGCTAGATAATCTGTAACCACAGAAAATATTTTGTGGTTTAGTGTACCCATTCATTTGTCTTGTCAGTAAGAGAAGAATTCTATATTTAAAAAAAGTTAGTGCAATTATTTATTTCTACTTTTTAACCGACTTCAAAAAAAGGAGGAGGGTTTTTTTAAATGTATGTTCCCCGATTGCTCAAAAAACCACTGGACCGATTTGAACTTTTTTTGTTGTTTGAATGGGTATACTTTCTAGTTGGTTTCATTGTCAACATGATCTGATGATGGGATTTTGGAGAAATCAAGGGAACTCCTCAAATATATAGCGATTTCGGTATTTTTCACTGTTACTCGTGCATTTGCTTTTGAAAAGTACTATAAGGTGAAGTAGAACTGATGATGAAGACCACAGATGGCCACGGGAACTCCTTAACGGTACTTATTTGAAGGGGGGCGATAGGATATGTCGATTAAGGTAGTTGAGCGACTATGACGAAGCACATTTATTTGTTTAAATATGACTATGACTATCCCGCGGCGTTGCTTGTGGCGAGCTTGAAATGTTCTAAGTTTCTCATTAATTGAGAAGTGGGCTACATAACAGCATAAATAGGATCACTGAAAAGTATAAAATAAAATAAAAGTAAAAAAAAACAAAAACCCGTCTCCAAAGGTGCAGCAATAACTTCTTATAAAATGATAGGTAGGTCAGTCCAACTGTATTCGGTAAAACAGAGGCGGGATTTTGTTTTTTTTTTAAATTATCTGGTTACCCAACATACAGACTGCCCCTAGTTTGGAAACCTCTGTTCATGTCAGTATCGTATTATTTATCTTAACTAATAAAAAACTTATCTTATCTAAATTAAACCTTTGAAACTCGTCAGATCTTACATGTTCCCCAAAGGTGAATGTTAAGTTGACGTTATGCTCAAGACCATTTCTGCAAATTTGATTAAATTGATTCGGCGAGAGACAATCTTCAATATTAATGCTAGCAAGTTTTTTACAGTTATTTTTTTAGTATTGGATATTAATCTTAAAAATAAATTTTGCTAGAATTTATATTTTACTCATTCCTTAAACAGCCGTTTTCTATTAAATACTGCAACTAGAGACCACATTTTTGCTCATTTCTTCGATTTTACATCATTGTTTTTTTAATGAGGAAATTGTTATTTTAGGCAAAGGAGCATTTTGAGGTTATAAAAGTGTTTAGTTGCTACTTAAATAAGTAAGACAAGTGAGATGGAAGTGACTGCACGCGAGAATACTGACTCGCCGGCCATCGTTATTTTTTATTCTAAATAAATCAACTCCAAAGAGTAGGTATCGAACTGTCGTACTGCTACAATCTGTCCACCGAAGCTTACATTGAGCTTACAAACTGTGCCAAATTACCGCAACAATAACCGAGGAAAGAAACTCGGCAGGAGTTGTCAACTTGCGTAAAGTAATGCACCGAGTTTGAGCTTTCATTTATTACGCCGCAGGTACTCGACGTAAAGACGCCTGTAGCCGTAACGGCGCCGCCGTAATGTATTCAATCCAGTTTACAACGTCCTTCATTATTTTTATATACTACAACTAAAAGCCTGTCCAGCCTTCACCCGTGTTGAATAATATACATATGCCCAACTGGGATTTACTTTTCGAATGGAGAAAGAAGTTTTCAAATAGGTGGAGTGGTTAATACCTCCATATACTCGTACACACGAGGCATTTAACTAAGTATTCAACACAGGTATTAAGCCTTTTTAGTCCTTTTTTTCCATTTATAAAAATTGTACGACTTAGTTTAAAAAAGAATAAACACACACACGCAAACTCATGGAAATATTTCCAAGAAAACAATAAAACTTAACAAAAACCTATCAAGGCCTGCAAGTCGTTGAAGTATTTATGCTATTGGCTTCTAGATGAGCAAAGATTATTCTGGCTATGGTAGTTTAAGAGCCCCAAACTCCTTGAACAGCCTACCTCCGGGAGCTGACTGCTGTCCCGAATTTTAAGTGGATTTACCAATATTTTAGGAAAGTAGTAGGTTTATTGAATAGCTTATAATTTGCATAGTGTCCCGCGGTGAGAGCCCTCGGCCCCGAGGAGCCCAAATGGATTCGCGACGACTGCTCCAACAAATTAGGATTAGATGAGGGCACTCCGTGTTTTAAGGTAAAAACGGCAAATACCATTCCAATCGAAAACTCAATTTCCGTTCTTAATTATCCAGGTAGGTCCCACTTAATTGCGTCCGTGCCCGGGTAAGTCTCCTATACGTAGATTTATAAACTTACTGGCATATTTTCGGAATACACGTGGGTAATGAAATTTGCCACTTAGTTGATAAGCTCGTCGGCAAAATGTTTTCATAAAATCCATTTCGCCGGAGCGGCGCGGCGCTGCATCGGACATTCCATTTGTCGATCTCTGCAGCCGGAAAATCTTCTCACTTGTACGAAATTCATATTAGTGTTGAGTATACGAAGGTTTTTTGCGGGAGGATTTATTGCGGTTACCAGATCTTGAATATTGCCAATATTTACAGAAAAATAAGTAGCGAAGTGTGGCAATACGCGCAATCTTATATCTGCGCCGCGGGGAATGGATCTGAATTCGCGACCTGACAACACACGTCTCTAGAGAAAACACATGAGACAGCATATAAATATACGTTAAAAAAACTTAGACACCTATTTCAACACATATATTTTGATACATACTTATTTCAAGTATACAATGAGGCATTTGAAGTGGCTAGAGAATGAAAACTTCGAGCTGATTTAAATGTAAAATGAATGCGGCGGCGTCTTATTTGATTTGTGAGAAGATTTTGTATTTACATTGTAAAACTTCGTCTCTCATAACTTCAAACGCGAGTAGTAGGTACCTCCTGCTTTCTATAGACAGAAGCAAATAAACAACAAACAGTTAAAGATGACTTTTGTTTGATTGGGGTTCTGACGAAACAGCTGGAGAGATACTTTAGCCAGTCTGTGTGAGATTGTTGTAGAACACAAATGCTGTCAAAGAGATTTACTAAATTCAAAACCTTCATTGATGTGTACAGTCGCCCACACAGCTGAGCGACCATTGAAGATGAACAGAGAGAAAATGTCTCTGTCGTGCACATGACATTCTTATGGAAAATCTATATTCATCTCTTTCTACATTTTCTCACTTCCGTCTTTAATGGGCAGTTAAGTGTGTTGCTGTGTGTACAAAGAAAAAATAATTGAATTAAACTTACGATGGAAAACCGTAAATAGATGTCTTATCTTGAGATATACTCGTAGGTCACATGAAAAACCGGCGTTAAAAATGTTATTTGTGCTCTTTCAATATTCCCGAAGAGCAAGAGTTAAGCTCAAGATTTATTGCTGTTGTTACAATTAACAATTAGGCGAGCAGCAGCTCGAGTGCGTCGGTAATGTTCGGCCGGCGGCGTGCATGGTAAGCTAATCCTCGGCGGAATGCTCCGGAGACCGCGCTCGACTCCCTCCGAACGAAACTTGCCTCAAGAATACGAAGCGACAAGATAAAACGTCGAATCGGAAAAACTGCTTATTTTATTACTGTGCAGAGCTGTAAGGCGGATAGGATAGGCCTCGGGCGGGATTGGACGAACCTCAATTAAGGCTCTGCGCACTGATTCTTTGAACGAAATCGCAACGAAACTTTACCGTCCTTTGTTTGCCACGACCACTAACAAGGTTAAACTTGATCTTCGTGCGCAAGCGGCCGTTTTAGCCGAGTTGTTTTGTCCGAATCTGTCCGCAGAGACATATCTAGGACCGCTACTTGTACAAATGGTGTAAGTGGGGCAGTATGTGTGAACTTCCTTTTTGTGAATGAGAATTAACAAGTAGGGTTTCGGGAATGCTAATTACGCACATGCATAATTAATGGGAGGCTCGTGGGGAATTACTCAGAGGTTAGAGACGAGTAAAATTACGTACCTCGCGAGGCAAGGTTGTCTGAAAATAGCTGAACAATCTTTGATTTAGGAACCCTCCTTTAATGGAACCTCGGATGAAAAAGGGCGAGTCAAGTTCGATTAAGGACTCGTACATGATGTCCCGAGGGCAACGCTACCTCATGTTAGAATTGCAAAACTACCGCCCTGTTAAATATGATAAAATTATTAGGAATCATGATATTTTGGGCAAAAGATAATTCGTTGACATACTAAGGGGTGAAAAGCTTCTTTTTTTTACGGTTGTGTCTCTTGACTCTACATAATTTAAACAAAGGGTGGGTAATCTCTGAAGATACCTATAAATCTTACCTGCTTTATCCGCTGTCTTGTTGAAGTTACGCAGTGTTCTCGTTAGTAGGAAACTTGAAACTAATAACCAACTTTCTAAGTTCTAAGTTCTAATAACTCTTCTAGATTGCATTATACCCTCCCCAGTCTAGCTTAACGTATGGCTCTCGTGGCAGTCTCCATTTTTAGGCAAATTATTTAATTTAAAACACCTGTGGCAGTTGAGATGAGTTAATAAGTTCTGCGCACGAGCGCCCTCCTACAAGTAGGGGGAAGAAGTATGTATAGCTACTTTACCCAGAAACATTTGGAAGATAAAAAGAAGTAAATGTGTTGCATAGCTTCAGGAAAACTTCAGGTGTTGCTGGGCTCCGTTCGTTCTAGGAACGATTACGACTAACTATTTTGTTTTGGAAACGACCTCGTGGGCCTGCTATAGTTGTGTTTATCGATGTGGATAAACGTGGATAAAACATGTGTCACTCCATGACCATGTAAACTACCCAAAAAATCCGAGTCAGTTCTGCCCAGAGAGGTCTTGCTCGCTCGCTTCGCTCGCGCACATTTATATCAAACGATAACACATATATTGTAACACTTATACTAAAAGATAATATGTATTATGATCGCTATATGTCATGTATGTTCATCATTATCAGCCGCAAGACGTCCACTGCTGGACAAAGGCCTTCCCCAAGGTTTTCCACAACGATCAGTCCTCTGCTGCTGTCATCCAGCGGTTTCCCGCGACCTTTATCAGATCATCAGTCCACCTTGTGGAAGGTCTGCCAACACTTCGTCTCCCGGTTCGCGGTCGCCACTCTAGAACCTTTCCGCTCCAACGGCCATCAGTTCTACGAGCAATGTGCCCCGCCCACTGCCACTTAAGGTTTGCAATCCGGTGAGCTATATCGGTTACTTTAGTTCTCCTGCGAATCTCCTCATTCCTGATTCGATCTCGCAAGGAGACACCCAGCATAGGTCTTTCCATCGCCCTTTGAGTGACCTTGAGCCTTCTTATGAGGCCCATTGTAAGCGACCATGCCCAAAAAATATTAAGCAAATTTAGAACCTTGTCACTGTCATACTTCTCATTTGATGTTTTACTGCTACGCATGCTACCATTTGCTGGCTTCACTTCTCAGTAATGGCGACAGAGTAAAAAATTCCATTACATGTCAAAAGTAATATGGTTTTACCGATTTGAATTCAAAATATTTAATTAGTAAATGGCTAAATGAGGACTCTTTTACACGTCGGGTAATATTGAGTAATATCGGTCGGTAGAATGGAGGGCCAGTTGGAAGTGTGAAGAAGATTTTTGCTGGGTACTATAAGTGCGAGATTGACTTATCCATGTTTTTACTATTTATACTATGAAAGCGACTATAATACTGGGATTGTTTTGAATAAAAGTAAAAAAATCCTTTCAACTGTTTACTTTCAAATGCACTTAAATTTTCCAAACTATTTCCGTTACCTACCTATTTTATTCAACACCAGCAAAATAGTTGTATAATAATATGTAAACAGTTTATTGTACAAAACATAGTAACGTACAAAGGCGAACTAATCACTTTAAGGGATCTCTTCCAGCTAGCCTTTGGGTTATTTGGATGAAAATAAGAAAAGCAGATTGTGGCAACGAGTAGAAAAAAAGTACAAAAACGAGGTTTACAGAACAAGCGTGAATAAATAGTTACCCCTAAATCATCTCAGTTCTTTGTAAATATTTTCAAAAATGTAACTTGTGTTTGCTACCATAAAGTTTCATAGTCCGCAACAGTTTGACGAACTTCAAAATAGCTGTATTTCTGTTAATTTAACTAACAGTTCCCGTCGCAGGCTCTGCGGGCGGCGTGTATGAACTTCTTCGAGGTACAAGCGGGATATGCGGCAGATGTTAGCCCCGCACATTAATTAGGCGCTTACGTAAGCGGCGCCCACCTCCGCTATCAGCCCGAAATTAAATCGTTATGACGCGGAAATGGGAGCTAATTAGGTATTTGTCCAAACTATTTTTGCCTAATGTATCGCGGGTCCAAAATAGTGTGACTTATTATTTGTTTTCAAAGTCAAAGAACTATAGTCAAGAGCACAGAACAGAAATAACAGTAGAAGTGTTAAGTGGGCGTGTAACGTGTGGCATAGTTATGCGGAGTTCCGCGCAACCTACCTTAGTTTTGCCGCGATCGCTTGTGCGTGAAAGTTGTGCGAATAATATTTCTAATATAGAAAATAAATCGATAAGCATGCCTTATTGTGCTATTTTGAAATGTAAAAAGGAAAGCCACCCCCAAAAAAAAACGCATTACTTATATACTGCGGGTGTTAGGACCTTGTGCAGGGTCCGCCGGATCGCTACCACCATCTTATCCATTACGCTACCGCCAAACAGCAGTGTTTGCATTGTTGTGTTCCGGTTTGGGGATAAGACAGCCGGTGTAATGACTAGCATAGAGGCATTCCATCTTAGTCTTCAGGGTTGGCAACGCATTTGCAGTCTTAGGCTTGCAGTCTTGTGAATGCGAATGTCTATGGGTCACAGTTTCCACTTCCCATCAGGTGGCCTGTGTGCTCGTTTGCCTTCTCTATGCCATAAAAAAAACAACTAACCTTTCATACATATTGTAACTTGCACTCAGTTCGATTACAGCTTGCATTCGGGAACGCATTGAATCGATAATGAGATTCTATCCCAAATGTTTGAACAATGATATTCTTAGGTTTTCGGAGTACGCTCACTCTGGTGATTATATTTTGGCGCCACAAGTTTAGTTCGTGTTGGCTGGATTTATTTAAAGTTTATTCATCTGTAAAGATCACATATCACATTACTCCAGCTGAAATCTAAATACTCCAAGGCGAACTATGATGCATATCGTCACTATATAGAACACGAAGAATAGTATACAGACTTGTATTAATTAATCCAGCGTAGTGGGTTGTTGGCTTAAATCCATTTTCCTCATAATCCCTCATCATGGCTTGACGCTGGGGTCGTGGTCTACCCGTTCTTTGCCGCGGTACCAAAGATTCCTCTTCAAACCGCCGTACTCATAAAATAACAGATTTCCTCTGTAAAAAAAATAGAAATTTGTAATAATAATTAAATTTATAAGTGATAAAGACGAAAAGTAAATTATTTTATAAAAAGATGAGTGAAAAAATACTACTTATGTTCACACCGGTTCTGCTAAGCAATTCTGTGCGATCTTTTGACCAGGTCAATATTGCAACGAGAAGTCATTTTTTCAACAAAAGTAAAATCTTAACACAAGGCAATTGATTTTAAGCAGCTAACAAACGAACGAGCTAAGAGAGACTAATACTTTAAAACTACTTAAATCATCTATATATTATACTAAAATATAAAATCTATAAAATAAAGATGTTTGGTTCTAAAATGCTGAAAAAATATTTGTTCATATTTTTAGATTTACCTGCAACAACGCCATCTCTTAAGATCTTGTTAAACCACTACGAGCAAACAGATGGCGTCAGTTTGCCTCAGGGCATTATCTTTCGGGGGCTTCTAAACGAGCAACATTGTCACGGCAATGTGTGGCCGGCAACTATACGCATCTTGCTCTAATATACGAAGTAAGAGTAAGATAGCACTAGTTGCCGGCCACAAATTGCAGCAAAACATGGCCCGTTTAGAAGCCCCTTTCTGAAATGTCCATGCACTTTTGCAGCCTACTGTACGGTCATGGAAGTTAATTTGCTACCCATTTCAAAGAAAGTCATTTTTAATTGATAGGAAACTCAACCTTATTGCTGTAGAATGTCAGATTGACTTTGGAACTAAGGTGGGTGACAAATTTATTCCCTTGACTGTACGGTCAGCTGCAGAGTAATGTAACCCCCTTTGCAAGGCAACTCGTATGCAGGGGGGGTACTTTTCTCTGCAGCTGTACAAACTATATAAAAAGGTGTTTTAATCTTGATAGTCCGTCGCTGATTTTGACGCAGCTCTGCCAAAGTTCCAAGTTTTGCGGATGGTAGGACCTCGTGCAGGGTCCGTCCGAGTCGAACACCATAGTACCTATAATCCCACTGCCCAGGAGCAGTATTCGCATTGTTGTACTCTTGTGGAAGTTAAAGGCTGCCGGTGAAATTGCTAGCATTAAATCAGTCCTCACTGCAATGGATTGGCAACACTGTTGCAGTGAGCCTTAGAGTCCACCTTCCATCAGCTGCCCCTTGCACACGTTTCCTTTTTCCATGCCTCACAAAAACGCCGTAAAGGTCCAAGTTCTTCAGTTAAGAATAATACAGACTGCATTAATTACCTGCCGCAGTTTTTGTTCACACTGGCCGTTACCGCGGCGTGGCGCCGAGTTAGAGCCAGTTATGCCCCGCGAACACGTGCGGCCAATTTGAATTTTTCAACCGTTACCTGCGCCTATAAATCAAGTGTAAAGTCGCCCTAAGCTCTCCCAGATCGCGTTCCTAACACTTTAAAATTTAAATTACATTTCCTTGACGTAGATATGTAGATGTATGCTCTGCTGTGATCATTAAGCAGGGCGCCGCGAGTGCGTCCCTGCTTCGGGCTACTTAAATGGCTTTATTTTCTTAGAGGCTTCTTCACAGTCAAACTCGGAAGTAACTGTACATTTTATTACGTTGCCGCTTGATGTATTAAAACGAATGTGGTTTGAATTTAGTATATCAATACCTGTGACAGGGTACTATTATGAGCACTTCCGAGTTCGAACGTTCGTGCGTGTTTGTTAGTATTACTTTATGTTATTGCCAGGTCGCTTATATTAAATTCAAATAAGTTACATACGACAGGCGTGTAATTTACGCAACTTACGCAGATGCAAAGTACGAGTTCTTGACAATTACAGTTTTTTTTTTAGTTTTGCTTCACGTTTTCCTGTGTGGTTGAATTGTGTAAATTATACATTTACTAATGTCTGAACGTTACGATAGTTCTCAGTTATTTGTAAAAAAACTCAAGAATTGTCAACTCGGTCAAAAATAGACCTGAAAACAGCTTCTTTGAAGACACTTAGATCCTAATTACATACATACATACATATACATTCGAAAAATGAGCCTTTTAATCGGTACTTGTGTGCCAACAATTATTTAATTAAGACCTGTTTAATAATCAGCTCGTTTTCCTGCTGACTCTATGTACCTACTTATATGTAGATTAAAACCGAAATGACTTCAATTATACCTACGACTGAAAAGTAGGGAAAAGACGGTTTAAGGAGCATTAAGAGCCGTAAATTCTTATGTAGAAAGCAGTTAATTAAGGTAAGCCAGGTGACTCCAAATGAAAACTTATGGCTTCATGACTATAACCATCTTAATTAAGGGTAATGATATCCGGGGTATTTTGTAATGGATAGTAATGACATCTAGCGGAATATAACGGCATTAAGACACGTAGCTCGGTGGGTTTTTCAGCGCCGCGAAACCGCTTGGCGCGGGAAAGTTTACGTAGTTTTGGCAAACTACAACAGAGGGCGGTTTATAAACGCCGCGTAGGTACTTGAAAGCTGAAAATATCCAGATAATAGTCGTAAATGATTTTTTTTTGTCAAAGCAAATCAGAAACTAGGTATGTATTACATACACATGTAACACTAACAACTTTAATAGTTGAGTCACGAACTCAACCATTAAAAATGTTTTCTATTTGTATGTACTCGTTAATAATGTGATTAAATAAGTAATGAATCCGGAGGTCTTGTAAATAATTAGTATTCAATACTAGAGGAGGCCAACGACTTCGTACGCGTAGAATTAGTTTCCCGCTACTCCCCCTATTTTAACACCTTAGAGAATGAATTTCCAAAAAAAAATTCTTAGTACTCACATCATGAACGGAATTTCAAGTTTCTAGGTACAGTAGTTTCGGCTGATCGTTCATATAAAGTCAGTGAGTCAGGTTTGCCTTTTATATATATAAAGAATACCTATAAATTATAAACATATCTGATTCTAAGAAAAGGCAATTCGATACACTCTTTTTCTAATGAATGTCTTTAAGCCAAAAAATAATATAAAACCGGAAAACGCATTGAGGGCGAAGGCGTCATTTTATCTTTTACCTACTATGTCATTGTCACGACTCCAATTTGTTGTTTGCAGACACTTTAAAATTGACTGGTAATTATTTTAAAGTAATATCTTATCTAAGTTCTTGTCATCGCTGTGTACTACGTAAACTAAGTAACAATATATATATATTTCTCTAATTATACTTATAGTAGGTACCTATTTTTTCCTAACAATTTTAATCTCGTGTGAAGTATGGTTGGTTTTTTATGGCATAGAGATGGTAGGCAAACGAGCACACAGACACAGACATGACATTTGTATTCTCAAGATTTCATATGCGTTGCCAATCCTGAGGACTAAGATGGTTTGACGATATGATAAATCTAATATTTATGTTAATTAAATGAAATGAAATAATTGCCATATGGGCTCATTTAAACGTCGGTAATATGAAGTGAATCTCTTTGGACAAGACTATCATTGCAGAGAAGAATCGCCGCAAAAAACTCTAGGTCATGTTTTAAACCAAATATACTCGTAGAAATGTACTTAAAAGTAAGTAATATGACAAGGTAATAAAGTAATAAATAAATAATAAATAAACAGGCAGGGAAGCGGGCAATTGCGGGCCGAGTACGGTCGAGCTTGGGAGTCCGTTTAAAAATACGAAGCCCGCAATTGCCGTTCCTGTCAAGGCAAAAACTGTATTTTCTCAAAAATGGCAACGCTTAAAATTTAATTCTTCATAGAAGGAACTCATTTTTAGAAATTCATAAGTACAAACAGAAACTTCACGTGAAAAAAACCATCACTCTTTAAGGGCTTCATATACGGTACGATCCGTCGGTTCAGTCAGACTGAAATCAAGCGATGGTTTGTACGTGTCTGGCGATATCGCATCCACATTTCAATCGAAATATGAAGCGTCACGATATCGATTCAGTTTTATTGTACGAGCAACGACGGATCGTTCCGTATATGGGGCCCTTTACCGCCTTTCTAGGATTTCGTAGTCAAACTAGGAACCCTCAGGCTGTTTGTCCACCGCCGCCGTCACCGTCACGTCACCGAGAACGAGATGACGGCGCCGAAGTAGCGGTTCATACATTTACTTAAGCCGCGTGTCCACCGCACATGACGGACGGACGTGCGGTGGACACGCGGCTTAAGTAAATGTATGTACCGCTACTTCGGCGCCGTCATCTCGTTCTCGGTGACGTGACGGTGACGGCGGCGGTGGACAAAAGGCTTTATAGTTTCGTCATGTCCGTCCGTCCGCAGCCTAGCCTCTCTGGGCTAGGCTGCGGACGGACGGACGGATCTTAGTACTGGAAAGCTGTAATTTGGCATGAAATCCAAATCAATTTTTCGATTAAACGCTCCTTTATGAAATATTAGATAAGCTATAAAGCGCTCATTTTTGTTAGAGAATTGTCAATCGAAAAAAATCTTAAATGAAAGATGCTGTTCCAGACACAGATAAAAAAGTTATGCTTAGTTATTCATCCGCGGTTGAAGCCCAATCATTACTTTGCACTAATGTCAGTAAATGTAATATAAACTTTGAATTCAGCCCTGTAAATTCAGATTCAATAGTAAAGATATTTAAATCGCTTAGTTTAAAAAAGACTGAAGATTTGTGGGGCACATCAGTTAAGGTGCTCTTTCATATCATAGATGTAATTGCACCCCATCTAGCATTAATTTACAATAATTGCATATCAGAGGGGATCTTTCCAGATCTCATGAAATATAGTAAAGTCATACCTCTTTTTAAATCAGGCGAGATGAGTGATATAACGAACTTCCGTCCCATTTCCATACTACCAGTTTTAAGTAAAGTCTTTGAGAAACTAATGCTGAAGGATATGTTAGGTCACTTTAACAGAAATAAACTACTTAGCAATAACCAGTTTGGCTTTACAAGAGGTCGATCAACAATTGATGCGGCATCTGTACTCATTAAATATATATATAACAGTTGGGAAAAATCTTGCGACGCAATAGGAATATTTTGTGATCTTTCTAAAGCTTTTGATTGCGTCGAACATATGACCCTTATTTTAAAATTAGAACATTATGGATTGTCCAATAAAGCTTTAAGCCTTATGTCTTCTTATCTAAGTGATAGAACTCAAACAGTTGTTGTAAACAAAACGCAATCTGTTGGAGCTACAGTGAAAATAGGTGTGCCTCAAGGCTCTATTTTAGGTCCTTTTTTATTTTTGGTCTACATAAATGACTTACCACCAATAGTACATGAACTTTGCGATATTGTACTTTTTGCTGATGATACTTCACTAATTTTCAAGGTAGATAGAAAAACCGTAGACTACAGTAGGATAAACGCCACTCTAGTTAAAGTACATAATTGGTTTATTAGTAACAACTTGCTACTAAATGCCAAGAAAACTAAATGTGTTAGGTTCGCTTTGCCTAATGTTAAACCGGTAGATTCTAGTATTTTTCTAAATAACGAGTGTTTGCTAATGGTAGATAGGGCGGTTTTCCTAGGCATAACAATAGATAAAAATTTGCAATGGAGTCCCCACATAGCTGCACTGGCAGGTAAACTAAGTTCGGCAGCTTACGCCGTTAGGAAAATTAGACAACTAACTAATGTTGAGACAGCTCGCTTAGTTTATTATAGTTATTTTCATAGTGTTATGTCTTATGGTATTCTGGTTTGGGGTAAGGCAGCTGACATACAAACTATATTTGTGTTACAAAAAAGGGCCATTCGTTCTATTTATAATTTAAATTCCCGTGACTCATTAAGAGAACTTTTTAAAGAAATTGATATCTTAACTGTAGCGTCTCAATTTATTTACGAGAATATTATTTATGTTATTAAGAATTTAGATTCGTTCACCAAAAACTCAGATATACATAATTTAAATACTAGAAATAAAAATAAAATAGCTATTCGAAAATTCCGTGTCCGTAAAGTATATAAATCATTTGTTGGTCAATGCATTCATTTCTATAATAAATTACCTGAAGTAGTTTCAAAGTTACCCTTTCCAGCACTTAAAAAATATTTGAAAAGGTCGTTAATGTCTAAAGCGTATTATAGGGTCGAGGACTATCTAACAGACAAAAATGCATGGCCTACACCCGAAACTTAGTCAATAGTAATTTGTTCAAATGTAAAGGCTTTATCCTGCTTTTTCTTGTCTGGGGGACACCGTTGATGCAGGAAAACATATCGAAACTTTTATGTGGTCATCTTGCACCATCTTATATACACATATATAAGTAGGTAGTTGTAGTTATTTTATTTTATTCTTTTCTATCTTTCTCTCCCGTAAGATTTTTGGCATGTTTTCCTGCTGAACTACTGTTATTTGATATTATATTTAATTTAATACTTGTAGCTTTATATAATGCTAGATTAAGTTGTACATACCATTGTAATATGAAATATGTAATAAGTTTAAAAAATGACTGACTGCTGAGTTTCTTGCGGCGTTTCTTCTCAGCAGTGGTCTCCTCTTGGGAAGCGCTGGTAGTATCTTGACGTGTAAAAGTGCCCGTGCGGCCTACTTACTGAATAAATTTCTTTTATCTTTTATCTTATCTTTTTATGTTTCGAATAAAATATGGATGTATAAGAGTTGTGCCCTCGTTTTATTATGGCCCTTTTCACTTTTTAAAAAGCTACAAACTAGACAGTAATTAAATTTGTATAGGTACAATGTTTATGTACTTCTCGTCCAAATTATGTAGACAGTAATGTCAACTATTCCGTAAATTTTTGAGAAAATATATTTAAAAAAGCCTTCATAGTGCGAGTTGAACTCGCGTGGAGAGGGTCCCGTACATTTATGATACAGTACAAAATACCACGAGGTAGAATGGCCAATTTTCGTCATCTTTCATGAATAAAATCAAAACATTAATTTTACAATAATGACAAAAATATATTTGAGATCTTCGTACCGAGCCTTTTTAATTGATATATGACACAATTAAGGTTTGCAAAACTTTTTTTTAATAATTTTATTTGACCATTATTTAAAACAAAAAAACTTTGCACGTCTGTGTTTGGGTCATCACTAATTAATTTACATATTTGTCCCAAATTCAAGTCTTCGGGTCAGCAAATTGGCTGTGTCAGACAGACAGACAGAGAGATGCACGAGTGATCCTTTAAGGATTCCGTTTTTTATTTTTGCACGGAACCCTAAAAACGAATAAAAGATGAGGTCTCTACGTCAGGGACGATAGCGAAATTCAATCAGATTGTCCCTTAATTATTTATTTATTTTATATGATGTAAATATTCGATATCAATTGTTTACTGAACGCCATTACTAACATCATGATAAGCGTAACCATCGTAATAGTAATAAAATGGTGTAATGGTCGAGTGACCGTTTCATAATGACCTTGAAGGTCAACTGTACGTTCTACACTATAATTCAAAATTCAGAGTTATTAGAGTACAATTTTCGTGCAAGTAAAAACGGTCAATTGCTCTGTTTTGTCTTGTAATGAGGCCTAGACTAAGAAACTGTTCAATAAACTAACACACTTCCGTAATTCTTTATTATTAAGGACTATCTCCACACTTCCTTGATACGAGTAAGGACTCCAGTTTTATCGCAGCTGTTATTATTGACACTAGTGATAACGAAATGGGTCATTACCGCGGTGAGTGCATGTGTTGAATGATAAAAAGTCTCTTATCGTTTCCTACCCTTTATCCTTATATAATTATTATCTTCCTCTCTTTTATATAAAAATCAATTGCCGTTCGTTAGTCTCGCAAAAAGTTCAGAATGGCTCGACGTATTTGAATTTAAAAAAAAAGTTTCGTTCGTAGTTGTCAAGACAAGATTTGCATGAAAAAAAAGGGGCACGATTAGCTATTATTAATAAACGTGAAGATACTGTTAGTGTCTGCTGACGAGATGACTTTTCAGTGTGTTCCAATAGTAGTGAAGTAGAAGTAAATGAACAGGAAAGAGGGTAGACCGACCGATACAGCTATCTTTAACTGTCAATCTACCCGCAGACTTCAGTTATCCCGGATAATGACTATCGGGAATCCAAATAATGCAAACCACGGTCTTCCGGTAACCTTCGGGGGAAGATGGCTGGTTGAAATATGGCTTTTACTTTTGATTTATCCTGTTTAGTGATTTCCTCTTACTCACTTGATATTGGGAAATTACTACGGAATACAAGTGGGCCGCCAGTAATTGAAAAAAAGAAGAATAATTCTAACCACGGTAAGGATGCCTTCGTTATCGCTTCTGTTATATTTAATTACTTGTGTTAATGTCAATGTTTAATTCATTCAACTGTTTTCTTTATTGTTAAACGCCTTGATACTGGAAAGATTATCTGTTGTTTATCTACTTCATAAGATAAGATAAAAACCCGAGATATTACCAACAGAAAACTACGTAATTATTGATAAAACCAATTAGACATTACTTTATAGGTATGTAATCTGTAGTAAGTATATTTTTTCAACATTATCATTGTGTTTTGATTTATTATGTTTACTGATTATACTCCCACTAACTTGACATTGGCGAAAACACTGCGAAACTGCGGTGGACTGCCATTTAAAAAAAAAAAATCACCATGAATATCACTGCTGAAATCCACTTTCTCATTTCTCAACTAAAGATTTACAAGACTTTTGCTTACATAGTAACTTGTATTGTAATGTTGACTTATAATATTTATGTCTAACTCACGCATTTGTTAAACTGTTGCAAGGCCAATAATTAAACAATTCATGAATTCATTACTCGTCGTGAAGGAAAATTGAGCTGTGCAAAGTAGATAAGTACCGATATTGTTAATATTGTGATCGTGAAGCGCAGGCGGCGCCCGCGTTCATTTCAGTTGAATTATTTTAGTGCGGCAAGCAACACAAAAGAGCGAAGATGTCTCCCTTCCCGGCGGCGCTCTTTCTCGCTTTGATAAGGTTAGCTTCCATTTTAATATTATTTGTTTGTTTGTAGGAAGCTAACAAAACTTTGTTTGTTATTTGTTTGTAGTTTTGCACTACTACATTCTAATGTTAAGTAGCCCATCTCTTTATAGTAATCATCCAGTCAATAATAGCTCTTGTTTTTAAGTGAATAAGTGTGAAGTAATGTGTTTACGATATTAAATCAACATGGAAGAAAGAGGAATAGAGAGCCAGTACGAAGATAATGTTATACAAAATGTAATGATGTTCTTTATTTAGAAATAACACTTCATTTCAGTGTTGCTGCTGTCGTTGGACGGCAAAAAATGATCATAGATCATGACGGAGGAGCGGATGACGCGATGGCCATATTAATGGCTTTAATTTATGAGCAACATTTTGATGGGTAAGGGAAGTACACACATACATTTTATTCGTTTCACGTGTTTGTAATTAAGTATGTAACCGATCAGGAAAGCCGATTCTAGTTTGATTAACTTGTAAAACGACATCAATACAATAATAAGATACTGTCTAGCAGGCCCTGATGTACTCGCGCGGGTTATAAGCTAATTGCTTTGACCTTTTATCGTATTGTCCATGTTTTTGATAGGTCTTACTTACTAGTAATGACAGCCGAGTTACAAAGAATACGATGTGTTTCCAAAAGCATGTAGTCGAATAAAGACCCTGGTATGACGACGGAAGGGTCGTCGTTAGAGATCCGTTGAACACAGATTGGCCGTCTTCGACCCGGTCTTGTCAAACTTACTATTAGTTCAAGGATTTAACAGTGTAAAAGAAAAACAATACTAAGTTGCAAATACTATTTATGTTGTAATTTCACTGTAGTCTTGCAGCCCGAATTATTCAAACTTGCCCGTATGACTTCGCTCGCTCGATCGACCGCTCGACCGACCAGAAGCCTTATAAGGTTTCCATAGTGAACAAGAAATCTGTATAGTTTCGCCATTTCTGTCCGTCTGTTTGCACGTCTGTCCGCAGATTATCTCAGAGACTCTTGGTAGTACAAAGCTGCAATTTGGCATGGTTTGACATTTTAATTACGCTGGCAAAGTTGTAAAATAAAAAGGTAGAAAATCTAAAAGTAAGCAGTGTTTGGAGTATATATTTATGGCTAATGGTAGGTATATAATCGTAATGGCTACATGATTTTGGTGACACATATTTGGACCAACTCATCATTAAATAGAATCTCTATTCTACCAACTCATAAAAAAATATTATTTTTGGAATTAATTAATTAATTACATGAATTGTATATAAGTAAAGTAAAATTGCGCATAAAATATGTAACAAAAATAGTAATTACATAATTACCTTCACACACACATGTGTGTATACATATAATTATATATATTTATATCCATCTATAACTACCTGGCATTTTAACTTCATAATATCTTTTAGTACGATTAGTTGTTACTAGTTAAATTTGGTGTTGTAATTGTTTTATAGATTTCTATTTGTGGATGAATACTATTGGCCTAATCAAAATGTCTACACAACTATATATTTTACCTATTATTGGCTGTCGTCCTGAATAAAATAAATACATGTAAATTAAAACTGCTACTAGCCACGCTTCGTACGCATAACGGGGGTCCATTGGTTATCTGCCCACACGAAAGAGACGAGAAAGTATGAAGTCCATATGCCCATACTGGTTTTTGCTTTGGTCGGTGGTCAGTGTATGTGTGTTTTATTTCGCAGGCCACAAGTTATAGCCTTGACCACGAGCCACGGGAACGTGGCCGAGGACCAGGTGTTTATCAACAGTCAAAGAATACTGTATGTCGCTGGGAGAAGTGATGTGAGTAGTCAACCCTGTCGCTTTGAAGATATGTCACATAATCGTGTCCTTTAGTCACCGGATTGGAAATTCCATCAGAGGCTTAATGAAATCTGGAAATATCCGACCCTGACCTGCCTCAAATCATGGATTATTCAGCGGATTGTGAAGCGACCAAGCGACGCTACAGTCGCGTTTGGTTTTCACGATTTTTGTATATATTGAAGTTATTGTAAAAAACTAGGTTTGTATGTTTCCGTCTTCTTTTGTTCTAGTTTATTTGTTTCTAAGAAATATTTTCTTTCTTAGAAAAGAAAACGTACAGAGCTAGTTTTTGATAATATCTTCAACATAATCAAAAACCGTAGAACTCTGACTAGGTTTAGGTAAGGGGAGAGATACGTTATTGCATTTTGTATGGTAATTTTCAGCTTCACAATCCTCTTAAGAAAGAAATAGTTCTGATTTCGGATTATATAAAATTATTCGTATTATAATCAGTCAAACTGCTTTTTTTGACATTTTCACGATAACTTTTGACAAGTTTACGTTTGGTGCTTGAAATTATAAAGTTGCATTTTTGATTAAATGACAAAGTAACTGGACCTTCGGTCTGTTCTTAAACTAGTCAAACCGTAGTAGTAGTAACCGTAGTAGACGAAGGCTATAAACATAACAGCGTAATACCCTACTTTTAGTAACGGCGATCAACAATTTTCCTTTCTCAACATTTTCAGATACCTATCTATAGGGGGAGTAACTTCTCCCTAGTGATCGACGTGCCTACAGACTTCTATTATGGCACTGATGGACTCGGAGATAATCATTACGACGATTTTGTTCCTATCGAGGCGCAGACGCAGCACGCAGCGCTGGGTATCATTGAATTAGCTAAACAACATGAAGGTGACATTTTATCTTGTCTGCGTACCAATAGTTTATCTGTGTACCCTCGCGAACTCGCGTAATTTTAGAAACGAAAAGTACTTATTTACGTGAGCGTCATGAGGGTTGAACCGTGTCTTCCTGGATTGAAAAGACTATACCGTACTGTAAAGTACTTACCCGAATAGTACCTAGGTACTTAAGATACCCATCTAATCTACATGACCTGTACTTTGATTGAACCGTCTGACTGACCAGATAGGATTTATTGTACTAAGCCCGCACTTATCCATTACTCCATAGATATAATGTGACCCAATACCTGGGACGTTTTTCTATGTTATGCCGGATCGTAGGGAGGTTTAAACGTAGGTATCGATTCTACGCCTCAAACCTATTTTTTATGTTCTACGACTTTGAAAATATACTTAATTTCCAGTGGTTATACGTTTGGTAATTGTAACTTTACTAGTAAAGTCAGTGAATTAAAACAGTAGGATTCGTACGGTCGGCCAACAAAGTTGTCCACCAGTTTCGACAAAAGTTTCTGTGAGATCTAATTAACGCTGGGGTTGACCCTTGTCACCGTGAAAATTGAACGTGTTGTATCATGACGTGCAAATCAAGTTCAACATATTTGGCCGACCGTACTTTTGTTTTGATACTATTTAAATAAATACTATTTATTTTGTATCAAACTGTAAAAAATGAGTAATTAACTGGTTTTTTCAAGTTGTACAACAACAAAAAGAGTTTAAAGCCCTTAGTCCAAAGGCCCCTTGTATGTATATATAGTTGTTTTAAGGTTTAAGTAATATATTGTAAGTATATTGTGAGTATATTGTAAGTATATCCTAGGCAGAGTGAATAAATATTTATTTTAGGTTCGGAAAATATGGTTTGATCGTGGAGTTTGGGTTGGCTAGAGTTTCCTCATTGGTGAAAGTGAAGGAAACCAGTGTGTCACTCGCTTCTTTCAGTTATACATCGTTTTGCTCTCTTGTAACCTTGAACACGCACGTTTTAATAAACTCGATTAGACTAGCATAACAGCGTATGTGCGTGCGAGAAGTGCTAACCAAAAATGTATATTTTTTTCATTCTACTGTTGCAGGTGAAATTGTGTTGGTGAGCCTGGGCGCCCTGACCAACGTTGCGCTGGCGCTGAGGCTGTACCCAGCTCTGCTCAGCAAACTCGCGCACATCTACGTGGCCGCGGGGAACATTTACGGTCGGCATTCTGTTTAACTTTTTACGGTTCCGTACCCTCCTAACTACAAAGAGCAGTGTCACACATACAAAGTCTAAATTTCGAATTAAAAATCCTTAATAATCGATTCACATATGTTTTTGTTAATTATAGGTGAAGATTCCACGAGTCCGGAATACAACGCAGAGCAAGACGTGGAGGCGTATCACGCGGTGGTCGAAAACGCGTGTCCTGACAAACTAACAGTCATTCCATTTTCACAAGTCATGTCAACCACCATTACAAAGGTAAGGATTTACTTCCTTCAAGGCTTTGACCTTGCTATTGCACGTAATATATCCGTTAAAGCAACCACAAAACTCAGCAAACGCAAATAATAGAAACAAGTCAGGACCCATAACCTTGACCTTGTGCAGGGTCCGTCCGGATCGCTACCACCATCTTATCCATTAACCTACCGCCAAACAGCAGTGTTAGCGTTGTTGTGTTCCGGTTTGGGGATAAGACAGCCGGTGTAAGGACTAGCATAGAGGCATTCCATCTTAGTCCTCAGGGTTGGCAACGTATTTGCAGTCTTAGGCTTGCAGTCTTGTGAATGCGAGTGTCTATGGGTCACAGTTACCACTTACCATCAGGTGGCATGTGTGCTCGTTTGCCTTCTTTATGCCATAAAAAAAAAATATATAAAAAAATATATATATAGGCCTTCATTTATTTGTACGTTTGAATTCTCACCTAAGTCCGTCAAATCGTTTTATTTTATTTACAACCATCAGCAGCTCCGACAAACATTTCAATCCCCCGTAAAGTTTTTGAATCACCTTTACTATTAAAAATGTATTCTACCATTTACGGAATCCATCTGTTACGAGTTACGAGAACCCCTAAAACTGTATCACGTTTCTATACATTTTACGTCAAACCTCGCCCTTACAACTCTATGAGGATACGGAAGTCAACTTCAAAGATGGTGCTAGGTAATTATAGAAGCAAATACGCAGAAAGGTATTATTCCACATCGTCATACAATTGCTATAGTTACCACACTAGGATTCCCTGTGTTGCATACAATTTAATACAAGCAGCCATGTCTGAGGTTGTCTCGTTCATTCACACGTCTCATACTTACTCGATAGAAGAAAAGAGGTAGTGTGACGGTTCCCTCTTTGATTCGTTCTGTTCTTTTCAGGAGTGGCGCGTGAATGTCCTAGGAGCCATACCGACCGAAACCATGAAAGCGCTGAACGAGTTCGAAAGACTCTCATTAGCTGGAAACTTTACCCTTTGGTCCCAGTTGGACCCGGTGGGCATGGCAATAGCCTTGGACCAGACGGTCGTTGGGGACGTCAAGTATTCCGAGAATAGTATACACTTATGTGGTCAGTTTATCTTTTGAATCTATACTTTTAGGACGTTTTCGCACCATGTTAGATTCGGATCCAAGAATAATGGCTGATTTACAATGGTCCAGTAAAAGCATGCCAGTAGAAGTACATGGCGTCGTTACGATAGCACTCGTCAATGTACCCGCATTTTCTGGACCAATGTAAATCTGCCATAACTGTCTGAACTCTTGATTTGGATTGGTACCTAGTGCCCTAGCGTACAAATAGTACCTATTTTAATTATATAGTACTATAGACCAGTTTCTTAATAACGATCGGCAATCTTCGGACCGGAAGACGAGCTGTAGGTAGGCCTCCAACAAGATCCTCGTCAGGATCGCGGGACCGCGGTGGATGCGAAAAGCACAAGACCGGTCTGAGTGGAAAGCCTTGGGGGAGACCTATGTCCAGCAGTGGACGTCTTTCGGCTGACATGATGATGATGATGATGATGATGATGATGATGATGATGATGATGATGAGATGATGAATCTTCGTTTTTCTATGAAACAAGTGACAAATGTCGGTTGCAAGTGCAAGTGTGATAGCGATAACCGGCCGAACGCTATTATGAAGCTGGGATTATTGTACAAACAAGTAAATGGACTTCTGGGGCTCTATTCTACTTGGCAACGGTACTGAATTTGACATGTTATTGGATCGTCAACGTTACGATAGCTCTATTTAGTTGACAGTGCTGGCAAGTTAAAACAATACGATAACATGTCAAAAGCAATTTTTTTTAACGAGTGGAATTTATGTCAAAGTGACACAATAGCTCAAATAGTAAAAAAATGTCTTATATAGGATCTGAATGATTATGTCAATTTGAGATGGTTGTGTGTAGGTATATGACTACTTTAATTTGTATTCGGGTAAAGGAATACAATTATCTTTTTTTTTAGGAGAAAACAGAGGAATCAACATCAACAAGTTCACATCGAAAGAGGACGCAAACGTGAGAGTTATAAATAGCCTCCGCGAGGATAAATACCAATATTTACTGATCTCCGCATTTTCCGCTGAGCTGAGCTGACCATCAAGTTCTGTTGGCAGTTATGCCTTTACTAACTACATCATTTACTTAATTTATTGGTTCTTAAATCGTTTTATTACCTGTGTCAACCAAATTAATACATGAAGCAGATGACAACAGTTTTATGTTTTTGTTAAGCAATGTTAAACTGAGAACAAAATAAAGTTGTTACCATATGACGGGCGTTTTTTTCTTCAGGAGGTTTCCATGACGAAGGTAACAGTTTGGTTTGCAGTGAGGAATAAGGACAATGCCGTATAACTGCCATATAGCTCCGCTCCTTACCCATTGCTGTAAAATGAACTGCAAAGCAACGTTACTAAAAGCAACGTTAACGTTAACTCCCTACTCCCTAAGTGGTGGTAGGACCATGTGTAAGGTCTGTCCAGATCGTTACCACTATCCTATCCTTTAACATACCAACAAGCAGAATTGTCGCGTTCTGATGTGGAGATGAGACAAAAGGTGAAATTACTAGCAAAGAGGCATTCCATCTTGGTCCTCAGGGTTGGCAACGCTTTAAGATTGCAGTCTTGAAAATTAAAATGTCTATGGGTCACAAATCCCACTTTATCATAAGGTGGCCTGTGGAATACTGAACAAGGTATCTTATAAATCTTGGTAAGTACAATCTTAGCACACTAACAGGAGTCTTGACCGGGTATTGCCTGCTCAACAGACACCTAACGGTAATAGGTATCAGACAAGATCCCCTCTGTCCCCACTGTGACAAGGAGGAAACAAGCCAGAACGTCCTAGGCGAGTGTGTCATGTACTCGTCACTGAGATACCGCACATTCGGGGAGCACGTGCTATCTAAGGAAGCACTCAAAAGCATAAACCTACGGGACGCACTTATGTTCTGTAGGAAAACAAGATGGGATCCATGCTGGGTGGGAGCGTCGCCGGACCAGTAAGCTTCGGCTCAACCAAGGGGAACTGGGCGGAATAACCGGAGGACCGATCGACCTAATCCGGCCGGGCGTCACCTACTCATCATCATCATCATCAGGGTAGCCTGTGGGCTCGCTTGACAACTCCATGTTGTAAAAAAAAGCGTATTTACCTTTGCTTATACACTCGAAAATCGAATTACCCTGTTATTAACCTTGCAGTGTCTACGTAAATATTTTCAAATCCAAAGCCATTTGTAACGCTAGTTGAAGTGACCAAAATAGTTTCTAACTTTTGCCTAAATTTACTGTAAGCAGGACGTAGCCTCGCAAAACCGTGGCTTTGAAATCACAGGCGCTTTAGTCTTTACCTGTCATCATTGAAGGTTTATGACTTTTCTTCTAATATGTACACAAGCATTTACTTCAAAATGTTATATTGACTATCCGTAAATATGAACAGTCAGTCATTGAGCAAGTACATGACTAGTTACAAATAATAAGTACTTACACTGAGTATTTATTGTCAATAACTGCCATACCGCCAATGGACGCCGTTCCAATTGAATCACATCTGTTCTGTCCCGATGATTAGGCCCAATGACTGCTTAACTCTTGTTCATGGTCTGGCGCGATGAACTTTCGTTTATTGGCGTGATTTATTAGATTACATTTATACATACTGATGATTGAAAGCCAAGCCATATATCTCCTTTCGCCCTTTTCGTAAATAGCATCCAACTAATAACAAACACCATTTACCTTTTCAAAAACTTACCTTCGTGCATAGTGGTTGTTCAGGAACTTCGAAGTAATGCCATAATCTTTAATTTAATCATAAACATCCCGTCTAGGTGATCAGAATATATATTAATTATAGTTTGGTGAATATTAATTCTTAGTCTTTTTCTTAATATCAAACAAAGGTCCTCTTGAAACTGCCCTCGTTCTTCAAACAGCACAGTGGGTTGAAAGGTTAAGGTTAAGCTTAGGTCCGGTAAGTCTTAACGCAGGAAAAAAGATCTCAAGGAGATAACAGACAGCCAAATCATATTTCCTGAACTGGGTATACTATTGTAGCGCTAAAACCGTTAACTTACATGTATTATGATTATGACGAAATAAATTACAGGAAACGACGTGATGTATATGATTAATTGAATGAATTGTGACTAAAATAATTATGGCAAACAATATCAACCCATATAATTCAAATATTTAAAAAAAAACAGACAGCATCGCAAGCTACTTGTCTACGGAAAGAGTCTCATCATTCGCACCATATCCATCGTTACCACGGCAGTGCCCTACATCCTCATTTATTTCAGGCAATATTTATTTAAAAACTCCATCTTTTATTTGTTTAGTTCGGCCTTTATTATTATTGCGGCGTGAGATGGAAGGAGCCGGACGGCGTGAAATCCCGGCTACTGATAGATGAGGCCAGTGACAGACGGACTGACGACTCACGGCTATTTTTACACGACTGCCGTATGTGTATGTGTGTATGGTTCTTGGTTTTCTTGTCAAGGCTGAACGCATGGCTCGATTTCGACAAGCAATTCGATTCGTAGCGTCGCGGGTGTCACTGAGCACTTTATTTTGTTTAAAAATGAAAATTGGCGTAATAAAAATATATACCTACAGGGTGACTGCGGGGTCGTGATCCTAACTTAATTTTCCCAACTCAGTAAATGATTGAGAATCTATTAGTATAATCGTTTTCAAATCAATTAAGGTTCATCATTTTATTAAAACAATATATTTCCCTAAATATCACTTAAATTATTGTCACCTAACATTTTCATGTTAAAAACATAAAACCTATTTGAAAATCGAACGATCAGTCGAGTATGAAATTGAGTATGTAGGGTGTCCATGATTCCGAATAAAATTAATTAATTCAATGTTTATTTGAATAAAAAACAAAGTGATTGTCTTAACACTTTTGAATCTATTACGTTATGTTCCTAATGGTGTAGTGAGATTTAGTTTACTTTGTTGCTACACGACCCTGCAGTCACCCTGTAAACGAGATAACTGACATTATATTGACCACGTTACCCAAACAGCAGTTGGGTTTTAAAGCTCGCTTTTTGTTATTAAATGTAGTCCACGCTGGAAGTTATACTAAAATAGGCTTTATGTCAAATTAGGGGAAGAAATAGCAATGTAAACTTACTCATACTCGCGTCATCTAATTAATTATAGAGCAAGGAGAATATAACACTGTGTCAATTTAGGTACATATAACCACTTCGGTGAATGTCCGAAAATATAAAGTGCTCAAAAATATCATAACTCGACTCTATTCGTAAAGGCGTTAGAGGGTGTTCAGATCATTTTGATCACCTTGCCTACTTTAATATATTTGATGTTGTCTATAGCCATATACATAAGTAGGTTCGCAGTAGAGTTTGCTCGCTCTACAGTCCTTGCGTGTCCTTGAGTGCCGACCTAAACAAGACGTATTCTGCAAAAGCTTACCCCTTCTACACGATCGGAACAACCACCCAACTCAACCAAAGTCAAGTGGTCCTTGACCGAGAGCGAAAAATTGATCATGTAGGTTAGTTGGACAGCCAAATTGAATGAATTGAAATTGAGTAGGCAACTGAGTGGTTGTGTCGACTGTGTTTCCACACCGGGGTTGAACGACTTTACAAAACTGTATGGAGTTAACAGACGAACAACGCGACTGTACGGCGAGCTTGCATCAATGTACATTTTCTTTGACTTCGGGAGTCGATAACGTTCGCAGAACGCATCTTGCCTAGCCCTACTTAGATGATATTATTTTTTAGTAGTAGAGTAACATTAAAAATTGAGTAAAACAAAACACAACTTCGATTAGTTTATTTCAAACGTTCTTAATTATAAGTATTTGATTCTAAGGTAAACAATTAAATTCATAACATTTGCAGTGACATAATTATACTCCTACACATGTCATGACTCTTCAAATACTATTTTTCATAAACCTTAACGGGAAACTACCTGCGTTTTAATACGATACTAATCATAATGAATTGTAACGGCTATTTTTAATAACAGTAAAGGATCGAAAACACACGAATATACTATAATTAAGTATTATCAAGTATTATTGTGACGACCGCACCAACTGAAGTCATCTGTTGTTAAAGCTGACTTAATAAACTCGATACTAAATTGATTGATTAATTTTAGAAGATAACCACATATACCTACTAGATTTTAATCGTTTTTCGTGTACCTACTACACTAGCCTACTGCTCACTTAGATAATTGCGCGTTGATTATTAACTGGATATCGCTAAAAGACGTGACTTGTACCAGCAAGGAATTTGAATGTTTATTCGTTCGAATAATACGTAAATTGGCCGTGTTATACATTTTCCGACGTGACACGACACGACTAATGACTCGTAGAAAATTTACCCGGCTAATTTACGTATTAAATCTAATTGCAAAACGTTTAAATTACTCGATAGAAACGTGATTTATGGATCTATTCGAAAATTATGTCCTAGACATTATTAAGTATAAGTAAATAACTTTAAGAAATTGACGATGTGATAATGGAACTAGTGTCTTTACTATATATTGCTATTTTATTTGGTGGTGCACCCCTACTTCATGGTAGCAGGCTTCATGGCATCCCACCGACCGACTCGGTTTCGTGATTGTAAATGCTTGGAGGGTACTAAATGAACCATACTGCTCTTTGTATAAATGCTTATGATTGCAACCACAAAATGATATCTGGCACCATTGGCTCGCCGATTTACTATGGAACGTGAACTAGTCTAGCAGCCCTGCTTCATCATGAGGTCTGCAAGCTTAAAGATGCGCAGCCAGCTGAAGTGCTCCCGCGGCGGAACGGCGGCCTGCGCGGGCGCGTCGGGCGCGGGGGTCTCCGCTGCATTGGCGCCGCCTGCGGAGTGCGTCGGCGACTTGCCCTTCTGGTTGTCCGGGGACTTGGTGATGGCTGGTGACGTCATTCTGGAACACAAACGATATTTATATTGGACAGAGTAATGTAGGGTCCATTGATCTCGATTCCCCAAAAGTAATGTTTACTCTTGATTTACAAAGGAAATGTGTCATCTAGCCCCTGACAACACTTACATATTGTTTTTTTTTTAAATGTACATGATACCCTAACATGAGGACATTGACGACATTATAATGTAAGTTAAACTGTAATTATTTTTTCTTTACTTGTACCGTTTGTGCCCAAATAAACATTAAACCTTAGACATTAAACATTATCTTCACATCAGCAGTTGGTCTTTTTTTAAAGCTTGTTAGACATGTTGCAAATGAAGACATCTATTAAGTTAGTCACCTACATACCTGAGATTTCATATTTCCTTAAACGTATTGAATATTTATTTTATATTCAAAAGTTTATCTCAAATAATTTTATACGTAAAATCTCTGTTAATTTATGAATACCATTCATAAATCGGCCATTGTACTGCAGTTATTACGTTACGACTTCGTCAACATAACGATCGGGCAACGACCTGCAACGTTTTACGTTTGACCTTAGCCGTACCGCAATCAACGATGATCTCCAGATCATTGAGCATTCCAGAAGTTAGCTACGCTGCGCTCGCGCTGCCTGATATTCGTTAATCACGCACGGCTGTTAACTTGTAATATATATAGGAGACACAGACACATCAATCTTGCTGCGCTATCAACTGCCAAGAAAGTGGTTATATCTACTGAATTTATATCAAATGAAAACCTTGTAACGGTTGGCATTTCGAATTGGCATATATCTTACCGACTTGGCCTTAATTTTAGTTTGGCTTAGCCCAACTTACTTTTTTCTTATTTATTTACCTTAATTAATGGCTTTAACTTGTATTTCGCCAATATCGAGTTTTAGACAATCACCATGAACTTATTAGAGAAATAAGTCCATGGATATCACACGTGAGGACAGTTGTTTGGTTAAAGAGCATTTTACTCGTGGACTAAACAAGCACGGGGCTAGCTCCACGCGCTTCTGTCAAGTCCCGCCATCTTGCTTTGGTTTCGTAATTACACTGTTGATATTCTGACAGCTATAAGCCACTTGACAGTAAGAACTGTCAACGCCAACAATATTTACGACATCGAAGTATACTAACACAATCTGGAATAGAGGCCTTATTGTTTTTTGTGACGCGCAAAATATAAAAGGTAGGGTGATCCCATTTATCGCAGTCGGAGTAAAAAGGCTCGTATACAAGCATGGAGTCTGTCTTTATAACTTCAAATAGGCATACAACCTTTATGATCTGGAAGGCAGTAAGGGTCTAACCATGGTCAGTGACCAGTGGACGACGCGTCGGGTTTCGTTTCCGCGTCGCGAGCGTGACCGAAACAAAGGAGTTTACTATACGACACGGCGCGAGGGGCTCGTAATGTAACAGGTAGCAATGGAACATATGTATATGAAGCATATTAACAACTATACCGTCAACAGGTAACAAGAAAACTCTAATACTTATTTTAATGATAATATCACGCTTTTTAATGGCAAAGAAAACAAGCTCCTGCGCAAGCGTCTCTATTACTGAAATACTACTCACCGTGTTCTATTCTTTTCGGTAAAACCTTATTGATTTTGACATGTAATCGTATTGTTCTTAACTTGCTATTACTGTCTACTAAATAAGAGCAATAATATCTTTGACTATACGATAATATGTAAAAAGCAATATTATTTTGACGAGTAGAAGAGGACCAGCCAAGATGCATTTTGCGAAAGCTAGCTGTATTAATGAAAAATGTATGGAACTAGGAGGCTCGCGACTTCGTGCACGTACCTATAATTAGATTCGTGCTTCTTCCCTTATTTTTCCCGACGACCCGGCAACCTAGTCTAAAGCTACAGTCGGTCTTATATTACGCCTTTGTACAGATTAGTTCTGCAGTTCACATATAACGTTAAATTGATAAAGCACTACAGTGCTATCTATAAGGCAGACTTTGCATACTCTTTGATTTCAGCGGCTTGTATATATAGTAAGTTTGATAACTTATTGTTCTCCTATAAATGCCTAGTTATCAAACTAGGTCATCTATGAGGAATACGGTAGGTACTTTGGTTGTCGTGAACGTTTGCAGAATGCAACTTGTCGAAAATAAAACGTTAGAATGTATTCAAAAATGTAACCTACTATACAATATTTGCAATAACATTGAATTGCTTCAAAGAAAGATAGAAATGGAGCTATCAGGTCAATAGGGAAATAAAAAAATGAACCTTAGTTGGGTATTAATTAAAACCTAAAGGTCAAATAATGTTCACAACCAACACGAGGAAGTCTATTTCTCGGTATGGTTTTTAAATGGCCATACATCGTACAATTGTAATGTACCTACTTAATCTCTTTTATTTGATATGTTATTATATGTATTATTAATATTCACCCTAACGCGAACTAACGGAGTCGCACAATGTAACAAGTCTAATAAAAAACTAGCTTTAGAAACCCCACTGGATGTTTAGGTACTATCGTATATATAACATAAAAAAACAACCCTCCCTTTCATTACTTTGATTAAAAATTATAGCCTATCTCACTCTCACAACCAAGCGGAATCTAACGACACCTCATATATGAAATTCCATCAAGCTGTTTAGGCTGCAGATACACTCGAAAAACATAACTCTCCTTCTGATGCAGTTGGGTAAAAATAATATGTGGGGGGGCGCGTATTCATGAATTAACCAGAAAACCCTATGCAAATACCTATTATACCTACATATATATCTTACACTATTTCACGCCACTTAGGCTGCGTTTTCACTAGGGCTGTGCGAGGTAACTAAGCGGTGTTGCGAGGAAAAATCTACCAATAGGATTTTTTTTCACTAGCCTCACTCACTATCCTTATTGGTGTATTTTTCCTCGCTCACCGTGTAGCTGCCTCACATATAATTACTCTGTGAGCCTAGTTTGGTTGCGTCTATATCGCGTGTCAAATCTGGATAAAGCATCCGTCACCGTCGTACTTATTTACGTGTCAGAAGGTGACGGATGCGTTATCCAAAATTCGTCACGAAGTAAACGCATCCATGTTAGGGCCCTGGTGGAAACGCAGCCTAATTCAATTAACAAGCTTGTCTATACTACACATAGATAACCCGTTTTATGTAAAACTGGCACATAGGGTTACGAAACGCGGGTATATCCTGCGCGTCTGCAGCGAGCGCGCCCGACCCAAATCCGAAGTGGGTCACGTTGCCGCAGTTCGCTATAACTACGCCTCACGTCTTTATACGTTTTGGGGAATTGCAGCGTGTGGGCAGCCTTTATGGGCACTTCGCTACGTGATAAGTTATTAAATTGCGTGTTTGATCGAGACTCCTACGGATTGTATGATAGTTGAAAGGTCGTGAACTAAGGTCAAGATGCGTACGTCATTACTTGTAAAGGAGTTCACGCATCTATGTCGTACACCCCTCAAGTAATGTGTATTCGAAAAAGGCTGCCATCCGTATGCATTTTTTACAAAAAAGCACAAATGGCAGACCTAATGTTTAATAGCATTCTATACCAGTCAACTAAATAATCATACAGAAAGTAACAAATGTGGTGCACCAGAAAAAGAAATACAGAAAACAAAGCAAATACAATATTTACCAAATAATATACGAGTAACTTTACACAAAAAGTACGCTTTAAGTAAGTCAATTCGTCTTTGTTATTATGTTATATTGTTCAAAAATTATATTTCACCTGGACAAAGACTAAGGGGTCCACCATATCGATCGGGATCTCAGAACATATTATTATGACTATCTTTTGCCCTCGACTGTATCCGTGAAGGAGTCGTTTATCTTTCAAATTAAAAAGTAACCTATGATTATAACTCTTCCAAATATTTAAGTCGATCGGTTGATGCATTGAACTGGATAAACGGAACATGAATAAGGTTTTTGTAGGGATAAAAATAAAAGGGCACCCGAGCGGACGGGCCATGCAAAATATAGGAAAGGGAAAGGAATGGGAGAGGTGGGAAAAACACCATTTTGATTTGAAACAATAGAATGCAATAGTGATGCTATCCCGGTCGTGAACCATTACTTCCGCCTCGATTAACTGGCTACAGCGTGGCTCTATCATAATAAAATTAATATGAACAGTTGCTAAAATATAACAATTTACCGCAAAATATATATACCTTTCTGTCACAGCTGTTAAATCCCCGAAATACACAAATTTTCATGTGACAGCTATAACAGTCAATTTAAATATCATTACCGACCGGAATAAATTGTACACAATCGTTTTCACGTATAAATTTAGCTTTTTATCACTTAGGTAAAGGTGTTTTGGAAATAGATCACTAGTTCTAGAGATGATATTCTACAAACAAACTTAACAACTTTTAAAAAGTACCTCGTCATAATGTTAGCATGAATAACTTGTTTGTTGGATGGTTAGACCTGTAGAATGGAAGTATAGTCGACATCATTGTTCTTTCTCGCATCTACTATTACTTTTTAATATAAATATCATGGGACAGTCCCACACAATTGACTTACTCCCAAACTAAGCTCTATGCTTGTACTATAGAGACTAGACAACGATATAAACTCGCAGTCATCGCATATCGCACATATATTTTCCCATACGGGGAATCGAACCCGAGACCGCTAGCTTCGTAGACAGCTTAGAGTCACTACTCTTACCAAATAGGCTGACGCGTGGTCATTTGACAATCTTTTTTACTTTGGTTACATACAGTAAAGCCACAAGGTACAAATATGTACGTACTTTTCATGTTGCCCGTACCACACATTTTAGGTATAATTTAATCTGGTTTAGTCCGTGAACCGCGGTTTCTAGCCGGTAGCGGAATAATTCGGTTCATTCGGGCGGGCGCGCCGACCCCGCTTGCGTTAGGAACCCAGCCGACCGCGAGAGCAAAGGTGCGCTGGCATTATACTGTTGACACACCAGACACATCACATCACTGTACCGATAAATTATTTATCATCTTAAATGCTGGTTGATATTCAAAATGGTTTAAAAGTTTAATGTTGCTGTGTAATCTGGATCAAGATTTGGGCAAAAAATTAAAACCGCACCACGAAAAAATACTGAACTGCACAACAAAAAATGATTATTTTTTTGCTTTGCAGTTCAGTTTTTTTAATAGGCTCCAGGTTTTTTTTTGATTCGCCTTGAAATATCACCCTTTTATTTCTAGCGACATATTATTGTTTTCTATATTATTATTGTTTGTTTTCTTCACATATTTTAGCTGGTTTTTTATACCCGACTTTTTCTTTAATTTAGAAGTGGCATGGCTTACCTTGTACAGTACAACGTTGTTGTTGTATATTTTTTAACTTGTTCCTATAGAAGTACATTTGCTGTCTGTGATTCAGTAGGTATATAGTTATCATTAGTCCCCATATAACTTTTCACCCCAAAAAAACTGTTACTTTCCGAAGAAAAAACGACACACAAGTTCCAAGCGGACGGAGTCGCGGGCACAAGGTAGTTTGTAATAAAGGCAAACATCTGTTGCTTGTCCTTTTCTAATGTATAATGCAGCTGGAGATTACGGCGCGGCGTTCTTGACCCGCTATCGATTAGGTATTGCACTTAGCCTGGGTCCACACTGGAGACGGAACGCTTATAGCGAGCGGCAAGCGTGGTACAGATGTAGTGAATATCCTTTCCCATCGTATTTTGTCGGATAAGATCGTATTGATCTTGCTTTCTCGATTAGCTTAATTTCTTATCAATAAGCCAACTGAGAAAGCAAGATAAATACCTACGAAGTTATCAGATAAAAAAAAAAATCATCAAAATCGATTCATAAACGACGAAATTTTCCGCGAACAAGCATTTAAAAAAAAGGTCGAATTGAGAAAGTTCTCCTTTTCTGAAGTCGTTTAAAAAACGAGAGGAAAGGATTATTACATTATCTAATCACCTTTCAACGAACATACCATAACGCAGAATTTTCATTTCATCACATGGTATTTCTTGCCGCATGAGCTAGTTTATTTTTGACGTTACAAGTTTAACCTAACCTACTGAATATCCTGAAAAGATCATGGTTTCAGCAGAAAATATCCTTCGATGAAAGGAAATTAGATGAAATAACTCAATTTAAAATGTGTGAATCGATAAATTGATGGTTTACTCGGCATGCTTAGAAGTTGTATGACATTCCCAGTGAACACGGGCTATAGTTGCTTTTCTATATAATTTCACATCGACCTTTTGGACTGTGATGACGTAACAAATAAACCAACAAACACCCTATCGCATTTAAAAATAACATCTCCACTGTGTATTAGCCTTAGTTCAGCGAGGCTGATGACATGTTCCTGTGAGCTGCCTCGCTTGCTTGGCGACAAACAACCCGTGACGGCCAATTACTGTTCATAATGCCTTCCTTGCGACTAAGCTAAATGGTTCTCTGTCTATTTCAGTTCGTAGAATAATAAAAACTTCAAAACTAGAACGTGACTGGTCACTATTATGACGCAAACTTATATTTTTTATAGCTATAACGGTTCCCCTGTGGAATCTCTAATCGTCATTTGTAGTATGTATTGTTTGTTCGAATTATAGATTATCATAGGCATTTCCCCCTAAAAAAAATGTTATAGAACCCTAACCTAACGTAACCGCAGGTAAGTATTTTTATGGAAAACTTAAGAAGTGGTCTGACTCAGCTGAAAACCGGTTTAAAAGCTATTCAATATTTAATCACATACACAGAAACTACATATAAAAAACAGGATACAATAGCGGCCTTTACACGTAAAGTTCGGACCGCGGTAAACGCCACGCGCCGTTCCAATCTTCGTTTTGAACCTTACATTTTTTAATATTAGACTATTACAGTTGCATTTACACGTACGGTTTGGAACGAAGATTCATCCGAACGTTACTTGGCAGGCCAAAATTAATTTAATGTCACAAAGTAATCTCTACGCTGTGGGTACTAGACAACGATAAATTTACATATATACACCTGCACAAACATAGACTATTAAATTCTAAACTACCCATTTTATTTGACTTTATAAAACTCGCACCCGAATATACGACTTTATAAAAATGTGGGACACAATCGTTTTCTCTATAATATTTGCTAGTTATTGTCATATTCGTTGAATAGCGAAGCTATCGCTATTGGATCGCAGCCAAGTCAGCTCACGGCGGCGCTTCAAGCCTATGAGCCGTCAGCCGACGTAATCTATACGATCGCGCACGGAAAGGCCAAGGGAACCCACTGCGAGCCATGACCTAATCTCTATTGGGAAACTATAAAAATCTCGAATCTAACGGCATGTTTACGCCAGAATACAAGTGGCCATTTCGAAGAGGAAATGATATTTGAATTCTTAACTTAGATAGAGCTTCGGGAAGCCAACACAATAGGAAACTTTGCTCGTTACTTCTTTCACAAATACATATATAAGTAGCGTTTTGCCTATTTCAAATACACTATTTGATCAAACTATGATGCTTAGGTAGCTCTTTTTTGTGGATCCACTGCGAAACCCATCAATGCGTTACATCAAAATATATTTCGAATACATTTGTATGACCTTATAGGGTCATACAAAAGTCATCGTTCAAAAGAAGGTGGAAGGGAAGGAGATCATTGTAAAAATAATTGCTGTTTTTCCTGAATTGTATTCTATTTGAAACGAATACCTATATATATTATTTATCCAGGTACGAATGCTTGGCGAAGCTCCAACACGTTGAAGTCTGAACTTCAAGGTCAAACAAGAAAGATAAATACGAATATCTTGTCGGAAAATCACGTAAAATCCATAAGAAATGTCAAGTAGTTAAAAATAATAATGTTGCATCCTAATAAGTTTAATACATAACATCCTGCGCAAAAGCGTAGTTCTTCTTTCTCTCAAAGAGAGAAAAGGATAGAGCAGTTATCTGCATCGTGTTAATCACTGTTATAAATCAATACCTATTATGTTTTAGGATCGCTGCTTCTACATTGTAATGAATCCAGCAAGTTCTAATAAAAAATATACACTATTTAACTATGTTTTAGCTTTATATTATAACTTATAACAATGTAACGTTCTCAATAATATTTTTCATTTAAAGTCATGTTGCTTTGCCCTGACTATAAGTAAGCCTAATAGAATGTAGTTTCTACCTACACTTAAGTGTCATTCTGATATTTTTTATTGAAGTTCGAGTGTGGTATTTCGTAACGCAAGTGCGTACGACGTAGGTGTGAGATAAGTGATGTAACGACACGCTGATATGGAGTTTGTCAACTTGTTAAGCAACGGATGCATAAAACATTAGTTTAGGTAGCAAAAGGGACTAACAGGAGATTACTGTGAGACTCCTACGCGGAATACCATAGCGAGGAAACCTGTACATTCTGTTGGCTACATTTTTAAAAAGATCATACTGTGTCTAGATCACGAGTTGTCATGGAGGGCCGGTAGAGAGAGAGACTAACAATAAGATAATGCGACCCTTCTGTAACGTATTTTTTAAACCTAAGGTAAAAATGTTTATTGTAATTAATTATTTACTCACCGTTCGACTGATTCACCAATTTAAGGTCGCTCAGCGAGCTATGGAAAGAGCTATGCTTGGTGTGTCTCTTAGGGACCAAATCCGGAACGAAATAATTCGCCAGAGAACCAAAGTTACCGACATAGCTCAACGAATCAGCAAGCTGAAGTGGCAGTGGGCTGGTCATATTTGTCGTAGAGCCGATGATCGCTGGGGCAAACGCGTGTTAGAGTGGAGACCGCGAATCGGTAAACGTAGAGTAGGGCGCCCTGTGACAAGGTGGAGCGACGATATCCGTAAGGCAGTGGGCAGTGATTGGAGGAGGAGAGCTGAGGATCGAGCTCAGTGGCGTGCCATGGGAGAGGCTTATGTCCAGCAGTGGACTGATACAGGCTGATGATGATGATGATGAATTATTTATTCACATGGATTTATTTCACGCCGCAGCAAGAGCGAAGGTAATAAAAATAAATAAAAATAAATATCAGGGGACAATGTCACACCAATTGACCCAGTCCCAAACTAAGCTCGAGGCTTGTACTATGGGTACTAGACAACGATATAAATACTTATATAGAAAAATATATACTTAAATACATAGAAAACATCCATGACTCAGAAACAAATATTCGCGCTCATCACACAAATATCTGCCCTTACCGGGATTTGAACCCAGGACTGCTAGCTTCGTAGGCAGGGTCACTACCAACTAGGCCAGCGCGTCGTCAAATAAATAAATCAGGTAAATGAGCACACTCCACCTGATGTTAAGTGGGATCTATGACCCATAGACATTTGCTTCTCAAGATTAACATCTTAGGCGTGTAATACACAGAAGCGGCGAGGCGCAGGTAAGGCGCAGATGCTAAATTATATAGACGAGACGAGCGAGCGAGACGGAGCGCGAGGACGCGGCGCGCCTGTGACTCTTACACGCCTTTACGTACCTTGCCTGCGCTGCGTCTACGCCTCGCCTACGCCTTACTTGCCCTTACCTCTTCTTTGTATTTCACGCCTTAAGGCTGCAATCCTAAGTTCGCGAATACGTTGTCGACTCTGAGGACTAAGATGCAATGCCTTTATGCTAGTTTTTTTCACCAAATAATGTCAAAGGTACTAATGTTATACTTCATCACTATCTAAAGTAAAGCAAACAGACACTAGCTCTATGTATGTTAAGTGTGCGAGATACCGTAAAGCATTTGAACCTTACGCCGCAAGTTTCATTATTTCTTATCTTTTAAGAAACTAGTTTAAAAATTCTTTGTATTCAAAATAACTCTCCTGAGAAAGTGGGCTTTATTTGTCTGCTTATTAGCTCGGGTTCCGCGATCTTATCAAAAGTAAGTACTGTAATTTTGGAGCACGGCCCCTGCGAGCTGAGAAACTGTTCAGAATTACTAATAAAACGTGCCTTTCATATCGAAATATAATTGGATACTTTAGCTCAAGAAAATTAATTAAAATAGGGGAAATTAATTCGTGTAGTTTTGAAAATTGGTACATTTATACCTTGCGGTATCCAGATGAACATACTAAAAGTCCTCATGGGTAGGGGGTGTGCTGAGGGTGTAGGGGGGGGTTGAAGGTACCTTTTTTCAGATTTTTGCTCATATCTCTAATACCTGTACGAATAGCATTATGATTACTTCTGACAAAAGTTTTTACATAAAATTTCCTACAAATTTGGTCATATTTATTTTTGCTCTACGATCAATACTTTAGGAGCTACAGGGTGTGTAAGTTTTAACAGAGAGATAAAAATAGAGGATTTAAGAAAACGGCGTCATTTTTTCGTCATTGTTCATCATCACTTTCATTTTTAGTTTAGAATAAGCCAGCTTAGTCATCTGCCGACCGACCGACCGACATAAAAGTACGTGATTATCGAGTAATCATGGTGAATTGGTTCGTTTGGGTTTGTTTACAATATTTGCAAGTTCCATAGACGGCGACCGTATATTTATCTAAGCTTACTTCAATAACAAACGAGGTTTGTTATTTTCGTCTACCTACATGATTTATACTTTTATTTATGCGAAAAACAAGTCCCGACTCATTGAACTTCTCACAGAAAAAATGCAGGCTGAGGGAATCGAAACACGAGTGGCTCCTAGAGTTGCTGACTGTATAATTATAAGAACTGCCATTGAGAAAGCAGCAAACCATCCCGTAGTTGCTGTTGTTGGGGAAGATGTGGATTTAGTAGTTCTTCTAATGACTCTATCACCACCAGAGAAACAAATATTTTTTGTCAAGCCAGGAAAAGGAAAAGTGGAAACCAAGGTATTTTCGTCACAAAAACTCCAAAAACTCTCCTTTTGTTGTGCTGTTCTTTTCCTACATAGTTTTAGCGGCTGCGACACAACCTCAGCAATTTACAGGATAGGCAAACTGTCAATTGTAAAGCTGTTTGAGAAAAAACCAATAATCAAGGATATATCAGCCATTTTCTATGACCCAACATCAACATCGGAAACCATAACAAAATCTGGAGAAACGATGTTTTTGACGATATATCGTGCGCCCACTACTCAGCTTGATCTTAACAGCCACAGATACTCGCTTTTTGTTAAATCCAGCACCAAGTCCAAAGCTGATCTTTCCTCTCTCCCCCCTACTAAAGGGTCAGCAAAATATCACGCATTACGAGTATTCCACCAAGTACAAGAGTGGCTGGGTAACGAAATGCCTCCTGAAATGTGGGGTTGGAAGCGAGGAGCTGATGGAACCCTCGAACCAATTACTACCACTGATCCTCCAGCTCCTGACACCGTGCTGACTTCAAATTTTTGTCGCTGCAAAAGTGGTTGCACTGGAAAATGGGGATGTCGAAAAGCCGGTATTTCATGCAGTCGAGTATGCTTCGGCTGCATGAGTTCATGTACAAACGGTGTACCTGTAGATATCATCGATGGAGAAGACCAAGATGTCGATTTAGAAGATGACGAGTGACATAATTAAGAGAAACTGATTTGCTTTTTCTATTTTTAATAAACAATTTAACACTTATTTCGTTTTTACTTCTTAAATCCTCTATTTTTATCTCTCTGTTAAAACTTACACACCCTGTAGCTCCTAAAGTATTAGTCGTAGAGCAAAAATAAATATGACCAAATTTGTAGGAAATTTTATGTAAAAACTTTTGTCAGAAGTAATCATAATGCTATTCGTACATGTATTAGAGATATGAGCAAAAATCTGAAAAAAGGTACCTTTAACCCCCCCCTACACCCTCAGCACACCCCCTACCCATGAGGACTTTTAGTATGTTCATCTGGATACCGCAAGGTATGTACCAATTTTCAAAACTACACGAATTATTTCCCCTCTTTGCCCATATTTGGCTCAATTTGATCAGGCTACTTGAGACTATTCATTTAAATTGATACGTTTTTTAACGCTAATTATATTTTGCAGTTAACAGGGCGTCAAAATGGTTACTAAAGAAAGAATCAATCTAGTTTGAAGCGTTAAGCAAATGTTTACAGTGGTCAAATGCTGCTCGGTCTTATAAGTAGCTACTCATTTAAGCGCCTTGTCACTTTAACGTCTACTACACCCAAAAAAGTGAGAGCCCACTGAGAAAGATTTTCTTTTTGTTGACAAATAATCTACAAAATATATAGTTATGGTATTAGTTATATCAAACAAAGCTCATAGTAACAATAACCACAGCAAGTTCTTTAGTGATTCAACCAACATCTTAGTAAGAATCTAACGTCTTGTTAGGCTCGTATGGAATCAAGGCGCTTATGCACAACAAACACAATCTTATTAGAAGCAACAAAGTTTTTATTCAGTGTGTAAAAGGCGTTAAAGCGACAGGGTACTAATGGGTGCAGCTACTCATAAGTATAACGCTGACTGTACAAGTCAACGATAGAAAAAAACTAAAACGCTTGTAGGTATATTTCTTGGTGAACTTTCCACATTTAAGAGAAAATCTAAAAAACACAAAGCAAATACCATCTCAAATTAACGAAACACATAGGAATAGAAATTTAGCAACTAGCATAACTTATACACCAAATATATTTCCCAATCGATTGTATTTTAAATGTGTTATCAATTCAGTTTATCAGGCCGCGTCCTTACTCAATGGGCATGGTTGACTGACACACTTCCTATATTCGTTCCACAATCGATATGTAATCTGTGTAATCACTATTAAAAGTTTACCTAGTTAGTATGTATAGTGGTCCAAATAGAATTAAAAAATATAAACCTAGAAAACGTACGTACGTTTTACCATAGAAGCGTTATCTGGACATTAATTTTGAAATTTTAATTTGCTATAATTAAACTGAACATAATATACAAATAACGTAAAAAAACCCAAGTATGGCAAATATTAGACACATAATACAACTTACGTATTTTTTTCACCTTACTAAAAAACCTAAGCTTATTCAAATCACTGTTTATATTAACCACGTGTAATTACACTGACGAGCACTACGTGTTCGCGACGTTGTTTCAGCACACGTCCGGGCCAGCCGTCCGCGCGCGTCTTTCTAACGTGTGCACTTGTATGGCCGTTGCAGAAATACATCTCGTGATGCGAAGCGCCGTTAGAATAGCATTTCGTTGACATTTCAGTCGTTAAACGTTGTCAGACTCAGGTCGTCCATGCGTGTAACTTCAATCTGAAACGGGTTGCTTGTTCCTTTTCATATTATTGAGCACTATAGCAACCCGCCCTAGCTTCTCTACGGATTAACCAAAAAAAAAACTATGAGTAAAAATTATAATTTACGTTTTATTTCTTGAGATTACTTCCAAGATACTAACAAAGAATATTAATATTAGCACAGACAGATGAAAATCAGCACTGTGGCTTTCAGTTACAACATTTTGCTGAACTGATCCCCCTTTTGGTGCGATTATTGAATATAACCTATGTAATACTGCATTAGCACAGAATAAATGTTTCTTCTTCCAATTCTTCTTTTAGATACATATTTAAATTGGATACAGATTTTTTAATCTAGGCTAGTCTAAGCAAACGTTTTTTTTAATAATTGGGATGTTAATTAATTACGTTCCTTACAAACGTATAGCAATCCTGCTAATCCTCAATTGTTGGACTTTTATCACTCCGGAAAGTCAGGATAATCGCACTTTATATATTTCCCAAGTCCTACTTACATTGGATTGTATTAGCAAAAAAACGGTTCGGAAACTCAATAATTACAATACACATACTTACTCGTTGAATCAAAACTTTCAGTCAGTAAAAGACTATCAAAACAGATACAGTCCCCAAACAGGACTTCTAAAATCCAGATTCGTATAATCAATACGCAAACTAGTAACTTAATTGTCTCCAAGTTAGCTTCGGCACGTGACGTATCCTACCCCAATCCTAATCCCTCCTAATTGACGAGAGGTCACGTTGGACTGGCGATTGCTTAATGAGAAGTTAAAGGAACGATCTCTGTGAATTTTCTCATTAACCGTACATCCTTTAAAATAGGGAGTGGGCAGTAAGTATAAGTAATGAAGCTGGCCACTTATAGGAGGCCTTGGCCTGTATGTATCCGCATTTATACGCCGTTGTCTAAACGATATACCTACTTAATATGCTACAATGTCCTCAAATTCTCTCTATCTATAGCCATTTCCTTTGCCTGCTTACACCAGTGACATGACGGTACTTTTCCGTTATGTTTGATTGAAGTAACTAATTCTTGCCCTACCCCTTCCTCCTATCTTTCCTTCTGTGATGTTTTTAGTCAAGCCTTCAACTCGTTTAAGATGTTCCATATACCTCTTCTATAAATTTAGTCTAACTATGACAACAAAGGGTAAGAAAGAAACACAACCTCGTGAAGTTGCTACAAAAGGATGATTTGTTTTTATTTGCAAACGCTTACGTTAAAACAAAACCTTCTAAAGCCGAATAAGAAGTCTCGAGAATTTGGGAAGTTGGTAAATCGGCAAACGCGGTCGTTGACCCCGTTACGTCGATCCTCCGTCCTCCGCACAGAGCTCATTCATCCCATCGCAACGTCGGACCTTATCGACTTTTCAAAATTATGTAACTGCGTTTGCCGCGATGATTATTACATAAATATCACACCTAAGCTACATTAGCATGAAGTCCGCCATTTGTACATACTTTTAGTAGGTATTTTGCAAGGTGGAATAAATTTAGTTACGTAGACGTTTCACGTAACTTACCTAAACAGTCACCCCGTTACCCTTTGTGAAACCAAAATAATAAGATGTTCTATTTTTAAATAACATTTTTTAACGTTAGTTGTTGTATTCTTCTATGTTTGTTTATATCAGAATCATACAACCGCGAAAGAACGATAAATGACTATCAATAAAACTTCAAGTTTTTCATACTAACTAGAAAAACAAGGCCTTTGCTACGAAAATTGATTTAATATTTCTTATTCAGAAAGATTGTAATTTCGAACGCGGTAGAACAAAGCAGCGTCACAAATGCTTGGTTGATATCTTTAGCTCTATTTAATTGTTCATATGAAAAACTCACTTCTAGAAATACTCTTCATAATATGCAAATACAAATAAAAAATAAAAATCAATCTCAAACAAATTTCGATCGACCGAAAGTAACAACGCAATCATCGATCTAATATTTACTACAACAACACTAACGAATCCAGACTCCTAACTTTAATGGATGACCTACCTATTAGGAAAACTTAAATTTAATAGTAAATAATATTTATTACCTATATTATATTGACGTCCGGGGACTCGAGCGAGGGGAGTGCGCGGTGAAGGCTCGCGCGGAACTGGCGCCCGGCGCGCGCCGCCCGCCCTCTGCGGTCTGCGCAGCCTCACATCACATCAGAACTCCCAACACCACACTAATCTACAGGGTTTATTCTACTCGCGAAAACCATATTGTCTTAGGCATGATATCGTAATGTCAACGTTATGATAGCTCGTATTTAGTTGACAGTAATCGCGGCTGAGTAAAACAATACGATAGCATGTCGAAAGCAATACATTTATACCGAGTGGAATAGCTGGCCTATGTGTCGTTTATGTCAGGTGAAAACACAAACTTCGAAAAGCATCACTCCGAGTTCAGTGATGCTTTGATGCTTGAAGATAAGAAGATCTTCGCATGCCTATTTCGGAAACAATTACAGCCACAGTTGGATACCTATAACGGAATAACTGAACTTTAAAGTCCCATAATATGAGAAAACTTGACTCTATTGTCAAAATTTAACACCTATATTACAGTAGAGACCAGAAAGCAAACGGTCGTCCTGCGACGTGATGTTATTGATGTCCTATGAGCAACGCGACCGAGACGCAGTCCGAGCGTAAACAGAGAAACATTTTCATTGTTGTTTGTGGGTACGTAATTGTAAGATTTTTTAATCTATCTTGACTCCTCTCGACAATCACAAGTTGATCGTTCGTACGCAGTAAGCGGATTAATGTATCTACGGAGCTGCGCCTTAATAATACTGAAGTCATGACGCGCGAGCGCGCAGTTTAAAGCAAGGTACGTAAGTCGCCATCAAATAATTATATCGGAACGGAATATAAGTATAAGTGCTCAAACATCTTCTCTCCACTCGTATTTTTGAAGGCGCTAGAGGATGTTCAGATATTAGAACTGGGGTTCTTGTAAAAAAGGACACCATTCAACTGAAGGTCAAGTGAAAAAGAGTATAGTTCTAGTATACTGCGTTTATGACTTATACTTATACCCTTTTTAATACGAGTTAAGTCAACTTTTACGCTTTTTCCCTAGAACTATTTCCTTAATCCTTCGTCCCGTTTTTGGGCATTCGTGAACCGTGCCCCGTGAACGGTAACAGGATAAAGCTGGAGCGCGCACTGCGCATGCTCCACTTGACTGGGCAATAGACACTTTGTATTGTATTCGACTAAACCCAATTTTTGAGTTGAATGCCCCTTACTGTTGCCATAGGAACTTTGCTTGCAGGCAGGGAAAATATAGTAATAGGTAGGTTAGGTAGGCAACTCTAACTTTTTTCAACAAAAGACCACGAGATAGCTTAGGCGCGGGGTAGACAGAAGAGACGTAAGCCCGCGCCATACTGCCCTGTTAAGCCAAACGGCAGTATCTCAAATAAAACTCCTGTAGCAATCACATCCTCATTACTAAGAGGAGAGGGTTGAAACTACTTTGGCGATTAAATCTGACATGCTGCTTATTGGCTTAGGAGGGCAGCATAGTGTCTTATTGGAGTTCACTTGTTCAGTACCTATAGTTACTAAATTTAAAATTAAATCTACATTTCAATAAGAAACACCAACTCGCATAATCTCTCGCTTCGTAAATGGGCCGTTTTCAAAAAAAAACATAGTTAAGAACAGTTAAAGCCTCAATTAAAATCCTTTTTTTTTCCATTACATAACAAAAGTTAACCATACTGGAAGCTAACATGACAATTGGCGTAAAGGACGAATAAGTTGTAATGTAAAACTGTCCTAAACGCTTATTGCCATTTTGCCCGTCGAAAGATTTAAGTATAGTAATTTTCATTACGAAAAGGAAAAAAAATAAGGATTTTAAATGAGGCCTAACTGTCCTTAATTATGTGCAATGTTTTTGAAAACGGCCCTATTGTGTCTTGGCCCGTCACTAAAATACAAGAGCTAACTTGGCATACTTATTTAAGGATACAGGTTATTTTTGCTCTTTTTAAATGGCCCATATACAAAATCCAAAATTGAAGAGCAAAGGGGTGTTTAAAGTTGTCCTTGTCTATTTACAAGTGTAAGAAAGAGAAAGGGCTAAATTTATCTGTCAATTAAGCTTTACTTGTCGATTGTGAAACAGGCGGTTAGTAAATCAAAGAGTCATCTTTAAAGCTCCTGTTTTACGAACTTCTTCTAAGATGCGTAAAAACTTTTCGATCATATACCTACTACCACAGATAAAAGAATACTACTACCAAAGCACTCTTCGGCAGGTGCAGAGGGCTTTTAACCTCACCTGACCCCACTTCGCATCAAACACGAAGTGCCAGATTAGTACGATGTAATCCGAAATAGACACAGAAATCAGGTCCGAGAAAGCTTATTCTGAACGTGACTGAAATCGGAACGACCCATCTCGTAATTGGGATTTTGTGTTATTTTTTTATTTTGCTGGTGTTTTTCAAAAGCCACCAGATAAAAGTATATAGTGCAATAAATGCCCACTTATGTACAGTCAACCAATTTGATTTCTGGGCCACTATGGACTTGTTAAACTGACATTGTCAACCAAAACGTAAGACTTCTGATTTGGTTAACAAGTTTACAATTACAAGTTGACAAAGTCCATAGTGGCTTAGGAATCAAATTAGTTGACTGTACATACGAGGGTCAAACTGAAAGTTCTTAGAAAATCAAAAACTGATTAAACTAGCAAGTTATTAGCTTTATTACATCTTTTCAAAATAGTGTCCATTGACGTCAATACATCGCTGCATCCGATGGAACCACTGACAAAAGCACTTTGCCCACTCGTCCTAGGGGTCTCTTTGAGGGCCTTTTGAAACGCAGCCACAGCTTCCTCGGCGTCCATAAAACGTTTTCCTCGAAGTTTTTCTTTTATTTTCGGGAATAAATAAAAATCGCAAGGTACAAGGTCCGAGCTATACGGCGGGTGACCCAGTAATTCCACGTCTGACGTCGCCAAATAGTCGATCGTTCGCCTGGCGGTGTGTGTCGAGGCGTTGTCCTGGTGAAGGAGGATCCTACTGCGAGGTCGTTTCTCCCGAACTTTTGCCAAGACAAGTGGCAAACAGTTGTTAGTGTACCACTCTGCAGTAACTGTTTTTCGATCCTCTAAAACAATTGTCCCGTAATGACCTGTCCTTCCGAAGAACGAGGCTACCATCTTTTTTCCCACGCTTCGACCTTTCTTCACTTTAGTTGGCAACTCCTCGGAAGGAAACACCCACTGAGCAGACTGTCTTTTGGTTTCGGGATCATAACAGTAAATCCAGCTTTCGTCACCCGTAAGTATGTCGAACACAGCATTAAGTCACCTCCGTTAAATCTTAAAACCATTTCACGGCACCAATCAACACGACGGAGTTTTTGGCCCTCGGTCAAATTATGAGGTAACCACCGGCACAAAGCTTCCTGACTGCTAAATGTTCATGGAGGATTTTGTGCACTTGACTCATACCGATGCCCAAGCTTGTACGAATCTGCTGATAGGTCACTCTTTTATCAGTCTCTATCATACGCCGCACAACACTGATATTATCTTCAGTCGTTGTCGTAGAAGGTCGGCCCTCACGCAGGCCATCGGTGAGATTATTGCGACCACGTTTAAACTCATTAAACCAATTGTAAACAGTGCCACGAGATGGGGCTTCATCTTGAAAGGCCAATCGTAGTCTATCATAACTTTCTTGTTGACTTAAATGACATCGAAAGTCATAAAAAATCATTGCACGAAAATTTTCTCGCGTTATATTACTTATATTCATGCTGACGTGACACAGACACCTTTCAATTTGCCGCCAAATCGTAAAATAAATGACAAATGAATAAAATACATACTCAATAATATTGGCAGAGTTCCATTTTCAAAATTCAAACTTATTTTTTTATTATATTGTTTACAAGTGGCCAGATCTAAAAACTTTCAGTGTCGCCCTCGTATACACATACATTAAATGACGCCTGTTTCCCAGACGGGTAGGCAGACCACTTCTGTCCACCTGCTACGATTCTGACATTCCTGACAAATCTCTTTCGCTTCTTCTATATTCATACATCGAGTCATGCATGCACGTAGGTTTCGGGTACCAAGATTCGGCCCCTTTAGAGTGTTTCTCAGATTTGATTCGAAAAAATACGCCTAGGGCAGCCTCGACCTTTCCACTCACTTTCGCTAGATATGCAATTAATAAATAGAGTCAGTTGACGGCCAGAGCCATATGTGGCGTTCAAAAGTTTAAATTTGCTTTTGAAACAGAAATCATTGGTCAGTAGTACTGCGCAGTAGCACAGGCGAGATTATTGTCGATAAAACGCCTCTTCTTGATACAGGGTTCAACCCGCGCTGAGGACAGGGCCTCTATTCCCGACGGTAAAAAACATATGTCTTGGACCTGTTATGGTATTATTTTGACGTCATCCGCCTTTACTGAAAGTAAATAAGAGCTATTAAAGCGGTGACAATACGATAACAGATCAAAAACTATATTGTTTTCTCCGTGTTGAATAGAAGCCCAGGCAGTTTTTCTTTCGCCACCGTCAACGACACGACGATAACGAGATGACGGCGCCAAAGTATCGACACATAAACTGTAATTCTATGGAACTTGCTAACTATGTACACAAACAATATATTGAAATTGACATCTAATGTCAATTTTAGTATGGCGGCTTGTTTACATAGTTAGCAAGTTCCATAGAATTACAGTTTACATTTATTATGGTACCCTGTCCACCGCACGCCCGGCGGCCGTCGGCCGAACGCCGTCATCCAGGCCGCCGATTTTTGGAGTAGATCGTCGCTACGTGACGGGCCGATGAAACGCCGGCGTCGTGAAGTCGCACCGCACTGGTTTTTGATGGCTACAACATACTGACTGAACCACCAACATCGTGGCGGTGGACAAACGATCGCCGTCACGACATCTTGATCTCGGCGAGAAAAATCTAGTTATCGTTGTCGTGTCGTTGACGGCGTGCGGTTGACAAGTGCGGCCTTGCACAGATCGCTACAAATGACATAGGAAGAATTTAAGAAAAACACTTTAGTATGTAATATTTTTTTAATAGTATTGGTAGGTAGGAGGTACATAACACGCAGGAGTCTGGGTCGTTTGGATAAAGGGAAGTAAGATACAATACTATTTTCAATATGTACAAAATATACAGTTATTCCTAATTCCTAGCATTTTAAAACTATAATATAATTATGATCACAATATTTTTATATTCTTAGCTCTGCTATGTTGAAAACCAATATGGAGCGCGAGCGGGTCTGACGGTCGCGGCTGCTGCGATACAACAATCTAACTCTCTCACTTTCACTTTTGCTGCACGCTTGAGATCAAATGTTAATTTTACAAATATTTAAACTCTAGTATCTCACACACCGGCAGCAGCCGCGGCCGCCTGCGCTCGCGCCGCGCCGGCCGGCGGCCCGCCGATAACAAAACCATATTATACTTCTCACGTAAGTTCACGATACATACATTGCTTAGGTCTGCATTAACATACTTAAAGACACTGAAAACTGAGTATGAAAACGTTTCATTTGTGGAGCTTAGAAAGTTGTAAGAAAATATTAAATATTAATAATTGACATGTTCAGTAGCAAAAACCAAAAATGCAGTTATAAGAGGCAGGGCCGGGTCGATGGACGCCGGCGCTGCCGCCGCGACGGCGCGGCCGTCGGCGGAATAACTACAATCTTGTTTTAATCAAGGAAAATGAGTAAATACCAATTTTACCACACTCAATAAATATTTCTTTCATAATTCTCATTTGTTACCTATCTCATAATTTTCAATATGAAGCCTAAATACCGATCTAAGATTTATGAAGAGTTATTTACATTGATTTCCTTTATAAGGACTTCAAGTTGGAATAAATATAGAGTGTACATCATTGGGCACCTGTATGCTAATAAAATTATATGTTTTAAAATTAATGGACGAAGTGATGAGTTCGTTAGTGTTCCTCCTAGCTAATTCGAGAACTGCTGCGACGGAAACATGACAAACTAATGTCGTTCATACATTCTACAGTTTCATACCTTAAAAATAATATAATATTACCTGTGCTATTACTTTCTATTTTTATTACATATACAAAATTACAATACATAAAATATTTTGTACTTTAGACGCGCGACAGCACAGTCGCGCCAATTATCTAACTATACAATTTATGCGAGATGCCGATGAAATCGTTATCGTGAGCTAAGAAAGCAAGGGGCGGTGTGTTCCAAGTTCGGGTCGATGCAGACGAAACTTATGAGAAGTACAATATTGTTAGTTGTTGCAGAGGGAATTACAAATAAAGAGGGTAAATGGCGTTGAGAAGCGTTCTAGTAGCCGCGGCGAATGAAAACAATGGTGTTGGGATCGCAGCGAGGGGAGTGAACTCGTCACCGGGAGAGGGGGGGACGGCGTCTACGCCGGCCGCGTATCCTGCACGAGGGCTCAACGGACAAATTTAATAGGGTAAGTACAGTCAAGGGTAAAAAATAAATATCCCCACAAAGGTGCAAAAATATATACACAGACCTTATTGCGAAAGTAATAAGGTTTATATATAACATTTTTAGAGACTGTGGTGTATACATAATATTGGTTCCTTTGACTGTACCAATCAGTGTAAAACCATAGAAATAGTATTTATGCAGAAAATTACTCTCGTGTAAATACAAGTTACAGTAAATTGCAACGATGTAAGAAACAGTCAACTAAGTAATTATTAATTGATTATTTGTGACATCGGGCACCGAAGAGGGAGTAATAAATAAGGAGTAAAAGTGTCCGTGGAGCCGGCGTGCGCGCGCCGCGCGGCCGCGACACTGCAATGCTCTTCATTTTCATAAGACTACTTAAAGTCTACATTAAAAAGTCAGAATCACAGTTTATTTTCCATGTGTATTTTATCCCTTACTTTTTAATATACTTCTCAACTATCATTTTTACAAATAAACAGCAATCACTCTAATGTTGAGTTCTTTCCCTATAGTTATCTAAGCGAATAAATCGAATTTTTAGTACGAATAGATTCGATATTTACAGGATTTAAGTTACTTTAGACCTAGTCGCTTAAAACAAAATAACAATATACACTAACAATAAAAATGCTCGATAGATTGCCACTCATCTAACAGAACTCAAAACTAAAATATATTTTTATCAACCGACTTTTGCCATTTATTATCTTAATTTTTTTATATAAATTTAAACTCCGAATAACGTCGAGCCCAGTCGACCATAACAAAAGTATTATACAAATAAACTACGGCTTAAATCTAGCACTTAAATAAGTGACGGCGGCTTATCTAGTCACGTGAGAGTTCGCGTTCGCACGGGCGCGCCGCGCAGCGGGCGCGTAACAATAAATAAACTAACGTTATACACTACAACGAGAGTTCAGCATCATAGAGGTATTAAGACTCAATTCCTACGAACATCCATCGTCCCGTTCACTATCGGAGAGCGTCCACGTCGATCCGTCGACGGCCTCTACCATGTCGGGCGCTAGCCGAGACAAAATAATAGTTAAGAAAGTTTCACAACCTGGCCGTATTTACAATGCATTATTATTAATCACCTAACAGCGTCCAGTCGGGTTCTCGTTTGTTTAGATTGAGAGTCGTGTCCATTCCGGTAGTGTTGTAGTCTGGGAGGGGGGCGCTCACTCACACCGTGGCGATGACGATGAGCAGGTGGGCGATGTCGGCCACGCGGTGCATGAGGTCGGGCGCGATGCGGTTCAGGTTCTCGTTCGCGAAGTCGCACGACGGGAAGATGTGCACCGTGTACATCGCCTGCAACAGACACCGCAGCGTTACTACTACACACAACATAATCGGGTACGCGCTTTTTAAATGCTTCGCAGATATAGGGATGTGTTCTTTACAAGCAGAGAACAAACTTCACACATTCCTTAATATCATAATTTAATAATATAAGGCATGGGAATCGTAACATTTATCGTGATACGTAAAATAACTGTCTAGTACTATCAACACTATGATAAGCATCCTTATCATTAAAAAATACACTCAGTAATCCTATACCTATTTATGTTTTCGATACATACTGACACTGACATTAAGTAGAGCTAAGTAAAAAGACTCCGTGATGTGCGCGACTTTTTACACTGCGTGGCCGATGCGGAGTTTCAAGCGCTATGAAATTTGATGGCACCTCTTGTGTGGCCGATGACTGAGCGGACGGCGCGCAGCTAATCCACTAACCATGGGCGCCTTAACATTTTATAATGCAGAAAAATATATAATAGTTAGTCGCACCGGTCGCAACCGACGGAAACCGACAAAATTATGAATATCCTATTACGATTCGGGTATAAAACAACAAGACAGATACAATATCTCAATCAGCGATAAGAGGCGGTAGTTGTAATAGTTGTATTGCGTGGGTACCTGGTGGTGCCCGGGCGGCGCCACGTTGACGATGCCGGCGGCCTGCTTGCGCTGCAGGTAGGTGATGAACCCGGCGCTGAGGTTGGTGGACTGCTGCAGCACGTCCATGTGGTCGCGGCCGCACGGCAGCGCCAGCAGGATGCAGTGCTCGTTCTCCAGCTGGACAAACGAACAAACACTTATATACACATGTTGAATAACGGGACTGATCAGCTACTTTTTTTAACTGTCAAAAATAACACATGAATAAATATCCTTACAGAAGGTCCCGAGGAAAACTTGATTAAGGCCTCCTACGCGTACGTAAGCCAACAAATGCTAGTAAAATATAAGTTACAGTAACGACCTGGTGAATATATTTGGTTGGTACCTTAAAAAAATATATATACGAAGCTGCTTCAAAATTTGTGCATTGCGAATTGTCACACTACGGAAGACGCATTTCCTAACAGAACAGTTTTTTTGTAGATCGACGGTGCCTACTCAGTGCTCACGCAAAGAATCCCCTGTAAAAGACCCAACAAGTGAGGTCCGCTGAAGTACCTGTAGCTTCGCGCCTAAAGCGCAGATTTCACAGGCCATAGTCAAATTTTATGAACGCCAACAACAACTTTAATTGTCCTGTCCTTTAATTGGCCTACTACAACGCCTCAGTAATCATATCACAGACAGGTACAATTAAAAATAGACTTTCTTTCTGATTGGATTAATTTGAATTTTGCATAGCTCATATCATAAAACATGGCTGGTGTGTGAATGGTACATTTAAATTAGACGTGAGACGTTGGAAATAATTAGAATTACCTTCATCTTGCGGTGCACCTGGTCGAGCTGCGCGGGCTCGAGGCGCATGCGCTGGGCGATGCGCAGCGGCGGCGTGGAGCCGTCCGTGTGGCGCGGCAGCGTGTCGCCCGCCACCGACATGCAGCCGCCCACGAAGTGCATCTGCACCGCCGCAGAGTCGTTCTTGAGGGCCAGCAGCCCTTGCCACATCACCGGGTAACGCTGCGTACATACAACATACTTTATTTTACTCTGCTTTGAAAGAAGCATAAATATGAAAGACTCAATCTGGCACACATTGAAGCTCTAGGCGATAAATGGAACGACTCTATTAGGTCAACTCGGTTTTTGACTATGTTAATTTCGAGGATAAATTGTCTAAAATATTAGATTCCTTATATACAATTTAATTTAAAAAAATGTACCGACAGAAGAAATACACGCTAATAGGGTCCCCTTTGGTACCCATTGGTTGCGAAATCCTAAAAATATCCAAGACCGATAGTAAGTTAGTAAGTATTGATTATTTGTAAAGTGTATCAAATAAATAGGGTTCTATGTCGCACTTTTATCAACTTGTTTGTCAGAGTGACACTAGGTCTAAATTGAAATACGCCAACAATGTAACATAGAACCCTATAATAAAGGGGCAGCGATATGATGGACAACAGTTACCCACTACGATCATATATTTGTTTTTAAGATTTAAACATTGCTAGGAATTCATTTAATTCTAAAATAAAAAAATGTAAGAGTTTTTTAACTTGACCTTTAAAATATTACCATCTAACATTTTGATGTCATTTAGTAGAGTGTTAAAAAATATCGACGTAAAGAACGTGCTTTTGTAACACAATGAGTTGTTACCTTTTGGACAAAACTGATCATATTTGTATTTCTCCCTGAAATAGGTTATTAGTGAGGAGTTTTTGTGTGTTGTTCTGTACAAATGTATGCGTATGTAGAAATAATGTAAGTATGTTGTGCGACTGACCCGGAGCAGCATCTGCAGCGAGTCGGCCTCGCGCGGCACCTGCGCGGCGTGCGCGGGCCCGGGCGGCGGCAGCGCGCCCGCGAGCCGCGACGTGCCGTGCGCCGGCGGCGGCGAGCGCCCGCAGCCCACCGCGTACACTGCGCACACCCCACCCACACGCTCAGTAACGACGCTCAAAATACTACTCATTCCACTTTGGGTGTTTATATAAAAACCATGTAACGGCCCGGTTTCACTATCGGAAATGATCGTTGATGGTCTGATCGTCTATAATCGGAACGATCATCGTACAACCATCCACACTATCGCCCGTAGTAGTTTTCGAACGGCAAGCGATCATCGGCGATCATAGACGATGATCGGCGAACACAACCGAGTATGCCCTCAACACTACCGTGCTCGCCCGTAATCGTCTGTATTCGCCGATAGTGTAGTGGGCCCATAGAACAAAGACGCGACACACTTGTCTATACTAAATTCTGCACCTTTGCATCACGCCGATTCGATATAAAAAACATACATAACCTCGTGCCGCCTTAGAAAAAAACGCGAGTTCAGCTAAACGCCCGGCGTCCAGTGTATAAGCTAAAACATTTTTATGTCCAAACTGCCCATGAGTACAACGTGATATTCACTGACCGATTAGTTCGGTTTTTTTTTTTTGAAGTCTGGGCGGTTATGCTAAGTGTAACTTTGTACAATGTGATGTACATTGGGCGGCACAAGGCTAAAGTAATATCTAATATGACAATAAAAATGCAACAAAATGCATGAAAAGAAAATGCTTGATACACACTGGTGCAATTGCGAAACAGAACCGGACAGAAACCGCTATAGTAAAGCAATAAAATTCAATTTTGATTAAAATATCGCTGTTCAGTTCGCTTTTTATCGCTATCACAGCTATTTCGCTTTTGGGGTCCGATGACACAACACCGGTTAAAGTGGCGATCCTAATAAAGATCTCCACCAAAATCTTTATTCCACTTTGGTTTTGCCCATCTATTTCGATACCTTAACATATATTTTATAGTTTCGATATCGTAATCGTATGATATCGTTGATTTTATGACGGCTCTAACTGCCAAGTAAACAAGAGAGCTAGTACAATGTACACACGTGCCCAAGGCGGCTAGCACGGCTTATCCGCGACTTGCTTGTCGCCGAGTATCTACTCTATAACATAATAAAGACCCAAAATTTTGATGTGGATAACGTCGAATTGGATGTCACTATAATATAATTAAAATAAAGTATTACGTTAAGAAAAAATACCCATACAAGATATTGAACTTAAGTTGTGGCTAGTAAAGAACAATAATATTATTAAAAGAAAATAAATACCATCTTTTTATTTACAAATTAAGGGTCACTTTATATCTAAAGTTGGGCTAGGAAGGTAAAACAAAAGATACATACAAGATTACATCAACAACTAAAAATATAAGGAAGTGCTTGCCTTACCGAGGCTCTTTCTACTCGGTAGAACCCTTAACTCAGCCGTCATTATTGTAAGGCTTGATTCCCTCTTACGCTGACATGCATCGGTCGCCGACGTCGGTCGAGAGTACCGTCTGCTGCGTATGACAAAGAAAAATCCCGTAGTGCGAAACTGATCGCTGTATTGAACAGTATCTGCTCGACTGCGCTGCGCACACGTGCGTACAGTGCGTGGTCAGCGCACCGACGTACGCGACGCCCAAGAGCGAAACCGACGCGCGCCATCAGCGGCGCGTCGCAATGAATTTGCCGCGGACGTCAGCGACCCTGTGCGGTGTCCCAAAGAACACCGTGTATATTCGTACGCTGGACCGATGTCAGCGACCAACATCAGTGTACGAAGAAATCAAGCCCAAATAAGAACTACCTTAATGTCGACAATACGGTGACATAATCAAAAGCAGTATGGTTTTACCGCGTAGAATAGAGCCCCAGGAGAGTATGGTATGGTCAGGCGGTACTCACTGATGTGCCGGTCGGCGGGCGAGGGCGAGTGCGCGGGGCGCGGCACGCGCGCGCCGGGCGCCCGCCGCAGCTCCAGCGCCGGCGCCGGCGGCGACGGGCCCGCCTCCGAGCTGCAACAAACAACACGCCCACACCTCACGTACACGGACAAACTATTCTACTGACGGCTGCACTCACAGGCAAGTTACGACTTTTCAGACCCATGTTAAAAAATAAACTAATTAATTGTTTCTAGTCAAAATATACGTTTTCGTTTTACAAAGTAGGACAAATTGTTAACATTAAAAAGCTTATTAATGTGACAGAAACTTAAATTTAAATTGAATTTACTATTTGATCGATCCCTGTGACTGCAGTGCCGCAAGTGAGGCATATAGAGGTGAATGACCATTTATAGTACATTGTGCATAAAGGGAATTACTAACGAGTGTTAGAAGCCCGACGCCGAAGGCGGAGGGCTTTTAATGACTCGAGTTAGTAATCCCCTTACTGCCTGTGATACACACAATGGTTTTCATCACATTTGCGAGGAAAAAAAACAAAGAGAAAACACTTTAACTCTGCAAAATATAAAGAAATAACTTTTGACGAACGGGAACGTAAATGGAAACGATATTTTTTTTGTGACCTCTACCACAGATAATAACTGCGTTTAGTTTCGACCTGGATTCAAACCAGATTTAGCCAATTTGATAAAAATGTATAATTACTAAAATTAATGATAAATGTTGATATAAACTTGAAATAAGTATAAAAATAATGAAGTTTAATGAAGCGTATAGGTTTTGTGTAATGTAAGTTAGTCTATAGCTAATTTTTAAAGATGAAATTAGAAACCGATTTAATTTTTGGCTGAAAATTAAACCTCCTTAGTCAGAAATGATGTACGAAAGAGTTGCAAATTTTAAAAAGAAAGTCATTACTCCCTAGGGATGACAAACTCGCCATAATTCCCGCGGGAACAATTTAGGAAATTGTCCTTCTGTATACAGGCATGGAATAACACCATTTACGAGCAAGTGTGATGAAAAATTACTTAAAGTATTCTCAAGTTTTATGAGAAACACTCTTAAATCCGAATTATTTAATTCCGAATTTGAAAATACCGAATTACTTAATTCCTATTTTTTACCGACAAAATATAAGAACGAATTATTAAACTCACGAAAATGTTTTCCGAATATTATATTTACAAATGTTGGCAATTCCGAATTTTCATTTTAACGAAAATTATAATTCCAAAAATTCACAAACCATATCGGTAATGTAAAATTTTGAATCAGGAACCCAACCACTTTTATTGAATTTAAGTATTCTACTCAAAACAAAGTTAGGTGACATGACGTGCACAGCACTAAATTAAATCAGTCTCACCTTGATAGGTTAGGTTAGGTTAGAGTTGCATCAATACGCGGAACAGGAGCTCCGCCATACAGAGCTCCGTCGACTTTGTCGGACATTTCTTACAGTTTTCGAGCAATAAGCATGTTAAACATTATGCAGTATTTTATCAGGAGCTTATTTAAAATAAATAAATAAAAATCGATGTATTTAGCAGCTCGAGCTGTTTAGAATTTCGGAACAATGTATATTCGGGATTCAGTTTTTACGCTTTGTCGGGATTGTGATATTCGGAAAAATATTTTTCGGGAATTTAATATAGCGATAGCGATATATGAACACTAGTTACCTTGTGTACAAAGCAGGCGCGGGGCGACCCTCCTGGGTCGCCCGGAAGTGTTGCTGATACATCTGGAAGTGCTGCGGCGAGAAGTGGGGGTACACTCCATCGCTCTGCAAATAACCAATCACGCTATAGATCTTACACAAATTACATCAACAATTTACAACAAATATGTCATAAAGCATAAAAATTACACCAGATTGTTTCTATTTAGGCGAACTAGTTTGACATATAGGTGTTGTCAGATATTGATGTTTTAGTATCGACTTAACCTAAATTCCTCTATAAGGTTTTAGTTAAGTTTGTCCAATACTATGTGTTTTACTATAGAAAATTACAGATAGGCAAAGTTGTAATAAAAATTAAACTATTCAAATACAAATAACAATGACAAACAGGTAAAAAAGTAAGTATCCCAAGCTGTAACCTCGATCGATCGACACTAACAGTCCCAGCCATACCGTGACAATGACAACATTTGGCTATTTTTAGTTGTTCTACTGGTTCGCCTAAATAAAAATCTTATTTAAACTCAAGTAATATATAAGTATAACTATATTAGGGTATACCGGGGTAACTGGAGAAGTATGTTGATGTGCAGGCGGAGGACTTCTAACTAAATCAGCAGACTATCCCAAGCAGCATGAACAAAATTACAATCTTAGGCCACCTAGTCATCATAGATCTAAGAATATTCAAAAATAAACTATCTACTTATACAATAACATAAACACTAGCAAGATGTGTAAGTGTAGTTAAATGTTTCTGCAGCATATTAATTTTGGACATAATTTTAAACATGAAATAGACTTACCACAGCTCCCTGGCCTTGCGGGCTGATCTTGGGCACGCATGTGATGGCGCCTCGAGTAGCGGCCCCTAAAACAAATGAATGTGTCAAAAACCACTACGGATAATTGTTAAGTATTATTAGTTCCAGAAAAATCTCAAAATTGTTATGGTAATTCTTTCGTTTTTTGCAATACTTTCGGAAATTGGATGAACAGTAGGGGAAACTGAAACACGTACCTTTTTCGCCCTTGTCACAGTGCGAATAAGACAAAAAGGTAAGTCTTTCGGTTTCCGTTAATGTCATTCAATGTCATAAAGTAAGTGGTACGCCGTTTTATCACCTGCAAGTATACCTGCGAGAAATGTTCGACAGTCCCTCCGACGACAGCTAGTGGTTGTTTACTCTTGCAAGTCATTGTCGGACAGATGTATTTTCGCAAGGTTTCTTAAATGCCGTAAATATGTGCGCGGCCTTTTAGAATAGCAATAAAAATAACAGAACTTGACTAATGTCTTATTCTAGCTTTTAAGTTAGAAAAAGACGCCCAAATTGTGCTTCTTTCTCTAGAACTGAAGTTAAATAATCAGCTTCTGCACTTTTTATTGGAAAATGTTATTTCATGTCTGGTAAGCGACAACGTCGACTATTGTTTACCTGTATAATTATGAATTGTCCTGTTTAACCCCCAACGCCTAAAGGTTTTTTTTTAAATGTTGAATGAGCGTTACTGTGTATCTGTGTCTGTCTACGTATGCGTTAGGTGCCCTATGTAGAGATGATATCTCTTAAAAACGTCCAACAGATTTTCAAATAATCTAGGTAGGTATCCATGTATAGAAAGATGGTGTTTGTTTAGTGTCGTGTTACCTGGGTGGTGGTGGGGCATGGCGGGCGGCGCCGGCTTGGCGTGCACGAGCGGCGGGTGGTGCGCGCCGCGCGGCAGGCTGGCCGTGCCCGGGAACCCGGCGCGCACGCCGCGCGACCCGCCTGCGCCCTCGCCTTCTCCGGCCCTGACACACGAAGCTTACGGTTAACAGCGGCCCAATACTGCATCCCAATCGTGCTATCAATCGCTGCAGGGTTGCCTCATTGAACTTACCTATCTAAAATTAAGTAAGTAGTAATTAAGGGAGCGGGACTACAGTGCCCGGCCATAAATATTTCATATCGACCTTTGGAAAAAGAGAATCGGCTAATTTCGGTTTCGTAAAGCGTTATCTCTGTCGCACACTACTTTTATAATGTTTGCTAGTCGTGGTTCAGATGCGATAGAGTGCGGTTGCGTCCAGTCCAATATATATACATATATATACCGGGTATCCCTAAAATCAACGCCAAAAATGAGAGGGCTGATAGAGCAGCTAAATAGTTATCGATTTTAACCCCTATGCACGTTAATAACCGGGACAGGACACCTAGTATGGAGAAACAAAGTAAATATCATTACTTGAAAAAAAATCTAGCAAATAGGTTTAAAAACTTCGCTGATTCGTAATGCATCTAATGATGTGAGATACCACTGAAAATGTTATGAAATTAAACATGACTTTAATGATTTTTCGTGACATGGATATAAGGGAAAATTACAAAAAAATTAATAAAATGATCAATATATCCGAAACTCAACACCGTCGTGGCGATGATTGCGGACAGACTAGACTGTCCATATATCATGCACTGCTCCTACAGGCATGTTAAGACTGGCGTGGGATAGGTTAAGTTTTTGTATTTGTAAGCAATTAATATGAGCCTTGTGTTGCTTGAAATAAATGAATTTTGAATTTTGAATTTTGAATTTGAATTTTGAAACTAGTAAAAATCGCTGAACATACATTAAATCTATAGCTTTTTAGCTGCTCTATCAGCCCTCTTAGTTTTGTCGTTAGTTTTAGGGACACCCAAATTTTAAATCACTTAAAGTTGTACTATGGCATCTATAGAAAAAAAGGGAAAGCTTTATGAGGCCAATACGCCAAATTATCAACAATGTTTATAAATATTTTGTAACCGAAGCCGACAAATTAAACAAAATGAATATGATAATGTAAGAAATGTGCTGACGGTTACACTGATAAGACTAGTGATGAATACGGCTCATACATAGTGACAGTAATATTAACCTCAATGAGAGCGTGGATAGTGGAATGGAAGGATTTGAGAATTTTACGCAATTTTTGCATATTTTATTATTCCTCAACCTAAAAATATAATTAATTGTATTTAGAAATTATATTACAATGCGTCTATTTTCTTAATGTCTCCCGGCAAACTTCGTGTTTCGTTAGTAGTCGGATAAATATAATTGTCAAACCTAAGAACATCCTCTTTTTTGGAAGTCGGTTAAAGAAGTATTTTATTTTGTTTAATATTTGTATTAATTTCATTTAATATTTGTATTAATAAATGTTTAAAAGCAGTAAATGATGTTTAAGAAGTAGTTTTACAGCTCTATATAGTTCACGAGGGAAAAAAAAAAACAAAACAACATCCAAGTACTTAGTTCTAAATTCAAATTCTAAAACGATTAATCTAATAATTTACGGACATGGAAATTAGTATTAATTTGTATTAGGAAATGCGATGATTGCCGATGCGCAATATTTACCGCCGGGCACTGTACGTGGATTGACGGATTTTAGTGATTCAATCACACCTAACCCCCTTAACGGATTCGGATCAATTTAGCACAGAATTGTTTTCCTGAATGGACACATGAAATTTAATTCAGTTTTCTTTTTCGTAATTTAAATTTACAAGTACTCTAAACTGTACCCTTTTTTTAACTACATAATAACTAAACTGGATGTTGACAGGTAAAATCACCTATGTTTGATAAAGTGTCAAAACAGCTCGTATGGAGATTTACATGAAATACTGAAAGATGACCCGGCGTCACAGTTTATTAATGTAAATAAAATAGCGGAATCTTTGCGGTGGGCAATTTAAGAATCATAAAGACACAATAAGAGTTGTAGTATCTGTGAGTTAGTAGAGAGTAATATTAGTTAGTTAGTCAGTGTATAGTAATGAATAGTGGGCGCCGTACCTGATGAGGTGCGGGGTGGCGCGCGGCGCGGGCCGGTGCGGCAGCGCGGGCTCGCAGGCGGGCGCGGCGTCGGCGGGCCGCGCCGGCAGCGCGTGCTGCGCGGCCGCCTCCGCCGGCGCCGGCGCCGCCTGGCACTCCGGGCCCGCCGCGCCCGTCGCGGCCGACTCGAACGCCAGCTTGGCGCTTATCTCCGATATCATCTTCTTGGGTGGCTTCATAATGGGGGTCGGTGCGGGTCCAGCGTTGCCGATGACGACGCCGTTGTTCGGCCCGGCCGGGTGGGCGATGACCGGCGCGATGTTCGCGACCGGAGGATTGGTGACGGCCGGCCCGCAGATCTTATTAGTCGGGAGCGCACTGTGGCCGCCGGATGGAATTATCTTTGCTACCGGCAGATGGTTCGCCACCGGAGAGCCCCCGAGGGGATGGCCCGCGACGGCGGCCGCGTCGGGGGCGCCCGGTGGGGTGTTCGGGACGGGCGCGACGCTCGCCTTAGAAACTGGAGGGTCTACTTCCATTTTGCCCGTCGACGGTGATTCATCTAATTTCAGAACTTTTGCGTCTTTTACGAGATCCTCTTTCTTGATTGTTTTTTCGTCGCTGCTATCAATAGACGCATCGGAGAGGCTTCTATCCCGCGACCTTTTCGTACCCCGAGGTGATTTGCGAGTGTCAGTTGAAGATGTTTTGTCTTGTTGGGTAGTTTTAACTCCCGTCTGTCTCGTAGGCCTCTTCTTAATTGGCTCCTTGCCGGGTTTATTCGGAACCGCTGAACATTTTACAACATCGTCTATGACGTCATCGACTGTACTTCGTTGAACATCTTTTTCCTGTAACCTTCTTGATTTACGCGTGTTCGTCGAGGGCGAAACGAAATCTTCCGGCTTATCATCTTTCGTAATTAACTTTTCTGCATTTTTGAGAGCTTCTTTTTGTCCAATACTAAGAGTCGACGTGGCTATGGCATTAGAGTGACCTAACGGACTTTTGATTGTTAAAATTAACCTTGGACGCGTTTCGGACTTATTAGGGGACGTTGAAGTTTCATCTCCCGAATCTTCGTGAAAGTCATAAACGTCTCCTCCAGGCATATTGTTAGAGATTGTATTAAGTGCATTAGTGAGTTTCTTATCAACTTTCGCTCTACCTCTTCCTCTTCTTGCAGCTGTTCCTCCCCGAGGTGGCTTAGAGATCTGTCTTGTTTGCACCCTGTCTTGATTTTTCTCGGATCTTTTGCCTCTGATGTTACGACCACCTCTTTTAGTCGGGGTGTTCTTTTCAATTGAACTTTCTGTATGTTCAATTACAATTTCTTTACTAACAGGTTTTTCCGGCTCTGAAGAGAGAACGGACTCTTCCGAAGTATTCGCATCTTTTTTAACAGTTTTGAGTTGGACATCATCCTCTTCCGTTTTAACCTCATCTTTCTTCTCTTCAAAGTTTTCGTTGCACAGTGAATCAACTTTTTTAATAACAGATTCAATATTGACATCTTTAGCACTCCAGGAATCGTTTTCATCTATACTTTTTACTGGACTATCAATGGATTCTTGCGAAAGTAAATCAGGAAATTTATTGTCTTTTATTTCTAAATTTTTGATAGCTAAATGGTTAAAATGATCAGTTTTATTAAAAGTATTAGTTAAATGGTTCAGTAAACTTTTGTCTTCGTCGCCGTATTCTTTCTTTATTTCACTTTGTTTTTGGTCGATAACTGAAGAGTCTTGAATCCGAATATTTGTAGATTCCTTATCCATTATTTCATTCGTAATTTTAATATCTTTCTGCGAAGTAATAGAACCTTCGGAAGCTGTAGATTCCGGCGTAAGAACATCAGGTCTATCGAGACATGGAGTATTGTCATTTTTTTCACGGTTATGCGTAATTATAGTAGAAGCTTTGCCAATGTTAACTTCAAGTTTGTTTTCGGGGTCATTAGTTACTTTAATTTTATTTGTAGTGTCTTTTAGCAACTCTTCGAAGTCTGTTTCGCATTTGGTAATGTGTTCTTTTGATGAAACTACTGGTTTCGATATAGTTGTTATTATATCTTTTTGCATGACCTGCGTTTCACTGATGGTAGTACCAGATATTATAGTTTGCTTCTCTTTATCGTCATTTACCACTTTCTCTAATTTATCACGAGACAGCAAATAATTTTGCACTAACAAGGTAGGGGTACTACCGCTGCTTGTATCACTTTTTATGTTTATTTTGCTCGGTACACTTGTTTTTAAGAGCAGTGGTGTCATTACCACATTTTTCAGAGTGCTCGTGGTGAGACCGGTATTTGCGGAATCTAACTTAGTTAGCACGGTCGACGGTCTAATGGTGGCCATGGATAATACAGATGGAGGCGGTTTGCTCGTGTCAATTCTCGTATTAGGTGCAGACACTAAAACTCTAGATGTTGTGTGAATTACATTCGACGCTCGGTTTATAGTGGTTTCCTGTATAGAACACATAACAGATTTGTTTGCATTTTGAATTAATGGTACTGACGGATGACTTACGCCGCTAACGTGTAAAATAGGGTTCCCTCCGAACGGTACGTGGTTATGTTGATCTACTTTTTGCATTTGGTTTTCTCGCTTTTCCGCCATATTATTGACGTGGCTTATAATCCCTTTGTTAGCAAAATGTAGAGACGAATTTAAACTGCTGACGTGTAAGGCATTTTGCATAGATATAAGGCGATTCTGTGCCATCACTGTAGGGTTAGTGCTCTGATGTAAATTAGTAGGAGATAAAATAATTTTCGTGTTTTCATGCTCTGTGCCAGTTCTATGGTCGCTCTTAATACTTTCGCCGGTTATAATTTTATGTTGATGGACTAAAGTTGGCGTGTTGACCCCGATTCCTTTACTATGAGGAGGTAAGTTATTGACATTTATTTGCTTTGAAATCGGTGCCAAGACTGGCGTTACTGGAAGTCTATTAAAATGTAATGGTGCGCCTTGAGTTTGCACCAAGACTGAATTAGGTCTATTAGGCGACACCATCGCTCGGGCACCGTGTGGCAGGTGCATACCTTGAATAGGACTGAGAGGTGGTTGTTGCATTCGAACAACGGTGACCTGACCTGGTGATCTCTGTTGAACTGGCGACGCCATTCCAACATTTAAATTCTGAGGAGATGTGCTTAAGATTGTCATATTGGTAAGGCGCGGTGACGTCATACCATCTCTGCCCTGTGGACTCGCCTTCGGACTCTGCATGCGAGGGTCACTTGTAAGTCTAGGTGATATGACAACACCTTGTGGTTTCTGATATAAAATGTGCGGTTCTGGAATCTTAATTGTCGGTGGTTGCATGTTGGTTTGTGGCCTAATAACATGATTAATAACTTGGTATGGGGCATTTATTCTAGTTGGTGAAATAATTGGTCTTGTTGCATTGCTCATCTGTATGTTTTGACTGTGCGTTGCTTTTATCTGCACTATGTTTGCCGTGATGTTTCGTGGTTTGTTTTCATTTACATCCCTTCCAATCATTTTATTTTGTTGAATATTCAATATATGTGGCTCGAGCAACTTTTTGTTTGTTAAAGTCCAGGATGTTATCACAGGGGTAGCAGTAGAGGTTATTTTTAGAGCAGAATCTCTTTTAATTAAAGGAATTTTAATGTCAGGCTCGCTAACTTTAACTTTTATATCTTTTGTTTCGGACACAGGAGTTGGTTGTTTTGGCTTAGCAATTATAACATTAGAGGCAGCAGAAGTTACAATACTTGGAACTGAGGTGTTCGCTGATTTGGCAGTCAAAGACTGGTTGGTGGCAATTATATTTACTGGTAATCTTTCTATAGCGTCTTGGGGAGCCTCATCAGCCTCCTCTGTATCAGTGTCAATTAATAGAAGGTCATTGTCGGAAACAGGAGTATCAGGCTTTATTTCCATTTCACTCGCATTAAGGTTTTGTACCGCTTGCCGCATTTCTTCAGCGTCCTCCTCAGGTATGTTTTCACTTTCCATATTAGAGGTTTCAATTTCTATCTGATGCGTAGAGGTACTTTCGGTTTCTTCAAAACAATTGGTAAATGAATTTTCCTTCTCCCCAAAGCTTTCCCCCAAGAGGGCAGCAACCGCATCCGCAGTCTCTTCTTGAGATATAATTGCTCTAGGCTTTTCTACGACTTTCTCATCAATTGGACCGGGTTCATTTTTATCATTTTTTTTGTCGGGTTCTTTTTCCGAGTTAGAAATACTGCGAACTGCATCGTTGCTTATAACGTCAATATCAATCGCAAAAGTCGGGCTAAAGTTACCGGAAACAACGGTTGGCTTAACAGGCTCGGGATCTTCAGGCATAGGTATTTCGCTTATATCCTGAACAATTGATTCTATTGGAGCTGGCATTGGAATTTTGTCTATCTCAATTGATGCATATTCGTCGGATAACTTCATGCCGTCATTTATAATAACGCAACCAGACATGTCTGAACTACTACTTTTGGTGTCTGTATTGTCATCTGGTTGAATGATATTAAATGGGCTATCCGAAAGCCTCGGTAAACTGTGTGTTTCGGAAAGAGATGCACAGTCATCAGATTTATTAGTTACCGATGTTGATTCCGTATCACTAGGCATCGGTATCTCTGAAAGCGTTTTGGGAGATAATGTCATTGTTGAATTCATGCAAATTATTTGCTCTAACTTATCCAATTTACTATTACTATGATTGTGAAATAAGTGATGTTCCTTACGGCTTTGTCGATCTTCTTTGCTCCTTTTCTTTTTCTTCTTCCTTTCTCTACAATCTCGTTTGTTAGTCTCCGAAAAGCTTTCGCTCATTCCTATTTCGATTAATGAGTCTTCATTGAGATAGTCATTATGTTCATGTTTTGATATACAGTCAAAAGGCGACTCTGCTCTGATGCGAGTATCTTCGTCGGATATAGAATCTGCAAATAATCTCGCTTCGATAGCTTTACTGACGGCATCCACATCAAGGCTGTTCTCATCTTCCTTCGTAAAGTATCGTTTTTCTTTTCGCTTTCTTTCTCTTCTGCGTTTAAATTCGTCTTTATCCCTTTGTCTACATTCGTCTGATATTATTTTGGTGTTGCTAGTATCATTCGACATTGTGTTATCATAGTCATGCAACAAAGAATTTTGTTTATGGATAGTTCCTTTACTTTCTTTATCCGATTCGTCAGAAAGTGGGCCAAAAATATCTTCCATTTTTCCTTCTTTCTTAGTATTTGAATTCATCTCAGTGACGATGTCAGTGAAGCTATTGAGCAAACTTTTGTTTCTTTTTGATTTATTTTTATCATCGCGGTTATCGTCACCATCGAAACTATCGCGAATTCTATCTTTTCGTCTATCCTTTTTATTGCTATGGCGTCTAACCTTATCAGGATGTCTATGCTTACCACCGAGAGACGTACATTCAGTATTTTCACCTTTCGTGTCATCTTCTGAAAACGAATACTTGTGTTTCTTTTGTCTCTTTTTATGCTTTTTCCTAACTTCCCCAGTAGGTCTGTGAGCAACCGTTGATTCGCTTTCTGATGAGAAATCGTTACAGTTGGGTACAAAGGAAGTTTTATAATTATTTTCTGTCCCCAAACTGGACTTCAGTTTACTATCGTCACTATCACTTTTACCAAATAAATTTAACAGTGAATTTTTCTTCATCTTGTCAGAGCCTGTGTCTGTTGTTGGTATATTTTGGTTTTTTCTATCATGCAACAACTCTGAATCAGACATAAGTTCTTTTTTCAATTCATTGAGGAAGTTTGGACTTTTACTTATGCTTCTTTTGGATTGTTCGTCATCTGATGAATCTGACATTATGCGAGATCTAGAATTTTTACGAGATAGTTTGTTTTGAGTATCTTCTTCTGTACTAGGTAAATTCAAAAAATCACTGCGTTGCTTATGGTCATAGTCGAAAGAGTGTGATTTTTCGCGCTTTTTACTTTGTGACACAACCTGATCGTCGTCAGTAGAACTATCCATTGAGAGTTTTTGTGATCGTCTTCTTTCGCCATCATTGTCTGTATCACTGTCTTCATCCCAACTAGACCTCTTCTTTTCCTCTCGTTTAGCACGACTCTGCTTCAACTGGCTAAATTTAGCCTTGATCTTTTCTTGACGTTTCTCTTCTTCCTGCTTTTGCATGTTTTTGCAAGAACGTGCCTTTACTTTATCATACATTGAAATATATGTAGGTCCGTCATCCACGATGTCAAATATAGAATGTTTTTTAGGTTCGTCAGAATCTGAAGTATCAGTACTCTGCGTGAGTTTACGATTTTTTCGTTTTTGACCATCATTTTTGTCGTCCCTACTCTTCCGATCAGTAGACATACGTTTCTCCCGAGCTAATTCTTTTTTCTTTTCGTCTATCTTCAGTTTTTTCTCATCTTTATTTTTACTCATAAGATCCCCTTGTTGTAATACATCCTGCTGTTTCATTTGTAGTTCTTGTATTTGCTGCAATTGCTGGATACGTTTCTTTTCTTTCATTTCTTTTCTAAGAGCTCTCTGCCTCTCATCTTCTTCACTTGACCTAAGTTCTAATGTAGCTAGGAAATCCAAGTCATTATGTAACCCATCTGTCGGTGTATCTGGAGTATTATTAAGTTTTTCTTCACTCTCTCCTTTTGGACTCCTTTTAGGTGTTTTAAGTCTCTCTGGCTGTTTTTGTTCCCTTTCGTTGACATCTTTCAGTTGGTCATCTGGTGGCTTTACTTGATTTTTTTTGTCATCTTTAGTTTTGCTTTCAATTATTTTGGCAAAGTATCCTTTATTTAATTTCGTGGCTTTATGCCGGTCAGCATTTTTAGAATCTTTAGAATCTCTTCTTTCAGGGAATTTAGAATCGTTTTTACTTTTTTTGCTATCGTCATTCAGAAAATCGAAGGTATCCTGTGAAGACATCCTTCGTTTATGACCGATGTGGGATGGTAGACTAGAGCAAGAGTTCAAGCGTTCCTTTCGCTTTGTGTCAAAAGAGGGTGAATCTAGAGAATAATGCCTCTGTTTTTCTGTGATTTCAGGTTTACTTTTTAAAGTGTTCCCAAGTGAAACTTCCACAGTTTTGACGGCCTGATCGGACGAAGGTTTTTCTTCTTTGATATCTGTTATTTTGAGCTTTACGGTTGGATTAAGCTTCAAAGGATCAATAAATTTTAATATTTCCTTTTCAGACTTTTGTTTAGTCAATAGATCATTATGTAACTTTGATTTACTCTTCCCCTCGTCTTTGTTGTCATTGTTATCTATTTCTTTAAGTTTCGATGAATCGAGAGAGGCCCTTGAAGTTGAAGAATCTGTCGAATCCTTACGACACAAATCTCGCGTGGATTCATCTCTCGAGGATTTGCGCATTTTTGTTGAATCAGTTTCTTTTTTCGTTTCACGCTTAGTATCTGTATCTTTTTTAGGTTTTTCATGTTTACTTTTATCATCTTTTTTTGTTTTAGATAAAAAATCTATTTCTACACATTCTTTTCTTCTATCTTTTTCATGTTTATCCTTTTTGTGATGGTCATGCCGTGAAGGCTTCTCTTCGTGATGTTTTGCTTTGTCCACATCTCGATCATTTTTGTCTCTGGTTATCTTATCAAGATCTTTGTCTATTTTTGTCTTGTCACTCCTGTCTCCGTGATTTTTTTCATTACAACTTTCACTTCTACTTTTTTTATCCCTGTCATGTTTTTCTAAACCTCTGTCATTCCTAATACTCTTTGGTTTATTTTCATGTTCGTGTTTTTCTTTTTCTGAGCGGTCTTTATGACGGGTTTTATCACGTTCGGATTTAATACGCTCTTCGTTGGATTTCTCATTTTCAGTATGCTTTGTTTCCTGCGCACAATTGAAAGAGTTGCTTCCATATTTCTCCTTTTCCAGTGATTTCTCGAACTCTATATTTTCCTTTTCAATTTTTTTTGTAGTTTGAATAGCTTCAAAGAGTAAGTTTTGATTAAATCTTTCTTTACCATTCTTTTCGGCAGCTTTGATGAGCTCTTGACTAAGGTTAGATAATTCTTTTGCAGATTTAATAGAATTCATGTTGCTAAAATGATTCTGTGCTACCTCAAATTCAGGAGGTTCTTTTTTAATATGATTTGAAATTGATAATTCACTTTTTACTGGTAAACAAATTTCAACAGTTTTACTTTCATTTTCTAAACTCTTCCTAATTTCTTTCTCTATTGATGATTCAGTTTTGATTTTTATTTCATACTGGTCCGTGATTTTGTCTCCAGGGAGTGTTTTTGTATCGAGATGCTCATCATGAGTAACACTTTTTTTGCTAACTACCTCGGTTGAATTACATACATTTCCTTCGGGTATTCTAACCTTTATGTCCTCACTGGGTTCGTTTTTTCTGTTGAACCTGTCTGTTAATATTTCAGGAAACTCAACAGATTTTTGAGTATCTGATGTTAAACTTTTGCCTATTTTGTTTTGATAGTCAAATACCAATTTTTCTAGACCTTCTTTCACATCCATAGGGTCGAGATCGAAAGATAGTTTTCTTTCAGTTTCCTTGCCACAAAATAGAAATTCTCTTTTTCTTCTATCGATATCCTTCCACGCGTCGCCGTCCTGTTCCGTCCGTTCGGGTTCCGTCTTTGGCGAGAGCCTCCTCTCGGCCGAGTCGGGTTGAGGCTTGTCGGTGGAGGGGGTCCGGAGCCTCGCCCTCGGCTCCAGCTTGTAGTCACTCTCGTTGAACTTGCCGAGGCGCTCGGGCTGGTAGATGCGCTCGACGCGGTTGAGCCTCGGGTCCGGATGAGCCGGGAACGGGTAGCGCAGCGGGCGCGGCGCGGCGCGCGAGTCGGCGTGCGGGCTCGGCGCGCGCGCGGCGCCCTCCAGGCGCTCCGAGTCCTCGTCGAAGACGGAGCGCTTGGCGAGCAGCGAGCGCACCACGTCCGAGGGCTTCACCTCGTTGATGTCGACCTCGAGCAGGCGGTGGCGCAGGCGCGCGCGGTCGGGCGGCTCGGCGCCGGCGCGCGAGCCGCTCCACTTCTCGTACTTCTCGTCGAGGCTGCGGATGCGCTCCTCGAGCGAGGGCTCGTGCGGCGCCTCGCCGCCGCTGGAGGAGGAGGCGGAGCGCGGGCGCGGCGGCGAGGCGGGCGCGGGCGCGGGCGCGGGCTGGGCGCGCGGGGTGGCGGGCGCGGTGCGCAGCAGCTGCGCGGCGAACTTGGGCAGCGGCAGCGACATGGGCAGCGGCGGGCGCTCGCGCGGCGGCCGGCGCGGCTCGGCGGGCGGCGCGTCGGGCTCGTCGCGCAGCGGGGTGCCGGCGCGGGACCCTCGGGACGAGGACCCGTCGCGCCGCCGGCGGTGGCGCCGCCGGCCCGCGTGCGCCGGGAGCCCGGGCCCGCTGCGCGACCCCGACCGGGACCGACGAGTCGTTCCGCCGACGCTCCGATGCCGCTCCTGAGTGAACGAATTCTTTAATATGTAATGCTTTGATAGTTGCGACAGACGCGAGGATTTATTACTAAGAAAAAAGTCTTTCTTTTTATGGCATTGCTTGTGATGACGAAGAAACAAAATACGAATATACATATAATAAGACACAGCGTCCTCCTTTGATAATCTTATATCTTACTTTTGAATGTTTGCGATCCTCGGGGCTCGAGTCTCGCCGGTGTTTTCTAGCTCGATGCGGGGAGACGACTACGGACTGTAATCTGTCCTCATAAGGAGTATCTTCTGTTTGCGGACTGGATCCTACGTCATCATATACCCTGCAAAAATATATTTTTTAAATCCAGAATTATTATTATCAAAACAAATAAAAACTGTTATGATAAAGTATAAAAAATGCCAATAAATAATACCAATACATATAAAACTCTTCCGTGACCAACCGACTGACAGGCTAACTGACAGCCAACCAACGTAATTAAACCGCTGAACCTTAGAGACTTGAAATTTAATACGAGCGCACAAACGTTTTTTTTTACAGCGAGAAGAAATAACAGAGAATCGGGAAACTAATTCTGCACGTAAAATATCGCGTGCAGCCTCTAGTTTAAACATTATATCGAAAAATAAACATCGGATGGATACAGCGCATGGATCGCCGCGCTCTATGTTCGAGCGCACCAACCGGTTTAGTCTGATCGCGGCTGCCACGCGCGCTGATGTTCGAGGGCTTGGAACGCGCAGTCGATACGCGGCTTAACACCACTTATACACACACTGATAAAAGCTACCTGTATCGTCGATCCGCCGCATACTCCGCAGAGTCGTAGTGATCTAGCGCCGTGTAGCGCGGCGTGCGCGCCGAGCCGCGCCCGTAACTCGACGCGCGCGACCGAGAGCATCCCTCGTATCTACAACAAACGTTACGTTATGTGGAGCCTGCATTACTCAACTCACACACTTATTGTATCCTCTTAGTTTCAATACACTTTCGGTGAAAAATCAATGCCTAATGTGTTGCATTGCAGTGAGAACCAGAGAATTCTTTTCAGATAGTAAGCGATTTGATAGCAGCAGACCAGTCACCAGTAATTATACTCTCTAATTCTTATTAATTATTATTATTAGTAATTATCTGGGGCCTGTTCCAGAAAGCGACTCTGCAATTCTGCACTCTGCACGTTCCAAATCCACGATATGCAAAGTGCAAAGTAACCGTGTTCCAGAAAACATTCTGCGTAATTTGCAAACTGCAATGATTCTGTTTCTAAAAGCTACTTTGCAAATCCAAGAATACATACGTTGCATTTAACTCTGCCTCTTCAACTCTGCAATTCCTTTGTAGAACAGAAATACGTAATAAAATAATAATAATTTCGCTGACGCGCACGGAGAAACCTAAGCTGGTTTTTGTTGCGCTTCTCAGATTTAATGTATTATGTTTCTTTTTTGTCAATAAATAAATTAAATAACTATGCAAATCCACAAATCCACACTGCAATAGCTTTGTGGAACAGAAATACGTTTGCAGAGTGGGATTTGTGGAGTGCAGGGTTGCAGAGTTCCAGAATGACTTTCTGGAACGGGCCCGTGGTTTATAGATGCATTAAGGCTTGGTCAAACACACGGCGCGACGCAGCGCCGCGTCCGCGCCGCGCGACCGCGGCGGCTTTAAATACATGCTAACAGGTTAGCGACGTCAAACATGGGCGCGATGCCGGCGGGACGCAGTCTGTTTGACGTCGCTAACCTGTTAGCATGTATTTAAAGCCGCCGCGGTCGCGCGGCGCGGACGCGGCGCTGCGTCGCGCCGTGTGTTTGACCAAGCCTTTAAGGTTAAAATAAAGGTGTTATACCAACCGTAGCGGATCATGGCGCGCCGACGCCGCGTACCGCGTCGCCAGATCGCCACTCAGTCTTTCAGAACCCGACAACGCCGCCGAACCGCCGTGCTTCTCCAACTGCTCGTAAAAAGCCTCCTGTTAATGAAACAAACAAGGTTGAACTCCGAAAAATGTATTATTGAGAAAAAGTTAACAATCCCTAAAATAAAATGCCGGTGGTATATTCACCAGGTATGACATGATATACTACCAACACAGGATTTTGAGCCCATGTTAGGTATTAAATTATTGCTAGTGACTGTACTATTAAAATCGAGATAAAAGAGCGCAGAGCGGAGGCGACGCGGAGTGCTTCCACACTAAAAGCCGCGCCTTATCCAGTTACATTTAAACCTAACGTTTAATTTATAATAATGACTACCCGCGCCGCGCTGGTCCGCACATCTGCCTTCTGTGCGTTTGGGGCTTAAACTTGTGAAACCGGTCGTAATATAAGGAGTATCGAGCGGTAGTGCGTGGTGCGTAAAGGGCTGCCATCTCTTAAAATGTTGACACCGGTAAAAGTAATTAGAAACCGCAGATATTTGGCCCACCCGCTTCCGGGTGCATGCATGCAGCAAAACCCAGATTCGGGAAGGGTTATTCGGGAATCCGCCTATCAACACCCAGAATTTATACCAAACGCGTGATTTGTTGCAACCATAATGACCCATGAGTAGGCACAGCCCACACGCCAATGACAGCTAAAAACCAGATAATTTCAATCTTGAGGCGTAACGCGATCGCTCGCGTTGGTCTGCGCTCAGTATATATTTATATTAAACAGATGGCTGCGCGACTTAGTCGCGGTCACCGTAATCGGAATCATATCTTTACATCACTAATAGTCAGGTCGATTTTGCGCTGAGAACCGTTACGAATTTATCTGACGTTGGCGTTGAAGTGGCGGTATGGATACATTTGTCAATAGCATTGAAAAAGTAGGCAGGGTTTATTTGACGGTGTCCAAACTGTGTGTAAAACCCGGTCGGATGGCAGCCCTCCCTGCTGCTGGCGCTGCTAGGCTGCGGTAAGTACCTGGCACTCGCGGGAGGCGTAGTCGACGCAGAGCCGCGGATGGTCGGGCTCGGCGGCGGAGGCCTGCGCGGCCACGCGGCGCAGCTCGCGCACGGCCGCGCCCGCCGCCGCCGCCTGCTCGAAGTGCACCAGCGCCGCGCCCGCCGCGCGGTCCACGCACACCGACGTGGCCGCGCCGCAGCGGGACACCGCGCCCAGCACCTGCGCACACCACACGCTCCGACGTTACCGACTATCAACGACGCGGGTATCCTACCTGCTAGTGACGTCGCCCCCGCGGAAAAGCCAGCGGTCTCCGTTCCCGACTCTTGGATTATATCCATGTACCTAACTATCTATTTATTTATATAAGTATGTTTATCTTTGTCCGAGTTAAACAAGCCTAGAGTTCATTATGGCTTATTCAATTTGTGTAAGATGTCCTATTATTATTGTAACTAGTGCTAGACCCCCGCCGATACATAGAAACAAGACGGCGGAAATCCTGGATCAGTGTTTATCTCCATGTTACAGAACATCGACTTCGTGATAGTGTAAGTTTAACCTGTTAGAGTACTCGGATGAGCGTTCTCTGACTTAGCCGATGTTAGTACGGAGAAACTTAAACGACGGCCTATATGACATTACCGTGTTTAATGACATTAAATGATATTACTTAGAAGTCTAAGTGATCCACACTTGGAGCTGGGAAAGCGTGGGTGAAGTTCTAAGAGCAAGAAGTATATCGCACGCATCGTACAGCGCAAACTTAGATTTTGCCCTTCCATTTACAATGGCAAGATGTTGAATAAGCGAGTTAATGCGTCGCCGACGTTGCACGGAAGCCTTTCTTTTTCGACTGACGCGCTCTCTACACTGTCGGGGTTTAACGTATTGTGATAAATGCATTTATTTTCGTAGCCTTGAAACTCGCAAGTGGTGCGACGAACCGGCCTTGTCAATCGAAATTCAATAAGTCCCGCTGCCGTATAATGAGGCTTAGCTCAGGTGTACGAGACATCAGAAAATTCAGTGATGCCATGAATTATTGATAATACACTAGAGTAGAACGTATTTACATGATGGGGAGAGGGCTAGGTGGAGTGCCAGAGTTCGCGGCCGATGCGACAGACGCGCGCAACCGCTCCTGATTAACATTAATAATGTGTGAAGCATGGCCGGCCCCGCACGCTTATGTCGCGAGGAATATTCTTTGGAAGTCTACCTTTAAAATTAGTTGAGGTGCCCCGGTACGCACCTGCTTCTCAGTGTGCTCGGTGAGCCCGTCGACCCACACGCACGTGGTAGCCACGGGCTTGCCGAAGCCCAGCTTGACGCGCGAGCCGCCCACGTACTCGCCGTCCATGGCACGGATTGCTTCCACTACGCTCGATATCGACGCGTACTGACAAAACGCATATCCTGCGCCTCCCCCGCTACCTTTCTTGATATCGATCTCGATTATTCTCCCGAAGTGCTTGAACTTATCTCTTAACTGCTGTTGTGTTACATCTTTTTCTAAATTACCAATAAATAATGTTCTCGTCGCCTGCAACAGAACAGAGAGAGCCTTGATTAACGTTGGTGAAATCAAACTAAATACAATGCGCAAGAATTTAAAGTACTGACCTTCGGATGGTATTCATCAATATCAGTCTCGTAGGGTTTGGCCGAATCCGCGTCTTCATCGCAACTTTGGTGAGGTGCCACTGAGATCTTACACCCAAAAAAAAGCTTATCTTGAGACACTTCCAGTGCCTTTTCTACGTCGGACGGTTTCTTAAAACGGACCACAGCGTATCGATCGGCGTTCTGACCGACTACTTTTACCCACACCACCTTCCCGTGTTTCTTGTACTCGTGGTATAGACCATCTTTTAGGGAGCTGTCCGTCGACCTCGTAGGGAGATTTCTAACGCATATGGCCAGAGGTCTCCCACTCGCTGTCGATGCCCACTGTCACGAGAAAGAAAACAGTATCATTAATAAAATGTAACGTGATATAGGTTAATAGAGTAGATCTGGAAGAGTCGGTGGTGGTTAGTGTACCTGATGCGGATGCGTGGGCGGCGTGCGGTGGTTGGCGTGGGCGTGCGGCTGGGGCGCAGCGGGCGTGGACGCGCGCGACGTGTCGCTGGGCTCGGGCGAGCTGGACTCGGAGCGCGACGAGCCCGAGCCGGACGCGCGCCGGCGCCGCCCGCTCTCCGTCGCGCCCCCCGGCGTGCTGGGCGTGCTCTCGCCGCCCGTGGCCGTACCCCCGCGCTCCCCGCTCGCGTACCATCGGTGGTGTGGTGTCGTCCTGGAAAATACCAACCCCTACCTCTATAATTACCCACTCGAATAATCATCTGATATCAGACACCGAAAGCGGTAACACAAGCAATGGGTTCACACTTGGATGCGTAACAAGCGCTGTGTGCCAGGAATGTTATGAGCGTAAGAATTGTAAAAATTAATCACACGGATAACAACAGGACAATCGCAGGTTCCCTTTGCAACGACGGTAAAAGGTACTAAACGCAATTCACACAGCGGGCGGGAGCGAGTCGGGCGCCGCGCTGGTGATCGCAGGATCGGACGGTAATGGCGAGTATATAGAGTAGAATTTACAACGCGCTCTGTGAGAATGCCTATCACCCGCCACGGTTCGGCGCTATGTGTGAATACGACGACCCGCGCATAGTCCCGCCATGAAAACGACATGCCCCGCGCCCGACCACTGTGTGAATTGCGTTTTAGTGATGAGTGGGTACAAAGTAGACACGCATTGGATAAAAATGCAATATCGGCTTTGTTTTCTCATAGTTTAAAACATTTATTAAATTTTAAATAATCATATCATGGAAATCATTATATCAACCCAAGATTTTCACAGCTGGACAGATCAGCCTCAAGGATTGAGGAAGAAGGACAAGGAAAGGGTATAAAGAGGATAGCTAGTTTGAAGACGCAGATAGATTAAGGTCTAATCTTAAACTGAACGTCCCTCCAATGTCTTTTGGTCGTCGTCGTTAGTGAAAGGACGTAGTCGTAAATTAGACAAACTCTACCCACACCAGTACACCCAAGCTCGGATGGGAAAAAGACAATTTAGCGTCAAGCCAACTTCTTGTTCCTCCTCCCAGGCCTTCAGTTTGATTAGAGTAATTTGGATATCCGTAAATTGAAATAAATATTCGTAAACAATTGTAAAGGGCTATTTTTACCAGGAGCTTCCCTGCGAGTAAACTCTAATATCCGTAATAAATTAGAAAAGTTGTAGTATAAACACTGAAAACGCAGCAAGAATAGTCCGAGGGACAATGTAGACCTGGTAAAGGTCATAGGAACCTGCTGGATGCTATTGGCGTTAAAAAGATCATTGCGTGATGGTCCTTGGGAGAGGTACATGTCCAGCGGGTCCGCTGCCGCAGCGCTGGGTATCTTTTTTGTAAATGATTGTAATGACTAATGATCAACGCAAGATGCAATGCAAACTGGCGTACAGAAAACAACAAATGGCAAAGACATGCATATAAAGCGATGATACGGGGGCGTTAAACCTCAACAAAGGCACATACAAGTATAATACGCGTCCCGATGGCAAAAAGAGCAGTTGTGCTAAAAATTAGGCAATAGTGGTTTGTGAAATGAGGGGTTTTTATTTTAGACCACACTAACGTCGCAAGGTGTTTCTTTTTTGAACCAGTAAACGTTTTTACTACAGCCACGATCAAACTAGTAATTACACTACTGCAGAAATTAGAGCCGCGACGATTTTTGTCTTATACCACGCAAAAGTTTATTAAAGGGCTACACGCACTGAGAGCTGAGGCGGCGGCCCGGTGCCACGTGCGCGTTTCCATGCCAAAAACGCCTCCTCCAGGCTTTGGGAACGGTTTTTAGTATGAAACGTGCCGGACCCCGCCGCCTCCGCTCTCAGCGCGATTGCGGGTTACAAATAAGCACAGTTTTAGGTACGGTGAGTTTTTTTATATTATGTATTGATATTTATAACCGCTATTTACTCGCAGAATATGTTCACGGTCGCAATAAAACTTAACTTGCGTGAATAAGTTGGGTTCTGTCAGAAAGACTTCAAAGGAAGACAAAGTAACTTATGATTATTGTAAAACGCAGCCCTAAGGCGCAAGCAGGGCAGAAAAGACGTGAGATTCACTCTTCCTTATGAGTTCATAACTTCGCATCATGCCCATTGTCAAAACACTCCGTTATTCTTTAATAAAGTAGTACGCTAACACACAAAACTCGGGAACGGGTGGGCCGGCGAATAGGCCCGCTCCCGACCTTGGAGTTGGCAAGACAAAATCGCGGAGTCAGCGTCGAAGAAGTCGCAATGTTTATGTTTACAACTTGTTTGAAACTATAAACAAATGTTTCTCGAGATATATATTAACTAACAAGTAAGTTAAACACTATCCGACAATTATGCGGCCTAAGTTCGGTGTAATTTCCCACGCTTTTTAGATTACAAGCAACACATCTGCCGAAGTTTTTGTCGCTTATACCAAGGCGTGCATAATTAATTAGCAATGATCGGATTTTGCTGTGGCATTTGGGTTGAATGACAATCATTAAATTCTCTTTTCTCGTTCAATTCTATTTATACATTTATAACACTTAAAGCAGCAAACGCACTGAGACCGGAGCGGAGCGGGCATTGCGGAGCGTTCCCATGGGTTTTAGTATGGGACCGCCTCCGCTTTCAGAGCGTTTGCTGCTTTAAGTCACTTGTCCGACTGACGGCAAAAAAGCGATTAGCTATGGACCATTTTCTGTCTTTAGAAACGAAAACATAATATGTATCCCGAGACAAAAAAGAGGCACATATATTATTAGTTAATCGCTGGCTGTTTGAATTGAATAACACTCTTCACTAGTTTGTCGAAACAAAGAATATAGATCGCGTCCCGTGTCAATAAAAGAATGCGTAATAGGTTTTTTAACGGTATCACAAGGGATATTTTTTTATTTTATAGGATGACAATTAATATTTCAGCTCGATATAAGTGCACCGCTATATCCGATCACGCCCGCGTGTTCCGCTAGGGGTACGACGAACCCATTGCGGGCCGGGCGGGGCGACACGTTGCGCTTATAAAACGTTATACGTTGTGGCAATGGGCATAGTATCGGTAGAAGACAAAACGGTGAAGATCAAATATTAGTAGTAAGTCCTAGCAAATAGCAATGTTTTTATATGCTATGTAACGAGGCCGCTCGACCGACGCCTTGTGTTACACGTCTTCTGTTGCTTGTGTCATGCGTAAAGGCCAGTGATGGTGTAATATTAATTTATAAACAATATATATTCATTCTGATCATATCATACTGAGTTATGGAAGAAGCGTCAATTGATTTTCCCGCGGATTTAATTTGTTTTTAAGAACCGACGTTACCTTTCGACGTTAGAAGGAGGCGTGTTGTAGGGCGCGGTAGAATTGTTCCGCTGGTACCTGCCGTATGTAACTGGCGTGTTGCCGCGACGGCAGTACTCGGTAGCGCTGTCGTTGGTTCCTCGCCAGTTGGCCGGCGCGGCCGCTGCTGCCGCCATTGCACACGGGTTGCTAGTGCTGTCTTCACCGCCCCTGGAATAGAAAAGAGCAAAAATATAGTCTCGTAAGTATGTGACAAATAATAACAGGATCCATCTGAATCTATAAATGCTTTCGGCGAGACAAAGCGCAAAATTTGGGCCTTATTTTTGAGTAACAATATATAGGTAGGTAGGTAGGTATAGCTTAGAAACGACCGCCCCAACCTGTTGGGTTACCGGAAGATTTCCTCTTTTTCCACTCTAGTTCCCAAACAAAGAAGGGGTTTAATAAATGGTATTAAACTTTAAAGACCTTTTTACCTATGTAGATCCCTATACAAGACAAATGGCGAGCATACGAGTTGAGGTTTACGAATAACGCGCAATGCAAGTCTTGGAAAAGTATCAGGGGTGTTATTAAGGCCCGGCCACACCGTATGCGCAAAGCGCCGATATGCGAGTACTTATCGTCACACCAGGTTAAAATAAAATAAAAAGTGTATATTAGGGAAAATCTCCCACAAATTGAACTAGTCTCAAACTAAGCTCTAGGTTGTTAGGTACTATGGGTACCTACTAGACAACGATAAACATATGAGTCATATGAGTCATATAGAAGCAAAGTCAGCAACATCCAATATGGTTGAAAATCGTATAGAAGATATTTTTTATTTAGCGATTATTTTAACTATACCACTAGGTACATTCAAAATTGCTACATTAAAAAAAATGGATGTTGCTGACTTTCATTATAATATGACTCATACATAAATAGAGAAATACCACGCTAAACGCATACATTGAAGAAACATATCAGTGTATTCAGCTTTGTAAGAAGGAATTATATATTTATTTTCCATTATCATTACCGTACGAAAATCTGTCGACATGACAAACTCGCGACGGACGCAAAGCGAACTAACATTCTTCATCAAAACCAAACGTAAACCAATACAACACTTTGTTTAGGTATTAAGCTTAGGAGCAAAAAAAATAATTATACATTATTTTAAAATACGGAGAGTATTACATGGGAAATAAACAATACGACATGTAAGTGAACATTATTTATTAATTTCTTAGGTACTTTTTAAATAAATCACAAAACTTTACACTTACATAAAAGCCACATTTGAGGATTGTTGATTACTTCACCATCATAACATAACATACTAAAGTCGCCGCAGCCGACCGTGACTGCCAATGTCGACTACAAAAAATCTATTAAATCGGTCTACTAATAGCAAACATTATACTATAAATAATACGATTTATGGCAATAGCTAGAGCCGATATTCCGAGGGCATTCTATTTTCATTTGCTTTCCGTCAACACTACCCAAGGTGCCTTGCTAACATCGAATTTCCGACTTTCAAGGGGCCTCAGTAGAAACACTAGCAACACAATTGAGAAAACTACACTTTTTATGCTAGAAGGAGCGAGCGATCTGCACTTGCTCCCGTTTGTTACCTTTTTTCATCAGTTGGTGCAGCTATGTACACTGTTTGCTATAATATCCCCAATGGCTTGGCATACTTCTACAATTTTAGATACAGTATTGCGTCCGACTCGACGAGAATAAGAGATCGTTTGAAAAGAGTCTAGAGGTAAAAGATACATTTATAAATATCATTTTTGCTTAAAATGCGGTGTACAAGATAGTTTACAGTTTTAGTGGTTTTACACATTTACC